>OX419710.1:0-1200000 GCA_948474745.1 Oligia latruncula | reverse complement strand
ACTTTTGAAATCATTGGTTACATCATAGTAGTCAGCAGAGATTGAAACTAATTGGTATGGCGGCGATTTTTGTCTGAAGACGTATTTATATTGGACTTCAAAAGGAGGTCTTCTGACGCCTGTTTTTAGACGGTAAATCTATTGGTACTAGTAATAAATCTGAAGAGTTTGTTTGTTTTTAGGGTTCCGTACCCAAAGAGTAAAAAGGGGACCCTATTACTAAGACTCCACTGTCCGTCTGTCACCACCAGGCTGTATCTCATGAACCGTGATAGCTAGGCAGTTCAAATTTTCACAGATGATGTATTTCTGTTGCCGCTATAACAACAAATACTAAAAGCAGAATAAAATAAATATTTAAGGGGGGCTCCCATACAACAAACGGGTTTTTTTCGGGGTTTTTGCCTTGACAAGTTTTTTCCTCTCTGGTTTCTGTTGAAAACTAACACTTACCTATACAAGCGGTCGAAAAGCTTTGAACTTTAATTAAATTCGTCACAAACGAGTTTCTAAATTGTATATGTGATAAATTACGCCTCTCATATGCTGGTATATCTGTTTGTTGTAATCCCCGAAACTAATGGTTGCCTTTTTTATATAACAGTATAAATATTACTAGAGGTCAGAGCCCTGAGGATGGTAAATAGATTATTGGTATATTTGACTGGTGGTATTATGGTCCCACAGATAAGCTACTCATTGATCCAATAAAAAATAATATCCTCCGGACCGAATTCGGTCACGGTAGCCAATCTCAATGGAGATTAGCCAGGTACGCAGGAGATATAATAGTGCACAAGTGTGTGCGCAAACACAGGTGCACTCTCTGTTCCTTTATTCTCATAGTCCGATGGGATGGCAATCCTACACGAGGAGCTGGCTGGGACCTGGGAGGCGTTGGAGCAGACGAGTCCTGGAGTGGAGACCGCAGATCGGCAAACGTAGTGTGGAACTCCCCCATGCTAGATGGACACTGGACAGACGATCTCAAAAAGACTGCTAGGAGAGACTGGATGCGGAAGGTGGAGGACAAGGTGTTGTGGCGCAGCCTGGGAGAGGCCTATGTCCAGCTGTGGACTGCGATAGGCTGAGTTGATTGTGTTCCTAGATTCGATCTGCCTGGGTAAAATTTTCCATCAGGAATTTCTCAGTGGAAGCCCGGAGTCTGGACTTCCGGTTCAGTTCATGGTAATTGGCTCGACTTATTTTATCTCGAACTTCAACGTACCCACAGAAAAAGCGGATCAAACCGGAATGAGAAAGTTTATAGTGGACTAGCTGCGCCCCGCGGTTTTACCCGCGTAAATGTCGATCCCGTGGGAATATCGGGATAAAAAGTAGCCTATATGTTAATCCAGGGTGTCAGCTACCTCCATACAAAATTTCATCAAAATTGGTCTAGCTGTTTGAGCGTGAAGAAGTAACAAACATATAAACACACCCCCACACACACACTTTCACAAACTTTCGCCTTTATAATATTAGTGTGATAAGACAGAGATTAAAACAGAAGACGAACAAGCAGGTGATCGAGGAGGGGGGTGGAGGGAGGTTCAGGGGATTAGACCGGAATAACTCCTCCAGTAAAGCTCGTGACTCGCATAGCCAACCTTATTTCTAAGATCTTTGAGTATAAGTACCTGTGTTTTACTAATAAATTATTCTTAATCTTCTTCTTAATCTAAAAGATAACGATCGAAGGTACGTTTGCCGCGGTCGGTTCGTGGATGGGTGACCATCTATTACATATCAAATTGAAATCCCTCCGTGACTTGGAAAGCACGCTAAGCCGTTAGTTCCAGCTGTCATACGCATATTTTTGACAGTCGTTACGGTAAGTAGTCAAAAGCCCGAAAGACTGACATCGTCTTTTTGTTTTTTGTTAGCTCCTACTGTCCCATTGCTGGGCAAAGGTCTCCTATCCTTCCAGGAACTCTTCTTGCGCCACCTCGAACCAGCCCTCGCGGTACGCGTCCAGCTCATCTCGCCATCTCTTGGGCTCCCTCGACGGCGCCGTCCATCTTCAGACACCCATTGTGTGGAGATTATTGCCCAGCGATCATCGTGCAGGCGACTGATGTGACCAGTCTTACCAAGGAGTATCGTGTTACCCAGTAACTGGGCTGTGGAGGTCCGACAGGCAGTCGCGTCATGTAAAATACTGGTATTCAACTGCATCCGGCTAGACTGGAAGCCAACCCCAACATAATTGGGAAAGGGAAAAGATTGATTGCATTGGCAAAAGTATTGTAATAGATTCGCCAATAAAGGACCTCATAGTGACAGTGCCTATACAGTAGGATCGGACTTCGGACCTCTAATACTTGGGTTCAACACCCGGGTCAAACACTAAAACAAACAATACATACATTTCTTTTATTAAAAGAACACTATTTATTTAATATATTCTAAAAGCGTTTCCTCCGATGTATTTATAGAGCTTTGTCGTCTAAGTACAGGTTTAACCGACTGCGCACGTAAAAGAAGAGTTATGAGTTCGGTTACTGGTTTAGTGTAACGTTAGGTGTAATAAAAGAGACCTGTTGTTGTGTCTGTAAAGTATGCCTAACTGTTAAATTACTTTTTCATTAGAGTTCCGTACCTCAAAAGGAAAAAACGGAGCCCTTATAGGATCACTTTGTTGTCCGTCTGACCTTCTGACCTTCTGTCTGTCTGTCTGTCAAGACCCTTTATCTTGGGAACGCGTGGAGGTATCGAGTTGAAATTAAAACCATATACCTCCTCAGATCTACAGTCCCTTAAAGCTGTGAAAACATCAAAGTTCTAAGTGTATGCCGCAAAAAACGTATTACATATTTCGACACTCTCAAGGGAATCAAAATGTATAGGGTATTTCCCGTTGACCATAGCAAAGTAGTACAAAGAAAGTTTAAAAAGTGCAAAAGTTTTATTAAAGTATCATTTAAAACTCGAACTTTATAAGGCACTTTTAAATTGTCAAAGAGTCTGTCAGTTAGTCAGAAAGTTGAAGCTAGTTGCCCATTCCAAAACGTAGATCTCTATAGAGAAGAACGGGCAAGAAACTCCAAGGACACTGTTAAATCAAGATTATACAGTATTCTTGTTGATTCTATATGTGAGAACAATGTAAGGACCTATCGCATCATATTACTTACATCCCAGAAACATCTAGCTGAAGATGGAAAACTCAATTTTCGCAACGCAAACTTTTAGAACACGCCTGCAGATTGTCGAAAGTTAAGAAAAGTTTTTCACACTTTTGCTCCCTCATTGACAATCAAACACATACCTACAACTGTGCTTATGCCACACACCTTGACATAGGCGTAGAAGTCAACGAATTCTCAAGTATGAAGCCAAGCATTTTGTCAATGTTGGACAAACACAAATATTACGCAAAGGCCAATGCACCGCGCAGTCGAAAATGAACGAATATTTCTATTTGTACTCGTTGGGCTGTGATTATAATTAGTGGACGTTAAGTTTTTTTTTTCTTGTAATAGTTTGGCAATTAGAATGATGGGTTTTTGGAAAGTGGTCAAAGTCAAAGTCAAAAAGTTTATTGTGAACTAAGTGTACCTACAATGTTGGTTACTTTAATGCATATTAATAGAGATACGACTGTCGATACTTACGGGTAGTCCCGCCCGAAAGCCTGACAACCAGTCTTACCAAGGGGTATCGTATTACCCAGTAACTGGGTTGTGGAGGTCAGATAGGCAGTCGCTCCATGTAAAATACTGGTATTCAGCTGCACCCGGTTAGATTGGAAGCCGACCCCAACATAGTTGGGAAAAGGCAGATGATGAGGTTGGTAATTAGAATGATGGGTTTTTGGAAAGTGGTTACTTGAATGCATATCAACATTTTTTTTTTGCCAGCCTTTTGGGCACTTATGCCATTTACAGCGATGCGGACGAATTTTTTGATGCCCAATGAGCTCCTCTCTTTTTCTTTTCCCTTCTTTTTTTTATATACTTCTATATACTATATAATATGTATATTTTAGAGTTAAATTGTAAGATAATTAGGTTTTTTGTTTATATACTAAACCCGCCATGAAAAAAAATTTATCTGTTCCATACATTTTGTCAATTTAAGTGAATAGAAATGTATGGAACAGCTGATTTTTTTTCGCGATTTCAAGGTTGGTCCCATAGAAAAAGTTGTTTAAAATGATGAGTACAATGACCCCTTTTCGGGTTTAGTAGGTATAAACCAAAAATAATGTTGTATATTAATAGAGATACGACTGTACAGTCACGAGCATAAGTATGTATACACTTGGCTTTATTCAAAGGCGATTTTCTTCTTTAATTTTAAATGAAATTTTATGTTATTACGAATTACGAACATAGTATTTTCGAACCCATAGGTTTATGTAAAGTGTCGTATTTCAACGTTGCATTCGTTATTTCACGAAAATCGCAATTGAAAGTTGCCAAGTGTTGAAATATTAGTGCTCGTGACTGTACTACATCATCACCTGCCTAGCCTTTTCCCAAATATGTTGGGGTCGGCTTCCAGTCTAACCGGATGCAGCTCCAGTTTTTTACATGGAGCGACTGCCTGTCTGACATCCACAACCCAGTTACTGGGTAATACGATACCCCTTGGTAAAACTGGTGGTTGGACTTTCGGGTTTCTGACAACCCGTAAAGACTGTAAAAGATCCACGAATGACAGCCGGGCGTGCTTTCCGTGTCACGGAGGTGTCCTGGTATGTAAAGATGGTCACCCATCCACAGACCAACCGCGGCAAGCGTAGCTTAACCTGATCGATCGTTGCGGCTGTTATTATTTAGCCACGGGCCACTCCAGATTTTTTTTAGATGTCCGATTAAAAATTTCTACCCTAGGGGGTCTACAAACATGTGCTGAATTCACAGTTACTTAGTTTAGTTTTCTTTGTAAAGGTACCAAAATAAAACAAAAAAAATATCGTTGTTTATGTTATTATAATTTACATAATATATAAAATGTTCAGTACAAAAATATAACAGCGGTGCTATTCTGTAAAAATCTCACCGTGAAAACTGAGGTGAAGTGAGCGTGGAGTGAGTTGTCAATAGTGTCATTTCCTAGCAAAAACAAACTCACATCAGCTCAGTTTTCACGTTGAGATTTTTACAGAATCGACCGGCACGATTCTCTTCAATACATTACTTTTAAAATAATAATATTTGGACAATTCAGTATCTACTTTACCCAGCTGTTCGGTTTGCCCGGCTAATCTGACTTTGTCCGTAAAATTTACATCAAAAATAGGTAGACTTATATTTTTATTAAATATACTAAAAATATGACTATTCTTTAATTAATTTTAAATACAATAAAACAATATTTTTAAGTAAACCGCGGCTTTTTTTTTACTTTCTTTCTATTATAAATAATATTATCTACATTGTCATTTTATTGTGTTATTCAATAATTTATATATAATTATCAGATCTTATTTCATTACACATATTTAATTAAAGTTAATTGTGATTCTTCATGACTACTTTTAAAAAATTCAACATTTATTTTACCTAGGTAACTGCGTAACACACTTTCAATCGCAATCCGAATTATTTTGAAGGATATTACTAATCCATTGCTTCATATGTTCGAAAAATTTGTCTGCTCAACAACGTAAATAACGCAATGAATGTTGTTGAACTATCAAAATGAAAGCCATTGCTTCTGGTAGTGTGTTATGCAATTACCCTACAGCGGTGGTATTCTGTAAAAATCTCACCGTGAAAACTTAGGTGAAGTGAGCGTGGAGTGAGCTGTCAGTAGTGTCAATTCCTAGCAAAAACCAACTAACTCACTTCACCTAAGTTTTCATGGTGACATTTTTACATAATCGACCGGCTGTTGTCTTGGCCAATTTTGTTATTATCCGGTCAGAAGCGATAGGTAGCCCGCGAAATTAAATTCTCACGTTTTTTGCAATATGCAAGTCATTGTCAAGTTGATTAAAACAATGACGCGCGAGCGTAACAAATATTACTTAAATTTTGCGGGCTACCCTGGAGTTTTCCCCTTAAGGAAGACATATACAGGGTTATTGATAAAACATTAACAACCTCATGACCTCTTAAGAGGTTGTTAATGTTTTACCAATAACCCTGTATATACAAAAAAAAATCAAAAATAACACTTATTTGGAGTACTTACTTATTTGACATGATTACAGTTTTTAATATAAAAAGTTCTTCAGTTGTAAATTATTTACAAAATTTGTATCGATGGCCCATAAAAAATGGAAAATAAAATCAGGGATATTTATTATTATAATACCTTTAATTATTTATCGGCATTTAAAAACTCCTATGACGCAATATTGACTATTGTGTAAAAATATTTTTTTTAATAAAAACTTATCTATTATTCACGTAACATATTATTTACAATAAAAATACACCTGTAGATTTGAGCCAATTTGGCTATAATATTATGTTACTAGCTTTTGCACCCCGTCGCATCACATCGCCTGCCCGCGCAAATAGTTCGTTTTCGAGATCATTCTTACTTTTTTTCTTTTCGCTCGGCTCCTCCGTCCTAGCGTAATGTTAAATAGCCTATAGCCTTCCTCAAGAATTGGGCTATTAAATGCAAAAATATTTTTTTAAATCGGACTGGTAGTTCCAGAGATCATCGGGTTCAAACAAAAAAACTCTTCATTTTTATTATAACTTAGTATAGATTTACTAATATATTCTCGATACGATACAAGACATGTTCCACCGACTCCGAATAGATTGGAATAAGGACCGGAGACTGGTGATAATCATGCTCAAGACAGTAATACTATGGCCAGATTGGGTCATGTACAGGCTTTAAGAATTATCTCCACTTCCTATACTTATTTGTCATACTTTTACAAGCAGAGTTTATTAATTAAGATTTTTGTATGCATCGCCAGTTTCATCTCGAAAATTATTGAAAACTTATCGATGAATGAAAACTACAGATTTTCTCGACAGCATAATCAGCCTATAACGTTCCCACTGCTGGGACACAGGCCTCCTCTCTGTGAGAGGGAGTGGGCTGTAATCCACTACGCGGGCCCAGTTAGATGACATATGCCTTCGATTTTTTTTGTTTCTAAGACATGCCGGTTTCCTCACGATGGCGATGTTTTCCTTCACCGTTTTGAAAGAATTTAAATACGTAAAGAGCCAGTCTGGGTTCGAACTTACGACCTACAACTCGTAAGTGGGGGTCACTGGGCTACCACTGCTCTCGATAGGAATTAATGAAAATATTTGTAGTTTTCCCAAGTAGGTACCTAGTCACAATTTTCAGTTGAATGTCGAGAATCGCTGGGCAAAATATGATGTGGTTACGAGTGATTACTTAGTGATTTTAAAATTCTTTATAATTTCGTGCGTTTAGAAGTCTTACATAAACTACAATTTAATTAAAAATTGTACTAGTAGAGATTTGATAAAAATATATAATTAGGTATTTTTGCCTCTGCGTCTAAATTGACAAGACCTGTATTTATTTTTTTTTTTTATAAAAGTGGAGATAATTCAATAAGTATTATAATTTTTATTTTAAAACTTAAATCAATAAGAAATCACAATGATTAATTGAGAAAATAATATTATGCAATAACATATTCGTTGAAAGCAGTCTTATGTATGTACAATTCGAAGTTTATTTTATACCATTTAAATATTCTTTACTTTAAAATACATAATAAAAAAAATACTTCTTAAATTATTTTTTAAATGCTGTGGCTTTTGTTCTTTTAAAAAAACATACATTACATATTCATTCATGACATTACTTATTACAATTTTATAAATGCATTTTTTGTTGTTTTTCTTGTCTAATAAAAGCATAAATAATTTAAATTAAGACACAATAATCTCACACATTTAAATCGAAATAATTTATATTTAAAACATCTTTTTTGTCTCCAAATTAAATAATTTTCCATATCCATATTAAAAAACATATTCTTATAATTACATCGTTTTTATTCGCCAAAATATAAAATCTTTCGTCTTATTTTTAAAGCCACAATTTTTCGCCATTTTTTATCGTTCAAGCTACATATAACTTTTCAATCCACATTTAACAGTTCAAGATACACTAGGTGAATGATTTTTATTCACCTTATAAACCTTGTGTTCTATTTTTAAAGCTACAAATTTATTATAACTTCAAGCACTTTAACTTTTCAAGCCACAATTTTCTTACAAGTTCAAGCACCATTTTTCACAGTAGTTTTGAAGTGAGGCCAACGATACTTACAAATACTATGTCCTATAGAAGGGGGGTCCCCTACTTACTGTATAGGTAGAAAGGGGGATACCCTTTGTGCCATAGATCGCTTCCGGCGCGTTTTCGTATTCAACATCGTAGTAGATTCCGTTTTGGTTCTGAAAGATAAATAACGTGTCAAGTAAATAAAATATACATGGGGGCATGGGACACATGGGATTACATGATGGGACTTAAACATATCTGGAAAATATGGGTGTACTATAGGTATACCCACCTACCTCTGTCTAACCCTTCAGGTAAACAAAGCGTGATATTATGTAAATACAATTTAAAAATTTCTTTTTAAACACACTTAATTTTAAATGCATAATCAAAATCCATAGTCATTTAATTTTTTTATATTTTTTTTCAGTTCTAATTAAATTTATTTATAATGAGTTGTTAAATAATGTATATTTAAATTTAATTAATCACAATTTTATTTTGGGTTTTTATCTGTTTAAAATTTAATATAGTTTACGTAATTTAAATGTATGAGTGTAAAACTATGGACTAGAATTGTCTGAAATAAATAAATTATTATTATTATTTAAACAAATTACCTAGTCAGAAAATCAGCACTTTTTTGACGTACCTATGTGGTCAAAATTTATGGAACAGCAGTTTTTTTTATTTCCTCTGTGTATGTAGATAGATAGAGATGTTGTAGAAGATGAAGAACCAAAAATTCGAAGACAAGTCACATCTACCAATCCACACAGGGCCCACGTGATAGATTACGGCCGGATCGAAGAGAGGAGGCCTGTGTCCCAGCAGTGGGAACATTATAGGCTGATAATGATTGTAGAAGATGTAACCCATAGATTTTGTAGCGGTCTTCTACTACTTACATGCATACTCCTCGCTCTAGACTTAGGTCGCGGCACCAGAAGATCAGCTCTTTCTTGAACGTGAGAAGACGCTTCAGAGCTCGTGGATTCTGTCGCCATATGGTTGGTGTAGCCTTTAAAAAAAGATAATTAAATAATTATATCAGCTGGTAACTGCCCTGCTCTAGACCAAGGGTCAAAAGTATGCAACTTCTGGTATTATATTCATGAGGAATTTCCCGTGGCCTGAGCAGTGGATGAAATATTGCTGATGATTTTCAAACTCTAAAGCATTTATTTCAATTAAACCATTTACAGGTACTTTTGGACTGTCAAGAAGTCGGTCAGTCAGAAAGATGAAGGTGGTTGCTATTCCATCCAAAGCGTAGTAGGTACCTATGAGATAAACAGGCAAGAAACTCCAGGGACACTCTTTCATCCGGAGATGATACTAATAATTTGACACTATGCCAAAGTTCTCAAATAAACATTTGTTATGTTTCAGACGTATGAGCAATCGAGACGACTTGCGAGTTGTAGGTCGTGGGTTCGAGCCCAGCCAGGCGTTACCTAGTAACTTAGTTACTAAGTAACGCCTACTTACTACGTTTACTTTACTTTATGTACTGTTTACTTTATGTAACTTAGTTCATCACCACTGCTTTCAAAACGGTGAAAGAAAACATCGTGAGGAAACCGGCATGTCCTAGAACCAAATATTTGAAGACATGTGACATCTACCAACCCGCACTTTTTTTACTATTGCGTATCATATTTTCATTGACTTGAACATTCAAGTCGTCCTGGCGGCTGAGAGTATGTCATGCTCACACAAATGTCTCGCTGATGGTGGCGCGTGTGTTGGATCATTTAGCTCCCTTCAAAATGGTTGAGCTGAATGGTGCTAATACATGCGTCATGTTCGTGAACGGGCGCCGCATAATTTTTAACATGAATGATGTAAACAAGACTTTGTAAGCATATTATTTTGATTTAAAAGAGTGTCCATGGAGTTTCTTGCCCGTTCGGCTCCATAGGTACCTACGCTTTGTAATGGGCAACTAGCTTCATCTTTCTGACTGACCGACCCCTTGACAATTCAAAAGTGCCTGTAATTGGTTTAATTGAAATAAATGCTTTGAGTTTGAGTATCGCTCACAGAATAAGCAAGTAGGCGCTCGTCATCGTCGTATTCGAATGCAACCCAGACAGTGATTACTTACCATATAAGTTGTGATGAGATGCTGCAGTATTCGCCCTTGAAGCGACGGTGTTCAACGTTCCGTTGTGATGTCCGCCGTGCATGCCCATCCTGTGGACAACACTATAATATAGCTTGGTATTTGTTTGCAATTTACGAACGATGATGATTTACGATTTATTTTTGTCGTTACGGGTCGTCAGAAGCCCGAAAGTCTGACAACTATTCTTTCCAAGGGGTATCGTATTACCCAATAACTGGGTTGTGGGGGTCAAATAGGCAGTCGCTCTATGTAACGCTACTACAATCTGTCAAATTTATTTAATAGATTTTCCACTTTATCGCTAAAGCATAAGGTTCAATGTTGATTGGGAAAATTTGACAGTTTCGGGTAGCTTGATGTGCTGGCGTCTGTACATGATTATTTACCTGGGTAACGGCACTGGAGGCAGTGTGGGGTATCCACCGAACATGGCTGATGATGGACGGGTTGCCATCTGCGCTGCTTCCGGCTACATATGAAAAATATATGAAGATAGTGATAGTGACACAATTTGAAAAGAGCATGGTTTGGTCATGTTGAGAAGATGAGTGAAAGGCGTCTAAGAAAAGGTACCACCAAGGTTGGCACCTAAGTTCACATTCGAAAGCAATAAATATATTGGTGTATCACACTAATACTATAAAGGCGAAAGTTTGTGGGGGTGTGTGTGTGTGTATTATGTTTGTTACTTCTTCACGCCCAAACGGCGGGACCAATTTTGATAAAATTTTGTATGGAGGTAGCTAACACCCTGGATTAACTTAAAGGCTACTTTTATCCCGATATTCCCACGGGATCGATATTTAAGCAGGTGAAACCGCGGGGCGCAGCTAGTAGGGATTAAATGTTTGTTTATTTGTTACTAGTCTAAATCACGGGTTACACTGGGTTAAGGCAAAGTGTTATTGGGTTTTTCCATCTAGAATTTCTCAGTAGCAACCTGGAGTCTGGATTTATGTCCGGTTGTTGGCTAGTCCCCATTACGTGAGACTTTAACCGGCGACAAATGGGTTTGCAGCAAGTACCTACACCTTTGCCCAACCCTTCGTGAAATACACGCGTAATGTTATGTGTGTTATCAATAATAAACTCACCGCATAATGACTAGCCTGCGCCATCGCCTCAGCTATCTGCGCCCACCGCATCCTCTCTTCTAGAGTCACCTAGAAATAAAACATTAGAATTAACAACAAAACTCAGGACTTTTTATTGTATATTACGATACGTGTGATTTAATTAGTATTAATGCACGGCGTTGTGAATTAACGTGTCATCTTTACGATTTTTTTTTACCGAGCAAACTATTTCCGTTTCCGTCTTTAGCAGCGCTTGAACGTATGTCCAATTCTGTTAAAATGATTTTTATTTTGCGCAATATTTATAATAATTGGAAATGAACAGCTTCAAGAAACTTAAAAACGGTACAACCACGCCTTAAATTGCAGCTGGTATTGCTTAAAGGCCCTGTAGTGATTGGTTAGTTGACTGATCAAAATATGAAGATATTTACCTGGAAACCGGCATCTCCTAGAACCAAAAATTCGAAGACATGTGACATCTATCAACCCGCACTGGGCCCGCGTGATGGACTACGGCCCACTTCCTCTCACAGAGAGGAGGCCTGTGTCCCAGCAGTGGGAACATTATAGGCTGGTTATGATTGTGATTACCTGGTACGGCGGCTGTCCGACAGGGGGCGTCTTGATGGTGTTGGCGGCCATGTAGTTGAAGATAGGAGAGCCCATGCCGGCCGCCTTCTGCTCGCGAGACCATTTGCGACTGCGAAGGGGAAATGAAGGCTGTTGTAAATGGTGATAGGTACAGTTCGCGTCAAATAACTTTGCCGCTCTGAAGCTAGGCTCTTTCCTAGCCGCGCCAATCCGCGCCATGCGCGCTGCTGTTGTATTCATAGGATTAACTACAGCGCAGTGATTTGTTGCCTTCTTCAGAGCGGCAAAGTTATTTGACGCGAACTGTACATATTAAAGTTGAGCTTTTTCAGTCGAAACAGAATTATGTCGAAAATAGTGCCTTTCGGCTGGCCACACTTAGGGCGGCTTGTTTCACGTCCACTTAACGCACGCGTATACGTAAAAAATGGCGTAACTATCGTCAAACCACAAAAAGCGTTGTTTCAAATTACAATTACATAATTGTGAACAATAATATTATTTATTAATTATGTATATGGACTTGTTGAGCTCCTCAAGTTCTGAGTTGAGCTGCACGATTTTTGACAAATGCGTGCACTGATTGGACAGGTCCGCTCAATCTGTGTGGTTCTTTCCTCAAAAGACCATTTCAGACACCAATCTACATGGTCTTCACACGATCTGACCAAGATTTTGTCTGGACTTTAAAAGAGACTGTGACTTCTAAGTTTGTTTCCGCCTTTCTTCTCAGAATAGTCAGTTAAGAAACGCCGACCTCATCTAGTTTAAAAAAAAGTATGATTGACGTGTAAAAGTGTTTGTACAAACCTACTTACAGAAAATAAATCATTAATCATTTATGGGCCACCCTGTACTACAAAGACTGCTTACCTCCAAGACATAAGAGCAGCCAACGTGACAGCTATGACCAGCGCGGCCAGGAGAGATGCTCCCACCGCCACACCCACCACCTCTCCATCGACTTCGCAGGTTGAGCCGTAGTAGCCTGATGAACAGCTGTGGAGGAAGAAGTGGGGGTTATATGTTGTGGCGACATCTACATCACCACATACGAACTACGCATCATACTGACGTCACGCAAAATTCTGCATCGCGCAAGCAGAGTTTACCGCGCGACTAGCATATATACAACGTCCCGACATCAATCGTCGGACAGTTGTCCACCAGACACAACACCCGTCTGGTCAGAAGATTCTCCCTTTTTAAAGTATTCTTCCCATCCTTTCCTTTATAAAGTACTAGTAGCGCCCCGCGGTTTCATCCGCATAAGTGTCGATCCCGTGGGATTATCCATAATTCCCCGGGATGCAATCTATCTCTCTGCAAAATTTGATCGAAATCCGTTCAGTGGTTTAGGCGTGAAAAGGTAACATACAGACAGACAGAATTACTTTCTTTATAATATTAGTAAGGATGATTAAACTTTACACCCTATTCTTCACATCTCTATAAAGTGATTGAAAAATTGATGCTTGAAACATTTGTGGAATGGTTTGAGGAGATTGTGGCTTCAAATAATATACCGATATATCCTTTCTTTTTTTTTCCGGAACTAGAAATTTCACGCGGACGAAGTCGTGGGCAGAAGCTAGTATAAGATAAAATCAAATATTGTCGATTATTGGTCGACTCTTCACGTGACCAGAGGGTTGGCCTATTTTTTGGCCAAAGAATCAGTATTGCCATACAACGTGGCAATGCTGCCAGTCTTTTGGGCACGTTTTTTGTTGACAGCGATGCGGATGAATTTTTTGATGCCCTTTGATTATTTCCTTTCCTTCTTATCAGGGTTACTGGTAATTCGACGTATATCCGTCAGGGGCTGATAAGGGGGCCAAAATGCAACAAATTGAACCTCCCATATGTATGGCCGAAATTCAATAGTTTTCGAGATATTTGAATTTTAAGGGTTTTTTAAACACATTTTTAAACACATGCCATGCCACGAATTATGTATTTTAAAATTGACTTTTATACCTTTTTGGAAAGCTTACAGAATAGGCAAGTTGTTTTAGTTATTTGTACGATTAATGTCATAGAATTTTTTGTGACGAGACAACATTTTTGAAGCGTAAAATGAAAATATTGGTAAGGTATTATTCTCATATCGCTCATTATTTTAATTATTTTGTTTAATTAAGTAGTTTTAATTATGTCCATAGCTTAATTGAAGTGCCAGCTACAACATAATTTTTAATGGTACCCATTCAAATATGTAGTTTTTTTTTTATTTGGAATTAAATGTCAAATTTTGGGTAAATATCGAAAAACCCTTAAAATTCAAATATCTCGAAAACTATTGAATTTCGGCCATACATATGGGGGGTTCAATTTGTTGCATTTTGGCCCCCTTATCAGCCCCTGACGGATATACGTCGAATTATCAGTAACTGTACATATTATTATTTTAATACTGTTTGCTTTTAAAATTATCACACTAATATTATAAAGGCGAAAGTTTGTGAGTGGGGGTGTGTTTATATGTTTGTTACTTCTTCACGCTCAAACGGCTGGACCAATTTTGCTAAAATTTGGTATGGAGGTAGCTGACACCCTGGATTAACATATAGGCTTTTTATCCCGATATTCCCACGGGATCGACATTTACGCGGGTAAAACCGCGGGGCGCAGCTAGTATTTCCATAAATAATTTTTATTTATTTTTTTAATAATAATAATCGTTTATTTATAAAAAGGGATACATTTACAATGAATAGCTTAACAATTAAAATAAGATAGCGCACAGTTGCAAATTTGCCTGAAACTAGGTTGAACCTGTGTTTCAGGCTAGAAAGTGCTTATAAGTATACAGTTGAATTAAAAAGAATATTGTATACAGTTGACACATACCTGCAATAGGGCTGACCATTCGCATACTTGCAGGCGCCGCGGTCGTTACAGTGCGAGGAGGCGCACTCCCGGCACTCCCGCCCCGCGCGCAGGGGAGACGCGCCCGCGTCCCGCGTGGAGGGCCCGCACTCGCATCTGTGGGGGGGGGAGAGCGTTACATAATGGGTTTCGAGTCAAATAACTTTGCCGCTCTGAAGTAGGCAACAAGTCACTGCGCAGTAGTTAGTTAATCCTATACAACAGCACTGCGCATGGCGCGGATTGGCGCGGCTAGGAAAGAGCCTACTAGCTTCAGAGCGGCAAAGTTATTTGGCGCGAACTGTAAGCCGCGAGTCACTTGTTCTTCCCGTCGTTGTAATGATTTTTTTTGTACTGAGCCATACCTGGGAAGCTTCAGCCGGTCGATGCTGTAAAAATCTCACCGTGAAAACTTAGGTGAAGTGAGTTTATTGATTGATAGCTCACTTCACCTAAGTTTTCACGGTGAGATTTTTACAGAATAACACCGCTCTGGCTACGGAGATATTGAAGGACAACATTTTTTTTACTCCTGACAGCAACAACTCAATACCAACGGCCTGTGACTAAATAATAACAGCCGCACAGGTCGATAGATCAGGTTAAGCTACGCTTGTCGCGGTTAGTCTGTGGATGGGTGACCATCTTTACATACCAAGACCCCTCTGTGCCTCGAAAAGAACGTTAAGCGGTTGGTCCCGGCTGTCATTCATGGATCTTTAACAGTCGTTACGGGTCATCAGAAGCCCGAAAGTCTGACAACCAGTCTTACCAAGGGGTGTCGTATTACCCAGTAACTGGGTTGTGGGCTTGCCTGGCATCTCATTTCCAGTCATCCTTAGAGTCTGGGTCGCTACCGCAGTTTCTAACAACAGGCGTTACCCACCTGCTCCATAAATCAGGTAGTCCCGCGGAACCCAAGAATTACAGACCGATCACGTATTTGTCGACGGTTTATAAACTTCTTACATCCATTTTGACAGCGAAAATTAATACACACATTGACAGTAACTCGATAATGTCTGCCTGACATAGTTGGAAAAAGGCTCGGCAGATGATGAAATATGCGATATGCTGTACCGATATAGTATGTCACAGTATGTATACTGACCTGAATCCTCCCCAGGTATTAGTGCAGGATGCAAGCTGGTGACAGTCATTCAAATCTGGAGATGAGCACTCGTCCACATCTGTAAAAGAAAAATATAGGTTAGTCCTAAAAATACTGAAGTGATTCTGAGGATGAGGAACAGGGTGTAAAGAATAGAAAAGGGGGGATCCTCGACCAGACGGGTGTTGTGTCTGGTGGGCAACTGCCCGACGAATGCAGGACGTTGTATATAATGCTAGTTGCGCGGTAAACTCTGCTTGCGCGATGCAGGATTTTTGCGTGACGTCAGTGTGATGCGTAGTTCGAATGTGGCGGTGTAGATGGCTCCACAATTCCTAAGTACTTTCTCAACTTAACACCCTTTAGAATATATGTGCATTTGACAGTTTTTAAGGGTCCGTACCCAAAGGGTAAAAACGGATCCTATTACTAAGACTCCACTGTCCGTCTGTCTGTCTGTCTGTCACCAGGCTGTATCTCATGAGCCGTGATAGCTAGAGAATTTAAATTTTTATAGATGATGTATTTCTGTTGCCGCTATAACAACAAATACTAAAAACTGTATAAAATAAACATTTAAGGGGGGCTCCCATACAACAAAATGTGTTTTTTTTTTGGCGCTTTACCCTTTGTGTGCGAGTCCGACTCGCACTTGGCCAGTTTTTTTGTTTTCTCGAAACTATAGAAAAAAGATAAGAATTGATTAAAGATCTCAAAAAACTTCTATGGAAAACGGACAAAAGAGTGTTGGGCAGGGCACATTGCTCGCAGGGCCGAAAGGTTCTGGAGTGAGACGTAGCGCTGGAAGGCCTCCCACAAGACGGACCGATGACCTGATGGAATCAGCTGGATGCGAGAAGCACAGAACTGGTCTAAGTGGCGATCCTTGGGGGACGCCTATGTCCCTCAGTGGACATTTTTCGGGTAATCTGGAAGTCTTTAAACAGGCTCCGGACAAGCAAGGAAAACCTGTTCAGCCGATCGATTCTGTAAAAATCTCACCGTGAAAACTTAGGTGAAGTGAGTTTGTTTTTGCTAGGAATTGACACTATTGACAGCTCACTCCACGCTCACTTCACCTAAGTTTTCACGGTGAGATTTTTACAGAATAGCACCAGAGGTGGAGATTCATAGACGACTCCGCCTTGGAGTGTAAATGTGGAGCTGTTCCACAAACCATGGGGCATTAAACGTCATGTTACAGGAACTGATAGACGCTAGTGATGACGCCAAACACGTAGCCGAATTCTGGGCCAAATCCGTTAAGATTACCATCGACACGTTTGGAAGAAGAAGCTGAAATGACTCACCGTGTAATGGTAGCACGCTGCCAGCTGGTGTGTCGACGAACAGCGCAGACGCACCCACGTTGTTCGAGCGCCTGCGGATGACTCCCAGCAGGTGCTTCTGTATGTCCGTGCCTACTTGCGGGCGGAGGGTTTCCGCTGTCTCTTGCATCTGATAAAGTTGGTATGAGAGTGACGGTGTTAGAAGCCTTGACATCAAAATAAAATGCATCTGTAGCGACATCTATACGGCAACATTACACAGGCAGACCCGAAAAGCGAATTTAATATATACACAGAAATACAATCGCAGTATCTGTATTATGGCAGTATCGTTATTATGGCAGTACCGGTATTATAGCAGTACATGTATTATGGCAATAGCGGTATAATGGAAGTACCGGTATTATGGCAGTATCTGTATTATGGCAGTATCGGTATTATGACAATATAGGTATTATGGCAGTATCTGTATTATAGGAGTACATGTATTATGGCAATAGCGGTATTATGGCAGTACCGGTATTATGGCAGTATCTGTATTATGGCAGTATCGGTATTATGACAGTATCAGTATTATGGCAGTATCTGTATATAGCAGTACATTTATTATGGCAATACCGGTATTATGGCAGTATCGGTATTATGATAGTATCTGTATTATGGTAGTATCGGTATTATGACAGTATCGGTATTATGGCAGTATCGGTATTATGGCAGTACCAGTATTATGGTTGTATCGGTATTATGGCAGTACCGATATTATGGCAGTACCGGTATTTTAATAGTATCGGTATTATGACAGTACCGGTATTATGGCAGTACCGGTATTATGGCAGTACCGGTATTATGGCAGGCAGGTGATATAACTTACCAATATAGTGAGGTTCACATAAACCCCGCGGTTATCCTCGTCCCCCTTGTGCACAGAGTTAACCGATCCGCTCACGAAATCATCTGAGAATGGCGTCATTGAGAATGCCGAGTCGATCTGGAAAGAGAAATATAAAAAAATGTAATTTAACGTAGGAGATGGCGGGACGAGCTGGATGAGTTCCGTCAAAACTGGAAGGAGGATGCGCGGACTCGCGAAAGATGGAAGGAGTGGGAGGCCGTTGCCCAGGAGTGGGACAGCTAGTGTGGTAGTCTAGAAAAAAATTACATAACGCCTGAGTTCTAGGTGGCGTTCTATAGTTTCTGCCTACTCCCATACGAATAAAGCATGAGCTTATGGTGTTCATCGAATCGTTGAGCTCCTTAAGTTCTGAGTTGAGCTCGATTTCTGAAGAATGCGTGCACTGACTGGAGTGGACTGCCACGCAATCTGTGTGGTTCTTTCCTCAAAAGACCATTTCAGAAACCAATCTACATGGTCTTCACATGATCTGACCAAGATTATGTCTGGACTTTAAAAGAGACTGTGACGTTTGAGTTTGCCTTTCTTCTCAGAGTAGTCAGATAGGAAATGCCGACTTCATCTAGTTTAAAAAAAATATGATTGACGTGTAAAAGTGTTTGTACAAACCTACTTACTGCAATAAAATCATTTATCATTAAAATTTATGAATTATTTCATCACCACTGCTCTCAAAACGGTGAAGGAAAACATCGTGAGGAAACCGGCATGTCCCATAACCAAAAAATTGAAGCACTGGGCCCGCGTGGTGGATTATAGCCCACTCCTTCTCGAAGAGAGGAGGCCTGTGTCCCAGCAGTGGGAACATTATATGCTCGTTATGTATTTCTGGATGTGTGTATGATAACTTACAGCTCTCACAGCTTCATGGCTCAGTTGTTGATAAGGATCCGAGTCCTTGTCAGCTAGTTTTTCGTCCCATGCCACCTGAAAAATATACAAAATTTATAAGAAAATTCCAAGAAAAAAATTTTAGTTTTGCTTCCGGTATTAGTTTCGTATATGGGGCTAATAATAATAATAAATATTTATAGTCTCAAACTCGAACTAAAAGCATTTATTTCAATTAAACCATTAACTGGGCACTTTTGAATAGTCAAGAAGTCGGTCAGTCAGAAAATATGAAGCTAGTTGCCCATTCCAAGCGTAGTAAGTACCTATGTAGAAGAACGGGCAAGAAACTCCATGGACACTCTTTTTAAATTATATCTCCAACTAGCTGCCCCGCGGTTTCACCCGCGTAAATGTCGATCCCGTGGGAATATCAGGATAAAAAGTAGCCTATATGTTAATCCAAGGTGACAGCTACCTCCATTCAAAATTTTATCAAAATTGGTACTGCCGTTTGAGCGTGAAGAAGTAATAAACATATAAACACACCCCCACACACACACACACTCACAAACTTTCATATTTATAATATTAGTGTGATATTACAGCTTGTACAAAAAACATACACAAAACTATTATACCGGAAGCCAAAAAAATCTGCCAGCTTTTTCCCAACTACGTTGGGGTCGGCTTCCAGTCTAACCGGATGCAGTTGAATACAGTATTTTACATGGAGCGACTGCCTATCTAACCTCCACAAACCAGTTACTGGGCAGTCGCACTACGACACAATGAGCACCATCCGCACTTGGTTGATATCCCGACGAGTCATAGGTACTCAGCGCTTCTCCTCCACATTTATTATGCGCACAGCCAAAGTGTGGAACTCTCTGCTGTCTTCCCTAATCTGTGTTCCCTCCCACATTTAACCCGTCTGCCTTCAAAGCAAGAGTGAACAGGCATCTTCTGGGCACGCTCGTTCCATCATAGACCTCATCTATCGCTTACCATCAGGCGTGATCGGGGTCAACAGCGGGCCCATCCATCATCATCATCATCTGCCTACCCTTTTCCCAACTATGTTGGGGTCGGCTTCCAGTCTAACCGGATGCAGCTGAATACCAGTATTTTACATGGCGCGACTGAGCAAGCCTATCCATATCCATACTTATATTATAAATGCGGAAGTGTGTCTGTCTGTCTGTTACCTCTTCACGCTTAAGCCGCTGAACCGATTTAGATGAAATTTGGTATACCTAGACTGACTTAGAGATAGTTTGAGTCCCAGGAAAGGACATAGGATAGTTTTTATCTCGATATTCCCACGGAAAACGTATGCGGGTAAAACCGCGGGCGCTGCTATTAAGAAAAAAAAATATTAAAAAATGACGTCAAAACTTTCAGCATATGGCGTCTGAAACAGAAGTGGTGCGGCCATCTTTAGACGCTGCCAGTGCAGCAGTGTGGCGACTTCAGGATCTGTGTTCACCACATGTGTAACCTTACCTTTCTCTCATAGAGTCTGTCGACCCTCAAGTTGAGGAGCAAGGAGACCACTCTCCTGCAGGGATCGCGGTGGACGCGACGGGCGTAGCCTGGTCGGCACTGACAGCTTGAGATCCCTGAGAAATGAAGCAAGACTTAGTTATTTGGCAGTGTGAATTCTAGTGTAGAAAAACTTTTTTACAAAAAAAAAAAAACAATTTAACGAGTTAATAACGTTCAAAGTTGTTTAAAAAAATATAGATGTCACGTCATCAACTATGAACGTTATCTCGGAAACGTGACACTTTACAGGGTTTGGTCTTATTATGATTTCTTTTTGCATTAATGTCAGCTGTCGATTTATATCGGTTTCATGCGTGGCCGCCATTTTGAAAAAAATCAAAAAGTAATTTAAAAAAATTAAACCGACTTCAAAAAGAAATGAACTCAAAATTATGAAATAACTTTAATTTCGGCAGTCGGTGTCTTGGGATCTGTATTTTAGTTTTTTGCCACCGACTTCCGAAATTAAAGTTATTTCATAATTTTGAGTTCATTTCTTTTTGAAGTCGGCTTAATTTTTTTAAATTACTTTTTATTTGGTAATTTTTAGTTGTTGCACTAGAATTTGACCAAGGTTTTGAGATGTTTTCGCTTTGACACTACACCCGTAGCTCGTATCAATAAGGCCGTCACACTTTCACGTCTTAGTCCATATCTTGAAAATTACTGAATCGATTTTGATGAAACTTGCACTGTTGCCTAAGTTGAAGTAAATGTAAAAAAAGAATGGTCACGATCCGATTAATAGTTACGGAGATATGCGTGGACAAACATACATACATACATACATACGTCTATAAAATTTTGTATATTTGTTTGGAAGCCCTAATAGATTGTCATATGTGAATATAATGCAATTCCAATAATATTACATACATACGTATCGAATTGATAACCTCCTTATTTTTGAAGTCGGTAAAAATGGCGCAACAGTATAATATCTGACAGACACAATGTTTGTAGGATAGACGTTGAGCCTGTAAACTAGCGTCTAACTGCTCATCACTGCTACTATCTCTGTCGGACACGAAGCCAGGTGAGACAGCGTGCTTTTTGGTCATGACCACCAGTGAGTTCGAGGTCGCGACTAGTTTACTCTTAAACCTTCTAAATAGTTTTAATGATAAGACTTACCAGCTTCTGTTCGACACTTCTCGTTCTGCGCTTGATCACAAGTGGAGTCGTCACCTACGATGCAAGTGTCGATCCTGAAACAAACACAATATTATGAAGTTCCGTCAATAAAGAAGGTCAAATTAAATTAGCTAGCGAAACTGTGCAGACGTGATGGGTATCGTTATCTAAAAAACGATAAACGATCGCCGATTCTGTACTGTACAATCAGTAATACTTATAGTTTTGATGGCACGGTTGGCGCAGTGGTTAAGCGATTGACTGCTGCGCTGCGTGTCGCGGGTTCGTTACAAGTGGTTTTTCCGGGTCTGGCTGTTTGTGTATGTGACTTTAAATGTTTGTAAACGCACCCACAACACAGGAGAAATTCCTAGTGTGGGGCAATGTTATTATAAAAAAAATAACTACAACTTGTTAGTTTCCCCCAATGTCAATATTTCATGAAATAGTCATTCTTGGGGATTACTTGGTCTTAGAGAGTTGTGTTGATGACTTAAATGATTATAATTCTGTAAATACATATTTGTTACGGCCGCGAATCATATTTTAATCAACGTACAACTTAATTCTGACCAGCAAATTGCAAAAAATCGTAAAAAAAATTGAATATCGCGGGCTACCCTGGCATTTGCCATATGTCAGCTAGCCACGCCAATCACATCACACTAATATTATAAAGGCGAAAGTTTTTGAGTGTGTTTATATGTTTGTTACTTCTTCACGCTCAAACGGCTGGACAATTTTGATAAAATTTTGTATGGAGGTAGCCGACACCCTGGGTGAACATATAGGCTACTTTAAATCCCGATATTACCACGGGATCGACACTTATGCGGGTAAAACCGCGTGGCGCAGCTAGTATACCAATATCTAAATATAATGTAAATTATACTCACGTAAAAAATATTAAAATACTCTCAGTCTCATAAGTCATACCTGACAGTAGGCTGTGGCCTTCTAAATCCTTGCTGCGGTCGATGCAACTGAGGATGTCCCCCGTGCCCCGGGTGTGTTGGATGTTGTGGGTGATGAGCTGGTCTCCTCGGTGGGGGCTGTGGCAGTGGGAGGTCGTCCGCGGGGATAGCTTCCCCGGTGCCCAGTGTTGGGGCTAGCGGTGGTGGTGGGAGGGGCGGCACTGAAAGAGAAGATGAACTGGTGTTAAAAGAGTTGTTTGAGGAACTAAATATTTTTGAAATAACAGCCTATTGGACCGATCGATCAGGTTTACCTGCGCTTGCCGCGGTTGGTCCGTGGATGGGTGACCATCTTTAAATACCAAGACCTCTCCGTGCCTCGGAAAGCACGTGAAGCCGTTGGTCCGGCTGTCATTCGAGGATCTTTAACAGTCGTTACGGGTCGTCAGAAGCACTAAAGTCTAACAACCAGTCTTATCAAGGGGTATCGTATACCCAGTAACTGGGTTGTGGAGGTCAGGTAGGCAGTCGCTCCATGTAAAATTCTGGTATTCGGCTGCATCCGCTTTGACTGGAAACCGACTCCATGATGAAAGAGTTAAAAATCTACTCACCAGATTGCGGCAAACTCTGAACCCTAGTAGGTCTGATGCTAGGCCCAGGAGTGGAGGTATCAAACAGGTTCAGGTACGTCCTCTTCCCATCGATGGAGACGAACCCTTGCGCCCCTGAGGGGGACACGATGATGTCGTCGTGTTCGTGGCCTGAGAGGTTCACGTTTTCAATGTGCACTGAAATTATATAAAAAATAATAAGAACAATATGCAGATAGGTTAATAGGAGATGAGAATATAAATAATAATAGCCTCCCCGACCGTTTTCGGTCACGGTGGCCAATCTCAATGGAGATTAGCCAGGTACACAGGAGATATTATAGTGCACAAGTGTGTGCGCAAACACAGGTGCACTCTCTGTTCCTTTACTCTCATAGTCCGATGGGACGGTAATCCCACACGACCGGGGAGAGTTCAGGCGCAGGACCAACGGCTTTACGTGCTTTCCGAGGCACGGGGGTATTAAAACGCCAACTTCGAAACTCCGGACTGTTACTAAGAAATTCCTAATGGAAAACCCAATAACACTTTGTCCGACCCGGGAATCGAACCCCACGCTCAGGAAGGAATAAAAGAGAGTATGAGAAGATAACGCCAAGCGATTAGGTAAACGCTCAAAATGTAGTCGCAAATGTCGCAATATCATCTCAACGACAATCAATGACAACTTGTCAAAAATTTGGGAAAATTAGAGGTATTTTTGACAGATTGAGACTGAGATCAGACTGTGAACGTTCGTTCTTAAAATTACGAGAATTACCCCAGAGAGCGCTGGTCTATTTTTTTTGTCACCAAAAAACCAGCATTGCCATTCAACGTGCTAATAATGCCAGGTTTTTATAATTATGCACACAACAAATTACACAACTTAGAGGAACCAAAAAATTTTAACCTATTTATTCTGACTTTTCATATTGTGTCTTTGTATTGTTTTAAAAAGCGACCATTTTCTTGTTGACTTTAATAGGCCTCCGTCTTAAGTTGTACACAAACTTGAAAATCTAAGAGTAATGTGAAACGAAGCAGGAGTTTGGCATAAAATTCTTGAATACTTTTTTGGGATTTTGTGTAATTGGAATTATAGGCCGACCGCTTAACTGAGACGTTAACTGAGGTAGCAGCGGGGTGCGGGAGGGGTGTGGTGACGTGATGCGAGAGCTCGTGATTCATCAACTTGTTACAACTATCACCCCTCCCGCACCGCGCAGCTACCTCAGGCAACGTCTCAGTTAAGTGGTGTGCATATAGAGCATGAGTATGATGGTATTAATATGCAAACAAGAAACTCACCTGAAGCAGCACCTCCTTTCTCATCTAACCCCTGTATAGCAGACACGGTCACGTCAAATATCTCCCCGTATCCTGGGGGCCGTGGTTCCGGCGCGGTGATAACGGACGCTTCAGCCATGGGGCGATAGCGGGAGCCATGTGGCTTGAAGTCCGTGTCGTCGAGGACTATTCCAGGCCGGGGTCGGTACGGATTGTAGGGGATAGTGCCTTGAGATGCTGGAAAGGAGAAGATGATTAGTTAATGGTTTTATGAGACTAACTATTTATAACGAAGCAAATATAAAGAAAGGTCGATCGTTGTGTGCAGGAAAAAATAATTCTCAAAATCGGTCCACCATTGCCGAAAATTTATATCGATGAGCATATATAAAAAATATACAAAATAAAATAAAATTAGCTAGACCTAGAGAAATTCCACAGACGTCATGGCTTGTCGATCTTAACAAGATAAAACAAAAAAATAATTAATATGTTTTTTGTGGGGTCATGGACCGTTGTAAACTTCATAGACGTGATTGGTATCGATATCTGAACACGATTAAACAAAAGGAAACAGATTTTCTCAACTCATACTTCAAGAAACACAACTACAAGCGGTCGTTGACCCCCCAAAAAAATTTAAACCTTTTTGTTTTTATTTTATTTTGTTTAGATATTGATACCCATCACTTCTGTAGAGTTACGCTAGCTAATTTGATTTGACCTTGTATATACAGACGAATAAATTTGAGAACCATTTTTAGAAAGTAGGTTAAAAATTTAAATCATACAACTTACTTGGCAACGGTTCAGTATTAATAGAGGATGTCTCTATAGCTTCCACCACAGAAGATGATGAAGATGTTGTGGCCACACTGACTGACGGAGCATGATTAATCAGTCCCTCAGTAGGAGTTGGGGTATCAGCAGACATAGTACTGCTAGACTTCATATCAAGTAGGGACGGCTCAATGATCTGAATCACTTGATCAAGAAAATCATCTTTCGCTACATTAGTTTTGTTATAAGGCGTATCATCAATTTTGATTCTGTCTTTCGGTTTCTCTTTTTCACCGAAAACTGTATCTTTTTTCTTGTCTAGCTTCGGTTTCTCGATTTTTTTCTCTGTCGTTGTAGTAGGTTTTTCTGTGGTTGTCGGTTTTTCTGTCGTTGTCGGTTTCTCAGTTGTTGTGGGTTTCTCTGTTGTTGTGGGTTTCTCTGTTGTTGTAGTTGTTGTTGTTGTTGTGGTGGTAGTAGTCGTGGTGGACGAAGATGTTGTGTCAGCAACTGTCGTTGCTTCTTCTTTCTCTTCATCTTTAGCTGTATCAGGTTCTGTAGTATTAACTTCTGCAGTAACTGCTGGAACTTCAGGTTCCTCATGGAGATGATTATTTTCTGAATGTGTCGCCTCATTCTCGCTAACTGTTTCTTCTGGTTTGGTTTGTACATCTGGAATGTCTGGCATATTTGGTAAAGGTGGGAGGTTAGGTTTATACATAGGCAAACCTGGGTTAGGTCTCCTATTTGGAGGTCTAGGTCTCGGCCTTTGCCAGGGTGGCATTGGCCGATGAAAACCTGGCCTGTTCAGTGGAGGAACGATTTGTTCAGGCAGGTTGACGTAGACTGGTGGCCTATCGAATGGATATGGTGGAGGCGTCTTAGTAGGATGGTAATGATGAGGAGGTGGAGTTATAGGCTTATCAAAATCTGGTAGCGGTGGAACATCAGATATTTTCGGAGGACCTCTGTTATTAATCCTGGAAGCCATTGGCCGTCCTGGTCTTAAAAGCTGAGAATTAGCTTGTTGGACGTTGACGTTACCATTCAATAACTTGACGAGTCCTGTGATGATGTTTTGAATCTCAGTGTTTTGTCTACCCTCCTCCCTCCTAGGGGTAAGTGTCGCAAAGATCGGCTGCACTGCAGTAGGCCGTATTCTGGGTCCCATAGGCGCCAGTGCGCGCGCTTTTGGAACCCTCTTCCCTTCCCCCGGAAACTTGAACTCAAGCCTGTCTCCAAACCCTTCGGAAGATAGTATAGCGTCATCATCGCTCCTCAAATAACTCATGGTTTTGGTTGGATGTATATCATAGTACTTTCTCTTGTTATGCAACTCTAAATGATTATCAATTTCGTTATTCGATGTCGGGATTTCATCAATATTAATCGATCTTGATTCTCTAACAGGGTCTGCAGACCTTGCTATCATTATATGCTCATCTAAGTCTTCGTGGGTGATCACAGGCGGTTCCTCTTCCTCATATTTCACGCTAGGTTCTATCCTTAGTCCTACGTTGTCTGGTAGACTGGTCTGCATCACCGCATCTTGGGGGAACTGGTCTGCAATCGCAGATTTTGGTGATAACTGGGATATTGTGAATGTTTCTTCGTAACCTGGAAAAAGAAAAAGCCAATGAGTTTTTGTGAGACAACGAATGAGTTAGCAAAAAAAACTGTGACAAGAACTTTTGGAGCTTTAAATCTGATCCGGTGTACAGTAGTTTTAAATCAATTAAACATATATAATAAATATATATGACGAAGAAGGTACGTGTCTGTCTCTTGTTAACATCAGCCATATTTTAACTGCTGTGGGCGTTATGGGTAGTGTTGATAGAAAAACCGTTTGCAGTTCAAATCAGGTTATTACGAACAAGTTAGTCACACTAGCGAATCACACACTGTAGGTACAGACGCCAGCACATCAAGCTACTACAATATGTCCAAAGAGTAAAAACGAGACCCTATTACTAAAACTTTCCGTCTGTCTGTCTGTCACCAGGCTGTATCTCATGAACCGTGATAGCTAGACAGTTGAAATTTTCACAGATGATGATTTCTGTTGCCGCTACAACTAAAAACAGAATGAAATAAATATTTAAGGGGGGCTCCCATACAATAAACGTGTTTTTTTCGGCGTTTTTGCCTTGTGGTACGGAACCCTTCGCGTGCGAGTTCGACTCGAACTTGGCCAGTTTTTTACTTACTCCTTCCCGCAAGCTCCCTAAAAGAACTTCGTTCCAAACACTTGTATTAATCATTACCACCACCATCTCACAACTAGTTACAAATTCACGGTACGCTTCCCTACGACTCGCAGTGAAAGTTCTGTCAGTCAGTCTGTTCTTCTATTGTTATGTCATCCATTGCGCAAGTCAATGACTTGGAGTGACTCTTCAAATTATTGTGAGTGACTCTTCAAATTGTATTAATGTTGTTAGGTGTTTGACTCTTCTTCTTCATGCCGAAGATGCCTCACTGCGATACAGTCGCAGTCGCAGTTGCGGTTCAGCTCGCTACCTCGATAGTAGACACGCACGCACATGCCGAAGGATACCTTACTGCCACAAAATACAGGTAGTACAGAAGGCAATCTACATACAAAGTGCGCTCGAGCAACGCACACATAGACACCGCTCACGGACATGTTATCTCGGAAGGGTTGGGAGTCTTGGGAGTAGTGCGAGCGCGGGCAAGTGCAAAAATGGAGCAACAAAAAATGCCTATCTAAGCTCGATTTATATAATAGTTTCCTATTTTGAATCAGTATAAATGAAGTAACTTTTTTGTAAGGTAAATTCACGCTACCAACTATTGCGTAAGTTGAAAACGTGATTTTTTGTTTGTGTAGATATTGTGTTGTTTTTAGTGTCATTAGATAGGTTTAGTAATCCGTAATCCGTTTTGAAGTTATTAGGGATTTTCGATAGTGAAAATTGACATATGTAAAATTTTCTTTTGTTTTTGTTCTGTAAACTATTTGTATTGTAATACTATGTTTATTGTTTTGTTTTAATATTGTAGAATAAGCTCAACAATAAATCAAACAACTAGATACGAGTGCCACTACCACGATAGTTTTTTGTGCATAAGCCAAAGTTGACAACCCTAGCGCGACCGCCGAGCGTAGGTATAAAAAGTGAAGTAAATACATGTGATTGCCTTGTACTCTCTGTATTTTGTGTTACTGTGATACATCGCGGGCTGCTGGGGAGTTTACCTCGATGTCTGACATGTGCGTGCGAGTCTATGCAATTGTTCGCTGTTCTGTTTTTATAAGTTGTACTAATAATTAGCTGACAGTTACACGTACTATTTTTATTTAGCTGTAAGTCTCCCAAACAACGTAGATAAAAAAACAACAACCGACTTCGAAATGATTTTTGTTGATTTTTCAAAAACCGCTTGTCCGATTTCGATAAAATTTTCATGGGACCATTTGGGAAGTAGGTATATCCTTTCCAACAAAAAAATAATTTTTCAAATCGGTTGGCAAGCGACGCTGTAAGCGCGAACAAACATAAAAAAAAAGAAATACAAACCGCATGACCGATTGGTGTTTCGGTCAAAGTTGAGTTAAGTACCAAGAAGTTTATTTTAACGCCCTCTTTCGGCCTATCTTGGAATTTTTTTGATATCTTGTTTCTAGGCGGAGTTATACCTATGTCTGTCTCTTTCACACGAGACATGTGACATCCACCAACCCGCACTGGGCCCGCATGGTGGATTATGGCCCACTCTCTCTGACAGAGCGGAGGCCTGTGTCCCAGCCGTGGGAACATTTTAGTCTGATTATACAATCTTAAAAGTTGACATGGGATTTGACAGCAGATTAAATTCTCTTCGGCTTTGTGAAACTGAGGGTGACACAGTATTTCTCACTAAGGGATTGTTTAGTGAATAAGTTTGAAATGTCAAAAGATAGTTTTCAAAAAAAGGGTGAATATGATATCCAAGGGATCGCCTTTAAGCATCATCCGACTGCTTATGTATAATGGCAACAGGCTCCACCTTATTATATGGGAGGTACTTGTAACAAGTAGCGAAGAACAAGATAACGAGATATTTCTCAAGCTGTGTTGCATCGCGTCTCGTTAGGCGCGTGTCGGTCACGGTACGTGCTGGCGACACGCTCCAACTAACTGTGGAAGTGGGTACGACTGGACGCAGTAGAAAATATTGATGATTTTAGAGCTTAACGAGTGTTGGTTTTAACAATATCATATCACTGATGTTAAAGTTCTATAAGAACGTGTCGGCGAGCTGTGCAGGTGCAGAAAACCTCAAACGTCGAAAATATTTCAACGTAATTTATGTTCGAACCCCAATTGGGGCCCTTACCTGCTACTTTCCTAAAATCATTTTCCCATCGCTTTAGCTGTCTTCTTCTCCTTCTTTCGCGTTCTCTAGGATACCATCCTAATATTCTCCCAACCGATTTCAGCCACGGTGGCCAATCTCAACGGAGATTAGCCAGCCACGCAGGAAATAATATAGTACACAAATGTTTCAGAAACTCAGGTGCACTCTCTGTTCCTTTACTCTCATAATCCGATGGGACGGCAATCCGCCATGACCAGGGAAAGATCAGGCGCAGAACCAACGGCTTAACGAGCTATCCGAGGCACGGGGGCTTCACACTCCAAAATTCCGGGCTGTTACTGAGACACTTCTAATGGAAAAACTCAATAACATTTTGCCAGGCAGGACCACATGATCAGCAGTCGCGTTTGCGACCAAGAGACCAGCAACGGGGCAGTTACCTAATAGGGGTTGTCCCATCGCCATCAAAAAGTAGCCAATCCATCTCACACACTCGTTAAGGGGCTTACATGACCTAAAGCGCGGTCACTGTCGGACTGCACAGAAAAGAAAGAGAAGCGCGATGACACAACGCTGGTAATTTATTGCAAAATATGAAGCAATTACAATAAATCTATTGTTTGGACTAAAAAATTAAAACACTAGTGTTTTAATATGTTGCTTGTAGAATAATTTGACAAAAAATCAGAATGATTGTATGTGTATTAGTATGGTTTTTATTGTAAAAAGATTTTTTTTAGAGGTATCTTCATGATTTTTTTTTCAATCGTATCAAATTATTTGTAATGTTTTCAACACACTATCTACCTAGCATTATATCTTCATGGAGACATAATTCTAAAGCTAACAGTATTAAAATAATAATAATATGTACAAATATATAAAAAGAAGGAGACATAATCAAAGGGCATCAAAAAATTCATCCGCATCGCTGTCAACAGGAAACGTGCCCAAAAGACTGGCAGCATTGCCAGAGGGCTGGCCTATTTTTTGGTCAAAAAATATGCGAGCCCTCTGGTCACGTGAAAAGTCAACCAACCGCTTGGAGATGTCTCGAAATACTAAGTGGGCACTCGGGCCCCATGGCCCTAGAGTTTCAACCCCAAGCCGCTCAAACATATAAGTTCCAAAGAAATCGAAGTATTTGCGCCGTTTGAGGTTTTAGCATAAAATATATCCTGAAGAATATCATATATTTTTCTGATTTTGTTTACTGTAGTCGATCATATACTTTTATTGTTTCTAAAACTTGCGTTTTAGTCCTGTAAGCCCCTTAACAATTGTAACCACCTCCCAAAGACCAAGTCGTTCTATTGACCGCCAGCGTCACTGAAGCGTCACGTAACTGCATTGATAGCTGTTACCTCGGCATTGAGTGGATAACTGTTACAGCATAGCTTTTATACTTGTGTAATTAACGTCATGGGGTTTAGCTAAGTAATTAGACATTATACCGGACGACCAATTCCCGTAATTAAAAACGTTCAAAATCTAGTCGCAATTCAAAGATCACTAAATTACATCACGCTTTACGTAATTAATTAATTTGCTTGTTTAGCGACGACTCAAACTTACTTAGGTATACTTAACATTATTTTAAGAACTTAGTTATTAAGGTTAAGTTATTAAAAAAATGTTTATTATTTTTTGCTTTTTAGTTTTTTCGGCGGTAATTTTTTTTTTTTAAGTTTTTATTTCTCGCTTTTTAGTGGGTCTGCTTATAATTTATCTAAGCTACAATGGCATAGTGTCAACTTGCTCATCGCCTTTTACAAAATTTTGCTTTTCCCGATGCAGGGACGTTAATTGTTGAGGAGTTCTCCTGGTATTCTACCATCAGCTCCATTTCACCATTCGCGTTGTGATGTGTAGCAACCATATTAAAGTAAAGCAATCGAATCGCAACCCGTGAAATATTTATCATTGAGTGGTTCCGATGGCCATCTGTGGTCTCCATCATCAGCTCTACTTTACCAAATGATGATTTCAAAAAGCAAATGCTCAAGTTGCTTTAACAAATACCCAAATCGCTATAGGTTTGCCTATAAAATTTGAGGGTTTCCCTCGATGAAATTCCAACTTGATGAAAATGGGACTACCTCGAGAGTATACCCTTTCGAACGAAAAAAGAATTATCAAAATCGGACAACTCTGTAAAAAGTTTTGCGTGGTCATATATAAAAAAAAAACAAAACGCGTCGACTTGAGAACCTCGATTCAATTTTATTCGAGAACATCCATCGGTTTCTTACAAAATTTCATCTATATCCGATGATCCTGCATACCTACTTATCTCTTTTGTTGACTGTAATGGTGTTTCAATAACTATAAGTACGTTCATCACGCTCGCCAGTATCACACACGGGCAGACATCTAACGGCACTGTAACCTACATAGTTGCCAAGCCTACAAAGCGGTTACGCGTATGTTTTTAATAGATTTTCTACGATTGCCACTTATTTTTGTCCCACGTCATTCATCTGCCTGCCTTTTCCCAACTATGTTAGTCGTCGGTTTCCAGTCTAACCGGATGCAGCTGAATACCAGTATTTTACATGGAGCGACTGCCTATCTGACCTCCACAACCCAGTTACTGGATAATGCAATACGCCTTGGTAAGACTAGTTGTCAGACTTTCGGGACTACCCGTAACGACTGTCAAAGATCTATGAATGACAGCCAGGACCAACGGCAAAACATGCTTTCCGAGGCACGGAGGGGTTTTGACATGTAATGTATGGTCACCCATCCACAATACAACCGCGGCAAGTGCAGTTTAACATTCAATTGACCCGTGCGGCTGTTTTTATTTAGCCACGAACCCCTCCCTCTTGGTGAAAGAAACAAAACTGTCTATTAATAATCCTTAATAAATAAGAGGGCAGGTATGAATGTGGGTCAGCGGGATTGTCCGGGTCAGCGGGATTGTCCGAAAAGGTTACCGCTGGCCCGGAACATAAAGGGCTAAGGAAGGAACACGGGTCGGTTTTAGTCAGTAAGCGTCTGACACTCCCTTCCGCTCCACCCAGAGCGGGAGAGGTCATTTGATGATTTCCCATCCTCAAAAAACAAAAAATAATAATGTGGATATATAGGTATAAGTGCTTATTACTCTGCCTACATCTCGCTGAATACAGTCGTAATGTCAGTCTAAAAAATCACGTGTGCGATCTGGGGAACCGCTTCAGGAACGATGTTAATTAAGCGATATTCGCACACACACGCGTATTAATAGTAACAGACAGACAGAGAGAGAAAGTGTGAATATAATACGACTTTTTAATACAGATCTTTCTATATTTAAGTTTTTGGGAGCTCTCATCATCTTGGTTTTTTATTTTAACCTCACTATTGGCTCTAGCACCATCGAAAACCATTAAAACGACATGCGACACCCATGAAGAAAAAATTTAAAACGTTCTAATGGTAGGTCACTGATCAAAGGAACTGTAAAAATTTTAACAGATTACCGCCTAAGTCATTCATTTGTAATTATGTACGAGATTACCATTCTATGCCATTTCTTTCAATGGAGTGTCAGTGGTTGACCATTGGAAAGTCATAATGACGCCATTATATTAGTAGATTACCAAACTTGTCAAAATCAACAATTATGAAATCAATGATAGACCACTCTGACACTATTATAATAGCAGACTTGAGGCCCTGCGCATCATACTGACGTCAACCAATCAACCTTGAACCTTGCTTTAGCGATAACAAAATCTATTAAAAAAATTTGACAGATGTCAGTCATTGCGTCCGTAGTTGTACATAATCAATGCAGATTACAATCAGCCTATAATTTTCCCACTGCTGGGACACAGGCCTCCTCTCTACGAGAGGGAGAGGGCCATAATCCACCACGCCGGCCCAGTGCAGGTTGTAGACGTCACTTTTCTTCGATTTTTTGGTTCTAGGTTATGCCGGTGACGAGTTAGGTTCTGGCTTTGGAAAAATTCTACTCAATTACCTAAGCCATAGTTTTACCAATCATAGTTACCATAACATAAGTTTTAAACAAATGATAAAAAGAATTGCCAATGCAAACCTTGATAATTATTGTACTATGGTTTTGCTATTAGGTAATAGCACTGGTATTACCAGAAAGGACATAGTGGATGGTGTAAACACCTTATTAAAGTTAAACATAGGTAAGCTAATGTTGTGTGCTTTTCCTTACTCAGATACTTTATCATACAATGAAAATAATTATATTTATAAGTTGAATAATACTATTCACAATCTGACATGTTGTCATAGAGACAAATTATTGTTTTTTGACACTAACAAGTTTGTTAGTGGTATTAAGTTAACTCAGAGAACTATATCTCTGTCTGGGGAATGTAGACATATGATTGCTATGTTGATAGCATATAATATTAACGAGGTTATAGCTAATATAACGAGTTCTAGTATTAGTGACGAGTCCGTGTTGCCTAGTTATACTAACAACATGGTGATTAATTATGGATCGTCATGTTGTACGAAGGAGGATCCACCACCACCACCACCACCACCACCACCACCACCACCACCTATAATACCAACATCCTTGGAGACTACTACCAGTCAGATAGGATATTCTCCTCCCGCTGGAACATACTCGGGCAATCCAGACTCTCCAGTTGTAGTTGTGGAGGTCACTTCGGATAACTATTTAAACTAGTCAGTGAGACAACAGAAGTTACCCCTTCAAATACCAAATTATTATTACAGAATAATAAAAAGGTATCTTCTGGCAATATAATTAATAATAATAAAAAACCAAAGGGAGTGCAACATATTTTAAAATTATTTAATCAGAATATCCAAGGTTGCGCTTCCAAATTATTGGAAATAGAATTGTTTTTGGAAAACACCAAGTTTGATGTCATTTGTTTAACAGAGCATTGGTTGAAAGATCATCAAGTAAAGTCAATTAATTATGAAAATTATTGTGTAGTTAGCCATTTCAGCCGAAAACGTATGATACATGGCGGATCATTAATATTAATTAAAAATTCTATTAAATCAAAAGAACGAAAAGACATAATCGGACTGTCTGTTGAACACACCATTGAATTGTCCTGTGTTGAGCTTGATAAGCATGTTATAGTATGTGTATACAGACCTCCAAGTTACCAGAATCTATCGGTGTTTGATTCTGTAATGGAAGATGTGTTAAAGAAACTTAGTACTAGTAGTAAGTCAATAATAGTATGTGGAGATTTTAATATTAATTTATTGGAAAATAACTCGAATACTGTCAGATTGTTAAGTCTTTTTAGGTCATTTGATTTGTCAAATGTTTTTATTGAACCAACCCGAGTGACAGCTTCTTCTGCCACTTGTATTGATAATGTTTTTTGTAATTGTGATTACTTACACAAAGAAATTGTAAATAAGTTGCCATCTGATCACAGTGGACAAAAAGTAACATTTAGCTCCTACATGCCTTTACAAAAAATTCAAATAAGGTTTAGGACAATTACATGTAAAAAGTTAGAGAAATTAAATAATTCTTTGGCCAGTAAGTTATGTGATCAGAATTTTAATAATATAGGTGACCCAAATGAATTCTACGCCGAGTTCTTTTCAATATTAAACGCGCAGTTTAATGACACTTTTCCACTAAAAACTAAAAATATTCACACAAAGTTTTTATTTAGTGACTGGGCGACTCCAGGTATTCGTAAAAGCAGGGAAAAACTTTTTGAACTCTATGGCTTAAAGCAACATATGAATAATACAAACTTTCATCAGTATGTTGCAAAATATTCAAAAACTTTTAAAAGTGTGTGCCAAAAAGCTAAAGCTCTTTATATTAGCAATAAAATAAAATCAGCTGATGATAAAATAAAAACTACCTGGCAAATAATAAATAATGAAACAGGTAGGAAAAAACAGCCTAACACTGAATTTAATTTAGAGACTGCACATGGCCCCATCAACTCAGATGTAGAAATAGCTCAGGAATTTGAAAACTTTTTTTCTAATATTCCCCTTAAAACTACTGAAGCTTTAAATTCATCCCCCACGCTTTCTGCTGCCTTACTTAAAAAGAATGTAAAGGCATGCCCTTTGGAGTTTAGGTTTCAGCATACAAGCCCCCAGGCTGTTATAAAAGCTTTTAGAGATCTTAACATTAAATCAACAGAAGATCTCTGGGGAATGTCTGTAAAAGTATGTAGATCTTTTATCGAAACTATTGCGCCCTATTTAGCTTTCATATTTAACACCAGTGTTGACCAAGGAGTCTTTCCGGATCTTATGAAACATAGTAAAGTAGTACCATTGTTTAAATCCGGTGATAGTAAAGATCCTAACAATTATAGACCTGTGTCAATTCTACCAGTTCTCAGTAAGGTGTTTGAAAAGTTGATGCTCAATCAAATGTTACGTCACTTTAATAAAAATTCCATCTTTCATGAACACCAGTACGGTTTCACCAAAGGGCGTTGCACTACTGACGCCGGTGTTACCCTAATAAAGAACATTTTTAACGCCTGGGAAGAAGCACAAGATGCCATTGGAATCTTTTGCGACCTCTCTAAGGCGTTCGATTGCGTAAACCACGAGACACTTCTGATGAAACTGGAGCACTATGGAATTAGAAAAGCAGCACTTGACTTGCTAAGATCATACCTGAAAGATAGAAAGGTTAAAGTTCAAGTAAACGGCGTAAACTCATTAGGGTCTGAAATGACAATGGGTGTTCCTCAAGGTTCGATATTGGGTCCATTCCTCTTTTTAGTTTACATTAATGATTTACCCCAATTACTTCAAAATCAACCGAAGATGGTGTTATTTGCAGATGACACATCGTTAATCTTTAAAATAGACCGACGGTCACAAAATCTTGACGACGTGAATAACTCTATTCTTCAGGTCCAAGATTGGTTTACGGTAAATAATTTAGTACTTAATGAAAAAAAAACCAAATGCATTAGATTTAAATTACCGAATGTTAGAAGTAGCGAATGTGAAATCATATTGAATGGCCAAAAACTAGAATTTATTGATCAGACAGTTTTCCTAGGAATCACGCTAGACGAGAAATTACAATGGGGACCTCATATAACATCTATTGCGGGGCGGCTAAGCTCCGCCGCTTATGCTGTTAGAAAGATAAGACAGTTAACAGATGTAGAAACCGCGCGTTTGGTCTATTTTAGTTACTTCCACAGTATTATGTCATATGGCATTTTACTATGGGGTCGGGCTGCTGACATTGAATCCATTTTTATTTTACAAAAGAGAGCTGTCAGAGCCATTTACAATCTACGTCGTCGCGAATCTCTTAGGGAACTATTTAAAAAGGTTAATATCATGACGGTACCTTGCCAATTCATTTATGAAAATATTATGTATGTAAGAAAAAATCAACATCTTTTTAATAAAATAAGTGATAGGCATAATTTTAATACTAGAAATAAAGATAAATTAGATCAACCTTTTTTTAGATTATCTAAAGTACATACATCTTTTATGGGGTACTGTGTTAAATGCTACAACAAAATACCTTGTGACATATTGCAATTAAATGAAAGAAAATTTAAAACTCATATTAAAAGTACACTTTGTAAACAAGGATATTACAAATTAGAGGATTATATCCAAGATAAGAATGTTTGGAAACATGCTGGTCCTGCTCCATAGGACAATCTAAAAGTCTAGACAAAATCAAACTTGTTCCTAATTTAATTTATATATATATTTTTAATTATGACATCTTATTCTAATTCATTTTTACAATCTGCGACTACAGTGGCTCACACACTTGTTAAAGTTCAACTACTTTTGCATTTTTTTTTTTTTAAATAACTTGTAAATATGTGAGCACCATGTATCTATCACTTATTTGATTTACCTGTCATTGCTTAATTTTTAATTCTTTTTACCTTTTGTGGTAGACTAATTTTATTATGGGTGCATCGTGTTCACATATAATTTTTATTATGTATACAAGACCTTGTAAAACATTTTTAAAAGAGTAACGGTGGAGTTTCTTGCCCATTCTTCTCCATACGAAAACTACCTTTTCGAATGGGCGACTAGAATCATTTCTATTTAGTTTTTTTTTGACGTTCAAAAGTGCCTTTAATGTGCCTATTTGAAATAAATGATTTGACTTTGACTTTGACTTTGCCGGTTTCCTCACGATGTTTTCCTTCACAGTTTTGAAAGCAGTGGTGATGAAAATAAATATACAAAGAAAGGTGGAACAAGGACCTACAATTGTTAAGTTCCAAATTCCCAATAAGGGAAGGCAGACAATCACAAAATAACAGCTCTGCGACTTCGCTTCGGACACATACGCTTAAATAAATTTGCATATCATCATAGAGTGTATCCGGAACGAGCCGGAAAGACAAGATTTATTTATAGTATGTGCGAGACTGGGGTATGTGCTGCTCCTGCAGTCCTGCTTCAATAGCAGTCAGGCTCGTAAATATTGGTATTCATCGGCGGCGGCCCTAGATTTTTTTTAGGTGGTGCTAAATCTATGTGACGCCCCTGTCAAACTGATTTGCAAGTCAGCACAAGCTTTTTCCAAGGACCTTTCCGCGCCGTCCGCTCCATTTACGTGCCCAAATGATCGTCGCAACTCGGTCGATACTCCGCGTCCGCGCTTTATCATTGGTCATCGGATAGTTACTTTACTATTAGTACATAACTTTTCGTTGATTGGTACCTGGTGGTCGCATTTCGGTTGATTTCAGCGCCCCCCTATGACGGCGCCCGGTGCCGTCGCACCGCCCTAGGGCCGCTACTGGGACTTCGTCGCAGAGATAGTGTAAGATCATTTTTAGTTTTGTAGTACTATGTAAAGTCAATTTGTAACGATGAGGGTGACATAATCTGTCTACTTATGATACAGACGAAGTCGCGGCCAGAAACTAGTATTTTATATTTGTATGACCCTACTGAAGTACAGTAGTGGTTTTAAAAGTTAGCTGCTAATTAACGACCGCGTCAAAATAATGTCCTTACAGTAGTTATAAACATACCGTTACTAATGATTACCGTTCTTATTAAATTAATATTCGTTTGTAAACACACTAAGCTAAAGACTGAAAAACTTGTTTAAAATTAATATTATCTATTTCAAGTTAAACAAATATCAACTTTATTTTAATAGTAGTTATGTTGATTTGACAGTGACTAAAAAAAGTAAAAAAGAAAAAGTTATAAAAATGTTTGAAGTTGTAGCGTAAACTGAACTTTATTGTGTAGGATTTAAAGTTATTTTTCCATAAACTCATATTTGTTTACATTTTTGGTACTTAAATAAATCGCGAATACAGTTTAGATTAAAACCCCCTTTAAAATAAAACAACTCGTAAGTGGGGTCCGATACCACTGAGCCACCACTGCTCATACATGCAGTGCATTGTAAGGGTCAGTTCACACCGAGACGCGACGCGACGCGCAGTTTTCAAGATAGAAATACAATTACAGACCTTATCTACTACACTAAAAGGTACACAATTCATGTCTACCTACTACGTCGAGCTACGCAGCGCGGCGCCGCCGCCGCGCGGCGTAGCTCACTGAATCGTGTACCTTTTTGTGTAGTAGACAAGGTCTGTAATTGTATTTCTATCTTGAAAACTGCGCGTCCCGTCGCGTCTCGGTGTGAACTGACCCTATCGTTCATCTCACAAATACCTCGCGAATCACATTAAAACCGCGCAATGGATGTTAAGAATGAAAGTGGTCTTTCTTTGGCAGCGAAAGTAAATAAATTCCAGTTTGTTAGTGCTGCTGCACTTGTACGTAATTGAGGCATTTTTTTGTTAACATAATGTCACGCTATTGGATATGGACCACTAGGGCAGAGTGCTCATCGAGTATTTCGGGACATCGCCAAGCGGTTGGTCGACTCTTCACGTGAAGGCTGGCCTATTTCTATCCCAAAGAATCCTCCTCAAAGAAGTGTCCTCGTAAAGGCGATCGGCAGCGGCGGCGACTTCTCGCGTCCGGGCCTGGTTCAAGCCATGATCCGGGGCGAGAGGGAGTGGGAGGCAGTCACCTCCTTTTGCGAAGCAGTCATTCCAGCGAAGGAGGTGGCGGGATGGTTGAGGGACAGAGCCTCACGTCCCAGCCGCCGCGGGAGACGCTCCGGGCGTCGGGAGCCGCGTGACGTCGCGACTCCCGGCCAACGTAGGCGCGGGCCTGCGGGCGGAGAGTAATGGGTAGCTCACCGTCCGATCAGGACCAGGCCCGTGCCGGACGGCGCGTACGTGTTCCACGCGCGCCTCAAAGAGATGTCAACAATAGTGAGGGGGCTTGTTAGGGCCGAAGCCTGCCGGGTCAGCGGGATGGTCCGAAAGGGTTACCGCTACCCCGGAACATAAAGGGCTAAGGAAGGAACATGGATGGGTTTTAGTCAGTAAGAGTCTGACACTCCCTTCCGCTCCACCCAGAGCGGGAGGTGTCATTTGATGATTTCTCACCCTCAAAAAAGAAAAAAAAGGCAGGGCTATTTTTATCCCAAAGAATTAGAATTGCCATCCAAGCCAACGTGGTAAGCCGGCCAGCCTTTTGGTGAATAATCCTATTGACAGCGATGCGGACGAATTTTTTGATGCCCAATACACTCCTCCCTTTTATTATTATTGTAAATACTTGTAGGTAAGTCAAAAGTCAAAGTCAAAGCATTTATTTCAAATAGGCATATAAAAGGCACTTTTGAACGTCAAAAATTACGATAAAATAGAATTGATTCTAGTCGCCCATTCCAAAGGGTAGTTTTCGTATGGAGAAGAACGGGCAAGAAACTCCACCGTTACTCTTTTAAAAAGTTTTACAATATTTTGCATACATTCATTATATAATAATAATATGTGAAGACGATGCACCTAAAATAAAATTACTATACCACAATAGGTAAAAGAATTAAAAATGAAACCATGACATATAAATTAATTAATTAACTGATAGTATTTACAAACATGGTAAAAGTAAACGATTTTCACTTAAAATAATAAACAAAAAAAAATTCAAGTTGTCAAGGTCAATGTCAGGGTGTGAGTTAAAGAAAAATAATTACAGAATGTAATGAATGTCAAAAAGAATTTTTACAATTAAATTAGCAACCAGTTTGATTTTGTCTAGGTATATAATATAATAGGTACTGGTACATAATATAATATACAATCATCATAATCAGCCTATAATGTTCCCACTGCTGGGACACAGGCCTCCTCTCGGTGAGAGGGAGTGGGCCGTAATCCACCACGCGGTCCCAGTGCGGATTGACAGATGTCACATGTCTTCGAATTTTTGGTTCTAGGACATGCCGGTTTCCTCACGATGTTTTCCTTCACCGTTTTGAGAGCAGTGGTGATGAAATAATTTACACAAAGTAAAGCGCCTGACTGGGTTCGAACCTATAATAATATACAATGTGTAACTGAATTAATTTAGAAATAATAGATATAATAATATAATTATGCAATTATCATTTTTTTTAAGTGAAATTTCTTTAGGCGCGTTGGTAATTTTTTGAGATGGAAAAAAAACCATTGAACTCGCGACACTATTACCGTAACCGACACCTCTGTTTCGCCATTATAAAGACATCAACGCGCGGTACGTTTTCTTTGGGAAGAATGACCTTCAAACATATTTTATTTATAAAATTACTAATGCTTTTTCAAGTTTTCGCTTCATTAGTTTAAGAGCTTAGTTGTTTAAGTTAAATAAAAAAAACTGGCCAAGTGCGAGTCGGACTCGCACACGAAGGGTTCCGTACCACAAGGCAAAAACGCCGAAAAAAACACGTTATTTGTATGGGAGCCCCCCTTAAATATTTATTTTAATTTGTTTTTAGTATTTGTTGTTATAGCGGCAACAGAAATACATCATCTGTGAAAATTTCAACTGTCTAGCTACCGCGGTTCTTGAGATACAGCCTGGTGACAGACAGACAGACGGACGGACGGACGGACGGACGGACGGACAGTCTTAGTAATAGGGTTCAGTTTTACCCTTTGGGTACGGAACCCTAAAAAGGTTTATTATTTTTTGCGTTTCAGATCTTTCGGCGGTTTAATATTTTGTTAAAAAGTTTTTATTTTATAATTTTTTGTGGCTATAATTTACTAATTATTCAATTGTAATACACAACTCAGCATTAAAATATGTTAGTGAATAATAAATCACCCCTATTTTCCCACCCTTAGGGTTGGATTTTTTTTATATGGGACCAACTTCGAGGTATTATCCAATAAAAAAAGATATTATCAAAATCGGACTACTCTGTAAAAAGTTACGCGTGGTCTTAAATAAAAAAATATAATTATATACGCGTCGACTTGAAAACCTCCTCTGTTTTTTCGTCGGTTAATAAAAAAGATTTGATGTTTTTTAGGGGTCAACGACCGCTGCTAGTGTTGTTACTTGAAGTACGAGTTGAGAAAATATGTGTTTAGATATCGATATTAATTACGTCTGTGCAGTTTGCTTACACATAAAAATCTTTTACACTGACATTTCTAGTGAATAGATACACTAACTGCGGTCGATAACCCTACTAAAAAAAAAAATAATTTAATTTATTTTTGTTTTATTGTGTTTCATCATCATCATCATCATTTCAGCCGAAAGATGTCTACTGCTGGACATAGGCCTCCCCCAAGCTCCTCCACTTCAACCAGTTCTGTGCTTCTCGCATCCAACGGGTTCCTGCGGCCGGTTATTGTGTTTAGATATCGATACCCATCATGTATGTGGAGTCTCGCTAGCTAATTTAATTTGACCCTGTATAAGAACTATATTGAGAAGAGGCCTTTGTCCCACAGTGGGACGGTTTCAAACAGACCAACAATTTTGTTGGGGTAGCTTCCAGTCTAATCAGATGCAGCTGAATACCAGTATTTTTACATGGAGCGACTGCCTATCTGACCTCCACAACCCAGTTACTGGGTAATACGATATATACCCCTTGGTAAGGCTGGTTGTCAGACTTTCGGGCTTCTGACTACCCGTAACGACTGTCAAAGGTGCACGAATGACAGCCGAGGCCAACGGCTTAACGTGCTTTCCGAGGCACGGAGGGGTCACGGTATCTAAAGATGTCACCCATCCACAGACTAACCGTGGCAAGCGTAGCTTCACCTGATCGATCGACCTGTGTAGCTGTTATTATTTAGAGAGAGTATTCTATTCTATTATTTAGCCACGGGCCCCCCTATGACGAAGGCGACTGCTAGATAATATTTTCGTAATAACATAATTGAGACAGTCATCATCTGCCTAACCTTTAACTATGTTGGGGTCGGCTTGCAGTCTAACCGGATGCAGCTGAAATGATAGTAAATAATAAAAAAAACTCACCATTTACAACTTGTATACATATTAGTAGCATCATAGCAGTAATGCTCCGCGACCGCCATTTTATGACGGCAGCCATCTTGTTTTGGCGCGAAACTATACGTTGTCCATTCCAATTCACATTATCGTTGCACTACACACACCACACACTTAGTTGTTGTTGTTTTTCAGTTGTTCATCACATGTATTTGTTGTTGTACCTGTAACAAGAAAATGATTAGATTATTCAATGATATCTTCAAATATACGGGGTCAAAATAAATTAGCTGGAGAAACTCAAACTCAAATCATTTATTTAAATTATACCATTTACAGGCACTTTTGAATTGTCAAGAAGTCGGTCAGTCAGAAAATATGAAGCTAGTTGCCTATTCCAAAGCAGGTACCTAAGGAGAAAAACGGGCAAGAAACTCCATGTACACTTCTTGTAAATTATATTTTTACAAAAAAAATAGTTAAGTACATCATTAATAATAGGTAATACTAATAATATAAAAATTATTATAATTTATAATTGTATCGATACCTAAACATGATACAACAAAAAATTAATGAATTTGATTAAGTACTGACTATAACTGTAAAAGGATACCCCTTTCCAAGACTGGTTGACAGACTTTCGGACATCTGAGTACCCGTAACGACTGTCAAAGGTCCCGTCTGTCATCCGTAGATCTTTGACAGTAATGACAGTCGTTACGGGTAGTCAGAAGCCCAAAAGTCTGACAACCAGTCTTACCAAGCGGTTATCCAGTAACTGGGTTGCGGAGGTCAGATAGGCAGTCGCTGTATCCCTCTATACATGCGGGTGCCTCTATACATGCGGCGTCTACTGGCCAGCTACCTGGAGGATCGGGCGATCGTCCTCGTGAACAGGGCTGGCCAAGTCCGGCGGTACGCAGTCGAGGCCGGCGTTCCACAGGGGTCAGTCGTGGGACCTCTCCTCTGGAACGTCGGCGACGAACTCTCCTCCGAGGCACGAGTGTCGTCTGCTACGCGGATGACACTCTCCTCACTGCCCGGGGGGAGAGTTTCAGGGAGGCGGTCAACTTGGCCTCGGCGGGCGGATTCTTGGTCGCAGGGAGGATCCGCCGCCTAGGATTGACGGTGGCGCTGCACAAGACCGAGGCCGTGTTCTTCCACGGGCCTCGGCAGCGCCAACCACCAGACGCCCACATCTTCGTGGAGGGCGTCCGAATCGAGGTGAAGGCCCAGATGAAATATCTGGGCCTTGTACTCGACAGCAGGTGGCGTTTCGGCCCGCATTTTAGCGGGCTATCGACGCGCCTGCTGAACACTGCGTACTCGTGGCTGCTCCCCAACTTGGGGGGGCCCAGCGTGAGATGCCGGCAACTCTACGCCGGCATCTTGAGGAGTATGGCCCTTTACGGGGCCCCTATTTGGGAGGACTCCCTCCACAGGAGGGAGAACGCCGCCGCATTGCGGGCCCCCCAAAGGGTCATAGCCCAGCGGGCGGCGAGGGCCTACCGCACGGTCGGCTTCTCCGCGGCATGTGCTCTGGCCGGCACCCCGCCTTGGGAACTCGAGGCGTGGGTGCTCGCCAGAGTATATGAATGGACGGCGGGGCGAAGGGCGAGAGGAGAACGCCCAGCCCCGGAAGAGCGGGAGGCCGTCCGGCGGGAGGCAAAGGACGCCATAGTCGTCCACTGGACGCGGGACCACGCCGCCGCAGCCTTCGGCCGCCGAACCCTCGACGCGATTGGGCCGGTCCTGCGAGACTGGCTCGAGCGGTCGCACGGGTTTCTCTCCTTCCGTCTGGTGCAGGTGCTGTCCGGACACGGTTGCTTCGGATCGTACCTGCACCGTATCGGGCGGGAGGAGACGCCGTCGTGTCACGACTGTGGCGCGGCGGAGGACACGGCGCAGCACACTCTCGAGGTGTGCCCGTCGTGGTCCGAGCCGCGCCGCAGTCTCACCGCGGCGATCGGAACGGACCTCTCGCTCTCCGGCTTGGTCAACGCCATGCTAGGGGATGAGGGGTCCTGGGCGGCAGTCGCCTCCTTCTGCGAACACGTCATGTCCCAGACGGAGGCGGCGGAGCGCGTGCGGGAGGAAGACCCTCTCGCGGCGCCGCTCCGAAGGCGGAGGAGGAGTCAAAGAAGACGTCAGTATGACAGTCATCTCCGACTCCTCCCAGGTGGAAGCCAGCAGGCGACGCGTGCGGGGGCACCCTCGCCTGTATTGCACAGGCTTCCACCAGTGCCGGACGGGAATGGCCAGGTGTTCCCGGCCATTCCCGTAGCCCCCCAGACGGGGGGACATGCGGGGCCCGCCAGCTAGGCGGGCATGCGCCGGGGGGGTTGTGGATGCAAAGGCTGAGTCGGATTCCCATGACCTCCCCATCAAGGCGACGAGGGAACACCGCTGAGTTTTAGTGGAGGGAGTCCCACATACTCCGTCTCTTCCCCCGATGAGCGGAGATGCGTAACGTCATTTCTCAGCGAAAAAAAAAAAAAAAAAAAAAGGCAGTCGCTGTGTGTAAGATACTTTACATGGAGCGACTGCCTATCTGTTGTCAGACTTTCAGGCTTCTGACTTCTCGTAACGACTGTCAAAGATCCACGAATGACAGCCGCGACCAACGGCTTAACGTGCTTTCCGAGACACGGAGGGGTCTTTTCACCCACCCACAGACCAACCGCGGCAAGCGTAGCTTAACCTGATCGATCGACCTGTGCGGCTGTTATTATTTAGCCACGGGCCTCTCCAGCATTTCTAACTTCAATTGTATCTAATAATATAACAATAGCATAATCAGGGTATAATGTTCCCAATGCAACAAAGGCATACAAACAAAGGCCTCCTTTGTTCGAGAGGGAGGCTGTAATCTACCACGCGGGCCCAGTGAGGGTTGGTAGATGTCAAATGTCTTAGAATTTTTCGTTCTAGGACATGCCGGCTTCCTCACGATGTTATCCTTCACCGTTTTGAGAGTAATAATCGTCTCCCCGACCGTTTTCGGTCACGGTGGCCAATCTCAATAGAGATTAGTCAGGTACGCAGGAGAGACTATAGTGCACAAGTGTGTGCGCAAACACAGGTGCACTCTCTGTTCCTTTACTCTCTTATTCCGATGAGACGGCAATCCGACACGACCGGGGAGAGTTCAGGCGCAGGGCCAACGGCTTTACGTGCTTTCCGAGCCACGGGGGTATTAAACCGCCAACATCCAAACTTTGGACTGTTACTAAGAAATTCCTAATGGAAAACCCAATAACACTTTGTCCGACCCGGGAATCGAACCCAGGACCCCACGCTCAGCAGTCGCGCTTGCAACCACAAGACCAACGGGGCAGTCGGGGGGCGGGGGGGGGGGGGGGGGGCAGTTTTGAGAGTAGTAGTGATAGAATAATTTACACAAAGTAAAGCGCCTGTCTGGTTATAACAGAAACTAGGCCATACCCAAAGAACTTCAAGGCAACAGTCAAACAATAGCCAGTTACCTAATTCAACCAAGCGTTATGTAGTATGTGGGACAAGTCGCCAATTGAATATTAAACACATAACAGCTCACTTCGCGAGTGGTTAAGAGTGGGTGATCAGGTTGTGGTCGCTGGTGTGTTTGTAAGTTACAGTGGATCAGGTCAATTGGTTATCTATACTTACTATATCTATACTATATATACTTATCTATATATATAAAAGAAAGTCTGTTAGTTACACCACTTATAACTCGAGAACGGCTGAACCGATTTGGCTGAAAATTGGTGGGGAGGTAGCTTAGAACCAGGAGACGGACATAGGATACTTTTTTTTTTTTTTTTTTTTTTATATTAGGAGTAGGGTAGGAGTAGTGTAGGAGTAGGGTAGGAGTAGTGTAGGAGTAGGGTAGGAGTAGTGTAGGAGTAGGGTAGGAGTAGGGTAGGGTAGGGGTAGGGTAGAAGTAGGGTAGGAGTAGTGTAGGAGTAGTGTAGGAGTAGGGTAGGAGTAGTGTAGGAGTAGGGTAGGAGTAGTGTAGGAGTAGGGTAGGAGTAGGGTAGGAGTAGGGTAGGAGTAGGGTAGAAGTAGGGTAGGAGTAGTGTAGGAGTAGGGTAGGAGTAGTGTGGGAGTAGGGTAGGAGTTGGGTAGGAGTAGTGTAGGAGCAAAACAACGTTTGCCGGGTCAGCTAGTAATATTATAAAGCTGCAGAGTTTGTTTGTTTGTTTGTTTGTTTGTTTGAACGCGCTAATCTCTGGAACTACTGGTCCGATTTGAATGATTCTTTTAGTGTTGGGTAGTCCATTTATCGAGGAAGGCTATAGGCTATATAACATCACGCTACGACCCTTAGGAGCCGCGCAGCGTGTGACACCGCGGGGAACAGCTAGTATAATATTATAAAGCTGAAGAGTTTGTTTGTTTGAACGCGCTAATCTCAGGAACAGCTGGTTAGAATTGAAAAAATATTTTTGTGTTGGATAGTCCATTTATCGAGGAAGGCTATAGGCTATATAACATCACGCTACGACCCTTAGGAGCCGCGCAGCGTGTGACACCGCGGGGAACAGCTAGTTTGTTTATATTTTTACAGTAGCCACCGTATCAAACTCTTCTTCTCTTCGAAAATCTAGACTAAAACTTAGCTCTCCATCCACGTAAAGCATTCGAATCTAGGTGCTCAACCTAGGCCTAACACCAAGACCTGAATACTCGAATCGATATTCATCACAACACATTAAGTTAATTGTGGATTCAATCCTCGGAGTATAGCGGATCGGTTAGCCAAACGTAGGCGTATGTGGACCAGTGGTTGATGGACTACCCGTATGGCAAGCAGATCAAATCATTAGTCATTTATTAAATTTAGGCTGAGATTCAGCACATTTTGAACGTTATAATTACATAAAGACGGTCCAATTTTACCGCTTCCTAGTGCTCTAGCTACGAAGGAGAAGTGGCGCAACAAACATATAGTTTCATATTTATGCATTTAGTAAAAAGCAGGGGCCCAAGTCTGCTATTTTTATAAATTCGTCATTCCAACACGATCCCATTGTCATTTTGCTAAAAGTTCGTAATCTGCTAAATTCATAATGGTCGATCATTGGTCGGTCAATGGCACAGAACGTAATATACGATACTCGTAACGAATTAAAAGCAATGACTGCACAATGACGTTCTAATGGTAGGTCAGTGATCAAAGGAACTGTCAAAATTTTAGCAGATCTGCCTAAGTGATTCATTTGTCATTACATAAAATCAGAAAAATATATGATATTCTTCAGGATATAAATACTAGGTAGTGTGTTGCGTAAACGTAATACAACTAATTTGATACAATAGAAAAAAATCATGAAGATACCTCTAAAAACTTTCTTTTTACAATAAAAACCATACTAATATCCACACAATCATTCTGATTTTTTGTCAGATTATTCTACAAGCAACATACTAAAACACCAGTGTTTTAATTTTTTAGTCCAAAAAATAGATTTTTTGTAATTTAATTATTGCTCCATATTTTGCAATAAATTACCAGCGTTGTGTCATCGCGCTTCTCTTTCTTTTCTATGCAGTCCGACAGTGACCGCGCTGTAGGTCATGTCACAAAAATGTAAACAAATATGAATTAAGGGGCTTCCCTTAATTCATATTTTTGTTTACATTTTTGGCAAATAAATCGCGAATGCACTTTAGACGTTACAACTGGCCAAATTACATAAACAGAAAACCCCAAGCGGATGTATATGCAATCACTTTGGGCTCTAAGTAGACCAAACATATTACTTATGAGTCATAAGACCTAGGAGGATGTCGTGCAACCAACCAGTGGTTGTGCAACAAAGTTAACAATGTGTCATGGCAGCGGAGCCGGCGCCGGCGCAGGCAGCGTTGCAAAATACGGAATGTCCCGAAGATGTTTGGCTTTTTAAATGCGCAACAACGAAGACAGGGTTATGTTTTTTCATGCGTATCTATGCATCTACAGGGTTAAATTAAATTAACTAGCGAGACTTTGGAGAGGCGATGAGTATCGTTATCTCATCGTCATCTGCCTGCCTTTTCCCTACTATGTTGGGGTCGGTTTCCAGTGTAACCGGATGCAGCTGAATACCAGTATTTTACATGGAGCGACTGCCTATCTGACCATATGTATATAATATATATATATATATAATAATACATATATTGGGATAGTTTCAAATATCTGCTTGTAACGATTCCAACGCTACAATATTTTTTTTTTTGTATTGGTACCCCCCCTTTTTTATCACTTTTTTTCATTTTTCGATTTTTTCCTACGCTTACACACAATTACCGAGCTGGATACCAAATTTCACCCTTCTAGGTCATCTGGAAGTAGGTTAGATTTAGGTACTATCAGTCAGTCAGTGCTAAAATTTACGACTTTTTGACCTTCATATCTTTATAACCGTTTGAGCTAGCTTCATGAAATTTGGGCTTCTAGATGTCCTTATGGATATAATTAAACACACGTAGTTTTATGTGTTTACGTTAAAGAGGTTTTGAGTTATAAAAGGGTCAAAAGTGGCACCAAGTGGTTCGTGTAATATTACACTCGGCGCTGGCTAGCCAGTTCCTTTGCTTGAACTTGGCTTGACACGCTACCGCGTGTCTAGATACATGTCGAATACGGAAACTCTTTTTTTGAAGTCGGTTAATAGATAATCTTATTTAAAAGTGACGTTTCGCACGTTTCAAGCCAGTAAATTCGTGCGAACCGACTAATAAGCCGATATTTTTCTTTCTCCAATCTTGCGAAGACCTACACTTCTGCCTCCCATCTTTTGCATCGCATCGTATCCGCGTCTCTAACGGACGAACAGGTGTTGCGGTGACCTACATAGCTGAGTTTACCGTACCTACCGCCATGCGTAAGCGCCATTCAATGGTGTATTTTTGTGTGTGTGTGTGTGTGTGTAATAACTGTGGGATTTACGTGTGTGCTGTGTAGAATAAGATATAAGATTGGTTTACGTTACCGAGGTTCTAGCGTCTTCGTGACGAGATCCTACGGATTGTGATGAAGGACGGACTTTCGAAGGATTTTGACTGATTTGTCACGCAATTGAAGTCAAAAAGGGCTTGTGGCTAAGTCGCACTGGTCGATCAAAGGTTAAACTACGTGCGTGGAGGGGTGACCATTAATTACATATCGAAACCCTTCCCTTTCAAAGCGCGTTAAGCCGTTGATCCCGGCTGTCATTCATAGGTCTTTGACAGTTGTTAATTTGTCGTTAGAGCCCCAAAAGTTTGACAACCAGTCTTACCAAGGGGTATCGTATTACCCAGTAACTGGGTTGTGCAGGTAAGATAGGCAGTCGCTCCAGGTAAAATACTGTATCCAACTGCATCCGGTTAGACTGGAAGCCGACCCCAACATAGTTGGGAAAAGGCTAGGCAGATGATGATGATGATGAAAGGTGGACCAAGGACCTACAACTCTTAGATCCCAATAAGAAGGCAATCATAGCAGCTCTGCGACTTTGCCGTAAGCTCACACGCGAGCCCAGTGCGGGTTGGCAGATGTCACATGTCTTCGAATTTTTGGTTCTAGGACATGCCGGTTTCCTCACGATGTTTTCCTTCACCGTTTTGAGAGCAGTGGTGATGAAATTATTTACACAAGTAAAGCGCCTGTCTGGATTCGAACCTACGACCTACAACTCGTAATACGTTACCACTGCCGGCCGTTACCACTGGGCCACCACTGCTCGTGCTGCTCGAACTCACAAAGACAGAAATCCAGTGCTATTCTGTAAAAATCTCACCGTGAAACTTAGGTGAAGAGAGCGTGGTGAGCTGTCAATTCCTACCCAAGCAGCAAAATGTGGTCTAGTAATTGTCCTGGAACCACCATTTCATTAGGACTATAACGGAATAGTAAGCAATTATAACCACGTAAAAGGGCCCAATTTATAGGCGTATTTTACCTAATTAAATATCTATAGTAGACTTGGTGAACACCACTTTGACCAATAACGACCATATAGTTGGACTACGTAAAACTATTTGCTCCCGCGAAGCTACCTATCAGCGCATAATGGAACCAAACACGACCATAACGTACACAGTTAATCTCTTACAAGCTCAAAAAATGTTTTGAATTGGTGAATGCCATTTGTAAAGATTAATATTGATAAAGGTAAGATAAGCATCCATTTCTTATTATAAATATTATCTAGAATATCAATGATGAGTTGAGTGATAGTTAACAATAAGTCAAGATGTTTTGTTGAATGTGCATGGCGCACGTATATTTTCGGTGAAGTGTAATAAGGTTTTTATCAAAGTTTTTACACGCCCCTTGAAATCAGCGTTAAAATAATGTTGGTTTCAGTAAGACATACAACGAAAAGTCGCCATTTTGACAAAGTTGGTTTTCTCAAATACATTAAGAAACCGTTATAGGCGTACTTTGTTTAAAAATGGTAAATATCTGAACCATTGCTTGGCCATATTGTTTGGAATTAGAGTTCCGCCAATATTTCTATAACCGGATGGTTATTTTATATTGCTATTATGTAGATACCTAGGTCTTATGATTATCGAATATTTATATCTTCGGGTGGAACGGGAATTATTGAAAAATATTTTTTAAACATTTGATAAGGCCATTAAGCCAATATTCTCCTGGTGCTGAATTAGTAATATCCATATTTTCTTTATTAGTGTCAAGAAGTGTACGGGCATCCTTAGTCAGGATGTCATCTTGAATCTTCTTATTCAAAATTTCCAATAAAGAATTTAATGCCGCATGTCGTATAATGTATTTTAGAGCCCATTTTCTAAGATCAATGTAGTTGAAAATTGTAATAGTCTTCAATATCGTTTTCATCTTCTTGCACAGGTTCCTCACTAATAGATACAATTTAAGTACACTTTTTTTTTTTTTCTTTTTATCGATAAAACGTCGTTTTGTGCAGAATTATTAATATAAACATTTTGTCTAAAATTTTCACAGTAACTAATTTGTACGGAACCTTCTATTTCTACGATTCGTTCTTCGCCAGATACAAAGCTAGAAACCAACACCATAATAGCATTTGCAAGACCATTATATAAACCAATGTATTCTTGTACAGGACACCACGGGTATAGTTTTGGATATTAAGTATATTATACTAAACCTTTATAATCGTGTTAAGATTATAACAAAATTGATTTATACCACTATAAAACCGCTCCATTTTACTTATAATTGTTCTGTAAAGTGAATCTAAAAAGCCTTATAAAACCAAATAATAAATGCAAATAGTTTCCAGTATGTTTAGTTCTGTTTATCACTCTTATTGCCGTACTTTACTTATAGTAGTTCTATAATGCTTCTTGTTAGCAGTTATAAGTATAGCTTACCAGTTTATCTACTCTTGAGTGCATTTACACCCTCGCGATACTTTTATCGGCCACCCTAGCTTATAATGCACTCTTAATTTCAACCTATAAGTAATTATAAGTTAATGTATAAGATCAGATATACTATAAGGCCCAACTAACTCCATGCTTGCTATTATAAGCGTGGCAGCAAATACTAGAACCGTTAGGAGAACAATATAAGTGCTGGAGGCCTATAACATCTGCACTATAGGATAATTTTGCTGCTTGGGTAGCAAAAACAAACCCACTTCGCCTAAGTTTTCACCGTAGACTGAGTAAACTATAGACTGCTGCATATCATCTTTTTCATTTGTACAAGAAAAATAGAAATATAGTAACGTCACCAGCAAAGAAAAGAGACAGAGTAAGAATATTTCTGTCCCTTACTGCGTGTCGGCTAAGCACATCAATGTGCACAACAAGTTTTGACGTTTATGAATGAAATAATAAAAACTACACCGCGATTAAACGGAAAATAAGATCATTTTCGTGCATAATTCAATAATAGTACATTTACGCAACTGTGAAAATGGTAAGGTGCAGTGTAATAAGCTGTAAAAATGATAGTATGATGAAGATTGCCGGAATTTTTTGTCCCTTTCGGTGACACGGATACCATGAGTCTATAGATTACTCTGTCTACGGTTTTCACGGTGAGATTTTTATAGAATCGACCGGCTGAAAGTTAAATGCTCCTAGATGATGACTAAGTTCAAAGAAATTTGTGTGCAGTTCAATGATCCGAACCAAACGGTACATTTTTATCTATTTTATTGAAATATGTATAAAATATGCAAATGCAATATACCAGGCCGGCTTTAAATGGGTCATCACGAAGCTTCAAAACCAAAAACACCAGTTGACGCAGTTACACTACACACGGCGACACACCCAAGCTATACTACATTTCCAGTTTAGCTGACCACGCATTGTATCATTTATCATTTAACACACTAACATTAGGAATGGCTTTCATTTTGACAGTTCGACAATATTCATTGCGTTATTTACTTTGTTGAACAGACAAATTTTTCAAAGATATGGAGCAATGGATTAGTAATATCCTTCAAAATGATTCAGATTGCGATTCATAGTGTGTTATGCAATTAGGGTACAGATTACGTGTGACTCCGGCACCTCTTCCCACCTTTGGATCTGCCGTAGTCGGGTAAAAAATATCTACAGGTAGAGCCCCTGGCTAAATAATAACAGCCGCACATGTCGATCGATCAGGTTAAGCTACGCTTGCCGCGGTTTTTCTGTGGATGGGTGACCATCTTTACATACCTTGACCCCTCCGTGCCTCGGAAAGCACGTTAAGCCGTTGGTCCCGGCTGTCATTCGTGGATCTTTGACAGTCGTTACGGGTAGTCAGAAGCCCGAAAGTCTGACAACCAGTCTTACCAAGGGGTATCGTAGGTATTCTCCACAACCCAGTAACTGGGTTGATTATTGACATGAGACAAGATATTATTATTGATAAAAAAAAAACACGCTTTTATCACACGCAAATTCTAAAAGCGTGGAAAAGTAAATTTAATTATTTTATAATTTTTAGTGCGTGATAATTTAAAAGGGTTTTTTTAACTAGGTACATATTTTTTTATTAATAGTAGGTTAGGTATAGATATAGATTTTTCACCCGAACCTACCGTAACGTTTAACTTACTGCATTTTAGCATCGTTTAGAACACTGCTAACACCTTATCTTTGCGCTAAGTGACACATTTTGAAACATGGCATAATATGACTGTTTTCACTTTTTAACAACTTAGCTTCGCACGTTTTTCCAGCGGCGATTTTATTTCGCGCACTCGATTTTCCTCTCACTGCCTAGCGCAGAGAGTTGAAAATCCAACAGTGTGTTTTTTTGACGCGTTGGAATGCGCTCTGTTGGATTCTCAATGCTCGGCTTTACACCTAAAGTTGAATATCCAGTGAGCGAAAAAATCCCGCCACGATATTTTTACGTCCGCACGAACGTGGGTAATGTTATGATAGTCCATTTGTATGCGGGAGCGATAAGGAATTACAACCTGCTGGCACTTTTATTTTTTTTTTTGTTTTTTTTTTTTTTACGTCTCAACTATAATTTATTGCAATAATAAATTATACTTCACTGAGGGGCCCGTGGCTAAATAATATCAGCCGCACAGTTCGATCGATCAGGTTAAGCTACGCTTGCCGCGGTTGGTCTGTGGATGGGTGACCATCTTTACATACCGTACCCCTCCGTGTCTCGGAGAGCACGTTAAGCCGTTGGTCTCGGCCACGGTCTCGGCTGTCATTCGTGGATCTTTGACAGTCGTTACGGGTAGTCAGAATCCCGAAAGTCTGACAACCAGTCTCACTAAGGGGTATCGTATTACCCAGTAACTGGGTTGTGGAGGTCAGATAGGCATTCGCTCCATGTAAATACTGGTATTCAGCTGCATCCGGTTAGACCGGAAGCCGACCCCAACATAGTTGGGAAAAGGCTAGGCAGATGATGAGTTACTTTACTTCACTTCAAAAATTGAAGCGCTAAATCCACCAAAATAGATAACCATTACTTAATGTTTTTTTTTTTAAATCGGATGTCTATTTTTGAAAAAAAAAAACTTTTTTTTATTTGTAAGTACCTACCCCACGCATATTCATAAACACTACTTGCTCTGTAAATATTAGTGACAGGAAGTTATTAAAACATCATCAATATAAACTAAGTGGGAAAAAAATCGTATTATTGAAGCTAACTCAAAAACTAACCAATTATTATTATCAGCCATTTCTGTCCCATTGCAGGGCAAAGGCCTCCCTTCCCTCCTTCCACTTATCCCTAACTAAAAAAAAACTAAACTAAAAACTAACCAATCATCATCATCATCATCAGCCTATAATGTTCCCACTGCTGGGACACAGGCCTCCTCTCGGTGAGAGGGAGTGGGCCGTAATCCACCGCGCGGGCCCAGTGCGGATTGGCAGATGTCACATGTCTTCGAATTTTTGGTTCTAGGACATGCCGGTTTCCTCACGATGTTTTCCTTCACCGTTTTGAAAGCAGTGGTGATGAAATAATTTACACAAAGTAAAGCGCCTGACTGGGTTCGAACCTACGACCTACAACTCGTAAGTTACCACTTGGCCACCACTGCTCCCATCTATCATCACTGCTCATATCCCTAACTAAAAAAAAACTAAACTAAAAACTAACCAAGGAAAGTTTTAAATATGGGACCACCACTGAAGCAAATCTTATCCATTAAAAAAATAATTTTGCAAATCGGCTTATAAATAACGGAGTTCTGAGGTAACAAACCTTTTAAAATTTTTTTTTTTTTTAATTCTATTTTGAAATTCCTCCTTTTTTTGAAGTCGGTTAAAAACAACCCAGAATCCCATTCAAAGTAATAAAAAAATACCTATTATTAAAACTCTAATCTCCACATCTACACATTCCCCGTACTCGTGGTTAGGCGGTCAGGAACCGGTTCTGAGGTATGCAGGTCACTGGAGCCCTTGCCGAGTTGTGCTTGTTTACGTGCAGCCAGTGCGCTGTGTAGCAGGTCTGTCTGTTAGGAATTTTGTTGGGTCTCAAGTCGGTTTGACGATGATTTTTAGGGTTCCGTACCTCAAAAGGAAAAAAAACAGTGGCACCCCGGGAAAAAAAACCGAGTACATCCCGAGGATAGCCAAACACATCTGAAGCTGGTATTTTTAGGGTTCCGTAGTACCTACAAGGAACCCTTATAGTTTCGTCATGTCCGTGTGTCTGTCCGACGTTTTGCTAAGAGACCGCGCGGTTAGTACTAGAAAGGTGTAATTTTGCAGGAGTGTGAAAAAAACCACCTACTTCCAAAAAAGACTAGATACTTAAGTGAAAAATAACTTTAATTTCGGAAGTCGTTGTCGTTGGGTTGGCATTTTCGTTGTTTTGCCACCGACTTTCGAAATTAAAGTTATTTTTAACTTTGTAGTGTCTTTTTTGAAAGTCGGTTGTTTTTTTTTATGGAAAATAGTTTTTTTTCACTTTTAACTTATACTTACCCCACACAAATTTATATAACACTTCTTGCTATGTAAATATCAGTTACAGGAAGTCATTATAAAATCATAATTATAAATTAAGTGGCAAAAATACGTATTATTGAAGCTATCTCAAAAACTACCGAAGCAAAGTTAATAAAATTTATATGGGATGGGACCCACACCTGAGGCATAAGAAGCAATGGATTAGCAATATCTTTCAAAATGATTCAGATTGTGATTCATAGTGTTACGCAATTAGGGTGCTGATCGATCGAACCGTGCAGCTGTTATTACTTAGCCTCTCGAAACTTTCTGTAATCTGTAGCTTATCAAATCGAAAGCCTCGTAAAACATGTACAATGTACAGGTAAGTACCTATACCCACAAGAAGAAAGCTAAATACTGCTTAGTCACTTCGCGTATCTGTTTTACAATTATATAAACCTAAGGTGCAGAAAACGATTTCATTTACTAGAAAAGGTATACAAAGTATAAACCGTCCTGACGTCGCGCGTTGTGTATATCTATAAAAAATCTGTCGTTTATTGCTACTGCACGTTCAAAAAAACGTCGGTGTCAAAAAAAGAAAATGCGGAACCAATGACGGCAACTTCCTAAATTAAAGTTATTAGGTACCGACTTCAAAAAAACGGAGGTTATTTTTGACTTTGTGGTGTTTTTTTTAAAGTCGGTTGTTTTGTTTTTTTTATTCTTTTGTAAAAAAGTTTTTGTTTTTCACTTTTTAGTAACCTACCCGCGCCTACGGTGGCCGGGAGTCGTCATGTTGCCAACCACCCCTGAGGCATGCATACCTTATCCATTAAAACAAAAATTTTGCAAATTCGTCTATACATAAATTATATGACGGAGTTATGCCCGAACATACCTACATTAAAAAAAATATCACACTAATATAATATTATAAAAGCGACATTTTGTGTGTGTTTATATGTTTGTTACTTCTTCACGCTCAAACGGCTGAACCAATTTTGATAAAATTTGCTATGGAGGTAGCTGACACCCTGGATTAACATATAGGCTACTTTTTTATCCCGACATTCCCACGGGATCGGAACTTATGCGGGTTAAACTGCGGGGCGCAGCTAGTATAAAAACAAAACCTTTTTTTTTTAAGTCGGTTACAACTTACAAAAGATTCGCGCTAGAACCACAAAATCAATAAGTTTGTACCTACGTTTACCAAAAGAATTCGTGGCTTTCCGTTTCACAGCATACGTTTACCTGCTCACCCACATACTAGACTAGCGTGAAGCTACAGCTCCGAGTAGGGTTGCCAGGTGTCCGGATAAAGCCGGACACAGTCAGGCTTTTTGGTTGCGTGTCCGGCCAAATCAGACGGTGTCCGGCCTGTCCGGCTTTTGTTAGGCTTTTTAAATTTCTTATTATCTATATTAAAATTTAAAAAGATTTTATGGTTATTATCCGTGTTTTAATTTGTTTTCCATTGCAAATTGCAATAGTTGTTACTGCTAAACTACTAATTAATGTAATTAATATTGAATGATTACTTACTAATAAAGAAGACTGATTCATTCAATTTGATTGTTGTTTCATTAAAATTTAAGAAGATTTTATGGTAATTGATAAAAAAAGCCTTGTTTTACTTTAAAAAAACAAACTGTCGTGATAAACTAACACTAAAAAATTAAGGGTGGACATTTGGGTAAAAAGGCCGGACGGCCTTTTTACCCAAATGTCCGGCTTTTCGGTTTTGAGACCTGGCAACCCTAGCTCCGAGCAATTAGTGACGTGAAGTCGACCGTTACAGGTATTCTGCGGGTTTTTATCTTCGTATAATTCTTACATTTGTTTTTGAGATTCTTGTTTGGTCAGAGTGGTTGACATGTTTTTACGGTTCCGTACCAAAATGGTAAAACGGAACCCTTATGGTGAGTCAAGTCTGTCTGTCTGTCACAGCTGGATATCTCAAGAACTACTAATGCTATCAACTTGAAATTTGGAATAGTTTAAGGCTGCGCCGACCGCCTAGTGGCGCCCTCATCGTTTGTTTGGTTATTTCTTTTATTTTAGAATGAAAATGCAGAAAATAAGCACGTTAAGTTGTGCTCCACAAGATTATCGTTAATATTATAAACGGTAGTTTTAAATTGTTTAGGTTTATTATAATCATGAAAACGGAAAATAGTGGCCACTTTTATCCTTTTTTAGGAGGCAGGCAGAATTCTGACAGTCATTGCTGAGCAGATTTACAAAAAGGGTATTTGAGTAGGTATTATGACGCATTTAAATTGCCATCGTCATATTTGGGAGAATGAAGAGCTTTATTTAAATTTATGAATCTTACCTTTTTCTTCGCAGTTCATTATCCAGTAGGTAACCAAGGAAAGGAATATACTACTCTCTAACGAGAGGTAATGGTAGGAACTAACTACGCATAGTTGACATTATGGTTGGAAGCATTCATATATATGTCTATGGTTGGAAGACTAAAAAAAAACTGGCCAATTGCGAGTCGGACTCGCACACGAAGGGATCCGTACCACAAAAACCACAAACGACCCTCCTCTCCTCCTCCTCTGTCGTTCCTGACAATAAATGGTTTATTACTATTATTACAAGGCAAAAACCCGTTTGTTGTATGGGAGCATTATGTATTCTGTGCTTAGATGACTCAATCTAAGGAGGATTTAGAAATGAGAACGAATATCAACGCGTTTTGTACGAGTTTAGCACGCAATTTCTATTTCATTATTGTTTTATTTATGATATTATCATCTGATAGACGATTTTTTGTCGTGTACAATCATGAGTTCTTAAGTACTTCCTATGTAGGTACATCTACTTATTCTATCTACTACTGAAGAACGTAGACTTAGGCTTGTGCTTCTAATCTAGTAATAATACATACCAATTTCCTTTAGGAACAAACGAATAACACAAATTTTCAGACATCATTATTAAAAATCTATTTCGGGCCCAAGCTCATTATGGTTGGGAACCCCTGCCTGCATTCATTGATCCTTCTAATCAAAACAGGAACCACTTTCATTTATTTTTGTCTCAGATCCATAGGAACTTTTAAGTTAAATATGTCACAAAACTATCTCCAAAACTTTTAAACAATCGAATTAAAACACTTACCGATTTTAAAGAGCAAAACAGCTGTAGTAACAAGAAATATGTAGGATACCACGTAAAAAAACGCTCCACTGTTTTCTTATATGAAGGAACTTTCACATTTTGCCACACACTTACACACGCGATTTCCGTGTCCACTATTTCTCATTACCATTACTCTTAGAATATCTAAAATACTATTTAAATTCCAGAAAAATTGTAAAGTGACTATTTTACGTTTAAAAAGTTATTGTAGTGTATTTTATTTACTCGAAAATACCGCCATCTTATTTAAACATGCGCGCGCAGTACTGTCTAAAGTCAACTGACGCGGCGACTCGAAATTTACTCCGATTCATATGGGTAAACGAGAAAGCAAATACGTTATCCTATAGAAAGAAAGAGACGGCTAGAGGGTGTCATGTAGCGGTAATTTTTTTCTCCTTTCGCGCGTCAACTTTCTAAAACGCCTTGAGGTGTTCGGTCATTTTGTTTTGGTGCTAAAAATTGTTTCGATTTAAACTTTCATGGATAATTATTTAACATTACTTTAATATAATTCAGAGCAGCACTTAGATGAAAAAAAAATCTTAAAGAAAATTATTGAGAATTGAGAAGAAAACGTTATCATAAATTGAACCGAGTGATAGTTTTATTACAATAATTCTGCTAAAAAATATCCATTTTTAGGACGTCCAAATAAATGACGGAAGTTCCTATTGACGTCATCACATAGAAATTGGGAACATTAAATTCACTTGTCTCTAACACGGCTCGTTGGTCTAGGGGTATGATTCTCGCTTCGGGTGCGAGAGGTCCCGGGTTCAAATCCCGGACGAGCCCGTAGAAGATTATAACGTCTTCTTTTTGTATTTTATCAGTGTGTTCTTTTGATCTAAATGGAAAAAATTATGCTTACATCACTATAATAAATAAATATTTGGCATTGATAATATGGTTAGGACAAAAACATAGACAGAGGTAAACTTAGTCGATAAGTCTCGAGCTCATCATGAGATTTTCTCAATTAAATCATAATTTCTAGATACACTTTAATCATCATATAATCAAATATAATCATCTTTCTTCTACCATTCTGCTGGCGAATAACCTAAGCCTACAAAATGGGGGACACGGACACAAAAATAATATTTTTTTAGTCACGCCATCTATTAAAAACAAGAACAACTATCATAACGCACACTTATATCTAAAGAGAGCTAACTCTAAAATCGCAATTTTTGAGGTATGCTTATCATCGAATTCCCTAACTCACTACCTAGCGACCAACAAAACAGATTCAATCAAAAATAGTTCCATTACTCAACTTAAAAAGTATTGATCAATACAGCAAACTCCTGCAGTGCATATGGACATAGTAATCAGTTTTTCAACTCTCCTGAATAAAGTGTTTTTTTGAGTTAATCGCTGTTTAGATCTAGGTGTGCGATAATGTTATTTGACAAAACCGAGAGATGACGTTGTACTCAGCAACCAAATCCAAGTTTATAAAAACTCGACCTTTTAAAGTAGGCACGGAATGTAAACAAAAGTTTTGTTTATTATCGGTACTTTGTAAATCGGCCGCATAACCAGCAGGTGTCTGGATTTGGTCAATGACTTTTGCCTTCCCCTCTCTTCATATAAAAAAGTTTACACAGACAAAACAAAGTTTTAAAACTTCTAAACACGTGTTTTGTGATAAAGGAATGATTAAACTCTTATTTTACGGGCTGAACAGTGTTTTATAGTGAATGAAAAGGAGTTAAAAGCTGTACTAAAGTGAAAAATTTAGCTGTTATTCTATTCTGAGTTAAACATGATGTCGGGAGCCAGTACTTCGCAAAGTCCGCCGCCAATGGCTTCGATTAGTGATGTTAGTGCTTTATTTCAAAATGCCAAGAAGTATGAGGAGCTAAATGTAATTGGGACAGGTAGGAGAGAAAATTACTTTGTAAATAACCTAATTTCACATGTGCCGGTTGATAAGATTTCGCGCAATAGCTAAACTTTTATGTTTGTTTATTTATTGTTTTTAATATTTTGATGATATGCAGGATAGTTTTTAAGTTTCTCTTTTCGCATTTTCGTTTAAAAGTATTATTTTGATACAATCAGAAACTCGGTTTACTCAGTTCTCAAAGAACTATTTGCATTCTAACTGTTTGAAAACTGGGTTTGTCTGCATAGTATTTTTTAATATCTACTAAAGTTTAGCTTACTTACTGCCCGATTTTAATATGTCAGTAGGTCATTGAGTTACATACCATGTAGATAAACAAACAAAGAACAGTTTAGGTCTATTGGTCATCTTTATCTTCCCGCCCTTGTCCCATGTTGCTTGGGGTCGGTGGAACACATACATTTATTCTTCTTCTATTCCTCCCTGTCAACCGTCACACTATCATTCACTCCCGTTTCTTACATATCATTTCCCGGTCAAAGAAAAGATGTTATCTTTGGCCTAGTAGAAAGTCCACAAGTAGGATACTTTTGAGAAACTAGGAGCTTACTAATCATCATAGTCTCAACTACAAAAACATAGTATTTGACAAATGTAGCATTGGAAGGAGGCCTCTCACAAGGTGGACCGACGGCCTTGTGAAGGCCACAGAAACCTGTTGGTTGCGAGAAGCACAGAACCGGTCAAAGTAAAGGTGCTTGGGGAGGCCTATTTCTAGCAGTGGACGTCTTTTGGCTGAAATGATGATAATAATAATAATAATTTATCTTTATTTCAGACATACGTCCATACAATTTTACAAAGAAAGAATTAGTAGGTTTGTTAATAGTACACACAAAAAAATAAAACAAAATAAAAAGGTGTTAGTAATTTGTTAGTAACAAAACAAGTTCCACAAAGACTATTTCCTATTTCTGTTCAGGTGTACACTTGCCCAGTACACATTAAAAGGACTGTCTATTTTGCACGCTAACGCTCTGAGGACAGTGTTGGTGCTACCACGGACCCTGCTCATCATCGATGCTGTTCTTTTCCTAATGATGCAAAAGAAATCATCGATGGAAGCATCCACAAACATTGCGGAAGCACTGCAGTGCCGGGGTTTCCTCAACACTGCCCTCAGAGCGTCATTGTACTGAACACAATAATGACAAACAACTAGACTTTTTGTGTAGAATCTACACCGTAGACTAGCAGACAGTTTCCAGATCTAAAATCAAAAAACATCATCTGCCTAGCCTTTTGCCAACTATGTTGGGGTCGGCTTCCAGTCTCACCGCATGCAGCTGAATACCAATATTTTACATGGAGCGACTGCTTATCTGACCTCCTCAACCCACACTGGATAATAATTTAGGTCACGTTTAGTTATAATAATAATAAATTAGGTAAGTAGGTACTAATACTAAACCAAATTATAGTTTGCTCAACCAGCAGGTGTACCATGACCACCATTAAAACGGGTTTTGTCAACGGATCAATAGACAAAATGACAAATTGTAGTCAGATTTCTAAAGAATGTCTTGTCTCTATTCTTCCATCGACAAAACCTGTTTATATGTTGGTCATGTTGAGCATGCAGAGAAACCCAGGAACTCCTGCTCAGCAGTCACTCTTGTGACAAGTGACCAATGAGGCGGTCCGCTTAATTAGTCACTACTAGAACAATCCCTTACTCAAATAACTAAAATAGAATATGCAATCACACTAATATTATAAAGGCGAAAGTTTGTGAGTGTGTGTGTGTTTATATGTTTGTTACTTCTTCACACTCAAATTGCTGGACCAATTTTGATAAAATTTTGTACGGAGGTAGCAGACAATATTGGCTACTTTTTATCCCCATATTCCCACGGGATCGACATTTACGCGGGTGAAACCGCGGGTCGCAGCTAGTTAATAATAAATCTTTATTTCTCAATTACATGCATCTTTTGTAGGTACATTATTTTGGTCTAAAAATGGCTGAAGTTAGTGCTCCAGAGTGAAAATCCTGACTTCTAAACTAGGTTCATGAATAGAATAGAATACTCTTTATTATGTACACTATAATAATTACAGACATAATTATAGAAACTGTACAAAGGGCGACACAATGGGCGGTCTTATCGCTAAAAGCGATCTTTTAAAGACAACTTTTGGATGGATTAAAAAGGGGAAGGACAGACAAATACTGTAGGTAGTCTGTGGTGTACCATTTACATAATACTATAAATACATAAAGTATATAATACCTGCCATGCCATGCTGCTTGTTCATTCCTGTATTTTAGAGCTTGCCCTGCTCCGTGGTCTCGTGGTTGCACGCGCGACTGCTGAGCGTGGGGTCCTGGGTTCGATTCCCGGGTCGGACAAAGTGTTATTGGGTTTTCCATTAGGAATTTCTTAGTAACAGTCCGAAGTTTTGAAGTTGGCGGTTTAATACCCCCGTGCCTCGGAAAGCACGTAAAGCCGTTGTTCCTGCGACTGAACTCTCCCCGGTCGTGTCGGATTGCCGTCCCATCGGACTATGAGAGTAAAGGAACAGAGAGTGCACCTGTGTTTGCGCACACACTTGTGCACTATAATATCTCCTGCGTACCAGGCTAGGCTATTCTCCATTGAGATTGGCCACCGTGACCGAAAACGGTCGGGGAGGCTATTATTTTTTTTATCTTAGAAGCTAATTCTTACATTACAGGAGCATACGGTACAGTTTACAAAGCTCGTGACCTCCACAATGGAGGTAACATCGTAGCGATGAAGAAAGTGAAGGTGGCGCTCACTGAGGACGGCATCCCGCTGTCCACATTGAGGGAAATAGCGCTGCTGAGGCAGCTGGAGGCCTACAGACATCCTAATATCGTCAGGTAATGTTTAACATGTTTATTTATTGAAACTTTTTAACCCCCGACGGAAAAACGACGGGGTGTTATAAGTTTGACGTGTCTGTGTGTGTGTGTGTGTGTGTCTGTGGCATCGTAGCTTCGTAGCTCCCGAACGGATGAACCGATTTTGTTTTTGTTGAAAGCATTCCTAAAAGGGCGCCTCGCGCCGTCAGAACCTCCTAACTATAATATTATAAATGCGAAAGTAAGTTTATTTGTTACCACGCTAAAAATTTATTTATTTGTCTATATTTCTAACTGATTATCTTACGACCATTTTTAACCCCTGACAAAAACAGAGGGGTTATAAGTTTAACGTGTGGATCTGTGTATCTGTCTGTGCCATTGTAGCTCCCAAACGGCTAAACTGATTTTGATTTTTTTTCTTACAACAGTAATTTCCTTTCAGACTCCTAGACGTCTGCCACGGCGGTCAATCCATGGAGAGAGACCAGCAACTGGTACTGTTCCTGGTGTTTGAGCACGTTGACCAGGATCTGGAGTCTTTTCTCAAGAGATCTCTGTCACCTTTATCCCAGAATACAATAAGGGTGAGTTGATTACTTGCATTTAAGTATTTTTAGGGTTCCGTACCTCAAAAGGAAATAGGTAATACGGGCTGGTTTCCGCAACTCCACGCCAATGCGCGTATTTTGCGTACGGGTGGGAAAATCGGTTATTCGATCCACCCCAGCTCCTCAAGGAAGGCCAGCAACGCCTTGATGTGACTGACCGTCTCACGTAGGGTACCTGGGTTACCGAAGTACACAGCCCTGTACGTGGCGACCACCGGGCAGTTTAGAAGCACATCTGCCGCTGTCTCGTCATCCTCCATGCAGGCCCTGCAGAGCGGACTGTCTGTTACTCCTATGACATAGAGGTGTTTATTAAATGACCCGTGGCTAGTTAAAGCTGCAATAACTATACGCAGCTTTTGCTTAGTTAGACGGAGAACCTGTTTCGTGAGGCGGGCATCCAATGTGGGAAGTGCTTCCCTAGCCTGCCTGCATCGCCTTGATCCGTCCAAAGTTTGTCGTGCTGGTCTCTGGTGCGTTTCCTTACCAGAGTGCGTATGTACCCGAAGGGGAGTGGCGCGATGGGCTCAGGTCCCACTGGTGCCATGCGCGACCCTCTCCTGGCAAGCTTGTCGGCTGCATCGTTGCCCAGCGAACCGCTGTGTCCCTCCTCAAAAGGAAAAACGGAACCCTTATAAGAAAGATCACTTCGTTGTCTGTTTGTCGTTGTGTATTTCTTCCATCCTACAACTGTAGTACTAAATAAATAATAGGCCTTTTTTAGGGTTCCGTACCCAAAGGGTAAAAACGGAACCCTATTACTAAGACTTCGCTGTCCGTCCGTCCGTCTGTCTGTCACCAGGCTGTATCTCAAGAACCGCGGCAGCTAGACAGTTGAAATTTTCACAGATGATGTATTTCTGTTGCCGCTATAACAACAAATACAAAAAAAAAAAAAAAATATTTAAGGGGCCTCCCATACAACAAACGTGTTTTTTTCGGCGTTTTTGCCTTGTGGTACGGAACCCTTCGTGTGCGAGTCCGACTCGCACTTGGCCAGTTTTTTTTTATTTAACCTTTGATGCGAAACAGACTGGTATAACCTTATAATTATGACATAAATGACTTCTTTTCCAGAGCATGTCCTTCGACATACTGTCAGGCATCGACTTCCTACACTCCCATCGGATCGTGCACCGAGATTTGAAGCCTCACAACCTGCTGGTGACGTGCGGGGGCCGCGTGAAGCTCGCTGACTTCGGGCTCGCGAAGACTTATGATACGGATATGAAGTTAACAAGCGTGGTATGTGTTTTTAGGGTTCCGTACCTCAAAAAGGAAAAACGGAACCCCTAGGCCCGGCGCCCACTATCGGCACGGCTGAGGATTTTTATGCGACAAATAAAAATGTAACTTAATTGTATGATGATAAAATTGAAATTTCAATGATAGTTATCATCATAGGTGCAAAAATAAAGACAGGGTATCCCACATACCGTGTCATTGAAATTTAAATTTTATTGTCATACAATTAAGTTACATTTTTATTCGTCGCATAAAAATCCTCAGCCGTGCCGATGCCGATAGTGGGCGCCGGGCCTTTTAGGGCGCGAATTACACAGAGACAGCGTAAGGTGAAGGCGCGGCGCAGGCATGGTAGCCTATAGTATAGTAGAGGGGCCCGTAGCTAAATAATAACAGCCGCACAGATCGATCGATCAGGTTAAGCTACGCTTGCCGCGGTTGGTCTGTGGATGGGTGACCATCTTTACATACCGTGACCCCTCCGTGCCTCGGAAAGCACGTTAAGCCGTTGGTCCCGGCTGTCATTCGTGGATCTTTGACAGTCGTTACGGGGTAGTCAGAAGCCCGAAAGTCTGACAACCAGTCTTACCAAGGCGTATCGTATTACCCAGTAACTGGGTTGTGGAGGTCAGATAGGCAGTCGCTCCATGTAAAAATACTGGTATTCCGATGCATCTGGTTTGACTGGAAGCCGACCCCAACATAGTTGGGAAAAGGCTGGGCAGATGATGATGATGTGGCATGGTAGCCTTTAAAATATTATTCTTCTTGTTTCCAGGTGGTCACCCTGTGGTACCGGCCGCCAGAAGTGTTGCTCGGCACGTCGTACAACACGGCGGTGGATGTCTGGTCAGCAGGGTGCGTGCTGGCACAGCTGCACACCAGGTGGTTCTCTCAATTAAAATCACACTAATATTATAAAGGCGAAAGTTTGTGAGTGTGTGTGTCGGAGTGTGTGTGTGGGGGGGTGTGTGTGTGTGTTTATATGTTTGTTACTTCTTCACGCTCAAACGGCTGGGCCAATTTTGATAAAAAAAATTATGGAGGTAGCTGACACCCTGGATTAACATATAGGCTTTTTATCCTGATATTCCCACGGGATCGACATTTACGCGGGTAAAACCGCCGGGCGCAGCTAGTTAATAATAATAATATTTCGGCAATTTTTTTTTTCTAGGAAACCTTTGCTGCCAGGTGCCTCCGATTCCGACCAGCTGCACGAAATATTCAGGTAAGGTCTATTCAAGTGTATTCTTCTAATTGTTGACCTAAAGTGCGGTCACTGTCGGACTGTATAGAAAAGAAAAAGAAGCGCGATGACACAACGCTGGTAATTTATTGCAAAATATGAAGCAATTATCTATTTACAAAAAATCTATTGTTTGGACTAAAAAATTAAAACACTAGTGCTTTAGTATGTTGCTTGTAGAATAATCTGACAAAAAATCAGAATGATTGTATGTATATTAGTATGGTTTTTATTGTAAAAAGAACGTTTTTAGAGGTATCTTCATGATTTTTTTCTATCGTATCAAATTAGTTGTATAAATGTTTTCAACACACTACCTACCTAGCATATATCCTGAAGAATATCATATATTTTTCTGAATTTCTTTACTGTAGTCGATCATATACTTTTATTGTTTAATTCCTGTAAGTCCCTTAAATAAAACTGACGAATCGTTTTTTCTATATTTTCAGACTTATAGGCAGGCCGTCCCGTCAAGACTGGCCTGAAAACGTTTCTATAATGCTGGACAGTTTTCCTGAGTACCAGGCGCAAGACCTAGGAGAAATCATACCCCGGATACACCCACAAGCACTAGAACTTATCAAGGTAATCTAAAACTCCGAAAACCGTAAATTAGGAGTTACATTACAAAAAAAAAACAGGTAAAATATTCGAGACACGATTCCCGTGATACTATTTACACACCTACAAATTTGTACGGAACCCTCGCGCCTCGGTGCGGTGATTGGGCCGTAATCCACCACGCGGGCCCAGTGCTGGTTAGTAGATGTCACATGTCTTCGACTTTTTGGCTCTAAGACATGCCGGTTTCCTCACGATGTTTTCCTTCACCGTTTTGAGAGTTTGGTGATGAAGTAATTTACACAAAGCAAAGAGCCTGTCTGGGTTCGAACCTACGACCTACAACTCGTAAGTCGCGGCCGTTACCACTGGGCCACCACTGCTGCACAAAATTAACACTTTCCTTTATTTTCAGGGAATGCTGATCTTCGACCCTGCGAAACGCCTAACTGCCTTAGATTGCCTAGAACATCCGTACTTTACAGACGAGCCGCTCACATAAGCCCAAAGCCCAATGCTGGGCTAAACTAGGCTAACCCACCAATTTTACTATAGATAATGCGATTTACGAGCGCGCGACATAAGACTCTTACGTCATTGTAATAAGGTATAAATTGTAATGACTGACGCGCGTTCGTGAAATGCATCATCTGTTCCTATTACATACAGTACTTGGCCGTGAATATGGCACTTGGGGTTTTATAAAACACTAGCTTCTGCCCGCGACTTCGTCCGCGTGAAATTTCTTGTTCCGCGCGCTATTATTTGGTTTTCGCTTAGCGTTTGTTTCTGATTTTTGTCTTTTTGCTCGGTTCTTAGGGGTCATGTGATGTTAAATTGCCCATAACCTTTCTCAAGAGTTGAGCTATCAAATGCAAAAGTTTTTTTTTTTTAATCCGACTGGTAGTTCTAGAGCTTAGCGCGTGCAAACAAACAAACAAATGAACCCTTCAGCTTTATTATTTTCCTTTATTTCACTAAATATAATAATATTTCAATAAATATAATAATCCATACTAATATTGTTAATGCGAAAGTGTGTCTGTCGGTCTGTCTGTCTGTTACCTCTTCACGCTTAAACCGCTGAACCGATTTAGATGAAATTTGTTATAGAGATTATCCCGATATTCCCACGGGATCGAAACTTATGCGGGCGAAACCGCGGGGCGCAGCTAGTTAGAATATGAAAACATTTAAAAATACAAAATATAGTAGCCCACCAGTATCGGGAACAGGGTCCAAGCTACCGGCGGTCAGGGCTCCAGAGAGAGGAACCTCCTGACAATGCGGACCGTGTCCAGAAGTACCGCTTTCTGGATCAAACCCTGGATCCAGCTGCCCAACGAGAGCCTCCTCAGGTGTTGGTCGAGGCTCTTGGCTACGACTTACAGGAAAATCACAAACTAAACTAAACACAGTAAAATAAAAATACAAGTTATATAAAAAAAAAGTAACAAACGGAAAATGAAACAGAAAGTCTTATACGAGGCCAAAAGGCTCCTATCTCAGCATGACGCTGCGACATTAAAAAATATAGTATAGGTTTGACATTGTTTCATGTCGTCTCTGTCGCTCTTACAGCTGTGTGACAGTCTCTTTCTAAAGCTCGATGTGTCATATTGACGCCCGGGTACTGTACTTTTGGTCGCTATTCCTATAATGTGTATGTTAATTGTTGAATTTAAAATAGGAGATGAAATAAGAATGGATTGGCTGACGGGAATCGAACCCGCTATATTAAGTACAATCCTACAAAAAAATTCGTGTATAAGTGAAAAGTTCCGAGTGCGTTCAAAATCGCGGTTATACAGTATTTTTTACTTAATACGCCCCGAAGGTGTACATTATTTTTATCTCACGCACCGACGCGTGCTTTACTTGTGGTAACCAAGTGTGTAACAAACACGCTTGAATGTGTGCATGAACACGTAGCGTACGCACATAACACACGCACACACATACATCTTCCGACTTCCCCATTGTCTTTACTTGTGGTAACCAAACAAACACGCTTGAATGTGTGCGTGAACACGTAGCGTACGCACATAACACGCGCACACACATACATACTTCCAACTTCCCCATTGTCTCGGACGGTACCGAGAGCTCCTGCGCTTACACACACATTCACAGCGTGTTTGTGTATTTGGTTTCTACAAGTAAAGCGCGCGTCGATTCGTGAGATAATAAAAATAATGTACAACTTCTGGGCGTATGAAACGCCCAGTTCTTTTTCTGTGTTACAGTTATTAAATATTTAGGCAAGTCTTCAATATTAGTTATTAATATAAGTTGGCTTCTTATACAAAATGATTCAAAATGGGTAAAAAGTTAAAATGTTCCATCTAGCTGAGATAAACTGAATTGAGAAAATCTATTGTAAGGATTATAGCAAGTTTCTGTTTACCCTTTTAAATGGGAATAGGCGTGAGTATACGTATTATCATGAGAGCAGTGGTGGCCCAGTGGTCACGGACATGACTTGCGAGTTGTAGGTCGTAGGTGCGAACCCAGACAGGCGCTTTACTTCTGTAAATTATTTCATCACCACTGCTCTCAAAACGGTGAAGGAAAACATCGTGAGGAAACCGGCATGTCCTAGAACCAAAAATTCAAAGACATGTGACATCCACCAACCCGCACTGGGCCCGCGTGGTGGTTTATGGCCCACTCCCTCTCATTGAGAGGAGGCCTGTGTCCCAGCAGTGGGAACATTATAGGCTGATTATGGATGATACGTATTATACAGGGTTATTGGTAAAACATTAACAACATCTTAAAAGGTCATTGTACTCATCATTATGAACAACTTTTATTATGGGACCAAACCTGAAATCGCGAAAAAAAAATCAACTGTTCCCTACATTTTGACGAGTTATACGAACATAAATGTAGCCTCGTCTCATATTTTTCCAAAACATCGACGAGCGATTTGTAAAGATTGGCGCACATCTCTAGAGTGACTTTTGGGTCTTGTTATATCTTGCTGATAAACAGCCTTGCCTTTCATGTGCTAGCAAATACTGTTTCGGTGCTGTTTCTGCCTTATGGTGCCCCCCGAGACGTGATGCCCTAAGCAATTGCTTAATTTGCTTATAGGCTAATCCGACACTGGCTACGGCCCGGGCTGGCACTTCATCGAGCAAGGGGCCGACGATTGACTTTTTTTTTTTTTTTTGGAATGGGGGGGACTGCTTAACCGGGCTTTCCTGTGGATGCCTCAATAAATAAAGGCCTCCAGCCAGGGCCGACGATTGACGTCGGGACGTTGTATATATATATGCTAGTTGCGCGGTAAACTCTGCTTGCGAGATGCAGGATCTTGCGTGACGTCAGTATAATGTAGTTCGCATGTGGCGGTGTAGGTAAATGCCGCCACAGATGTAAAAAGTTAGTCCATTTTGAGTTATTTTGCATAGGACCATAATTCAAGGTGCATTTGACAATAAAATCGTATTCATTAAGACTGCACCGAGCGCACAGTGGCGCCCTCATCGTTTGTTTGGTTATTTCTTTTATTTTAGAATGAAAATGCAGAAAATAAGCACTTTAAGTTGTGCTCCACAAGATTATACGTTAATATTAGTATAAACGGTAGTTTTAAATTGTTTAGTTTTATTATAATCACTAAAACGGATAATAGTGGCCACTATTTTCCGTTTTAGTGATTATAATAAAACTAAACAATTTAAAACTACCGTTTATACTAATATTAACGTATAATCTTGTGGAGCACAACTTAAAGTGCTTATTTTCTGCATTTTCATTCTAAAATAAAAGAAATAACCAAACAAACGATGAGGGCGCCACTGTGCGCTCGGTGCAGCCTTAAGTAATTACATGGTTCTCATAATAATAACAATTTATATTTTTAGATGATTTTTGTACTATAAGTATTATTATAATTGTAATGTAAGGAGTACATTTTTTTTACAACTATTTTTCTCGCCAAATAAAATTGTTTTTTGAAGTTTTGTTTTTTCATCTTACGTCAATCCTACTCATATTTATTACGTATTGTGTGTGGCTCGTGGCTAAATAATAACAGCCGCACAGGTCGATCGATTGCTGCGGTTGGTCTGTGGATGGGTGACCATCTTTATATAGGTACCAAGACCCTTCCGTGCCTCAGAAAGCACGTTAAGCCGTTGGTCCCGGCTGTCATTCGTGGATCTGACAGTCGTTAAGGGTCGTCAGAAGCCCGAAAGTCAGACAACCGGCCAGTTGTTACCAAGGGGTGCCGTACTACCCAGTAACTGTGGTAGGAGTTCACTGGTACAAATCGTCACGTAAGGAAAAGCGTTATGCGACTTTCTCTCTCTCCATCTCTTCTGTCTCATCATCATCTGCCTGCCATTTGCCTGACTGCCCATCTGACCACAACCAGTTACTGGGATTACCCAGTAACTGGTTGTGGTCAGATGAGCAGTCGCTCCAAGTAAAATACTGGTATTCAGCTGCATCCGTTTTGACTGGAAGGCCCCAACAACCTATATTACCCCTTGGTAAGAATGGATGTCAGACTTTCGGCCTTCTGACGACCCGTAACGACTGTCAAAGATCCAAGAATGACAGCCGGGACCATAACGTGATTTTCGAGGCTCGGAGGGTGTCTGGTATGTAAAGATGGTCGATCGACCCGTTCGGCTATTATTACTTAGCCACGAACCCCTCTCTCTGTCTCTTTATATTATGTACGAGTGTGTGTGTGCGTGCGAATCGCAGGGGTGCCCCAACCGCACACTTTTTTTCTAAAGATTTTTTTTTTGTGGCCGTGCTGTTTTAGGTATAATGGTGGCAATGATGTGAGTTGTTGAGGCTTTCAGCACCATAATTGCGTAACACACTATAAATCATAATAATTTTGAAGGATATTGCTAATCCATTGCTTCTTATGTTCGAACAATTTGTCTGCTCAACAACGTAAATAACGCAATGAATGTCGTTGAACTGTCAAAATTAAACCCACTACTGATAGTGTGTTACGCAGTTACCCAGCAGGACAAAATACAAAATTGGGCAAAAGAAATGGAATAAAACAAAAAATATAAAATTACAATTTTATTATACAAGTGTATAAAAATCAGTCTCTTACTCTAAAGAGAATATTTAAATTCGTTTTATATAATATCAATTCATACTAGATACATAGTATTTTCACGCTAACAGATTATGTTTAGGGAGCAGACAGAACCGACTGTTTTTTTTATCGAATGTTGTACAGTCAACAGCAAAAGTAGATGATCAAAATCAGAAATTCAATACTAATGAACGGAGTTACTTTTGCTGTTGACTGTACCTACTGTGAAAATAATAATAATAAATGAACACAAAATAATACAAAGTTGGTATTCGACTTTGGACGACGGTCAAAAAAGGCACAAGATAAAAAACAACTTAAAGCAATGACAATTCATTAAAAAATAGTGTTAATTTTTAGGTAAAATATAATTTATAGCACTCTGGGGTCGTGGGGATATTTAAAGTTGTGTTATCAACATTAAAAACTTGTTATCGTAAAAAAACGTCAGTAAAAGTTGGAATTTTAATCTTCAGTATCTCCGTACCTAACCACAAGGTTCCTAGATATGGTCCAGTACAAAAAAATATTACTTACAACTTACAATGACGGGGAGTACCTACAAGTGACTCGGCTTCGATAAGTGTCTTTTTACACCCGTTAGGTTCTTCTTAGCTTCTCCGAATAACGGTCGGTAACACAAACATATTATTACCTATGTGTAAGAATGTTACGTGTCTTAAATCGTAATTATTAACTAGTATTACAAGTGGCTAGGTATTATACAAACGAACGGTACAGCCAAAGGAAAACGTAACTTATTGCATTACAGCATTAACTTGAGAACTATTGCAATTAAATTCATGAAAATGGCAGCTAAACGTTTAAATTAATTAACGAGGTGATCCAGCAGAGAACCAAAGTGGTCGACAGCTCTGAGAATAAGCAAGCTGAACTGGCAATGGGCCGGCCATATTAGCCGTAGAACCGATGACTGTCGGGGTAGACGTGTTCTTGAGTAGGGACCGCTTATCGGTAGGTAAACGTAAGGTCGGACGCCCTCAGGCTAGGTGGAGCGACGATCTTCGCAGGGTGACTGGTAGCAGCTGGATGAGAGTTACTGAAAATCGAGCTGAATGGCGTGTGTACGAAGAGGCCTATGTCCAGCAGTGGACTGCTATAGGCTGATGATGATTAAAATGAATTGTGTTTATTAGGATGCTCTAAAAATATGGGGCTTGTGGCTAAGTAGGTAATAACAGCCGCACGGGTAGATCGCGCTTGCCGCCGTTAGTCCGTGGATGGGTGACCATCTTTACATACCAAGATCCTCCGTGCCTCGGAAAGCACGTTAAGCTGTTGGTCCCGGCTGTGATTCGTGGATCTTTGACAGCCACGGGTCGTCAGAAGCCCGAAAGACTGACAACCAGTCTTACCAAGGGGTATCGTATTACCCAGTAAGTGGGTTGTGGAGGTCAGATAGGCAGTCGCTCCATGTAAAATACCTGCCGTTTTGCCGAAAATATTTTGCCAAAATTTCACTACCCAAACAAATTTTAGCAACCTTTTTTTATACCAACAATGCAATGTTTGGAATACATTAGAATTTGATTTTAGTACGCACATTTTCATTTGGTCTTTTGCTTACATCTTGTTGCAAGATGTTCGATTAGTTTAAACTTTCAGAGCGGTTATTTCTAAGTACCTTTTTGATATTGATAACTCCACGCGTTCCTGAGGAAAAGGGTCTTGACAGACGGACAACGTAGTGATCATAAAAGGGCTTCGTTTTTCCTTTTGAGGTACGGAAACCTAAAAACGCTAGTAAATCGACAAACCATTTACTTATATAATCATTTTGTAAATACCTACCTATTTAGTAGGTATTTACATAAGCAATAATCTTTATAGTTATTGAAATCGATTTCCAACGGTTCCATTTTAATCAGTTAGGTACGGAATTTATTACAATTTTCATCGTTATTTCAAATAATCGTAAATAACTCATTATAGTTACATCGCAGAAAGAAAAAACATTGTCGATTGCTATAATTTTAAATATTCATTCAATCTGCCTAGCTCTTTCCCAACTATGTCGGGGTCGGCTTCCAGTCTAACCGGATGCAGCTGAATACCAGTATTCTACATGGAGCGACTGCCTATCTGACCCCCACAACCCGGTTAACTGGGTAACACGATACCCTTTGGTAAGACTGGTTGTCAGACTTTCGGACTGTCAAAGATCCACAAATGACAGCCAAACCCGAGGCACGGAGGGGTCTTGGTATGTAAATATGGTCACCTATCCACGGACCAACCGCGGCAAGAGTAGCTTAACCTGATCGATCATCCCGTGCGGCTGCCATCACAATACTATGGACCACATTAGGATGATGTGTGCAGTAGCCAGCTTTGAATATAGTCATCATCTGCCTAGCCTTTTCCCAACTATGTTGGGGTCTGCTTCCAGTCTAACCGGATGCAGCTGAATACCAGTATTCTACATGGAGCGACTGCCTATCTGACCTCCACAACCCAGTTACTGGGTAATACGATACCCCTTGGTAAGACTGGTTGTCAGACTTTCGGGCTTCTTCTGGCCCACGAATGACAGCCGGGACAGCTTCGAACATAGATATCCGGCTTCGAATATACGTAGTATCTACGTAAAGACATAGAAAATATTCATTCCCTATCTCTTTTCTTCGCAGAGAACGCGTATAAATACTTTCTTTTCATGTAGGTGTACAACCAGGAAATAAGAATGTGCGAAAGTATTTATTAGATAAATAATAATATTTGATGTCCCAACTAGATACAAAGTAAAAACCGCAAAATGCATTTAAAAAACCAAACCACTAATGGTTTCTAAGGCGTTACCTATATAACTTCTGCCCGCACTTCGGCCACGGAAAATTAGGCTATCGAATGCAAAAATAATTTTTCAAATCCGACTGTTAGTTTCAGAGATCAGCACGCAAAAAGAAACTCTTCAGCTTTATTATTACCATAGCTTGAGAAATTGCTCATTTATCTATATAAACAGATGTGAAATACTCGCGTTTCGCAGTAAAAAACTAATCGAATTTTACCATGAAAGATTGTACATTTTATTAGGCTGTGCGCAGACCTGTCACTGTTTATAGACAGACTAACTGCGCCACGCGGTTTCACCCGCATAAGTTTCGATCCCGTGGGAATATCGGGATAAAAAGCCTATACGCCAATCCAGGGTATCAGCTACCTCCATACAAAATTTTATCAAAATTGGTCCAGCCGTTTGAACGTGAAGAAGTAACAAACCTTAGAGTAAGAAAGCTATAGAGCATCGGGTAGCGTGGCCACACATGAGACAAAAAACTAACTTAAATAACATTGGCTACTTATGTAGCTGCCTTGGAAAAAACAGGCACGCACTGAGAGACGGAAATAGTATAGCTTTATCCTTTTCTGTTACTTATAATAACTCAATTCTTTATCCCTTTCTTGTGGAAATGAAATGGCGCTACCCGCCGTCTATACTTTTCTTTGTCTAAGTAACAAACATATAAACACACACACTCACAAACTTTCGCCTTTATAGTATTAGCGTGACTATCGCGGATCAATATAACGATCAATGACAGCGCACACACTCGCAACTCTATTTTAAAAACCCATGAACCAGCACCCATTGCATATCACACTATCAATCACAATATGAATCATTCTGAAGGATATTGCTAATCCATTGCTTCGTATGTTCGAACAATTTGTCTGCTCAACAATGTGAATAACGCAATGAATGTTGTTGAACTGTCAAAATGAAAGACATTGCTACTGTTACTCGTAGTGTGTTACGCAATCACCTCGCTGTTTTTTTTTTTAACTGTAGACCGTTTTTCAAACCATACTGTACTTAATCGTTTTTTCTTAGCGACTTTAAATGGTTGAAAACACGTTTAAGCACAGGGGCGTTTAGAGCAGCCGGTCGATTCTGTTTAAATCTCACCGTGAAAACTTAGGTGAAGTGAGTTTGTTTTTGCTAGGAATTGACACTATTGACAGCTCACTTCACCTAAGTTTTCACGGTGAGATTTTTACAGATTCGCACCGCTGAGGCTCTAAAGTGATAAGCAAAAAACTCATCGAAATCGATCCAATAATTTCTGAGAAGAATAGTACAACACATAGGTTAGTAACAAACACGTTTACGTTAAGTCGTGTGTAATGAACGCACGGCTACACGTCAAGCTATACATTTCCAGTGTTAACTACTGAAAAGCTGTTCAAGACACAAGACAAAATTATTCTATCTTCGACAGACAGAACTTTTAACGCGACCGTTTTTATAGCGCACTGGATTTTGAACTCTCGGTGGTGAGCCGCGAGCATTAAGAATCCAACATTCATTCCAACGCGTCAAAAAAATATACGGCTGTAGTATTTTGAACTCTCGACGCTAAGCAGCCGGTCGATTCTGTAAAAATCTCACCGTGACAACATATGTGATGTGTTTGTTTTTGCTAGGAATTGACACTATTGACAGCTCACTCCACGCTCACTTCACTTAAGTTTTCACGGTGAGATGGCTACAGAATCGCACTGCTGAGCTTTGAAAATCCACTCGAGATATAAAATCGTCCGTGGGTACGAGTGATTTTTCTCTGGTCTGCGTCTGCGCACGGCCTTAGCTTCTGTTGCAAATTGATTTGATTGGCAACGTACCATAAAAATTGAGCATTGTCTTAGTTTCAACTGGCCTTATTCGGTGCAATGAATTGAATATTAACTGATTGGCGGTCCTCTTGTTTCAATTTAGGACTATTTGGGTAGGTTTCTGATGAGTAATAGGTATGTCTAGCTTTTTAAGTATCCTAAACAAGCGGTTGTTGTTCCGTTTCTGAGCGATTCTCGACCGGCGTAACACACCATCACTAACAAATGGCTTTCATTTTGACAGTTCAACAACATTCATTGAGTTATTTTGTTAAATATTTGTGTTACGGTCGCGAATCATATTTTAATTAATTAATTACTGGGTAATACGATACCCCTTGGTAAGACTGGTTGTCAGACTGTCGGGCTTCTGACTAGGTACCCGAAACGACTGCCAAAGATCCACGAATGACAGCCGGGACGACCGAGGCACGGAGGGGTCACGGTATGTAAAGATGGTCACCCATCCACAGACTGTTAGTGCGTTAGGTACGCAATTACCCCGCAAGTTCGCATGAGCGTGTTTTCCTTGGGGGATTTTTCACGTGTTTTCTTGACGCGCTAGGATTCGTTTTGTTGGATTCTTGATCCTCGGCTTAATTCTGAGAGTTGAAAATCCGGTTTGCGAAATATATGCCCGTATGAAACTGGGCCTTCGCAATTGTGTACTACTAAACACCTCTGTGCGTATGTAGGTGACCGTGGTAAGGACAAAGCCCGCATTTTTGAGCGATACTACCTATACCCAATCATGAGTATGACCAGTTGAAAAGCACATTTGATTCAAAACTAGTATGAAAAACCTGTCAGTTTAAATCAAAATTTACGCTTGACCATCGTCCTAGCAAATAGACTTTACCAGTTTTAAACTACGTTTGAGTCAGAATTTGTATGAAAGATCTGTCAGTTTAAATCAAAATTTATGCTTGACCATCGTCCTACAAAACCAGGCTCGGAAACTTTCGTAAAATACAAACGAAAAATAGTACAAGATTATAATAACAATAACCAAACACAATTGGCATCAAAAACACAAGTAGTTCGCGTGTTTAATCACTAATTTCATTGTCAATTTCACTCACACGCACTATTCCCCGTTCGCAGTCTCACTTTTGTTCTGTTTAGGTTTAAATTTAAATATCTTGTCGAGATTCAAATTGTTTTGGTTGTAAACTGTATGGTCGGGAGAATCCCCCCAGCTGATCGGCGTCATTCTATCTCTCACTTCGATTATAGGTTCTTGAATGTTGACCTCTACTGTCACTCCTTCAGGGATCGAGTTCAAAGCTTCAGAATGCACACTAGATGTGTTCTCTGGGTTCGAATGGCCTTCTAAAGAAGCGCAACGGTTCAAGAAGTTCATCATTCGTTCTTTATAGAACTCTGAGCTGGTTTCCGTGTTCTGCTTTCCTTTATTTCCTTGATTTTTCAAATAAAATCCATTGTCAGACTGTGCTAGGAATATCCTTTTTATTTTCTTGCTCGGGTAGTGGTCTATTAAGTCGGGTTTTGGAGGTAGAAGCTTACCGTTTCTCGGCAATTTCCGCGTGTCATTTCCTTTGATTTTTGTGACGACCGATATGCAGTTCCCTCGTCTCTCGTTGTCCTCTTTGTAAGTATTCTTCATGCCTTTATAAGAAATTTTCACGCTTAAAATCGACCATAATAGTTCTAGGAAGGCAGCTATCAATATGTTTATAGATAGCACTCGTTTTGTAAACAAATTCGGTGTTTCAACGTTATCCACCGTTGTGTTTAAAGCAACAATCATATGAGATTCGTTTCTTATAATAACGTCAGTGTGTTTTACGACAATATAGTCTTTGAAAGGTACTTTGTCCTTGTAGAACTCGGTTATATCGCCGTCTGATGTGGTTATGAACCATACAGCGATCATGATGAATGATGAAAGAGAAACCAACGTCGAGAGACACGACATGACGAACAGCCATGTTATGTTATGGTCTATGTACCACCTAACTGACGCTAGAATGCTCGCAATACCGGCCGCTAACCCAAATATCGTTATCAAAGCGGGCGCCAAAACCAATATGTAATTACTGTCATTTTTATTTCCGTTAAAAACCGTTGTTTCATTCGAATTCAACGGATTTCCGTTCCCACTCAAATTAGAATTCGATTCGTTGTTCGAATTTACCTGAGTTCCATTCTCATTTTCGAAATCATTCAAATACACGTTTGTGTTCTCATTCTGAACTTTGAATATGGGGCTATTTTCACTCCAGTTTCCGCCATTTGTAGTACTATTGTTGACAGGGTGTAGATCGGAATTCGGGTTGACTAACGCTAAACAAGCGAGAAGAAAGGACGTTGCAGCCAATGCAATATGTACCCACGCCAGTCCCGACACTGTCGACGCCGAATACCGTCTCTCCGACGGATATAAGTTCCTCGTATCGGGTTTCGTTTTAACTTTGATTGTGTATACGTCTTCCATTATGGCTAACCAATCATTGTTTACAACAATTTCGAAGATTTCTTTAGAACAATGGAAGTTTAAACGTTCTTTTTACCACAACACACACTTAAAACCACTGTTTATCATAAAAACTTGGATTGTCACACCACAAACTCACTGGGAATTATTGTTTTTGCAATTTTAACGTTGTGTTTTTTATTTTAAAATTTTCGTTGCGCGCGACGTGACTATCTCGGTCCGCGGTTGGTAGCGCACTGAAGTTGGCAATAGACGAGAATGGCCATACCAACTTTACGAGCACTGCCAGCTTAAAGATTCGTTCTAGTCAAATTACATCCTTATTTCTTTTACATACGGGTTAAAATCAAAGTTATATCAGTTTACAAACTGTACAAAACTAGTTTCAAAGTTTGTTTTAGCTTGAATGGAGTAGGTAAGCGCACGCGATGTGTTTTTTACGATAAATCTCAGCTCGTCGAAAGTGCATTCTGATTGTTCTATCAAAATAATTAGCTGATGTGGGAACGCAAATGATATGCAACCGACATTTTATGATTAAGGGGCTTACATGACCTAAAGCGCGGTCACTGTCGGACTGCATAGGAAAGAGAAACGCGATAACACAACGCTGATAAATTTATTGCAAAATATGAAGCAATTATTTAATTACAAAAAATCTATTGTTTGGACTTAAAAATTAAAACAGTAGTATTTTATGTTGCTTGTAGAATAATCTGACAAAAAAATCTGAATGATTGTATGAAGGGATGGTTTTTACTGTAAAAAGAAAGTTTTTAGAGGTATCTTCAAGATATTTTTTCTATCGTATCAAATTAGTTGAATTATGTTTTCAACAGCATAATTATATCCTGAAATCATATATTTTTCTGGTTTTGTTTACTGTAGTCGATCATATATTTTTATTGTTTCTAAAAACTAGCGTTTTTTGCGTTTAGGTCCTGTAAGCCCCTTAATGGCCAGAGATTTTAATAAAGCGACTTAGATTAAATTAATTAATAACACCACGCCTATATTAACCCACAAGGGTAAGGCAGAGGTGTAGGTACCTATCTATACAACACTCACATTTCACCAGTTATGTTCAAGTCCCATGTAATAGGGGGCGAGGCCTATTGCTATCAACTGGGTACAGATCCAGACTCCGGGCTGCTACTGAGAAATTCCAGATGAAAAACACTTTGCCTGGAACCGAACCGAGGGCCTCATGTTCAGCAGTAGCGCTACTAGCCCAAATAAGCAGTCATTAAATCTTACTAATGCTAAAGTTGAAGAGGTTGTTGGCTTTTTAGGGTTCCGTTAATGATAAATGATTTTATTTCTGTAAGTAGGTTTGTACAAACACTTTTACACGTCAATTATATTTTTTTTAAACTAGATGAGGTCGGCGTTTCCTAACTGACTATTCTGAGAAGAAAGGCCGAAACAAACTCAGAAGTCACAGTCTCTTTTAAAGTCCAGACAAAAACTTTGCCAAATGGCAAAAAACGGAACCCTTATAGATTCGTCATGTCTGTCTGTCTGTCTGTCTGTCCGTCCGTATGTCACAGCCACTTTTTTCCGAAAACTATAAGAGCTATACTGTTGAAACTTGGTAAGTAGATGTATTCTGTGAACCGCATTAAGATTTTCACAAAAAAATAGAAAAAAACAATAAATTATGGGGGTTCCCCATACTTAGAACTGAAACTCAAAAATTTTTTTTTTTCATCAAACCCATACGTACGGGTATCTATGGATAGGTCTTCAAAGATGATATTGAGGTTTCTAATATAATTTTTTTCTAAACTGAATAGTTTGCGCGAGAGACACTTCCAAAGTGGTAAAATGTCCCCCCCCCCTGTAACTTCTAAAATAAGATAAGTCTTTATTTGCTCTAAACATGGTATATTAAAGGTGTTACAGTCTGGTTTTTGTATATAATGTCCAAGAGAATGATAAAACTAAAAAAAATATATGATGTACATTATCATGTAAACTTCCACCGAAAATTGGTTTGAACGAGATCTAGTAAGTAGCTCGCCGGTGAAAATTTAAAAACATATGATGGTACGGAACCCTCGGTGCGCGAGTCCGACTCGCTCTTGTCCGGTTTTTTTTGTTTGTTTAAAAGCGCTAGTCTCTGGAACTATTAGTTGGATTTGAATAAAATATTTTTGTATTTTGATAGCCTCAACCACAGGCTAGTCCGGTTAAGTAGTCACGACCTCTTAAGGTTAACTACGAGATGCCATTAAAAAAAAACAGTGGCACTCCAGGAGTGACGACAGAAGTGAAAACTTGAAAAAGCATACCTAGTAATTTTATAAAAATGTTTGAAGGTCATTCTTCCCAAAGAAAATGTACCGCGCGTTGATGTCTTTATAATGGCCAAAACTTAAAACAGAGGTGTCGATTACGGTAACAGTGTCGCGAGTTCAATGGTTTTTCCCATCTCATAAAATGCACAACACGCTTATAGAAGTTTTCACTTAAAAAAAAGTTAGGAAGAATGCTAAGCGAAAACGAAATAGGTAAAGCTCGGCAGGCGATGCGATGCGACGGGGTGCGTCAGGGGTACAAGAATTTTCACGCGGACGAAGTCAGTTTATTAATAATTTGTGATTAATAATAATAAACCATTTATTTTCTGGTAAAAAAGACCCATAGATACATACCTTAACCTAAGTAGGTATACATGATAATATAGTAACAATTTTGTTAGTAGGTACTTAAATAGAACTTAATAACTATGTTAGTATCACTTAGTTGCACTAAGTCTTTGTGCGTTCTGGTGGCACTTGTCCGCGAAAGCGGCGGAATACCACATCCTGCCCCTGCGGCCAAAAGCAAGATAAGCAGATTAAGGGTCAGTTCACACCGAGACGCGACGCGACGCGCAGTTTTCAAGATAGAAATACAATTACAGACCTTATCTACTACACTAAAAGGTACACAATTCACTATCTACCTACTACGTCGAGCTACGCAGCGCGGCGCCGCGCCGCCGCCGCGCGGCGTAGCTCACTGAATCGTGTACCTTTTTGTAGTAGATAAGGTCTGTAATTGTATTTCTATCTTGAAAACTGCGCGTCGCGTCGCGTCTCGGTGTGAACTGACCCTTAGTATGCAAATATTATTACTATTAGGTACTTTGTATATTTAATTTCACCACCACTGCTCTTAAAACGATGAAGGAAAACGTCGTGAGGAAACCGGCATGTCCTAGAATCAAAAATTCGAAGCCATGTGACATCTGCCAACCCGCACAGACCTCTTCGCAGTAAGATCCCTTTCACTGCGAGGAGGCTTGTGTCCCAGCAGTGGGAACATTATAGGCTGAATAGCATGCAACTATATATATTGTCTTACGAAGTTACGACCAATTATATCTAAAGAATGAATAGCGGCATTTACCTACTGCTAATAACCGCTAGTTTACTAGATTAATAACTGCAGACTGTGATTACTAAATACGTTACGTCACCTATGTAGGCAGATCGATCTACCTACGTGTTTGTTTATTGTTTTGCCAACAGAAAGTATGTCAAAATGATCGGACAATATGCACATCAAGTTACTACAATCTGTCAAATTTCTTCAAAAGATTTCAAAGCATAATTATGTTTCAAAATATTTTGGGAAAATTTTACAGTTTCGGGTAGCGGCGTCTGTACCTACCTACTTCGGCATCATATAATTAAATACTACCTGTTTTATTTATGTTAAAAACAATACCTACCTGATACCTACAGGCTGTCACGCAGGAGGCTGTGTATAAACTGAGAGTTGCTCAGACAGCCATGGAGCGTTCCATGAGGCGAATAAACCGAGTTCCAAACACCGAGATACGGAGACGTCCGAAGATCTTCGATATCGGAACGCGTATTATGGGACTCAAATGGAGTTGGGCAGGACACCTGGCAAGACGCAGTGATGACAGGTGGAGTAAGGCAGTGACCGAGTGGCGTGCAAGGACTGGAAGACAAAGTGTCGGTCTTCCGGTGACGTGATGGGCAGACGACATTGTTGTCATCGCGCGCAATACCTGGATGAGCCTGGCACAGGGGCGGGAGGATTGGCACAAGAAAAGAGAGAACTTTGTCCAGCAGTGGGTGATGTTGGGCTGTGGATGATGCTGGGTCTGGCCAGATGTGGGTGTACAGTGTACGGTCTCCAAAGGAGATAAGTCAACCAACACACAAACCAGGCAACCAACTTCAACTATATCCGACGACCCTGGTTACTTATCACTTTTGGCACAGGGGTCATGTTATGTTTAGGTAGTGCGGGTAAATTGCGTAACACAATATTAGTAGCAATGGCTTTCATTTTGACAGTTCAACAACATTCATTGCGTCATTTAGGTACGTTGTTGAGCAGAAAAATTTTTCGAACATAAGAAGCAATGGATTAGCAATTCTTTCAGTGTTTTACGATATTAGGGTGCTGGCATCCAGGCAGAAAAAAACATCTAGAAAGTTAATTTTTATCGAAGGTTTTATAGGCTTACTAGCTTCCGCCCGCGGCTTTGCCCGCGAGGTATGTCGATAAAAAGTATCCTATGTCCTTCCCTTGCAATCTATCTCTGCCAAATTTAATCGAAATCCGTTCAGTGGTTTAGGCGTGAAAAGGTAACATACAGACAGACAGAGTTACTTTCGAATTATTTTGGCAGTTCAACGACATTCATTGCGTTATTTACGTTGTTGAGCAGACAAATTGTTCGAACATAAGAAGCAATGCATTAGCAATATCCTTCAAAATCATTCAGATTATGATTGATAGTGTGTTACGCAATTATAGTGCTGGTAATGTACTTACAGTGCAATGCAACTCACATAGCAATTCAGTAAAGAAACAAACCTTTCTTTCTGCAAGACCTTGGAGCCAAATCTGAAGTTTTTTTCTTAAATGTAGGCTGAGGGCGTCGGATTGAGATCTTCACCTTGAACACGAGGTGAGATTATGTATTTAAAACATTTATTCAACTGGCTTATGCACGCGGATGCGCCCGTATGGATTTTGAAAAGGGGAAAGGGGATTAAAAAAAAATATATGGAGCCTGCGAGGAAACACACTAGGTATCAGTATCAACGGCTTTCATTTTGACAGTTCAACAACATTCATTGCGTTATTTACGTTGTTGAGCAGACAAATTCGAACATTTATGAAGCAATGGATTAACAATATCCTTCAAATGATTCAGATTGTATTGACAGTGTGCAGCCAGTTTATAAATAAATATTTAGCATGTGTCCGTGTCTCGATGAGTAAATAACACTGCTCTAATTTATTTAGTAGCGTAGCCTGCACGTAGTAGGTAAGTGGTCTTAATGATCTTAATCAGAATGCGCTTCGTGTCGGTATCTTCTGATAGTTAAACGCCTTATTTAGCTGTCTGGTTATTTGCGGACACTTATCAAGTTTCATGTTGTTATCATTCAGTCTGTCAGTATGAACTTCTTTATCAAAACTATTTTTGTTAGGGTTGTTAGGGTAAGAACGGGACCCTATTACTAAGACTCCACTGTCCGTCTGTCACCAGGCTGTATCTCATGAACCGTGATAGCTAGACAGTTGAAATTTTCACAGATGATGTATTTCTGTTGCCGCTTTAACAACAAAAATACTGAAAACAGAATAAAATAAATATTTAAGGGTCCCATACAACAGACGTGTTTTTTTCGGCGTTTTTGCCTTGTGGTACGGAACCCTTCGTGTGCGAGTCCGACTCGTACTTGGCCAGTTTTAGTACGTCTAACTAAAGATATCCAAGCAAAAAAAAAACTGATTAAAGTGATTTTATTTTGACCTAAAATAATAAATTGCCTGCCGGCAATTTTAGCGGCATTAGTGTATTTTCGTTAGCTGATTATTTTTCTTGTAAGTATTTATACTTTGTCTTCTATATTTTTTTAACATCGTCCTTATTTTGGTGGTCTGAATGATTTCTAAAAGTTTGTCCATCTATTTTAATAGGACCTTATATTTACGGTTGAAAGAATCAGCCTTACACTCAACAAGGTAATTGGCTTAATGCTGGTTTCTTCATAAGGAGTTTATCCCCTTATTTAGAATTCTACTGGTTTAACTATTGATGGTGAGCCTTATATAACACGGGCTTGCCTATTACGTGGTATTGACCTTCGACTACATATCTAGGTAGGTTTTGAATACACAGAACGCTCCGCAGCCCGGATTCTGCGGGGTAGTTGCGTAACAACTGTTAGTTTTCTATTCTATTCTATGGGACGCAAATAATTGTAGACAAATAAGGCGCCGGTCAATTTGACCGCGGAGCGCCTAAATGACCGCTGTCTGCGGAGTCTGCGGAGCGCCTGAATGACCGCTGTCTGCGGAGTCTGCGGAGCGCCTAAATGACCGCTGTCTGCGGAGTCTGCGGAGCGCCTGAATGACCGCTGTCTGCGGAGTCTGCGGAGCGCCTAAATGACCGCTGTTTGCGGAGTCTGCGGAGCGCCTAAATCACCGCTGTCTGCCGAGTCTGCGGAGCGCCTAAATGACCGCTGTCTGCGCAGTCTGCGGAGCGCCTAAATGACCGCTGTCTGCGGAGTCTGCGGAGCGCCTAAATGACCGCTGTCTGCGGAGTCTGCGGAGCGCTTACATGAATTCTTGTCAATGAGGCTGACTATACTATACAGGGTTGGAACAACTTTTACTAGGTATGGGACCAAAGCTGAAATCGCAACAAAAAAAATTTGTTGTGTTCCCTACATTTTGACGAGTTGTACGAACATAAATGTAGGGAACAGCAGATTTTTTTTTCGCGATTTCAGATTTGGTCCCATAGTAAAAGTTGTTCATAACTATGAGTACAATGACCTCTTAAGAGGTTGTAAATGTTTTACCAATAACCCTGTATTATAGTAGTTAAAAATAGTAACCGTAGCGTATTTTATTGTTGTGGTTATAACAGCATTGTAAACTAAACTATTGGTCAATTGTTTACTCAATGCAAATAGTTTGCGGTATTGTTTCAGTCACCGACATTCCACGTCTCGTAGCTCATTTAGAGGTGAAAATATTGGCCAGTCAGCAAGGTTCTTGAATCATAAATTCATCATCATGTACCTAGCATTTCCCAACTAAGTTGGGGTCGACTTCTAGTCTAACCGGATGCAGCTGAATACTGGTAATACGATACCCCTTGGTTAGACTGGTTGTCAGACTTTCGGGCTTCTGACGACCCGTAACGACTGTCAAAGATCCACGAATGACAGCCGGGACCAACGGATTAACGTGCTTTCCGAGGCACGGAGGGGTTTTGATAAAGATTGTCACCCTTCCACGGACCAACCGCGGCAAGCGTAGCTTAACCTGATCGATCGACCCGCGCGGCTCTTCGACGACTTCGCGACCTTCGTGCATCGGAAGGTCCCGGTTGTCATTCGTGGATCTTTGACAGTCGTTACGGATAGTCAGAAGCCCGAAAGTCTGACAACCAGTCTTACCAAGGGCTATCTGACATTTAATTTAAACTTGATTTGATTCTCTTTTAATATACGCAACATGGAAGAGACATGGTTGTTTTTGAGCTGATGTGGTTGGATTTATGCAATTTGGTAATTCAATTTATATCGTCGACATTTAATTTATATCGATTTGGCATTTAAAGTACATTTTATTGACATTTAATTTACATCTAACCGGAATTTAATTTACATTTAATTTTCAATACTTAGGTCTACCTAACGTGGAATGGACATGGCTGTGTTTGGGCTTTTTATGGTTGGACATACAAATGGTTGTTTTTGTGTTTTTATGGTTTGACATGTAAAGATGACATAGTAATATTTTTAAAATTATTTTTGTTAATATTTGATTATTGCTTCTGTTAGGGTTAACATGTAATAATTTTGTAATTTCAAACACAATGTAAATTGTTTTATGAAATAAATAAATAAATAAAAAATATCGTATTACCCAGTAACTGGGTTGTGGAGGTCAGATGGGCAGTCGCTCCATGTAAAATACTGGTATTCAGCTGCATCCGGTTAGACTGGAAGCCGACCCCAACATAGTTGGGAAAAGGCTAGGCAAATGATTCTTTAAAAATTATTATTACCTATTACAAGTTTTTTCTCTCCGAGGTCGTTAGCTGTTCTGGCATAATATGCAAACGTCCCAGAAGGCGGTATGTTTTGCTACAATTAGTTTATAGGTACTGCAATTAGGAAAATCATGAGAACTGTACGACCTTGTCATTATGTACGTATGACCTCGTAGATAGTCTTTATGTTATGTATCGCTGATGTAATGTAACGAACTTGAATATGGATTTTAGGGTTCCGTAGCCAAATGGCAAAAACGGAACCCTTATGGATTCGTCATGTCTGTCTGTCTGTCCGTCCGTATGTCACAGTTACTTTTTTCCGAAACTATGAGAACTATATTGTTGAAACGTGGTAAGTAGATGTATTCTGTGAACCGCATTAGGATTTTCAAAAAAAAAAATGAAAAAAAACAATAAATTTTGGGGGTTCCCCATACTTAGAACTGAAATTCAATTTTTTTTTTTAACAAACCCATACGTGCGGGCTATCTATGGATAGGTCTTCAAAAATGATATTGAGGTTTCTAATATAATTTTTTTCTAAACTGAATAGTTTGCGCGAGAGACACTTCCAAAGTGATAAAATGTGTGTCCCCCCCTGTAACTTCTAAAATAAGAGAATGATAAAACTAAAAAAAATATATGATGTACTTGTACAATACCATGTTATAAACTTCCACCGAAAATTGGTTTGAACGAGATCTAGTACCTAAGTAGCTCGCCGGTGAAAATTTAAAAACATATGATGGTACGGAACCCTCGGTGCGCGAGTCAGACTCGCTCTTGCCCGGTTTTTTAAACAAAGTAGGTATGCATTTATTCCGTATTACTTGGTTTTTGTTTCATTCCCAGTAGCAGCCCGGAGTCATCATCTGCCTGCCTTTTCCCAACTATGTTGGAGTCGGCTTAAGTCTCACCGGATGCAGCTGAGTACCAGTATTTTACATGGAGCGACTGCTTATCTGACCTCCACAACCCATTAACGCCCCTTTCACACGGCAGTCCAGTTTTTTGCAGGATCCCGTTTTCTGCAGGATCCCGTTTGATGGCGAATGTGTTTATATGCTAGCGTTCACACGAGCATCCCGCAATTCCCGCATGCGGGATCCTGCAAAAAAATGATCCGGTCGAATTGTGCCATTCGGTTTTGTCAATAACACGATACCCTTTGGTAAGACTGGTTGTCAGACCTTTGGGCTTCTGACGACCCGCATCGACTGTCAAATATCCACGAATGTCACCCGGGACCAACGGCTTAACATGCTTTCCGTGGTTCGGAGGGGTCTTTGCATGTAAAGGCGGTCACCCATCCACGAACCGACCGCGGCAGGCGTAGCTTAACACCTGATCGAGCCGTGCGGCTGTTATTACTTGGCCACAAACTCGCGAGCTACAGCTAGTCGTCAATAAATAGCAAATTATGTCCGTTACATAACGTGCAATGAATATATTATAATTAGACGCCTCCGAACAAGATATCCTCAGGCAGTCGGTCAAGATTCTCTGAATATTTTATTAATTTCAAGGCATACAAGATTGTTTTAATACACGACTGTTGGGTGCCGTAATAAGGTGTCGTATTTTTCTTAGATGTACCTTTTTTAGGGTTCCGTACCCAAAGGGTGAAAACGGGACCCTATTACTAAGACCCCACTGTCCGTCTGTCTGTCCCCAGGCTGTATCTCATGAACCGCAATAGCTAGACAGTTGAAATTTTCACAGATGATATAATAATATATAATAATAATATTCCACAACTATCACACAACGCCGTCTAGTCTCAAGCTAAGCAGAGCTGATGATGTATTTCTGTTGCCGCTATAACAACAAATATTTAAGGGGGGCTCCCATCCAACAAACGTGTTTTTTTTGGCGTTTTTGCTTTGTGGTACGGAACCCTTCGGAGACTCGCACTTGGCCAGTTTTTTTTTTGGTTCGCGGTGGAAATCCTCATGGACTTCCTCCGTCGTGGGGGTGACAGAGGGGCATGCCGGACTCTTACCGACTAAAACCACCGCGGTGTTCCACCTCTGCCTATGGCCGGGGGTGCGGGATTCCCATTTCGCACACCTAGATCTAAAGAGAGCTAACTCTAAAATCTAAATTTTTGAGGTATACATACCATCGAATTCCCTAACTCACTACCTAGCGACCAACAAAACAGATTCAAAAATAGTTCCATTACTCAACTTAAAAAGTATTGATCAATACAGCAAACTCCTGCAGTGCTTAAGGAAATAGTACCTATAAATCAGTTTTTAGCCTTTCCTGAAAAAAGTGTTTTTTTGAGTTAATCGCTGTTTAGATCTAGAATAGAATAGAATACTCTTTATTATGTACACCATGTAAATAGGTCAGGTCTAGGTGTGCGATATATGTATTCATATAATATCGGCTGAATTTTTTACCGTCTGTACAAAAACAGGGTAAGTATAAAAAGTGAACGGAGTGAAAAAAAAATTATATGCCTATTTTATTTATTTTTATAAAAAAACTTTTTTTTTTATACAATAATTTTTTTGATTGAAACCGGCCGATGGCTTTAATCAAACGTTGGAAAGTAATAAATCCATTGATAATTTCCGAGCAAAAAATTGCTTCAATAAAAGGGTGGAAAGTAAAAAAAAAAATTTTTTTTTGTGAAAACCATAATAATTTTCTGTACCTACCACAGGCTTCTACACTACTCCGTTAATTTATACCCTGCACGCTAATTGCGTAACGTAACACACTATCAATCATAATTTGAATCATTTTGAAGGATATTGCTAATCCATTGCTTCATAAGTTCGAAAATTCTCAACAACGAAAATAACGCAATGAATGTTGTTAAACTGTCAAAGTCAAATCATTTATTTCAAATAGGCACAATATAGGCACTTTTGTTACAATAAAATAGAATTGATTCTAGTCGCCCCTTCCAAAAGGTGGTGTTCGTATGGAGAAGAATGGTCAACAAACTCCACCCGCACCGTTACTCTTTTAAAATGACCAAATGAAACCCATTGGTACAGTCAACAGCAAAAGTAGATGATCAAAATCAGAAATTCAATACTAATGAACGGAGTTCGCGTCAGAACTGTGTGGCGTCGGGGTACTACTACTTAGAAAACTTACTACGTAGAATACTTTTGAATCACTTCGACGCCACACAGTTCTGACGCGAACTCCGTTAATTAGTATTGAATTTCTGACTTTGATCATCTACTTTTGCTGTTGACTGTACTATACTTAGTGTGTTACGAAATTACCTCGCAGGTTATATATAGCTTGATGTGTAGCCGTGCGTACAATAGATTCCTATAAGTAATTTATTGTAACACAAGTCTTGGGTAAACCTTGGTTTCTCAGGCTTGCAGTTTTGTAAATGCTATAAATTGCCAAACTTAGAGCGTTTACGCCGTAGGTACTTACGGCATTTCATACAAACTTTCAAGCCCTTATTTTTCGAAATTAATGAACCGATTCTAATGAAACTTCATACGCATAAGCAGGATACAAAGGTCTAAAAAGTTAATAGTGAACATTTTTAGGTTAGCATGGAATAAACGGGTGACCGCGTTTCCTTATTTATAACAGTAAATATTTGTACATGAGTAGGTAGGTACTTAACTACATAAAAATAAACGTAAACACAAAGTTGAGTAAAATAAACTGTAAACAACAGATAAGCAACTATCGCGAATTCTCAACGGTCGCATTTAAAATAACGTCTTTTTAACGTTCAACGTTTCTTTGGGTGCGTTCTGAATTGCGCTGTAATCGTTTTTAGCGTGCTTATACCTGTTCTGACTGTTCTGAATTAGCGTGAGCGCGATAGCGATAACGATGTCCCGTGCTTCTATATATTACGTCCATGTCATAGATGACGTCATGACATGCGCCATCTTGCTATAACGCCGACCATGCCCTAAAATAATATCAACGTGAGCACTGTCAAAAATTACAGTTGTGCTGTTTTGTTTTAAGTCGCATCATAATTATCTTTAAACTAACGGTCGTGGCATTTTAGAAATTGTGCTTCTTGCTACAGTCGCCATCGAAATACTGTAATCCAACCATGAGTATTCAAGTGAATTTAAGTAGTTTTAACGTTGAGTGAGCAAATAAGTGAGCGCGTTTTCGAAAATTCCGAATTGTTGACAGCTCTCAGCTGTCATAATCGTGATATCTAACTAGGAAGTATAGTCCGACTTTTAATTAGCCGCAGTAAAATGACACTTCTTAGTAACTTATTTCGGACTGAGTTTAGAGATATGCATGTCAAATAAGTTTCGTTTGTTACACTATTCTGTAGTAGAACTAGAAAAAGAAGATTTGATTGATTGACGCGAAAAAACAAAAAGACGCCAAAATCAGTCATTTAAGTAACACATAAAGCTGTCATTTTACTGCAGCTAATTAAGTCCGAGTAAAGGAACGTAAATTATTGACGTAAGCGCTGTGAGCGATTATATATTGCATAATTTGGAATGTAGCCCTTGTTGTGTGGATCGGTATCGGGCACCATGTACAAGAATAACGTCTTTTGATAATAAGGTCAGACGTAATAATTCTGGTTGGACTGGAAGTTGACCCTAATTTTTTGGAGACTAGAATTGGGGGTGAAGTTGGCAATTCTTGTGAGAAAGAGGGTGACTCTTTGTGATAATCTTGTGTAAAATGGGATCTATTTTGTTAAGAATGTTGGCTTAGCAACAGTACCTAGTGCTATTCTGTAAAAATTTCACCGTGATAACTCGGTTGAAGTGAGCTGTCATTAGTGTCAATCCCTGACAGCTCACTTCACCTTACTTCTCACGGTGAGATTCTAACAGAATCGACCGGCTGCTCAAGAATTAGGCTCAACTCACACCAAAAGAGCGTCGAAGCGGAGCGCAGTTTCAGTGTCATATGAATTTTAACTTTATTTTCATTACTATAATACATAATATCGCAACCGCTCGGTAGAGAAGGCAATTCGCCGGAATTCCAGCGGCGCCGCTGGCATCCGCGCGACTCGTTCGAGTTTCTCAAGCGATAATAAGTATTAAAGTAATGAAAATAAAGTTAAAATTCATATTATGACACTGAAACTGCGTTCCGCTTCGCCGCGCTTTGACGCTCTTTTGGTGTGAGTTGAGCCTTAGGGTATCAAATGCAAAAATATTGTTTTAATTAGTATCTGGTAGTTCCAGATATTACTTACCGCTTTCAAACTGTCAGCTTTACTATATTGGGGTGGGGGGCCCGTGGCTAAATAATAACAGCCGCACACATGTCGATCGATCAGGTTAAGCTACGCTTGCCGCGGTTGGTCTGTGGATGGGTGACCATCTCTACATACCGTGACCCCTCCGTGCCTCGGAAAACACGTTAAGCCGTTGGTCCCGGCTGTCATTCGTGGATCTTTGACAGTCGTTACGGGTAGTCAGAAGCCCGAAAATCTGACAACCAGTCTTACCAAGGGGTATCGTATTACCCAGTAACTTGGTTGTGAAGGTCAGATAGGCATTCGCTTCATGTAAAATACTGGTATTCAGCTGTATTCGGTTAGACTGGAAGCCGACCCGAACATAGTTGGGAAAAGGCTTTGCAGATGATGATGAGCTTTAGGTAAGTACTATATTAGTATTAATATAGATTTGGTTCACTAGTTGTTAATCATTTTATTAGTAAGTACTTTGTTACTAAAAACCGCGGGGCTATTGCGTAACACATTATCAATCGGAATCAGTTTCATTTTGACAGTTCAACAACATTCATTGCGTTATTTACCTGTTGAGCAGATAATATTTTTCGAACTTATGAAGCAATGGATTAACAATTTGCTTCAAAATGATTCTGATTCCGATTGATAATGTGTTACGCAATTGCCCCATAATACATACCATACAGAAGTGTCTGCCTATCTGATAAGTGATAATGCAGAATTTTTTAGAACGATCTAAATAAAATTCTTCAGAACCTTCCGCTTCACTGTTCACGCTAATTATTTAAAGTTAATTAGACCTGGGGCCAGTAGCCCTTACATCCTGTTGTCATCGCTTTTAAATAGGCATGAAGCAAAACGAAATTGGAGAACTTCTTACGGAAGCAAAAAAACATAAGGTAAACGAAACGCCATTTAGATATCATTGAATCAGATGACGCATTACTGACCAGTGTAGCCTTCAACCGACTGAACTTTAAGAACACTGAGTGACTTAGATTTATAATTATTGTCTGACCTAAGCCGAGGTTGCCTACCGAGGCCATCTATGAAGGGTATATCCGTCCAGAAAAGTCCAGCATTTTGGCTCCCTGTTCGGAATTTCGAACGAAGGGGATTTAGATCCATACTTATATTATAAATTCGAAAGTAACTCTGTCTGTCTGTATGTTACCTTTTCACGCCTAAACCACTGAACGGATTTCGATAAAATTTGGCAGAGAGATAGATTGCATCCCGGGGAAGGACATAGGATAGTTTATAGCACGATATTCCCACGGGATCGACACTTATGCGGGTGAAACCGCGGGACGCTGCAAGTATAAATAATTTCTCAAATTATATTAGCTAGCGAAACTTCACAGACGCGATGGATATCTATAACTAAACATGATAACATCGTAAAATGAAAAGTTTTGTTTATCGTGTTTGGATATCGAAACTCATCATGTCATCACGTTTGTGAAGTGTGAAGATTACAAAAAAAAAAAAAAAAAATTGATATTTTTATTAATACACCACAGTCGTCAGAAGCCCAACTCTGATCGGTCTGAACTCTGATAACCAGTCTCACCAGTCTTACCAAGGGGTAACGTATTGTTGTGGAGGTCAGATAGGCAGTCGCTCCATGTTAATTACTGGTCCGGCTGCACCCCGTGAGACCGGAAGCTGACCCCAACATAGTTGGCCAAAGGCTAGGCAGATGATGATGACACTAGACGTGTAAAAGTGTTTGTACAAACCTACTTACAGAAATAAAAAATCATCATCATCATCATCAACAGCGGTCGATGACCCCATAAAAAAAAATATTTTTTTCAACAGGGACTGAAAGGGGGTCTGAAAAATTCGAAGTGGGGCTACTAGGGCATGTGGGGGTAGGATCATATGAAAGAGCGCAGTTTGCACATTCTCAAACATTTTTTTCTTTTGGATGAAAAATGTAAAAAAAATATCGTTCCCTCCTTATCTTTGAAGTTTGCAAAGAGAAAAATCTGAAATTATTATATGTGATAGAAGTTTATGTAAATATTACGGGAAAAATAAAACGAAGTCTCTAAATAGCCCACTTTTTCAGAAATCATCAACAAAAGTTACATTAGTTCCACTATCGGTCAAGAGATGGCGCTGACATAAATCTGCAATATTCTACACCGCAGTGCACAGTGTTATAATTCTCTGATGAATATAGGCCTCGCCGATGAAAATTTAAAAACATGATGGTACGGAACCCTCGGTGCGCGAGTCCGACTCGCTCCGGTTTTTGTTTATAGAAATCGAGCAGGTATAATAACACCTAGCTAATAAAAACCTATCAGCGTGATGTTTATGAGAGTGTAAAGTCTTTACTACTGTAACGTATAAAAGCGACCGTTATCAATTGTAAGCCGGCACAGAGTCACCTCTCAACGGTCGCAGCCGGCTGCCGGCCTGAATCCCCTCAATGACATAATTTATCACACGAGTTCCTAATCGGTAACGAACGACTGTTTATATAATATAAAAGTGGTTTGTTTACATTTTGGGGTTTGGCAGTTGACCCACTGGTTTTATTTGAACATCGTCATTATCATCATCTGCCTAGCCTTTTCCCAACTATGTTGGGGTCGGCTTCCAATCTGACTGGATGCAGCTGAGTACCAGTATTTTACATGGAGCGACTGCCTATCTAACCTCCACAACCAAGTTACTGGGTAATACGATACCCATTGGTAAGACTGCTTGTCAGACTTTCGGGCTTCTGACTACCCGTAACGGCTATCAAAGATCCACGAATGACATCCGGGACCGTGCTTTCCGAGGCACGGAGGGGTTTTGGGATGTAAAGATGGTCACCCATCCACGGACGAACCACGGCGAGCGTAGCTTAACCTGATCGATCGAACCGTGCGGCTGTTATTTCTTAGCCACGAGCCCCTTCACACTAACCCCCTTACTAATAAACGTTGTAAAGCGTCTGTATAGTTTATATTATAGAGAAAAGACTTGATTTTTTATATACATATTTGTTCATTACCTACGTTTCACGCTAAAACGGCTGAACGGATTTGGATAAAATTTGGCACATGGGTAGAGCATTACCTGACTTAAGACATAGGATACTTTCTATCCCGATATTTCCACGGGTTCGAGACTCATGCGGGGGAAACCGCGGGGCGCAGCTAGTATAGGATAAAGTAAAAGATTTTCTGCAGCATATTCTTCCTTTCTACGTTTAAACTTTAATTACCATGTAAGTATATCAATGCTTGATGCTCTACGATAAAACTGTCTATAGAGATCCGCTGTCGAGGCATGAAAGTGGAACAAACAATTTACTTTCGTATATACTTAGTTCGAGTGTTTTAGCACGATGTGCATACATTTATGAGTTTCTAATAACTTAGCTTCGTTGGTCTAGTGTCGTCGCAAGCATGAGTCCTGCACCCAAGGCCCCAATTCTGTGAGACGCCCCGGGCGTTGGGAGTCAATAGCCGATTCCCGGCCAAGCAGCTCGCCGTCCAGTAAGGACCAGGCCCGGGTCGACGCGACGGCGCGTTGTGTTCCACGCGCGCCTCACAGAGATGTCAGCACTAACTGACGGGGTCCACTAGGGCCGATGCCCGCCAGGGGCGCGGGTTGTTCGAAAGAGATACCGTGGCCCCTGGCACAGGCAACTGAAGGAACACGAGTGGGTTTTAGTCAGTAAGAGTCTGACACTGCCTTCCGCTCCGCCCAGGGCGGTTTAAAAAAAAAAAAGGCCCCAACCAAACCACGTCAATATCGTGTCTTGTAGAAACCCCTCTATCGGCAAGGAATCGAAATGTCAACGTACGGTTGATATTTCGATTCTGCGGTGCTATTCTGTAAGAATCTCACCGTGAAAATTTTGGTAAAGTGATCGTGGAGTGAGCTGTCAATAGTGTTAATGAGAGATTTTCCTTTTTTTTTTTAACTCTTCCCTAGTCGCTGGATAGATGGCGCTGACCTTGGTAAGTTACTGCAAGGAACGGAACTTCACATAATTTTTTTATTATTTCACTTGGATGTAATTTTGAGATCGTAAAACGAAAGCAAACGAAAGTGTCAGTCAACGAGCGTATGTGACGCAATGTTTTTTTTCCAAGCGTTTTGGCTTTGGCACCTAGTAACGTAGTCAGTACAACGCCATCTACCGAGTTCTTAGAAACTATTTTTTTTAATATTCAAAAAGAAAACCTCTCATTCCTAGCAAAAACAAACTCACATCAGCTAAGTTTTCACGGTGAGATTTTTACAGAATCGACCGGCTGGACAACATTGTATTTTGACAGTTTTAAACCATGCCAACTTCTCGCTCATTCCGCGCGGTTTCGTTCATTAGTGTTCTATATGAACGAAACCTTCACCCTAATGAGGGATTTTCTTTTCTTTTTTTTTATCTTTTCCCTAGTCGCTGGATAGATGGCGCTGAACTTGGTAAGTTACTGCAAGGGACGGAACGGCATATTGCTAATCCATTGCTCCATGTACGAAAAGTGTGTCTGCTCAGCAACGTCAATAACGCAATGAATGTTATTGAACTGTCAAAATGATACCCTTTGCTAATGATAGTGTGTTACGCAATTACTCTGCGGGGTAGGTTTCGGGGAGACCCCTTAGCTGATAGCATTTATTATATTGCTACGTTTTTAAGTCCGATGTATTAGGGGATATTCCATTGCCATCAACTGGGCTCAAATCCGGACTCCAGTCTGCTACTGAAACATCCTAAATGGAAAACCCCAATAATAGTATTCCTGACCTAGGAACCGAACCCAGGATCTCCTGCTCAGCACTAGCGCTGGCGCCCACTAGTTCAAGGCAGTATCAATGACTTTTTGGGTCAAAAAACTAGTTTGCAACAAATTAACATTTCCAAATTGCGCCACCAATCAACCAGCATAATACGGCCCATTGTTATGTACCCGAAACATTGACCTTGCTTTAACCGCAAAATAAATTGTTTTAACAAATAAAAGCGAACTATTGTCTTTTATTGCATAAAACTCCAATTACGGTCAATAAAAAGCATTCACGCATTACATTTTCTGTTGCAACATCACAACATGGCGGTTTGGCGCCAAAACCGTTTGAAGTTAGTGACAGCTGTCACTTTGACAGATGAAACAATATGGCGTTCGTTATTTTTTTAGTTGTTACTTTAATTTGTTCAGCTTTGACATCTTGAATTAAAATCACGATTTTTAATCCTTAATTGGACAAGAAAGCACGACTAGTATTGAAAGTACGTTTGTTATAAAAATGTCTGTAATAAACTTGTAAAGTAGTTTCACAATCCTTATTTATAACAATATTATAAATGCGAGAGTGTGTCTGTCTTTTATCCCTTCACGCTTAAACCGCTGAACCGATTTAGATGAAATTTGGTAGGTATAGAGATAGTTTGAGTCCCGGGAAAGGATATAGGATAGTTTTTATGCCGATATTCCCACGGGATCGACACTTATGCGGGTTAAACCGCGGGGCGCTGCTAGTGTAGAATATTTACAACAAAACATTACGCCTGTATTCTCCACAAGGTTTGGCAGAGGTGTATAACTGTAGTATAGTGTGTGTCTGTGGGCAACTAGCTTCAACTTTCTGACTAACTGACTGACTATTTAATTTTGACAATTCCAAAGTGCCTGTACAAGGTTTAATTGAAATAATTAATGCTTTGAGTTTGAGTTTGAGTACACCCACATTTCTCCAGTTATGTTTAAGTCCCATGTAATAGGGGGCGAGCCTATTGCCATCAACCTGGCACGAATCCAGGCTCCGGACTGTTCCTAACACACTCCAAATGGAAAAACCCAATATCACTTTACCCGACCCGGGAATTGAAACGAGGACCTCATGCTCATCAGTAGCGACTTGCAACCATTAGACCAACGAGGCAGTTCCTTTTCAGATGATGAAATCACGAATGCAGATTATGTGTTCTGAGTATAAACCTTTTTCCTCTTCTTTTTAACGAAGAATTTAAAAAGAAGACTAAAAAGTACTCTGTGAAGAAGACAATCACAGACGTGTGTCAAAGACAATGTCAGCATGACGTTGGTGCTACAGAAATTCTAAATTGCAATTTTTTTTAATGTTTATTTTAGAAATTGTGTGTGTTTTGTAATATTTTGTACGTTATTTTTTTATGTAAATTTTTTGGATTTTTATAATGTAAGTATGAACTATTATAATTGTATATATCGTATGTCTGTTCATTGCATGTCGGAGCAGCAATACCCAAAAGCCACCACTCATCATAACATCACATTCAGTGTATAATGTTCCCACTGCTGGGACACAGGCCTGCTCTCTGTGAGAAGGTATCTACCACGCGGGCCCAGTGCGGGTTGCTAGATGTCACATGTCTTCGAATTTTTCGTTCTAGGACATTACATGGTTACCCCACGATGTTTTCCTTCACCGTTTTTGAGAGCAGTGGTGCTGAAATAATTTACACAAAGTAAAGCGCCTGTCTGGGTTCGAACCTACGACCTTATAACTCGGTATGCCGCGGCCATCACCACTGGGCCACCACTCAGTGGATACCAAATGGTAGGAAACGCCCAGAAAGAGATAGCGGGATGAGCTGGACTCCTTCTTAAAGGATTGACCCACAGTCGCAGTAGACCGGGACGAGTGGAAAGAGGGAAGGGAAGTCTTTGCCCTGCAGTTTCACTCTCCCCCCATTCACCCTCTTAGAGATAGAATTTCGATAAACTCTTTCTTAGTGGATACCTTACTCTTCACAAAGAACACACGCTCCAAATTTCATGTCTCTAGGACCAGCGGTTTAGGCTGTGCGTTGATAATTATATCAGTCAGTCAGGACTATGAATTTTATAATATAGATGATGAGGATGAGAATCCTGGATAGGTAACACTAGGTATCCTAGTCAGAGCCAGGCAGATTTCCATGATGAGGTCAGCTTCCAGTCTTACCATGATGGAATTAAACTTCCCTGCCAATATATTCTCAATATATTTACTACTTTCCCTTGTAAACTAACATAACATCACGCCAACCATCCGCGCAGGGTTAAGCAGAGGTGTACAGACGCCAGCACATCAAGCTACCCGAAACTGTCAAATTTTCCCAATCAACTTTGAACCTTATGCTTCAGCGATAAAGTTGAAAATCTATTAAAGAAATTTGACAGATAGTAGTAGCTTTTTGTGCTGGCGTCTGTACACCCACATTTCACCAGTTATGTTTAAGTCCCATTGTAATAGGGGGCGAGCCTATTGCCTTCGGACGGGGCACAATGCATAAATGCACAGTCCATAATGTTCCCACTGCTGGGACACAGCCGACACAGGCCTCCTCTCTGTGAGAGGGAGTTAGCTGTAATCCATCACGTGGGCCGGGCGTGATGGTAGATGTCACATGTCTGACGAAGGCCACACCGGATTGCAAAAATCGATCTTGCAGCAATTTAGTAATCTGTGCTTGAGGCTTTTGGCTAAGTAATGACAGCCGCACAGGTCGATCGATCAGGTTAAGCTACGCTTGCCGCGGTCGCTCCGTGGGTAGGTGACCATCTTTACATACCGAGATCCCTCCGTGTCTCGGAAAGCACGCTAAGCCGTTGGTCCCGGCTGTTATTCTTGGATCTTTGACAGTCGTTACGGGTAGTCAGAAGCCCGAAAGTCTGACAACCAGTCTTACCAAGGGGTATCGTATTACCCAGTAACTGGGTTGTGGAGGACAGATAGGCAGTCGCTCCATGTAAAATACTGATATTCAGCTGCATCCGGTTAGACTGGATGCCGACCCCAACATAGTTGGGAAAAGGCTGGCAGATGATGCTGGGACACAGGCCTCCTCTCTGTGAGAGGGAGTGGGTTGGTGGATGTCACATGTCTGACGGAGGCCACACCGAATTGCAAAAGTCTTCCTTCATCACTTTCTTACATTTTCACAAGGTCGTCGGTCCACTTTGTGGGAGACCTTCCAACGCTACGTCTTCCCTTTCCCGTCTTCCGCTTCGTCTTCTTTCATCCGTTGGATGCGAGAAGCACAGAACCGGTCGAAGTGGAGGTGCTTGAGGGAGGCTTATGTCCACCAGTGGACGTCTTTCGGCTGAAGTGATTGCACAATACGTGGCGGTGCTTTTTTGTGCTAAAATGAGTTAACCCGATGGGTGCCGGCTGTCGGCTGCATGTGCGCTTGATAAGTGGTTCTTTCTTTGAAGTACGTTTGTACGTATGTTTTCTTCAGGACAATACCTGCCTGTGAAGATTGGCAGGGCTGCTACAGGCCTGACATATGCTACTCAATTCTCAGATTGCTCAAAATGACAGTAAGTACCACCCAGAGAAAGAAAGAAAAATATTTTATTTGGGACACGCACACTTTTCTGTGGAAATACAAACAATAAATAAAAAACCGGGCAAGAGCGAGTCGGACTCGCGCACCGAGGGTTCCGTACCATCATATGATTTTAAATTTTCATCGGCGAGGCCTATTATAGGCTTCGCCGATGAAAATTTTTGATGAAAAATAAAATTCTCTGATGACTATAATAGTCATCAGAGAATTTTATCACTGTGCACTGCGGGGTAGAATATTGCAGTTTTATGCCAGCGCCATCTATTGACCGATAGTGGAACTAATGTAACTTTTGTTGATGATTTCTGAAAAAGTGTGCTATTTAGAGACTTCGTTTTATTTTTCCTGTAATCTTTACATAAACTTCTATCACATAGAATAATTTCAGATTTTTCCGTTTGCAAACTTTGGAGATAAGGGGGGAACGGTATTTTTTTTACATTTTTCATCAAAAGTCGAAAACTATGCGGCCTAAAAAAAAAAGAAAAAATATTTGAGAATGTTCAAACTGCGCTCTTTCATATGATATCCCACATGCCCCATGTAAAACAAATGCATGATGATAGACGCGCACGCACATGCCGAAGGATACCTCACTGCGAGAAATCGCGGGCTGCTTGGAGGTTTACTTCGACTGCCTCTCACTGCCATTGCCCTACGTTCCGAATCACTACGTCCGCTCAATATCCAAATCATCTGAGAGGTCCTCTATAAACTGCTGCCACCGATCTTTTTGGAAACCTTAGCATTGCCCCTATAGCCCAAGTGAAATAATTAAATTCATAATTCCAGCATATACCTCTACAAATGAACTAAATCAGTAATTGTAAAAGCATGGAAGGAGACTGTGAGGGTCTGGTGGCGATAGTCCAGGGTTTGGACACTTCCGGAGTTACCCTTACGGTCTGCAACAGGGCCAGACATAACTCGGATAGGAGGAGGTCTTCGAGATCCAGGATACGTGAGTCATTTGAAGTGTTCTTCTTGTTTCACAGAGCCCCAATTCTGTATGCAACGGTATGCTTCCCCGCGTAATCTTACCACGTATAAACCACGACAATATCGTGTCTTTTAGAAACCCCTGTAACGGCAAGAAATCGAAATGTCAACTGTACGGACAACACGTATTTTGACAGATGGAACCATGCCAATTTCGCGTTCATTTCGCGCGGTTAACGATAATAGCAGAGTTTAATAGCCTACTGTGGTAACGGGCTTGGCTTACCAGTTGTTGGTTGTGGGGACGAACCCAGAAAGAAAAAGCTTCAACTGTGGAGCAGGGATGTCGACGCGCGACGTGTTACCATAGATTCCAGAATAAGATTCTGAACCCCCTGCGTTCAAAATGTTTTGACTGTAATTACAAAGGACCAGTGGTCCACTTTAGCCCTGGATCGAAAGAGCTGGAAGTCATGGGGAGAGACCTTTGCCCAGCAGTGGGATCAGGCTGACAGTAACAGTATTAAAAAAGAAATTGTCTGTTCCACACATGCTGACCGCGTAGGCATCGCACTTTTCTATAAAACAGCAGATATTTTTTTGTCTTATCTGACGGGAAATTTCTACGCTAGGGACATGTCTAGAATCATATGCTGAATTCATGGTTTATAATTAAGAGACAAACAACATGTGCCTGTTACATTTTCAGAGATAAGCACAGGCAACACGAGGCCTGCTGAGATGCCTGCAACTGATCACAGATCAAACATGGTGCCTGCTAGTTCTGCAACGCTTCCAAATCAGAGATCGTCAGTGGAGACGAGCACTGGTACAGATTTCGCGAGACAACACATAAGTTCTCAGATCCACACAAGTTCTCAGATCTGTGATGGCAGATACGCCAGTAGTTACAGGGTATGTATGAAGAGAAAAAACATATAATATGATCTATAGTTTTCTTCATCTTCAGGGGCTTGTGGAGCGTCGCGTCGGTGCGATTGTTATCGCTTGCCGTGGTCGGTCCGTCTTTACATACCGAGACCCTTCCGTACCTCGGAAAGCACGTTAAGCCGTTTGTCCTGCTGTCATTCTTGGATCTTTGACAGTGCTTACTGGTCGTCAGAAGCCCGAATGTCTGACAACCAGTCTTACCAAGGGGTATCCGTGTTACCCAGTAAGTGGGTTGTGGAGTTTAGATATGTAGTCGCTCCATGTAAGGTATTCAGCTGCATGTGGTTCGACTGGAAACCGACCCCAACATATTTGGGAAAAGGCTCGGCAGATTGATTGAGTCTTCTTTATCTTCCTGCCCCGGTTGTGTTACTTGGGGTCGGCGCAACACGTTTTCTTCTTCCATTCTCCCCTGTCAACCGTCACGCTATCATTCACTCCCTTCTCTTTCAAGAGAAGGGAGTGATCATTCCTCACACAATCCATCCATCTTTCCTTTAGTTTTTCGCTCCCTCTCCATCCATTAAGGTGGAGTTACACTACAGCAACGCGCCACGCGAAGGGGCGCGGGAAACGGGAGCCAAAATCCCCGCGCAGAAGCGCGTTTTTATTTAAATTGTATGTCAAATATCACGCGCGGGGGTGCGTTATCTGCGCCCCGTTGCGTGGCGCGTTGCAGTGTGTGATACACATAACGGATGGAGAAGGAGTGAAGGAGTGTGTGATCCGCCTAACATTTAGAAATAAGTTACCTAAGTATCCGGGAGTTAGTAATGAGCTTTAGAAAGAGACGCAGTAATGAGTGACAGAAACGAAGCTGTATAAAGAGAAAGTTTTTCTAAAACACGACGTGCCATATTTACAGCTGGGTATTGTTTTGGTAACGGCCGCGATACCGAGTTGTAGGTTCGAATCCAGGCAGGCGCTTTAAATACTTTGTGTAAATCATTTCATTACCACTGCTCTCAAAACGGTGAAGGAAAACATCGGAAACCGGCATGTCCTAGAACCAAAAATTCAAAGACATTTGACATGTACCAATCCGCACTGAGCCTTCGTGGTGGATAAGGGTAGTTCTTCGAAATTTGATTCTTTGACTGATCCATATGGCCAAAATTTAATTTCACTTTCAGCTCTGTAACACATGTTCATAGGAAAATAGGTATACTAAATAACATATATTTGATTGAGGGACTCGTTTTTATAAAGTAGTTTTCAAGATATTAATTTTGTGCCCAGATGAATCAGAATGTGTTACATATTAATCAGAAACAGAAATAAAAAGTAATAAATACACCGTTAGTTATGAATGTAAATTCTAAACAATAATTATTAATTCTTAAATAGGACTAAGACATATCAAAAGTATCATATTTAGAACAAGATTATACTCCTGTCATTTTTTTATTATTCAAAAGGTTATATCTAAGTAAATAATAATAAATAAGATTAAAACTACTGACTTGTACACGGTCAAAAATTGGACAAGGAGAATTACGCAACAAAAGCGCTCCTATCGTGCTGGAGAGGGGAAAAACTAATTTATTTTATTATTCATATGGGGTTTTGACCATACGAATCAGGCACAGATGAATCAGGATTTTGCCTACAATCATGCATAACTCATCGTACATACAGACTTCATTATTTTCATTTTTCTACACGAATCTATAACCCAAAAGCATCACACGCAACACAGATTGAAGTTTTAAAACAATAAAATAAATTTTATAAAGTAGGCGTTGTAATCAGGATGCCACCTGAACCAAACACAGATGAATCAGGTATTTTCCTTCGTAACACCGGATCTAAGCCAACCAGCCGCACGTCCACCTTCTAGGTCATCCGTTACACGACTGGCTTCCCCCCGCGCTGGAAGCCAGACTCTCATTATTATTACCCGACCAAGTACGGTCAAGCGCAGCTTACGCCACATTAATCAGTATTATACGCCGGACACTTCTATTTTACTTATTTATAAACAGACTAACGTAGTTATAACTAATACACATTTTTTTGTAAGAGGACAATTCATTTCCTTTCGATATAATTATAATTTATATTGATGTATCAAAGGGAAAATGCGACATCGACCATTTTGTTCCGGAAAATGGCAAACGGACGCGCTATATGAATCAGAAGAACGACCTTCAAATATTTTTATTTTGTACCTAGACAGCAATTATTTAAAAAAAATCATTTGTCCCAGTAAGGGATAAAGCTAAACTGTACAAAAAAAAAAATTACATGCCGTTTTTTTAATTGGTTACAGAAATATACCCACAGACATCGAAAATTTTGTCCCTGAAGAATTACCCATAACAGTCCACTCCCTTTCACAGAGAGGAGGTTTGAGTTACAATACTATTAGGAACGAACATTATACGAGTACGCTGATTAGTCTATTCAACCACGTAACTTCAAGAGCTAAGCTTCTCATCTTAATCTTATTTAACTGTTCGTTATCACAGTTGGCGCACTGCATGGTGACTCCAACCTCACCACCAGAAGCGGTGTCAGAGTTTCCACCTCAGAGGAGAGAACCCTGCCGCAGTAAGTTATTGAAAGTCGCCATTTCTTTGGGAAGGTCCTTGAGAGCCGTTACGGGTAGTCAGCAGCCTGAAACTCCAGCTGTCAGCCAGTCTTACCAAGCGGTATCGTGTTACCGCGTAACTGGCTTGTGGAGGTCAGATACTGGTGGTAAAATACTGGTGTTCGGAATTCGGAAGTTGACCGCAACTTAGTATAGAAAAGGCTAGGCAGATGATGATCATCTCTTTAGAGGTTCTTTCTCTACTAAGTACAATTTCAGCCCAACTGCCCTGCTAGTCTCGTGGTTGCAAGCACGACTGCTGAGCGTGGAGTCCTGAGTTCGAATCCCAGGTCTGGCAAAGTGTTATTGGTTTTTTCCATTAGGCATTTCCTAGTAACTGCCCGGAGTTTGGAAGTTGGCGGTGTGATACCCCCGTGCACTTGGAAAGCACGTTAAGCTGTTGGTCCTGCGCCTGATCTCTCTCTGGTCGTGTCGGATTGCCGTGCCATCGGATTATGAGAGTGAGGGAAGAGAGAGTGCACCTGTCTTCGCACACGCTTGTGCATTGTAGCAGTCTGGAGTCTGGATTTTTACCCTGTTTATAGCAGCAAGCTTTGGGAATTATAGAGGAAGCGCTAGTGTGTGTTTTGTCTACGTTTTTTGCAATTTGCAGGTCAGTGTCAGGTTTTTATTGATAATTTATGAAGTAATAATTTAATATAGTATATGAACTAGTGTTGTGTTCATGATTTTAATGATTATAATTCCGTAAATACTATACTAATCATATTTTATGCAACATAAAACCTGACCTGCAAATTGTAAAAAAACGTAAGAAAATTTTAATTTCTTGGCCTATCTTAGCGCTTGCCTGAAACGTTACTAGTGAAATGTGGTTTTACAGACGCCAGCACATCAAGCTACTACAATCTGTCAAATTTCTTTAATAGATTTTCAACTTTATCGCTAAAGCATAAGGTTCAAAGTTGATTGGGAAAATTTGACAGTTTCGGGTAGCTTGATGTGCTGGCTTCTGTACCTACTATACACTTCTGCCAAACCTTCGGGGCATTCAGGCGTGATGTTATAACTCCACAGATCAAGGGAACTTTGAAATCGGTGGTCATTGCAGTGGTCATAGCAGTGGAAGAGTGAGGGTCTCGACCTCAAGAGCCAGGCATTATGGGGGAAGTCAGACCTGGGGTGATAAAGGTTTGGTGACTTTTTATTTTAAGTTTAGTAAATATGTCCAAGAATCCCCCCTAGACCTAGACCTAGTTGGATAAACGGAATTTATAAGCTAAGGCTCAACTCACACCAAAAGAGCGTCGAAGCGGAGCGCAGTTTCAGTGTCATATGAATTTTAACTTTATTTTCATTACTATAATACTTATTATCGCAACCGCGATACTCTCCTACTCTATCGAGTCAGGCTAGATAGAGTAGGAGATGCAATCAATATTAACAGAGGAGCCAGACAAGGTGATCCTATTTCACCTAAATTGTTCATAGCGGTCCTACAGAATATAATGGAAGATCTTTCCTGGTTGAAGAGGGGCATTTATGTAAATGGAAAACACCTAAGCCATTTACGCTTTGCGGATGACATTGTCTTGCTGTCCGAAAATCCTTTGGAACTTAGTATAATGGTCAACAAATTACAATTAGCGAGCGAACAGGTGGGTTTAGAGATGAACCTTAACAAAACAAAAGTCATGACCAACAACGAGATGACGCCTATCCTGGTTAACAGCATGCCGCTCGAATACGTAGAGCAGTACATATATTTGGGCAAGCAAATCTCATTCAGGAAAAACAGGAATTTTGAGGAAATAGACCGAAGGATAGCTATTACCTGGAAGAAATACTGGGCTTATAAAGAGATTTTCAAATCACAACTTCCGATCACACTGAAAAAGACAGTACTGGACTTTGCTATTTTGCCATGTCTCACTTATGGTTGCCAGACTTGGATATACGATAACAAGGCGAGAAACAAGATCCAAACCACACAGAGATCTATGGAGAGAAGCTGCCTAAGTATTAAAGTAAGCGATAGAGTGAGAAACACTACAGACATCCGCAACAAAACTGAAGTAAAAGATGCTCTCACTTTTTCGCTAAGCCTGAAGTGGAGGTGGGCAGGCTATGTTGCAAGGTATTCTGATGATCGGTGGACAATCAGGACAACTAAATGGCAAGGTCCACGAGGTACCAGAAACAGAGGCCGGCCGTGCGCACGATGGCAGGACGAGATTATTGCGAATGCAGGGCGGGACTGGCTAGCCACCGCGTCAGATAGAGAAAAGTGGAATTCTTTGGAGGAGGCTTTTACCCGAAGGGGGGGGGTCCACACACTGATGTTATTTTATTTTAATCACAATTATTTTATCCAGATTATTCAATTAATTTATTTGATTTAATTTAATTTGATGAACTTATTTTTATTTATTGATATTTGTAATTTTTTTTATTGTTTTTAAAATGTGTGGGGAATTAATAAAGCTTTATTATTATTATTATCGCAACCGCTCGGTAGAGAAGGCAATTCGCCGGAATTCCAGCGGCGCCGCTGCAATCCGCGCGACTCGTTCGACTTTCTCATGCGATAATAAGTATTATAGTAATGAAAATAAAGTTAAAATTCATATGACACTGAAACTGCGTTCCGCTTCGCCGCGCTTCGACGCTCTTTTGGTGTGAGTTGAGCCACAGGTTGAGCCTTAGGGTGGATTCTCGGACATGAGCTTCTGCGTATCAACCTTAGGGTGGATTTTTTGGGGTGAATAAACGGAATAACCGGGCCTGTGTCCCAGCAGTGGGAATATTGTGGGTTGATTATGCGTATGCTTATTTTACACACCACATCAATTTGTCCTAGGTATTACCTATAGCCATTTCATAGAATAGCTATCTTAGAATGACAGTTACAAGCCGTCGTAAATATCTGCGAACCTCGCTGTAGTGTAGTGTTTATTTAATAATTAATTATTTGGCTCCGACAAATATGCAGGCCTTAGACTTTTCTGACACACCGACATTTTGTCTGTACCGCTTTGTTGCACAGACAAAATTCTGTATGATGAGTCTGTATCGTGTGGGCCCACCATAAGAGGCTACGCTATCTAAGAATAAGCGTTAAATGTGGGTTGTGCAATGTTTAGTCTGCCTAAGAAAAGAAGAGAGAATGCAAACAGCTTATATTACACAACTAGCTGCGCCCCGCGGTTTCACCCGCGTAAATGTCGATCTCGTGGGAATATCGGGATAAAACGTAGCCTATATGTTAATCCAGGGTGTCAGCTACCTCCATACAAAATTTTATCAAAATTGGTCCAGCCGTTTGAGCGTGAAGAAGTAACAAACATATAAACACATCCCCCCACACACACTCACAAACTTTCGCCTTTATAATATTATTGTGATGTGATAAACGACGTCTATTATTTCTCTAGATCACAATCCCCCACATTGCAGGTTCTTCCCACCGCTACTGCAAGTCGAACCGGGACACCGAGGCGTTTGTGCATTCTCTGCGGAAGTACCCAAGCATGGCTCCGTTCCGGATCGCGTCTACCGACCTCATTGAGAAACTCATTCGGTATACACAGGGTAAAAATCGTGAGTACCTATAGGTAATCAGAATTGGACATTATTGACCGGTTTTTAGGGGTCCGTAGCCAAATGGCAAAAACCGAACCCTTATGGATTCGTCATGTCTGTCTGTCCGTTCGTATGTCACAGCCACTCTTTTCCGAAACTATAAGACCTCTGTTGAAACTTGGTAAGTAAGTAGATGTATTCTGTGAACCACATTAAGATTTTCACACAAAAATAGAAAAAAAAACAATAAATTTTGGGAGTTCCCCATACTTAGAACTGAAGCTCAAAATTTTTTTTTCATCAAACCCATAACGCTGAAATCAACCGAAATGCGAGCACCACTGGTGGTCGCATTTCGGTTGATTTCAGCGCCTCGACGTTCGGCTTTATTTAAGAGTAAACTAGTTGCGAGCTCGAACTCACTGGTGGTCATGGCCAAAATGCACGCTGTCTCACCTGGCTTTGTGTCCGACAGAGCTAGTAGCAGTGATGAGCAGTTAGATGCTAGTCTACACGAACAACGTCTAGTTCTCACGCACAGAAACACTGTTCCGAACACATAGGCGTGTAAAAAAAAATCTAAAAGTGCTTCGGAAAATCGAGTTTTATGTAAAAACCACTACATAAATCAATTATAAATAAAAATTATTGAACTCTTCGATAACTGAGCTTCGTCGGTACGGACTTGGTTTTGAAGATTTTATAGTTCTTATAGTACTTATTTACACCCACAGTTGCGTTAAAAATAGCAAGAAAAACGATTCTTTGTTGGCTCATAACTTTTTAATGGTTTTTTATTTTACTATTCTGTTTCCGTACAGACAACATTATTAATATGACACAACGATATCATGTTTAACTATGGATGCACAATGTCAAACAGTGGAGTAATTTTCTCCCGAAATTTGTATGGAATAAATAGCGACTAGTGGCACCTTAAGTTTCTATCATCAACGACTGGTGTCTGGTGGCCAGTCCACCAGGCACCAGTCATTGATGATAGTAACTTATTATAAACCCGATCGCCCACAAGCAAGCAAGCAATTGCATAATGAGGGATTTTCCTTTTTTTTTTAACTCTTCCCTAGTCGCTGGATAGATGGCGCTGACCTTGGTAAGTTACTGCACGGAACGGAACTTCACATCATTTTTTTATTATTTCACTTGGATGTAGGTAATTATGAGATCGAAAGCAAACGAAAGTGTCAGTCAACGAGCGTATGTGACATGACGCAATGTTTTTTTCCCAAGCGTTTTGGCTTTGGCACCTAGTAACGTAGCCAGTACAACGCCATCTACAGAGTTCTTGGAAACTATTTTTTTTTAATACTCAAAAAGAAAACCTCTCATTATGAATATATCATAGGAACATGGTACATAGAGGGGCGCCACGTTAAGGATTTGCACCAACTAAAAAAATCTAGGGCTGCCACTGGTCCCAGCAGTGGGAACATTAAAGGCTGTTTGTGCTATGCTACAATACAATATTATTCTTTTGCAGTTGAAGAAATGTCACGTTCATCAAAGAGCATGCGCTCGCTTCGACACCAGAAGTCTTGTGATACCTTTGAGATGACCAAGGCTTCGAAACACCAGCAGACTTATACCAGAAGACAGGATAACAATGTAAATAATAGCAACGTGCAGGTCGGCTACAAAGGGAGAGTCAGGAATTATAAGCTGTATTCGCCTATGAGTGATAGCAGGAACCTCAAGTAAGTGGCAAATCATTTTACTTTCTTTCAAAACGGGATCCTATTACTAAGACTTGGCTGTCTGTCCGTCCGTCTGTACGCCCGTCTGTCTGTCCGTCCGTCCGTCTGTCTGTCACCAGGCAGGAAATTTTCACAGATGATGTATTTCTGTTTGCGCTTTAACATCAAATACTAAAAAATTTAATTAAAAATTTAAAAATCCCCCGACAAAAATAAAATTAAGGAATCCCTAAAGCATGAAATAAAAAAATAAATTTAAAAAAATCTTATGGAAGTCGGGGGACCGTTCTGTGGAACACCTTCTATTCTGAGGTCCATAAGATTTTTTTTTATTTATTTTTTTATTTCATGCTTTTTGTAGGGATTCCTTAATTTTATTTTTGTCGGGGGTTTTTTAAATTTTTATATTATTTTTTTATTTCATGCTTTTTGTAGGGACTCCTTAATTTTTGTATTTCATTTCTTTTATTTTCTTCCGTTTTAAGATTCTGGTAATTTGGTGTTTAATCAGGTTTTTTATCCGTCAAAAAATATTGATTAATTTATAGTTGAAGAATAATTTTAAGACTAAACAGATTGTTTTGTTTTATTATATTTTTCAACTTTTTAGTTTACATTTCGTGAGGTATTCCTCATTCCCTTTCAATATAGTGTACATTATTCTACTTGTCAAGCCCTTGCATTTGATACCTCTATTGAAGGAGTTGTTAAAAAAAAATATAATTCGCCATTTTGTGGTGGCGGCCATCTTGGATTTGACATTTTTAATAGTGTATAGTATTCTACTAGTCACGCCCTTTCATTTGATATCCATATTGAGGGAGTTGAGAAAAAAAATGTAATTCGCCACTTTGTTGTGGCGGCCATCTTGGATTTGAAATTTGTTATAGTGTATAGTATTCTACTATTGAAGCCCTTTCATTTGATACCCATATTGAGGGAATTGTGAAAAAATATGTTATCCGCCATTTTGTAGCGGCGGCCATCTTGGACCGATTTTCATCAAACATAGCTAAGAATACTCCCGACTAATACACCTTTCAAACAAAAAAAACTAAATCAAAATCGGTTCATCCGTTCGGGAGCTACGATGCCACAGACAGACACACACACACACACACAGACACGTCAAACTTATAACACCCTGTTGTTTTTGCGTCGGGGGTTAAAAACATAATAAAATAAATATTTAAGGGAAAAAAAACACGTTTGTTATATGGGAGCCCCCATATAACAAACGTGTTTTTTTCGGCGTTTTTGCCTTGTGGTACGGAACTTTTCAAGTGCGAGTCGGATGTGCGAGTCCGACTCGCACTAGGCCAGTTTTTTTATTTTTTTATTGCTGAATGGGCCCGCTCTTGACCCCGATCACGCCTGATGGAAAGCGATGGATGAGGTCTATGATGGAACGAGTGTGCCCAGAAGATGCCTAAGGCACTCCCCACGCATCGACGAAACACAGCAGGCCGCTTGACGCCGGACTCCGATGGGAGGGTAGTCGCAAACCAGGCGGGAGTTAGCCCTACCACCGCAAGGGAAGAATTGACCAGTCAAATAAGGTGTTGGGTGTGACTGTCCAGGATGCGCCGAACGCTTGGTTCAGTTGAGTAACCGGCGGAACAAACTGCGCTACACGAGGAGGCTCTTCATGCATCCCAAAACTTCTTACTAGAGGCAAAAGGTAGTTGCCGAAAATCGAGTTGAATAGCGGGCAATAGGAGAGGTCTATGTCCAGCAGTGGACTGCTGTAGGCTGATGATGATGATGAAAAAAGCGAACATAACACTAACTTTGCTCAGACCAAGTACAGCGTTTCATATGAAAATGAATCTTATTTGTTTAAATGTTCATATGCTTAGGACGATATGCTTGCTCACAGTAGCTTTTAGGAATGTACACGTTTCGCATATTCGCTCTGAAGACCTCAGCCTTACTGCCTAGCCTTTTCCCAATTATATTGGGGTCGGCTTCCAGTCTAACCGGATGCAGCTGCATACCAGTATGCTACATGGTGCGAGTGCCTATTGGATCTCCACAAACCAGATAATTCACGATACTTTCGTTGTCAGTTTCGGGCTTCTGACTAACTGTAACGACTGTCAAAGATCTACAAATGACAGGAGATATCAAATACTTAATGTTGCTTAATGTGGCTTGATGCCAAAGCAATCGTGCTACACCTACCTTAAGTCTTGAGTTGAGCTGCACGATTTCTGACAAATGCGTGCACTGACTGGACAGGTCCTCTCAATCTGTGTGGTTCTTTCCTTAAAAGACCATCTCAGACATCGATCTACATGGTCTTCATATAACCTGACCAAGATTATGTCTGGACTTTAAAAGAGACTGTGACCTCTGAGTTTGTTTCGGCCTTTCTTCTCAGAGTAGTCAGATAGGAAACGCCGACTTCATCTAGTTTAAAAAAAACATGATTGACGTGTAAAGGTGTTTGTACAAACCTACTTACAAAAATAAAATCATTTATCATTTCAAGAGTAGTTTATTTTGAAAATCGTTCCCCAGTTTTTTATACTCTAACTAGTCCACTTCTGATAAGTATGACTAGAACTATAAAACCAAATCTGTTACAATACTGGGATACCATAACATTTTCCAACAACCAGTCTTACTGAGGAGTATCGTGGTCCATATCCTAATGGGTTGTAAAGGTTAGATTGGCTCTCGCTCCATGTAAAATACTAGGTCAGCTGCATCTAGTCTACCTGGAAGTCGACCGGACTTGGCACTTGGCAGATGGTAATGAAATTCTGACTTAAAAAAAAAATCTTTCAGAGAAAACCGACACCGGGAAACGAAGTTCAGCAGTAGTTACGACTACTTGAAGGCCGGTGTCTCCCCCTATGGTCGACCCAATCGCTCCGACGAGTGCCCAAGCCCGGTAGGATCCAGCAGTCCAGAACGGACTATGAGTCCAGAGAGGTCCAGAAGTCCAGATAGGCTTAAGAGTCCAGAGGTGATTCGAAGTCCTGTTCGGTTCAAGAGCGTCGATGAATTCAAGAATGCCGATGGGATCAGGAATCCCGACAGGCTTAATCGTGCGGACAGGCCTATACGGTTCCAGCGCTCAGCACGGGATGTGAACTTGAGCGACATGTCCAAATATATTCGGAGTACCATTAAGCAGTTTTGCAATGAACGGCCAGTTGTAAGTACTCCTTAACATGTTTTTTTTTTTATTTGGCTTTGGTAACTAGCCCACATTCAAAAGAATCAAGTTTCAAGTTCCCATCTCGCAGAGAGGAGGCCTGTGTCCCAATAGGGAGCATTATAAGTTCCAAAGGATACATTTTGTAACTCAATCTTTATCTACGGTCCAGCATTTTCTGAGTGATGTTCGTGGACTAATAAAGCTGATCAGCAGGTTGATTCTGTAAAAATCTTACCGTGAAAACATAGGTGAAGTGAGTTTGTTTTTGCTAGGAATTGACACTATTGACAGCTCACTCCACGCTCACTTCACCTAAGTTTTCACGGTGAGATTTTTACAGAATAGCACCGCTGTTTGTTTGTTAGTTTGAACGCGCTAATGTCTGAAACTAAAAGTCGGATTTGAAAAAAAAATTGCATTCGGTAGCCCAATTCTTGGAGGCTATAATTATAGGCTATTGAATATCACGCTACGTTATTCAGGAGCCGAGCAAAAAGATAGAAAGTCAGAAAGAACGCTAAGAGAATTAATAGCGCGGGCAGGCGATGCGATACGATGAGCTGGGTTGGGGAAACAATAAATTTGATGCGGACGAAGTTGAGGGCAGAAGCTGGTTATTAGTATACAGGGTTATTGGTAAAACATTAACAAGGTCATTGTACTCATCATTATGAACAACTTTTACTATGGCACCAAACCTGAAATCGCGATAAAAAATCAGCTGTTCCCTACATTTATGTTCGTTTAGCTGGTCAAAATGTAGGGAACAGCTGATTTTTTTGTTCACCTTTATTATTTACGGTTGTTTTCAAAATCACTTTGTAGTGATACACTTCGTCTTTTCGCATTTCACACGCCCAATAATGGGGAATATTTGTTGAATTTTTCTTGCTATACGCATAACGGTTAAGGTAAATTTTAATACCATTATTTGTTTTATTTAAACACTTTACCTACTAACTCACTACTCAATAGGTAATAAAATAATTAATAATAGCAGGAAAATACACTACGCGTCGCTACAACAACAGACTACTAACTCAATGACAGTGCACGGCGGGTCCGTCATTTTGTAAATTAATCGCAAAATCTGTATTTTGTCAAATTATTACATAAGTAATATGTTTGCGAAATGAGATGTTTGTCATATGATTAGTAAATAATATAATGTTATTTTTAAAATTATCATTTTTGTCATTCGTTTTTTGTCAAACATTATTGAACCCCTAAAGTGACATTGTCGTGGTCGTGACCAGATGAGGCCGAGAATTTTCTCCTCCTTATTTAACAGAGTGTCCTTCCCTACTGGCTCGGTCGCGAGACCTGCGACGGCGGCCGGCTCGCTGGACGTCCCCTTCAGTCCCCGTTTGAAGTTGCCTCGCCGATGTACAGCGTCGACTGCTTTAAACACTTGGTTCGCTTCTTCTGCGCTGTCGAAGATCTGTAAAAAATCGTTAATATTATAGTGATTTCGAACTATAGAGTCCACCGCTTCAGGGTAGTCAGACTCATGAACGTCTGAGTTATAATTATTAACGTAAATCGCGGTACTCGAGAAGATGTGGTGCGCCGAACCACATCGCTTTCATTCTATATTCGATGGGCGTTAAAGTCGGGTCATCGCGCCATAGAAAACGTTAAAGTCGAGTCATCGTGCCATAGAAGACGAAGTGCGTCTCTGCCTTCTGCTCTCACCGTTATGCGTAAAAACATATCTTAATTACTGGAAAATGTGGTAAGTACAACTTAAATCCGCCAGGCGTCTGTGGTGCTAGCTCTGCATACCCATTTGTTATCAGCAACTTCATTTGCTCTGAATATTTTTGTCTTTGTGTAAACGGTTTTCAGTGCCTTGTAGTCGACTGAGCGCAGAGGCGTAGTTACCTGCAAAACACTTACCTTCATTTTTCCATAGTTTCGTAATCGCTTTCAGGCAAAGCGCGCGTACCATACCATACCATAATCAGCCTATAATGTTCCCACTGCTGGGACACAGGCCTTCTTTCGGTGAGAAGGAGTGGGCCGTAATCCACCACGCGGGCCCAGTGCGGATTGGCAGATGTCACATATCTTCGAATTTTTGGTTCTAGGATATGCCGGTTTCCTCACGATGTTTTCCTTCACCGTTTTGAGAGCAGTGGCGATGAAATAATTTACACAAAGTAAAGCGCCTGTCTGGGTTCGAACCTACGACCTACAACTCGTAAGTCGCGGCCGTTACCACATGGCTACCACTGCTCTCCGCGCGCGCGTAGTTTCCTTTAATATTTGCAACGCTGTCATCTGTGGGCCTGCTTGCGGGCGACGTGGCTGCACTCCTGGTGACTCCAGGGGCTAACATATTCTTGCATGAGCTTTTCAATAGATTCGTCTATACTTACATGACTGCAGCGTTCTCCGATCTGTGGTACTTTTGTCAGACTGCAGGTTTGACCACGTAAAACCCAGCCGAGCGGTGTACGTTACACTACCAGTTGGCCCTTTGTACCCACTCCAGAGGCGCCCAGTTGTCCTGGCCTATCAAGGCAGTTGGCACACCTGCGTCATATGAGAGCTGCTCGATTGCGAGTATCGACTGGCTTGACCATTCGAATCTGGCGATGGTTCTGGATTCGATGTCTATATCTTCGGCTGTGTACTTGCCTATTATATTTACATTGACTCGGCACGAGTTCGTAGCGTCAATGCGCGTGCCCGCTACGGCCTCAATGTAAAATGGCTCATTTGGGCCTTCTGCGCCTTTCCGCTGCGCGACGTCAGTAGTAAGCAGTGTTATTGTCGATCCATTATCCATCAAAGCAAATGAGTCTACTTTACCGATTAGCCTCGTTTGTGTAGTACTTACGTTTTCAGTCGCTGTGATATAAGGACGCTCTTCTGAGACGTGTGCGGCCCGAATTCCGAGTCTATACTGTCACTGTGTAGCCTGTATTGATAATGCTCGCAGTCTTGCACATCATACGGCTTACTTCTGCATTTGTGATTCCGTCGTTTTAGGCACCTGAAACATAATTTATTGAAGTGAAAACTTCTTAAGTCGCGTTGGGTATTTTTTGAGATGGGAAAAAACCATTGTACTCGCGCCACTGTTACCGTAAGCGACACCGCGCGTGTTTTGTTTATAAGACGATTAAAAAAATACCCGCTTCGGATGTGTTCGGCAGTCCTCAGGATGTACCTACTCGGTTTTATTGTATAATATCCGATATGTCAGTGAGTGATGGCAAAGTATTCTGTTTGTGTTTTGTTTTCAATTCTGTCGGCACTCCCGGAGTGCCACTGTTTTTTTTTACGTGCAGTTTCCTTATTGACATTTTCTAAAGTTAGTACAGACATCCGCGCTGCTGCAATTGCCGTTACATATCTATCACACACGGTGTGTATTCGGTCTCGACCATTTTAAATGTCTTGTGTGCCGGTCGTTGTTCAGCGGGATTGTCCGAAAGGGTTACCGTTGGCCCGGAACATAAAGGGCTAAGGAAGGAACACGGGTGGGTTTTAGTCAGTAAGAGTCTGACACTCCCTTCCGCTCCACGCAGAGCAGGAGGGGTCATTTGATGATTTACCACCTCAAACAAATAAAAAAAAGGCGGTCTTTGTGGACGTTTTCGTTTATATTCCACCTCTGGCGAGGCGTGACGCGCACTGATATCGGCCACTGAAATCGTCCCAAAACTACTAGGCCGGGCTCTGCGTCACCCGTATCTCATAATCGTACCACCGGCTGCTAAGCGTAACTGATAACTTTTCTGAAATTACGGCAATCATTTCCGGGCTATGTAAAAAAAATCGGTTCTTTTCAGAGTTTGCACCGCGGCAATGGCATTCGTGACCTTCGATACAAACACATCTATATTGTAGGGTTATCTGTTACTTTAGGTAACTGTCAAGTTAGTAATGCGTTTGGTCTAACTTTTGCATTGGCCGAGGACCCTAGAAGGTCAGTAATGGAGACATTTGACTGCCTCCATTGCTGGCCCTCTCATGGATTTTCTTAAGCAGCCAAATTCCCTGCCTCTGTGTGAGTCGACGCAGACTCATTAAATGCTGCTTTAAGACACAGCCATTCGCCCAAGTGGCCATTAAAGATAGGTAAATCAAATCCAACCTACCGTCAATGGGGTTACCCCGCGCTACCTCTATGTATGCCGGAGTCAGTCCTTTCAGCAGGTTCGTGGCGAGGCCGGCGGCGCGTTGTGAGGCGTCGTCGTCCGTGTGTCGTCACGTCGCGCGTCGCGGCGGTGTTGGCGGTGTACCATGAGGCGACATGGGTTGCGACTGCGGGTGCATGTGGCCGCAGTGTTCTCCAAGCGTGTCCGCGACGTCCGCCTGATGTTTCGATGTCGCAGTTGTGCTTCTGGCCAATCATTCTTCGTCTGCTGATTCTGCTTCCAAGAGCGCTAGCCTGGCGGCGTCGAGCTCCAATCTCGCTCGGGCCTTCGCTTTTCTGTTGGTTTTCGTCTTGTCTAGTGGTTGCCTGTGTGGAGGTGTTGTCGCCCCAGGGCTGTAAGGCTGGGTGTGGTCTGAATTTGTGACGGAATCGTTGGGTGTGCCTGTCGGACCCCGTTGTGGGAGAGATTAGAGCTCGTCAAACTTGGTTTTTATTTGCAAAACATAAAACATAAAATTGATTGATTTAAGCTTTGTAATTAATTAAATATAATGTATGTTGAGATTAATATGTTTGGCCGCTGTCGGCGTGCAAATATCAATGAAGTACCTACCTAGGTCTAAAATAGAATAATTACACTTAGGTCACTAAAACTAAAATTAATCTACGAACGCTAAATTACTTACACTTATCCTAGAACAAAGATAACATTTTTGCGTATACATATTTACACTAGCAGTGCCCCGCGGCAGTGCCGTAACTAGGGCGGTGCCAGCGGTGCCCAGGCACAGGGCGCAGACCCTGGAGGGGCGCAGAAAGGACCAGACCTGGGCCACTAATAATACCTATTATTTATTTATTTATACGTGTGGATTCGCGTCGTCCGCGTAAATTCTTCTTACAAATAAATACTATTATCAATATTAAAGACGATGAGATCGTAATAATAATCGTAAAAGTTTGTGAAGAATGTGATATCGAAGACGATTTTCCTGAAAAGCGTAAAAAGCGAGTAAAGAGACACGACTTGAGAGAAAGTTCAGACGCCAGCTACGATCTTACCCCACAACAAAACTTGAAAATTCATATAAATGAAGCAATTGATAACATAATATCTGAATTTGAATTTTCGAATAAACGTTTTTTCACCTAATTTATAAATGCAAATATTACCCCAGGACCCGACGACGGCTTTGCCAGATAAAGCCTGGGTCCTGGCCTCGAGGGCTCTCGGGCCTTGATTGGAGGCGCTCCTAAGCGCATGTTTGGAGAGAGGCCAGTTTCCACTCCGTTGGAAGACGGGGAAGCTGGTCCTCATTCGGAAGCCAGGGCGCCCTGCGGACTCTCCGTCCGCATACCGGCCCATCGTGCTGCTCGACGAGGTCGACAAGCTCTTTGAGATAGTGATTGCGGGCCGCCTCGTCGGGCACCTGGTGAGGACGGGGCCGGATCTTACGGACAGCCAGTTTGGCTTCCGCAAGGGGCGCTCGACGGTGGACGCCATCATGCGCGTGAGAGCCCTCACGACGGGGGACGCGGTGTCCCGGGGTGGGGTCGTCGTGGCGGTGTCACTTGACATCGCCAACGCGTTTAACACTCTGCCCTGGAGCTGCTTTTGGAGGCACTCCGGTATCACCGGGTGCCGACCTACCTCCGTCGAATAGTCGAGGCGTATTTGACGGACAAAGCCGTCATCTACCCCGGTCGCGACGGGGAGTAAAACCGGTGAGAGATGTCGTGCGGTGTCCCGCAGGGATCGGTTCTGGGGTCGTTCCTGTGGGACATCGGCTACGACTGGGTGCTGCAGGCCGACCTCCCTGATGGCGTCAGCGTGGTTTGCTACGCTGACGACACGCTGGTCCTGGCGAGGGGAGGTCGCATCAGGTGGCGGCCGACGCGATGACACGCGGGTTTGCGATAGTCGTAGAGCTTCTCTACGACTATCGCTATCCGGCAGTTGGGTCTCGAGGTGGCATTGCACAAGTCCGAGGCCATGTCGTTTCATGGGCCCCGGATCGCGCCACCATCGGGATCCCAACTAACGGTAGGAGGGGCTCACATCGGCGTCGAGACGACGATGAAATACCTGGGTCTCGTCCTCGACAGCCGGTGGAACTTCGTCGAGCACTTCCGACGTTTGGCCCCCAAACTGGTACGGGCCGGGGCCGCCTTCAAGTGGCTCTTGTTCAACCTGAAGGGGCCAAACGCCTCCTGCCGGAGGCTTTACGCGGGGGTCGTGCAGTCCATGGCCCTATACGGGGCCCCGGTGTGGGCGCGTTCACTGCGGTGGCGAGCCGCCCACTACCTGAACGCGCCCCAGAAGGTGGTAGCCGTAAGGCTTATCCGGGGCTACAGCACGATCTCGGGCGAGGCGGCAAGCCTCCTTGCCGGACTGCCGCCGTGGGATTTGGAGGCGATAGTTCTCGCGCGCCTATATGAGTGGCGCACGGAGGCACTACGCCGGGGGGAAAATCCGCTTCCGCGGCAAATCGCGGCGGAGCGGACGGATCTCTGGCGTGATCTCATGGCGACATGGAAAGAGCGACTGTCGCAACCTAGAGCAGGGCACGCCACGATAGCGGCGATTAGACCCCTCTTTGAGGAGTGGCTAGAGAGGCGCCACGGCGCCCTCAGGCCCTCACCTACTGCCTGACGCAGGTCCTCACCGGACACGGAAGTTTCGGGAGGTTCCTGCACATCATCAGGCGGGAGGAAATGCCCGGGTGTCACCATAGCCAGGATCGCCCCGTGGAGCACACGGTTGTGAACTGCCCCGCTTGGGCGGAGCACCGCCGTGTCCTCGTAGAGGCGATCGGCAGCGGCGGCGACCTCTCGCGTCCGGCCCTGGTGCAAGTCATGGTCCGGGGCGAGAGGGAGTGGGAGGCAGTCAACTCCTTCTGCGAAGCAGTCATGCTAGCAAAGGAGGTAGTGGAACGGCTCAGCGAGAGAGCCTACCGTCCCAGCCGCCGCGGGAGACGCTCCGGGCGTCGGGAGCCGCGTGACAACTCCGTACCTCCGTAGGCGCGGGCCTGCGGGCGGAGAGTAATGAGTAGCTCACCGTCCGATCAGGACCAGGCCCGTGCCGGACAGCGCGTACGTGTTCCACTCGCGCCTCAAATAGATGTCAGCATCGAGGAAGGGGCCCCATAGGACCGACGCCTACCGGGAGGGTCATTTGATGATTTTCCATCCGCAAAAAAAAAAGGGCGCTGTTATAGCAGCTCGCACCGGGCGCATAAAAGGCTAATTACGGCACTGCCCCGCGGCTTCACCCGCATAAGTGTCGATCCCGTGGGAATATCAGAATAAAAACTATCCCATGTCCTTCCCCGGGATGCAGTCTATCTCTCTGCCAAAAAAAGGTAACATACAGACAGACAGACAGAGTTACTTTCGAATTTATAATATTAAGTATAGATAGGTGTCAGAAGAAAAGTTACTCCATAATTAAGAGACTATTAAATTACATACTTTTGCCTATTAGATTGTCTTTTTGAAATGTTAGCAATTAAACCTGTTTATCAATCACTGCTGCCGCCACCGGCCGGCTGTCCGCAGACTCTCGAGAAACTCTCTCAGGCATGTTGATGTCATGAACATGATGCCTTTGCGTTGATGATAACCTTTGTTTAATCTATACTAATATTATAAAGCTGCAGAGTTTGTTTGTTTGTTTGAACGCGCTAATCTCTGGAACTACTGGTCCGATTTGAATGATTCTTTTAGTGTTGGGTAGTCCATTTATCGAGGAAGGCTATACGACTATACGACCCTTAGGAGCCGCGCAGCGTGTGACACCGCGGGGAACAGCTAGTATTAACATAAAACTCGTACCACAGTTCTCGATTACTTTTGACAACAACCAAAAAAACTGACAATAGCATTGGATTTAGTAATTCGAAAATCCGAAAGTATGTATTTAAGGCGGTCCAAGTATCAACAATATAAATTGACAGGACTCCGACGTCACCCAAAACGAATATTAACGTGGCTATGTACAAGCGACGCCATTTGTTAATAGCAGTAGGTGCGCTCGCGTCGGAGCCACGAAAAAGTGAATACACAATTACAATGTAAAGTAAACTGTTGAGTAACAAGGGTAGACTTACAAAACTAAATAGTACAGATTTGATAATTTTCCGCTGATTTTGTGAATATGGTAATAAAATTAAAACAATACCAAAAACACCGGTTGTTATAAAAGGCACACCCCAACCAAACAGGCTGCTTTTCAAATATTTCCTTTGGAAATGACCGTTAAACACTTTCACAATGTCCTTATAGAACATATGACTTATAATGACCAACCAGTGATTCTTCACCGTTATTAGGAAACAAAATAAAATATAGTACATTTTAAAGCCCCAGATAAAATTGTTTGTCATATCTTGAAAGAAGGTCAAGTAGAATTTCCAACTATGTAAAGTTGATATGTATAAAAGGTTTGCGAAAATTTCGCAAAGGCACACGTAGTTTCTGTAATTGCGAAATTTCTTTATATAGCACCATGACGTCACTCCGTATATCAACGTAGCTATTGCCAGCGCATACATAATGTATCCTATGATATAAGCTATAGTTAATTTTGTATTAATGTCCGCCATGCTGAATCTCACTGGCACAGTTCTGAATACACAGTTTTTGTGAACACTTTGGACTCTTACACATAAACACGATACTTCGTCGCGTCGTGGTACGTCGCGTCGTGCTACGTCGCGTCGAAGGATGACTTTATGAATATGAATATGCCACGACGCGACGTCTCGCTCGGGCACTCGTATCGTGTTTATGTTTAATAGCACTGGGTCATTAGGCACTGCAATATCCTCAATGGTGTTGTCTCCAAAGCTGTCGTTGCATCAATACCTATGTTTAAGTTTCATCCAAACGCTCCAAAACGAATTAATTCAGTTTTACTATTGCTTTTTAGTCAAAACTTGTTTGAATTTTCCTGTTTTTTCATCTATACAATTAAATATAATTGTGTCTGTGTTTGTGTGTCTGTTTGTAATGTCAAAATAACACCTTTTAAACATTTCCTTATTTTTTTTCATTACTAATATTTTTATTTGTGAAAACATAATTTTAAAAGCTAATAATAATATGTAGGTACAAGAAAAAATGCATAATTATTAAAGTTTATTCGGTACTTTTAACAAGTTTTTTTTTCTGTCTATTTGTTCCGGATAATCTCCGAAACAGCTAGACCGATTTTGACAGGACTTCACTGGCAGATAGTAGATCTTATAAGGTGTAAGTTAGGCTACTTTTATTTTCGAAGAATAGTTAGGGTTCCGCGCAAAATAAATAAAAAACATTAAATCCAAAGTTTTCCTATATATGCACGCAAACGAAATCGCGGTATTTATTATTTGACAGTGACAGCGCCTTTATTGCGTGGCAGTAAAGGCGGGTTTCGTAGTTCCAGTGTGACGTACGGCTGTCCGTACCAATTGATAGCAAGACCGTGGCCATGACTATAGCGTCTTAGAAAAAAAAATATCTCAAAGTGGGGACAGACTGGAAGCCGACCCTGACATAGTTAGGAAAAGGCTAGGCAGATGATGAGGTTCTCAACCTTATTTTGCCCACCGGATCCCATTTTGAGATATTTTTTTTTCTAGAGTCCCCTATTTTTTTTACTTACCATCTGTTGCGATATGTGTTGATTATATTGAAACGTGTGATAATAATATAGTCGTAAGATAGGATATACAGGGTTATTGGTAAAACATTAACAACCTCTTAAGAGGTCATTGTACTCATCATTATGAACAACTTTTAGGGACCAAACCTGAAATCGCGAAAAAAAAACATGAACATGTGTTCCCTACAATTTGACTAGTTATATGAACAAGAATGTAGGGAATAGCTGATTTTTTTTCGCGATTTCAGGTTTGGTCCCATAGTAAAAGTTATTCATAATGATGAGTACAATGACTTCTTTAGAGGTTGTTAATGTTTTACCAATAACCCTGTATAGTCGTAAGATAGGATATATAATTTTTTCTGGGTACAACCCCCCCTGAAAGTCACAACCACCCACGAGGGGTTGTTATCCCCCACGTTGAGAAACTGTAATCTAGATATACAGACTCCAGCACATCAAGCTACCGAAAACTGTCAAATTTTCCCGATCAACCTTGAACCTAACACTTTATCGATAGAGTTGAGAAATTCGATAGAATGTAGTATTTTGATGTGCTCGCGTCTGTACATTTACATGAGTCGAAGTGCCGTTTGAGAAGTCTAAGATATAATAGTGATCTCCGCAGGTGCTCCAAGTGTGTCCGAAGCTCAAGAACAGGTACAACCAACACAAGAAGGTCTGTCCTAGCAAGAGTGAAACAGCCAATGGTGTTACGGTACGTATCACCAATATAAAATCTTCTTTATCCACAAGGATGCAGGGTGTGTGACAGTGTGAGTACTATGTATATAAAGCTACCATTTACTGGGTACGTCTTTCATTGACTTGAATGTGCCCTGGCGGCTTGTAGAGGAGAGTATGTCATGCTCACTCAAATGTCTCCCTGATGCTGGCACATGTGTTGGATCGTTTAGCTTCCTTCAAAATGGTTGAGCTGAATGGTGCTAATCCATGAGTCATTTTCGTGAACGGGCGTCGTCAGTTATAGGGACTGGTCATCTCTCAATTATATTTATAACGGAGGAGGTTGTCAAGTCTACGCGTGTATTTCTTTTTATGTATGACCACGCATAACTTTCTATAGAGTAGTCCGAATTTGGTAATTCTTTTTTCGTTTGAAAGGGTATAATCTCGAGGTAGTCCCATTGTTATCAAGTTGGAATCTGATGGGAGGACCCCATGGAAATCGAGCGAAACCCTCGATTTTTATAGGCAAACCTATAGCGATTTGGGTATTTTTAAAGTAACTTGAGCATTTACTCTTGGAAATCATCATTTGGTAAAGTGGAGCTGATGATGAAGACCACAGATGGCCATCGGAACTACTCAATGATAAATATTTCACTGGTTGCGATTCGATTACTTTAATATGGTTGCCAAGCAATTTATGCTCGTCTCAATGAGAATGGTGAAATGGAGCTGATGGTGGAATACCAGGGGAACTCCTCAACAATTAACGTCCCTGCATGGGAAAAAGCAATATTTTGTAAAAGGCGATGAGCAAGTTGGCGGCAAAAAAACTAGAACTAAAATACAGATTCCAAGACACCGACTTCCGAAATTAAAATTATTTCATAATTTTGAGTTATTTATAATTTCTTTTTGAAGTCGGTTTAAATATTTTTTTTTTTTATGTTTAGATAACGATACCATCGTAGCGGATGGGCTCCCATCCATGAACCGACCGCGACATGCGACCCTTGCGGCTGTTATTATTTAACCACGATTCCTTCTTTGTTTGGCCTCTCCTTTTCCCGTTACGCGGGGTCGGCTTTCCCAATCATGCGACGCCATTTATTTCGGTCTTGTGCCTTATCTTCTGTAAGTCCCATCTCCCATATATTCTTTTGGACCTTCGTCATGCATGTGGTTTGAGGTCTTCCTCTTCCCCTCTTCTTTGTAGCCATGGAAAGATACTTTTGCACGACATGGTCCCCTGTTCGTCGAAATACATGACCGTACCATCTCTTTTGATTGTTGTTTTTATTTATATCTAATCGAATGCTGCACTAGCTGACGTCATCACGTCAACGCCGGCTGTCGCTGGAAACCAGCGCTGGGGCTCTGTCTCGTATAGGGTCTTAGCATTATGCTGAGCGATGGCCGTTTTGCGTAGATGATAAATGATTTTATTTTTGTAAGTAGGTTTGTACAAACACTTTTACACGTCAATCATGTTTTTTAAAACTATAGAAGTCGGCGTTTCCTATCTGACTACTCTGAGAAGAAAGACCGAAACAAACTCAGAGGTCACAGTCTCTTTTAAAGTCCAGACATAATCTTGGTCAGGTTATATGAAGACCATGTAGATCGATGTCTGAGGTGGTCTTTTGAGGAAACAACCACACAGATTGAGAGGACCTGTCCAGTCAGTGCACGCATTTGTCAGAAATCGTGCAGCTCAACTCAAGACTTAAGGAGCTCAACGATGTGACGCATACTTTCTCCCAAATTGTTATTTTGTTTTTTTTGTTTGTTTTTTTATGCGTCATGTTCGCCGCAAACAAATGTATTTTCTTTCTTTCTTTCATTTAGCCACGAGCCTCTCCTACTTTATACTATGACCTGGCTTCCTGGACCTTGAAAAATATAAATCTATTTTGTTTTGTTTTCAGGAGGATGAGCTGGACGAAGATCAAGACCAAGGTAACTATCGTTTTTGATACTTTTGTCATAACAAAATGTATTCGGACACTCCTTACTGTAGACAGAATATTGCAATAGACAAGACGTCACAAAAACCAAACCATAACAACTGGGGTCAGACAAGAAATTTGCAAACGCGAAGAAGATGGAGAATATATACATATGTATGTCTCGTTTATTCTTACTACTGCATCTAAATTAAAATTACTTACCGTCTAAATTTGTTTCTTTTTAGTACCAATATTAGATATATACATGTATTTCCGAACTCACTAGCCATTTAAAAGCCATCAAAGGCTTCTGTTTTTTAGTATATAATGATTTAAACTTTGCGATAAATATTTTGAACATTAAGTAAGTGTGTTCTTGTCTTCGATATCCGTACACGCGACGAGAAAAAACTAAGATTTTTTTTATTCCCGTGTCGGTGACCACTGGTAGTGTAGTTTGTAAATCTGTTCTTTTTTTGTTTTATCGCCTTTAGATATATGTATAGGGTGACTGGTAACCGATACTTAAACACGTGATTTTACTCATCATTATGAACAACTTTTACTATGGGACCAAACTTGAAATCGTAAAAAAAAGAGCTGTTCTCTGCATTTTGACGAGTTAGACGAACATAAATGTAGGGAACAGCTGATTTTTTTTTCGCGATTAAGTATCTGTCACTAATTACCAGTCACCCTATATATACCCACAACGTCTGTGAGGTTTACACGGAAAAACTGATTTCGAAACTGATATTTCAAGTATCTACAGTAGTTGACCTCAAAAAAACAATGAATCTTTTTAATTTTTATCTTACTTAGATATCGAGACCCATCACGTCATCGCGGAGTTTCGCTAGCTAATCTAATTTGACCTCGTATACCAATAACGAGACAAGAACACACTTATTAGATCCAGTAGTAAAAGTAAACGAGACACATGTATTTTCTCTATCTCCTTCGCGCATGCAAACTTTTAGTCTGACCTCAGTAGTAGCTGACAACTGTGGCCCAAAAAAACTGCTGTCACGGTACGATTTCGTCCAAAACTATTATCCGACTACACTAGATAATTCCAGTTTACAAGTCACTGTCGAAAGAGTATCTCATATGACAGCTAATCTATACAATCCTCTATATACAGTCCATTCACAGATTACTTTAACCTCTGAATTTGCATCACTGTCAAAAATTTGCATCACTGTCAAAATTTGCATCTGTCAAAATTTGCATCTGTCAAAACTTGCATCACTCAAAATTTGCATCTGTCAAAATTTGCATCTGTCAAAATTTGCATCACTGTCAAAATTTGCATCACTGTCAAAATTTGCATCACTGTCAAAAATTTGCATCACTTTCAAAATTTGCATCACTGTCAAAATTTGCATCACTGTCAAAATCAAAGTAATCTTTATTCCCGTTATAAGTTTGCTGTTTGGTTGTTGTCACTGTGTAGACTGTCAAAACGTGTCTGACGGCACGGTTGGCGCAGTGGTTAAGCGATTGACTGCTGCGCTGCGTGTCGCGGGTTCGATTCCCGCACGGAACAAATATTTGTATGACCCACAAGTAGTTGTTCCGGGTCTGGCTGTTTGTGTACATGAATTTAAATGTTTGTAAACGCACCCACAATACAGGAGAAATTCCTAGAGTGGGGCAACGTTTAAAAAAAAAAAAAAATCACATTGATCTTTATTCTCATTACTATAAGGTTAATATTAGGTTGCTGCTCTCAGAGGCAAAATAACTGAGAACGGACGGTATATACTCACAAACATTTTCACTAACATAACGCATGGATCTAAAACACTCTCCTTTACATCACTATTGACTTATTCTTCGGGAATGGTTTGCTTGTTCCAGTGTTTTTCTATATCCCTAGGAAAGAGCTAACTCAAGTCTACCTGTAGTATTGTCTCTCCTTGCTCTCTAAATCCATCCAAAGGTTGTCTTTAAAAGATCGATTTTCGTAGCGATAAGACCGCCCTTTGTGTTTAATTAATAAAGAGTATTCTATTGTAACACTGTTTTCGTATTGTTCTGCGTAGATATTAGATTTTCTGTGGTTTGACAATTATTTTTTCTAGATTTCTTGTTATAGGTCGATCTTTTAGCTGATTTTTCGCAAGTATCTTTGAGGTTAGATCTACATTTGACGTATGATCTGTTCCAAAACTATCTGTTGAAAGAGTAAACAAACCCTTTTCAGGTTAAATTAAATATCAGCTAAATTCTTTCGCCATTACTCACTTAAAGGGATTTATAAGTAATACAGTCATCTGTATTTTTATAGAAGGTTTCAACTTAAATGTCTCCACTTTTTCCAAAAATTACTGCTTGAATAATATTATTGAATTGTAATTTATTGTAAAATCAACGACGAAAATTAAGGTTAGAAAATAACGTAAATATTGTCGTATGAAATCTACCATCTCTTTATAATAAAAGAAAGTCGTGTTAGTTAAACTATTTAAAACTCAAGAACGGCTGAACCGATTTGGCTTAGAACCAGGAGACTGACATAGGATACTTTTTTATCTTTTTTTTTTACTTATATGAGTATGGTAGGAGTAGTGTAGGAGTAGGGTAGGAGTAGGGTAGGAGTAGGGTAGGAGTAGGGTAAGAGTAGGGTAGGAGTAGGTTAGGAGTAGGGTAGAAGTAGGGTAGGAGTAGGGTAGGAGTAGGGTAGGAGTAGTGTAGGAGTAGGGTAGGGGTAGGGTAAGGAGTAGGACACCACGCGAACGAAGTAGCGCCGGGCAGCTAGAAATAATTTATATGACAAAACGTTTGCCGGGTCAGCTAGTATCATAATAAAATTAGAATTTCGAGTTAAAGGATTTAAATAATCAGAAATCAAACAAACATAGACTCAAGCTCAAATTCAAAGCATTTATTTCAATTAAACCATGTAGGTAGCTACAGGCACTTTTGAATTGTCAAAATAAATAGTCTGTCAGTTAGTCGGAAAGTTGAAGCTAGTTGCCCATTCCAAAACGTAGATCTCTAAGGAGAAGAACGGGCAAGAAACTATACGCGCCACAATCAGTGAGACATTTAAATGAAATACTGATCTTTATCAAATATTAGCTTAGATATTATCAAACATCCTTATCAGATCTTCAGGAGGTAGAGCTTGAGCTAGACCTTGCATTAGACTCCTAACTTACATAATTATTTAAATGGAGATGTTGACAAGACATACACCACGGCGGCATATGAAAGTCTCAAATCAGAAATCGTTTAACCAAGTAACTGGGTTGAGGAAGTTATCTGACCTCTAGAGAGGCCAGAATTAATAAGAAGAAGAACGAAATATAACAGTCGGATGGGTCGATCAAAGGTTTAAGCTAGATATGTTTGCCCCGGTCTACCATACATTGCATGACGAGACCACTCCGTGCCACTGAAAGCACGTTAAGCCGGCAATCCCGGCTGTCATGCATAGATCTTTGACAGCCAGAGGCAAGGGGTATCGTGTTACCGTCGCTGTTGTGGAGGTCGATAGAGGCAGTGGCTCCATGTCTCAACCTAGAAGCCGATGGTTTGAAAAGGCTAACCAGATGATGATTACCTTTTGTCACTACTTTGTGGGTACAGAACAGATAGAAATAACAGTCTTTCCACAACTCGGAAGGGAATGATACCTTTAATATTTCTCGTATACCTACTAGTATATTCAATTTTGTACCACGCAGCATCCGGCTCTGTTATTTCGCGCCTCATTCAGTCTTTCAGCGGATGTGCGATACCCTCGACTGTAAGTTTTACATTTGTTGTTGTTGTATGTTTGTTATATGATAGTTTTGGTTCATTAGCTTTTGTTGATTCATCTTTATCTTAAGGGGGGTGAGCTAGGTAACCCACGAAATTCAAATTTTCTTACGGATTTTGGAATTTGCAGGTCAGTGTCAGGTTGTATGTATGATTTGCGAGCGTGACAAGAATGTATTAACAGAATTATATAATCATGAAATAGTCAATAGGATTATATGCACTTGAAGAGTGTTGTGTTGATGATTTGAAATAATTCTGTAAATACATACTTTTCACGCTTGCGGATCATGTTTTAATCAACATAATTATTATCATCATTTATTGCATTCATATAGTTTACAAGTTGTTACAAACATATAGGTTTCATACATGAACCCTGCTAGGGCACAGCAATATAAATAGTTAAAAGAGCTAGTGTCACAATAATTAACAAAACCACTGTGCTTAAACAAAAATACCAATTTTAACATGTTTATCAGATGTCATCATTTGTTATTTAAATATGTAACTGTCATGCATGATATAATTTAATATCTAATAGGCTAAGGTAAGAACAATTTATTGGTCAACATTTTCATTCATAAATTAAAATAAGATAAAAATTAAATTAAAACAAACAGCGCTTACAATAATAATCATAAAATAACATAGGTAATTAGGTAGGTAAGTTATTAAGTCAAAATTGTAGGTGCTGTATTGTGTGAAGGTATGAATTTCAATATCAAAATTTACTTATCGTCAAAGAATTCCTTTATGGTGTAGTACGTTTTTAATATATAAGGTATTTTTAGGGACTGTTTTTAAATTTATTTTCGAACTCTATGTCCTTAATAGGCTATTTGACAATGTAAAAAATAAGGTCATAATTATTGACACTCGTATAGATTATCGCTTTTAAAATCGATTTGCATTAATTTTACTACAAAACAATGTATTATTTATAAAAAAAATCCCGAAAAAACTTCATCTTTTTAAATCTGGCGCCACGTAATCGAAAACGGTCTGGATTGGCTGAACTTAAGATGACGTCATGATTTAGTAAATTTCTGTCTATCGTTGACAGAACAGATGACTTTTGTCTAGTATCTCGACCGTTTCAACGTTTGTTTACGTGAATCGTGACGTCATGACGCCATATTGTTAAAGATAGCGTTTTGGCGGCTTATTTAACAGTACATTTTTATTTACTATTTTTTAAAAGAAATACATTATGCAATTTGAAGTAATAGGTTTTTGTGGGCTCGTTAGACACCATTAAATAATCTGAGATGTTTATCAGAAACCAGTCAAATAGCCTATTGCATTTGGATACGTATATTTTCACGCACATGGCTAAAGGTCCTGAATGGAACATAGTTAATTTGAGCTTGGTAAGGCTAATTCATTTTTGTTTTGGCGTCTAACACTGCGATGTTGTGGGCTAAGGTCCTTAGTGAGTAGGAATAACATGACACTGACCTGCAAATTGCAAAAAACGTAAGAAAATTTGAATTTCTCGGGGTACTTAGTGCATCCCTCTAAACCATCATTCTATCATGCTGGGGAATTTGTTGCGCCACTTCTTTTTCTCAGTTAAAGCAATAGGGAGTGTTGTAAGGCGTGCGTTTTGGGGTACTGTCTTTCGTAATTTTGATGTACGAGAAGTGCTAATTCTCAGCCTTGTTTGAATAAATAACTTTTGACTATCATTATGCAGACGCCAGCACATAAAGCTACTACAATCTGTTAAATTTCTTTAATATTTTTCAACTTTATCGCTAAAGCATAAGGCTCAAAGTTGATTGGGAAAATTGGACAGTTTAGGGTAGCTTGATATGCTGGCGACTGTACGTAGTCATTTTTTACATCTTTTGTTGATTATGACCATCTTGTTATAAATTTTTTGTTTATTAGTGTTTTTGTTTCAATTTTATTCTTCATATTAGATTTATTTTGTCAATTTGTAATTAACAGCTGTGGAAGTGTAATTAATTAGCTTTTTATTTTGCATAAATTAGTGTTTTGTGCAGTTGTGGTAATGTCCGCGACTTACGACTGGTAGGTCGTTTAGGGTAATTACTCCATCACCACTGCTTTCAAAACGGTGAAGGAAAACATCGTGAGGAAATCGGCATGTCCTAGAACCTAAAATTCGAAGAACTGTGACATCCGCCCACCGCGGGGCCCGCGTGGTACATTACGTCCCACTTCCTCTAACAGAGTGGTGGCCTGTGTCCCAGCAGTGGGAACATTAAAGCCTGATTAGAGTGTTTTTAAAGTATGTACCAGTTTCACTTACCAGCATTGAAGAATGCTTTCATTATTATAATGTCACATAAAATAACATCAGACCTATATTCCCCGTAGAGGTGCATAGAGGCCTATATTATAGAACACCATCTTCAATATCACCCGTCCCATACATTTGGGTCGAGTAGGTATTGAAGTTTTGTATGGCATATTTGATAATGTTTTCCGCGATGACGCTATTGGTCCCATGGAGAAAGTTATTCAGTTTGACGGTCTGTACCACACCCTTAAATTTGGCCACACCGCGCTGATACATACGGAGGGGCTTGTGGCTAACTAATAACAGCCGCACGGTCGATCGATCAGGTTAATGCCAGTTTGCCTCGGTTGGTTCGTGGATGGGTGACCATCTTTACATACCAAGACCTCTCCGTGCCTACGAAAGCACGATTAGCTGTCGGTCCCGGCTGTCATTCCTGGATCTTTGACAGTCGTAACAGGTAGTCCCGCCCGAAGATCTGACAACCAGTCTTACCAAGGGGTATCGTATTACTGAGGAACTGGGTTGTGGACGTCAGATAGGCAGTCGCTCCATATAATATACTAGTATTCAGCTGCAGCTGGTTAGACTGGAAGCCGACCCCAACATAGTTGGGATAAAGACTAGGTAGATTGATTTTTGACCTTGCTGATATATGCTGCAGAGTCATAGACATAGGATAAAATTACTTGATTCCGACTCTGAATCGCTTATATTGTATTTCTGTCTCACAGGAGCAGGCCGGGTGTCAGTGTACCAGAACCGACTGTTACTGTACCAAGGCGACGCAGTGTGTCAACAACCCCGACGCCTCCACTAATACACACTCAGCTTGTAGCTGCAAAATTCCAACAAAAATAGCCTGCTGCCGCGGCATGCCTTGTGCCTGTGCCAGCAAATCTCAAGATCAAGCATACTATAACAAACGAATCGATGATGAAATAGCCGAATGGCTTAAAGACGTTCCAGTACACAGTATTGAAGGCTCAGATAGTAAAAAGAAAAGAGATACAGTCATCAAAGAATTACGGAAAACTTTAAAACAATTGCCTGACGATGAGAACTACAATGAAAATGCTCGAAATGAGATCAAAAGTTTCATTGAAGATTTTCCACTGTGGAATCCTGGTAAAGATAGGAAAGATGAAAAGCTCTTCAAAAATCAAGTTGCTGATAAGCTTACAGAGAGAATTTTAAGTGTCCCAAGAAAACCTGATAGATTTAGAGATATTGTAAAAAAATGGGTTGCAAACATGGATTTTGAAGACGATGGTGAAGAAGTAGATAAGGAATCCATTATTGATAAGTTTGTCAATAAACTTAAGTCCATGGCTGTTGATAGGCCCGCATGTGATGTTAAATATACACACACATTAAGAAAAGAAATAATCGAATTACTTGTAGAGTTAGCATTAAAATTCGATGGTGATATGGTAATGTTAAAGAAGATGGCAAATAAATTCGCCACAGAAATAGTAAGTATACCAAGAAACGTGAATTTATCTGACGATACGACTGATTTAACAGATGAGTTTGGAGAGAATGTATCTGATTGGATATGTGAACACGGTTTGTGTGGAGAGCTTAAAAAAGATCCCAAATTGATCGAAGGTTTAGCCAGAAAATTAAATAAACTAAAGTCTCAAGGGATCGATGACGAATGCGTTGTTGAAAAAATGAAAGAAGAAATACATCAATTTGTGGATGACGTAGGTATTGCGATTGAAACGATTGATGAATTAGTTGATGAGTTAATGAAGCAACTGTCAAATACTGTGCAAACGAATGAAATGGAAAAGCTAGATCAAGATGAAATCACTGAAATATTCACTAATTGGCTAAGTAACTTACCAGGTGCTTCTGATTTACATCCACGGAAATTTGAAAAAATCATTAAAGAACTTGTTAAAGTGATAAAAGAAGGCAAAGAGCAAGGAAATGAAAATTTGGCAAACGATATATTAACCTATCTAGTTGATGCTGACCTCGGGATAGACCCTGCTGACTTGAGTATTCAAGTTGATGAACTAATGGAGAAACTTAACCTTTTGCCTTCGAACAAATACCACAAAGAACAGATAAAAAAAGCGATGATAAAAGATATTTTGGACATTATTGAAAACTTGCCAGTCCCGCAAAGTAAAAAAAAAATACTGAGAAACAAGGCCCATCAAATTGTAGAAGAGCATTTACTTAAGTCATCGTTAAACTCTAAAGAATCTCATGATGATATGAGGGACGCGATAATGGAGAATTTGGATGATGCTATTAGTGACATAGACATACCTAAAGAAAGTCTTTTAAGAGTGAAGGCCTCAATAAGTAATGTCTTAAACAGTAATTTAGAAAAATCATTTATGAGACTGACAAGACTAAGCAGAGAAGGAAGTAATTTGAAACAGACAATCGCAAAAGATGTCAGAAATGCAGTTAAGGAACTCCCGATAGACACAGACAAAAAGAAAGATTTGATGCAGCAAGTTAAGGGAACACTGTCAAAAAATATGCATAAACCATTGCCTAGCAATGTCAAAAATACTATCAACAATGAAATTAGTGATATAGTTGAAAGATGTCCGATTTCCGAAGACAACAGTATTCTAGGTTCTTTGAAAAAATTGTTATCGGCTGTTGCGTCGAAACATTTGAATATTTGTGTACCTAAATGTGTGTGTGACATACAAGACCAAGTAGAGAAGGCCGTTGGTATTGTTATTGACAGGTCTTCCATAGATACTGGTAAAAAGAAAGAGTTGAAGAAGAGTATACAGGATATACTCACAGAGAACGAAGACCGTCAGCTTTCAGATGAGGTCCTAAAATCGATTAAAGAAGATATTAGTGGTGTAGTTAGTGATCTATCAATACCTCAAGATAAAAAGGATGTTCTGAAAAAGACAGTTGGCGAAACTATATCAAAAGATTTTAATGAAGCTTTATCAAATTTAAGGCATGATTTAAACAAGATAAGAAATAAACTATTCGATGATATTTGCAATATAATTGAAAAGTCCCCAATCTCGAGGAATGTTAAAGCACATTTAAAAAATAAATTAAAATCCGTGCTAGCCCGAAATTTAGATTCTTCTCTTTCGGATGAAGAAAAATACACAATCCTAGATGACGTCTCGAACATAATTAAAGACGACATGCCAGAAGAAAAAAGAAGGAGTTTAACAAACAAACTGGCAAAAAAATTAGATACACAACAAAGGAAAGAAGATACAATCGAGATTGACGAATTAACAGAAAATTTAAAAGAATTAGAAAACAAAATACTGGAACATATTTTACGAAAAATGGAACAGGCCATTGAAGAAGCACCAATTCCGAGAGAAAAAAAAAACGAATTGAGAATGAAGTTGAAGGATATGGGCACAATAGACTACAAAAAACCGGCAGAGGAAATTGCAGAAGCACTTACAGGCGGCATAAATGAAATCCTTAATGAACTGAACTTACCAATAGACACGAAAAACGAACTGAAAAGTGAATTAGCTGCTGCAATAGATGAGTACAGCAAATTACTGAAAGAACTAAATGATGTAGGACCTAAATATATTCAATTAAAACGAAGATCAAGTACAGACGCAAATGGCAAGCAAAAAATAAATGGGAATCGCGTGATGCCCATTGGAGAATTTGATGAAGCAAAAGCGAAAGAAAGTATTTTGCAAGGCATTGAAGATATTATTCAAGAATCAGCCATCCCGGAAAAGAAAAATATGGAGTTGAAAAGGAAATTGAAAAAAATGGCTGCTGATAATTTGGAAAAGCCCTTCAGCGATGACGTGCAAGATGCCATAAAAATCGGCATAGCTGATATACTAGATGAGCTGCAAGTACCTAAAGCAGAGAAAAATAAATTGAAACGTGCACTCATGAATATGACTGACGACTGTTTGGACAATTTGCGAGCAGCAAAACAGCCCGTAACAGGAGTTGATCAAACAAAAGCAAAAGAAAGTATTTTGAAAGGAATAGAAAGGATCATTAAAGAATCAGCCATCCCGGAAGAGAAAAAGATGGAGTTGAAACGGAAATTGACAAAAATGGCTGCTGATAATTTGGAAAAGCCCTTCAGCGATGACGTGCAAGATGCCATAAAAATCGGAATAGCTGATATAATAGATGAGCTGCAAGCACCTACACCCGAGAAAAATAAATTGAAACGTGCACTCATGAGTATGACTGACGACTATTTGGACAATTTGCGAGCACCAAAACAGCCCGTAACAGGAGTTGATCAAACAAAAGCAAAAGAAAGTATTTTGCAAGGAATTAAAAAGATCACTGAAAAATCAGCCATCCCTGAAGAGAAAAAGATGGAATTGGAAAGAAAATTGAAGAAAAATGCTACTGATAATTTGAAAAAGCCTTTCAGCGATGAGGTGCAAGATGTCATAGAAATCGGCATAGCTGATATACTAGATGAGCTGCAAACACCTACTCCAGAGAAAAATAAATTTAAACGTGCTTTAATAGACATGACTAAAGACAATTTGCGAGACGCAAAACTGCCCTTAGAAAAAGTTGATGAAAAAAAAGCCAAAGAAAGGATTTTGCAAGGCATCGAAGATATTATTGAAGAATCATCCATCCCTGAAGAGAATAAGATGGAGGTGCAAAGCAAATTGAAAAAAATGGCTTCTGATAATTTAAAAAAGCCTTTGTCAGATGACGTGCAAGATGCCATAAAAATCGGCATAGCTGATATAATAGATGACCTGCAAATACCTAAACCTGAAAAAGATAAATTGAAACGTGCACTCATGAATATGACTGACGAAATCGTAGCCAATTTGCGAGATGTTGATAAAGCTAAAGCGAAAGAAAGTGTATTGCAAGGATTTGAAGATTTTCGAGATACAAAACAAGTTAAACAATTAAAAGGCCTGATGCCTATAGAGGAAGTGGATGAAACTAATTCAAAAGAAAGTATTTTGCAAGGAATTGAAAAGATTATTGCAGAATCAGCCATCCCTGAAGAAAAAAAGATGGAATTGAAAAGGAAATTGAAAAACATGGCTACTGATAATTTGAAAAAGCCTTTCAGCGAAGACGTAAAAGATGCAATAAAAATTGGCATAGCTGATATACTAGATGAGTTGCAATTACCAAAATCTGAGAAAAATAAATTGAAACGGGCATTATTAAACATGGTGGACAAAAATGTGGATAATTTGCAAGATACAAAACCGGTTAGGCACTTAAAAGGCCAGAGGCCTGAGGGAGAAATTGATGGAACAAAAGCAAGAGAAAGAATTTTGCAAGGAATTGAAAAGATTATTGAAGATTCAGCCATCCCTGAAGAAAAAAAGATGGAATTGAAAAGGAAATTGAAAAACATGGCTACTGATAATTTGAAAAAGCCTTTCAGCGAAGACGTAAAAGATGCCATAAAAATGGGCATAGCTGATATACTAGATGACCTGCAAATACCTAAATCAGAGAAAAATAAATTAAAACGTGCATTAATAAACATGGCGGACGAAAATTTGGCCGATTTGCCAACTCCCAAATTGCCAAAAAGAAAAAACATTACCGAAACTCAAAAAAATATGTTACTCGGCGTTGAAAAAGCTATTGATGAAGCAGCTATCCCTATAGGAAAAAAGAAAGAGTTAAAGGAAAAACTGAGAGACTTGGCCGCCAAAAACTTACAGACGTCGTCTGATGATTTTGAGGAATCACTCAAAGATGGCATACATGAAATCATGCATGAACTGAATTCACCAAAAGGCACAAAACCTCCGTATGCCAAAACGAGAAGCGATGCTAGTGATTCTAAGATAAAAGGAACAAGAAGCCCAGTTTCACAAAAGCCCTTAAAAGGTCTGATGCCCATAGAAGAAGTTGATAAAACTAATGCAAAAGAAAGTATTTTGCAAGGAATTGATAAGATTATTGAAGAATCGGCCGTCCCTGAAAATAAAAAGAGGGAGTTGAAAGAGAAATTGAAAAAAATGGCTACTGAAAATTTGAAAAAACCTTTTAGCGATGACGTGCAAAATGCCATGAAAATTGGCATCGCTGATATACTAGATGAGCTACAAGTACCTAGCTCTGAGAAAAATAAACTAAAACGTGCAATATTAAATATGGTCGACGAAAATGTAGGCAATATCCGAGGTGTGCCTTTTAAATTGTCATCACAAGCCTTTAAAGAATTAGAAATTGACACTCAAAATAATATTTTACTTGGATTTGAAAAAGCTATAAATGAAGCACCTATCCCATTATCTATAAAGAAAGAGTTAAAAAAAAAACTGAAAGACACGGCCACCAAAAACTTCCAGAAATCGTTATCTGATGATACTGCAGAAGCACTCAAAGATAGCATAGATGAAATCCTTGATGAACTGAATTTACCAAAAGACCAGAAAAATAAATTAAAAAGTGAACTAACTGCTGCTGTAGACGAAAACTTGAGTAATTTCAAAAATGAAATAAATTTGGCAAAATCCATGCCAGATGCGAAAAGGAATAAATTAAATATTATAATACGAAGAGTATTGCCTCAGTTTGACGAGGCCGTAGATCCTGGCTACCAGAAACAATTAGCCGAAGAATTTGATGAATTATTAGAGATAGCACGCACGGATGGAGATTTTAATGATGTAAGAAGAAAACTCATAAAGAAATTAATGAGGGAGAAAAATTTAACCGAAAAAGAAGCAAGTGCTCCAGTGGATGAACTGATTGGTAGAGCGCGAGAACTGGCACTTAAAGAAGAAAGATATGAATTAGATCCAAGCTATGTTAAAACATTAGAAGCAGATATTAATGATTTAGTTGGTATAGCGCTCGTTGGTGGAAATTTCGAAGATGCAAGACGAAAACTCATAAAGAAACTTATGCGAGAGCAGAACTTACCTGAAAAAGAAGCGAGCAGTTGCGCTGATGACCTGATTGGCAAAGCACAAAAATTGGCACTGGCAGCTCAAGCTAAGGATAAAACTCTTTCACACAAAAACGCATTAACTAAAGCTGTCAGCGATGCTGTGGATCAGTCTACTATGTCCAAACCAGACAAAAATGATTTAAAAAATAAGTTATTAAGCAAATTGAAACAACAAATGGATAAAAAACCATATATTAACAAAGATGATTTAGAACCTCTAAAATCTCAAGTTTTAAAAGATTTAAAAAAAATAATTGATGAATCAACGATCCCGACTGCCAAAAAAAACGAATTGAAATCATTATTGAACGAAGAACTGGCGAAGACTGTTGATGAAATTATGGATCGTTACGATGATGAAGAAGGATACACAAAAGACTACACCAAAGCTCTCAGTAAGGCTGTGAATAAGTCTCCTATGCGCAACCTTGAAAAAAGTTGTCTAAAAAAAGACCTGGCTAAGATTTTTGAAGGAGTTATGGATGATCCCGATTTGGATAAAATAACAAAACACGAAGAAGCATTCACTAAAGCTATCAATGATGCTGTTGATCAGTCTACTTTATCGAAACCTGACAAAAAAAGTTTGAAAAATAAGTTATTAAACAAAATGGAAGAAACTGTCAACGAATCGCCTAACATAAATGACACAGGTGCTCTAAAAGCTGAGATTTTAAAAGATTGTAAAAATGTGGTTGATGTCTTTCCGATTCCGATGGATCAAAAGGACGAATTGAAAATATTACTCACAGAGAAAATAAGGAATTGTTACGATGACGAGGAAATGGAGGAAAGTCCGGAATATGATGATAAAATATCAGCTGAGGAGGCTGTTAGTAAGTCTCCTGATATGGATGACTATGATGAGAAGGCAATGGAGGATAAATTAAAAAAATACGAAGAAGCATTTGCTAGAGCTATCAATCATGCTGTCGACCAGTCTTCTTTATCCAAACCTGATAAAAACAACAACAAAAATAAGTTATTAAACAAACTAAATCAAACCATAGACAATTCACCTAACCTAAATGATATAGGTGCTCTTACAGCCGAGGTTTTAAAAGATTCTAAGAACGTTGTTGATGGATCATCGTTACCGGCTGATAAGAAAAAAGAATTGAAATTATTACTACAACAAGCAATGGAGGATGCTTCTAAAGAATTAATGGAAGATGAAGAAATTTCGGGAGAAGCATTCGCGTTGTTTATGGACAAAATAGCAGAAACCGTTAAAACTTGGATGGATAAACTGCCTATAGATTTGGATCCAGAAGACGCAACGGCTGGGGCCAATGATATAGCTAGGGACATTTTAGATAGACAGAAGTACTTGCAAGTACATCCTGAAGCAGTATCCAGCGAAAAAGATGAGATCGAAAATTTTAAATATCTGATTTTTAGAAGAATGAAATATTTGGTGGATCCGAAAGATATACCCCCGATTATGGATGGAACTGAAGAATTATATAGAATGCTAATGGACTTAGTACCGCCGCCGGGTTTCCCAAAATTCGGCTTGAGAGGTTTAGTAGATCATAATTGACGGGGCTTATTTAGGATTTACAGAATTTTTACTTTTAAAACAACATAGGGGGAAATGTTCCTAAGAAGGATAAATTGCTTTTGCACGGATTGAAAAACGAATCAATACGAGTACTAACTTTAAAGTAATTTAAACAAACACTTTTAAATAATTTCGAGTGATCGATATTGAATAAAGAAAATTTTTCAACACAATCACGGCATATACCTTAAAATTAGAAATATGTAAGTAGATGAACTTTAAAATCATAATGATTCAAATAAAATATTATTATTAAAAAAAATCGACGTTTGCTACTTCTTAAAAATAAAACAAAACCAACGGTAATTTTAAGAAAACAACTCTCGCTACTTTCTGGCATAGTTTATTTATTTATTACATTTGGGAAAACAAACAGTAGTAGGTATATTAAGCATAGCATATTATTTATTAGTTGTCTATGTATTCGTACTATGCAGATTTCGCGGTAAACTTGCTTGCGCGACGTAGGATTTGTATGACGTCCGACGTCTTTATTGTTCGTATAGTGGTAAAGATGTCGCCACAAACCCTTGTGCCCTTGCCATAAATTTTCTGTTTTTTTTTAAAGTAAGTTGTATTTTTTAAGTTATAACTAGGGGTCCGGATTCCCACTTGGTTTTTCGAGACATCGCAAGCGGAGTCGACCAACCGCTTGGCGATGTCTGATGCCACTTGGCGCTTGATGTTGTCACGTCTTTACGTGACCGGAGGGCTGGCCTATTTTTTGGCACTTATCTTGTTGACATCGTTGCGGACGAATTTTTGAATTACTAGCATGTCGTCAGAAACGCAAGTGGTCAAATACGCATTTCGCCAGAAAACGCATGTTGACAGAAACGCATCTCGTCAGATTCGCACCACGTCAAAGACGCAGCTCGACAAACACGCAACTTGACAGATGCGCGTCTCGACAGTTGCGCAACTCGACAGTCAATTAATAAATAGGATTTAAACGCTTGTAGTCAAACAAAGTAATATATTTCGAATACTTTTTTTTGGTGGGAAATCATCAAATAACTGCTACCGCTCTGGGCGGAGCTGGGAGGGCATGTCAGACTTTTACTGACTAAAACCCACCCGTGTTCCTTCAGGTACCCGTGCCAGGGTTACCGTGAAAGAGTTACCGTGGCGGTAACTCTTTCGAACAACCCGCGACCCTGGCAGGCATGGCATCGGCCCTAGCGTGACGTTAGTGCTGACATCTCTTTGAGGCGCGCGTGGAACACAACGCGCCGTCGACTCGGGCCTGGTTCTTATCGGACGGCGACCTACCCATTACTCGCCGTCCGCAAGCCCGCGCCTACGGTGGCTGGGAATCGGCTCTCGTCTCAAGGCGTCTCCTGCGGCGACTAGGGTCGTGAGGGCGCAAAAATTGCCTCTCCCTCACGCGTTCCGCCTCCTCCTTCGCAAGCATTACTGCTCCGCAGAAGGAAGTGACGGCTTCCCATGCATTCTCGCTCCATACCATATGGCCTGGACCAGGGCCGGACGCGTGAGATCGCCGCCGTACCTACTCAACCTTGTGACCTATTGAAATGTGGGTGTGGTGTAAATTTACAAAAATCGGAACTTCGAAAGGGCTGGTCTTTGTCTCTCTCTCTTCCTAATGGCGGGAAAGAGATAGAGTGTGAATGTTTCGAATGATATTCGCGGCTTTCTGAAAAAGAAATTAAAAAGTTACTTGGTCTCACTCAGTGAGCAAACTCGCATTTTGCTCACTGATTTCAGGCAGCAAAACCTACATGTTTGAGCTACTGAAGTGAAAATAGATACTATTTTCACTAACTTTAACTCTGTAACTTTTTAATTTTTTTTTTCAGAAAGCCGCGAATATAGTTTGAAACATTCACACTCTATCTCTTTCCCGCCATTAGCAAGAGAGAGAGACAAAGACCAGCCCTTTCGAAGTTCCGATTTTGAATTCGACCTCAAAGACAAACACGTTCGGAATTTCGTAATAACTAAATAAATTCAGCAAAAAGATAATTATGTCTTTTAATGTAATTTATTGAATTTTTAACTTATTGTTGTATTTAAACGAAAATAAGTATTTACTGCAAATAAAACTGATATTTAACCTGTAAATATTTATTTCTAGTTTCAATAATGTTACCTACGTAATATATTTTGAACTAATATCGTGCATATTGAAACATACGCAAAACTCGTATCTTTTCTAAAAAGAATGTCAGTTGGGCAAAGGCTAAAAAGTCCAAAATTTTCACGGCCCTTAACATAGAAAAACTTCTTAATGAAGCTCGGGACTGCAATTTTCTTGCCGCTTAAGTAAGTGGTATCTATGAATCTATGTAGACTGTTATATAATATAAAGGTACTTACTGCCTACTACTAATTTTTGGAAGCCCACTGGCTTAGCAATACTGTTAAAATATTTATTACGATATGTAAAAGATGCTGTAAATTTTAAATGCATATTAATTATGTAATATTTTCTTTACAGGTTGTACTGATCATAGGAATTAGTGGAGCGTGTCGCAATAACGAGCTATTACAGCTAACAGTTAATAATATCGAAAAGCATTCAGATAAATTACTGTTAGTCAAATTGAAAAATACGAAGACGAAACTTGACAGGTCTTTTGTCGTACGCGAAGAATATTTTAACTATTGTAGACATATTGTAGATACCTAAATACCAAAATTTACGTCCAGCCAATATAAAAACCGACCGATTTTTCATACAATACCATAATAATAAATGCTCAAGACAGCTATGTATAGCTGAGGCTCTTCCAGTTTCGCCGAAGTTCGAAGTTTTCCGAAAGCAATGACGAAGTTGCCGAAGTGCCGGCAACGCTCTTGGCTGATTCCGGAGCCGATCTCACCACTTTAAAACGTCACGGCGGGTGAATACGGTTGCAGAAGGCTTTAATGAAGACTCAATAGAAAATGTCATACAATCTGCAAAATTTTTTTTTTCCATCGCCGGATAACTTTTATTCGAGGAATAAAATTGACGTCTGACAGTTTTTGTAAGAACTGTCAAAAAATTCAAAATTATCTGGCATGCAAAAATCAGCCCTAATTCTTTTGTTTACATCAATCTGGGTGGATGGTTTCAAATATCTGACGAAATGCGTATCTGTCGTGTTGCGCGTCTGCCGAACTGCGTGTCTGTCGAGTTCCGTTTCTGACAAGTTGCGAGTCTATCCTGAGAGATGACGAAATGCGTATTTGACCACTTGCGTTTCTGACGACATGCTAGTAATCCGAATTTTTTGATGCCCTAATAATGAGCGGATGCCTTTGCTCTTTTTTATATACTTACATGTAAATGTAAATATTTTTGATTATTTTAAGTCCGATAGGTAATACCATAAATCAAGTATGTAACGTTTTCAGTAATTTTCATCATTTGCGTTTTTCAGGTTAAGTACTAATTGTATTTTCCGTCATACCTTCCGCATCGGAAATAATTCTAAAGTTCTACCGTCCGTCTTTTCGTCTGGATTTAGAATCGTCATTGTCAGGTTTTGCCTTGGTTCTTCTTCCTATTGAATCTTTTCTTCGTGGTATGGTGAATGCAGTATTCATAGGAATAGTGTGGTCTCTAAATCACCCAATTTTCGTATGGCTAGATAGTTTTTTTCTTGTTGAATTGAAAACTTTTATAGGCGCACTTCGCGCTCTCTAAAGAGACGATATAGTCAACAGTCAGTTAGTCTTGCTGAACAGTGAAAGAAACTGAACCGTCAGGCTCGGGTCGATGACACTGAATCGAGTATTCTCGGCTCCAGTCGGTTGGTGACACTGAATCGCGTATGCTCGGCACTGAATCGCGAATGTTCGGCTCCAGTCGTCAGCCGTAGCTGTGTTTACTGTAAGTTTTTTAACTAGGTTGGACACATGTTTTATCACACAGATGTATTTATCAAAGAACACAGATGCCGATATCTATAAACGTTTGTCAGCCCAAGGGTAGAGATTATTCCTGTTCTTATAGCACAACTGCCTAACTACAGATGCAAGCTAGAAACGGGAACATATCTAAGTCAAACCAAGAGCTAAGTAACGTTTATGGATCTTAGTCTAAGACTATGCGGATTACCTGCTGTCGCAGATAGGTAATAAATAACTATACACTATACAGCCTGTATCAGTAAGGTGTGGTCAAATTTAAGAATGTGACCATCAAACTAAACATGTTTCTCCTAGGGGCCAATTTTATAATCGAAAAAAAAAACAACTTGCCCATAAAAAAACTTTAATACCTACTCGACTCAAATGCTCAAAACGTCCCCACCCTCCTTGTAGCACTTTAAAACCTATGTTAATCGAAGGGCCATAGCCATCTTATCATTTTATTTTATGACAGCGAAACTGAAATGTCCATCCGAAAAAAGTTATTATTAACATGAAACCGGAATCAGTCACAATTATGTTGCCGCTTCATGTTCTTTGTTATTAAAAATACGGCACAAAATAATTGCAGATATGTTGCTGGCTAAGTAACAACAGCTGCACAAGTCGATCGATCAGGTTAAGCTAAGCTTGCCGCGGTTGATCCGTGGCCATCTTTACATACCAAGACCTCTCCGTGGCTCGGAAAGCACGTTAAGCCATTGGTCCCGGCTATCGTTCGTGGATCTTTGACAGTCGGTACGGGTAGTCAGAAGCCCGAAAGTCTGATAAACCAGTCTTACCAAGGGGTAGGTATCCTATTACCCAGTTACTGGTTTGTGGAGGTCAGATAGGCAGTCGCTCCATGTAAAATACTGTTATTCAGCTGCATCCGGTTACACTGGAAGCCGACCCCAACATAGTTGGGAAAAGGCTAGGCAGATGATGATATATACTTCGTAATCTGAGGATCTGATTTTCTGGCAGACTAGGGTCCTAGCATATCTAGTATATAATCGTCTGGCCACACCAAAAGGAATGGCTTCAATAAGTTTTTAAAATTGTGCAGGCTCCTATTTTAATGAATTCTTAGGACCGTGAACGTATTTTGAATTAAAAAATCTTACCAAAATCTGACGTCATTATAATTTTATTGTAGTAGGTGTTTTTAGGTTTCATCATGTCAAAAAAGAACATAATTGGGACTGATTCCGATTGTTTCTTCATGTCGATATAACTTTTTTCGGGTGGACATTTCAGTTTCGCTGTCATACAATAAAATGATAACATGGCTGTGGCCCTTCGATTAACTTAGGTCTTAATGAGCTACAAGAGTGGGGAAAGTGCCCATACATTTTTGAGCATTGTTCTTTATGGGCACCTTTTTAATACAGGCTGTATACAAAACAAACAACAAGACATGTTACATAGAGACAATAGTTCAGTTTTCATCAACAACTATTCAACACTAACAAAGAATTGTGAAATAATTATATGCTCATCATTTGGCCAATAGACAATTAGAGCAGGTTTTTTATTTTCTCCACATGTGTTAAGGAAAATTAAACACATTAATTAATTAGTCTTATTTCATATAAACGATGATATATAATGCATATATACATACATTATACCCTTCTTGATTTCATATCTCGACGATATGGCTTTATTTGCCTAATCGTGAAGTCAAAACTGTTACAATTCCATTTACATTTTGATCCCTGTGCCATTTTATTTATATTTATTTTTAAAACAGAACAGAGCACCTCTGAAAGGTGGAGAAGAGATCCAGTGCCTCAAGATAGGATGAAAAGTACCAGTCCCGCTTTGTCGGCTGGAAACATCAATTACTCATTAAAAGAATTGATAGCAACAAGTAAGAGTATCAGGAAACAGTGGTCCAGGAATCTTGATGAAGCAGTAACTAAATTGCCTTTACCAAGAAATGAACATTGTTTCTTGAAAGAAAAATTGGCTATTTATGACGAGACTGGCCAATTTAATATGTTGTCTACTAAAAGCAAAGACAAAGAAGAAACCAGTACCGTTCAGGGTCCAAAATCAAAGAAACACGTTACTCCTAAACCAGCACACGTTGTTCCTAAGTCAGCAAAGGTTGCTCCTAAACCAGCACAAAAGAATAATAAAGGAAAACTATCATTACGTCTTTCAAAGATAGAGAAAGCGTTCACTTTCAATAATACTACTAAACAAAAATCTCCTTTTACTCCAAAGTCTAATCAAAGTGTTGATGAGAAAAACTTTACAAAGTTCGCTGCCAATACCATCAAGGCTTGGATGGAGAAGGTACAACTTAATATAGAACCAGCCGCAAAGAATAAAATTATAGAAGAACTTACTCAAGACGTAGTTGATAGGAAGAAATATATTCAAATTTTTGGAAGCGCTGATCCTACTCAAAGTGACGATTTGGAATATATGAAGGTACAAATGCATCGGAGATTGAATGCGTTCGTGCCAGCTGAAGCATTAAAGGCCATCATAGTAGATACGAAAGAATTATTAACTAAAATTGATACTGTTAAATTGAAAGTTACACCAGTATCTGCAAACGCTCCAAAATCTCAAAAGACGGATAAAAAGCAAGGAATTGCAGATATCCTAGATAATAAAGCAAAAGCAATGAATACGTCAGTGCATGGAGACGAAGAAGAAATGGAACAAGAAATGTCAAACATGGAATTTAGTCCTGGTCAAACCTCTACGCCAGAAAAACAAAATGACGAACCCAAATCAGAGGAATACAAAGCTGAAGTCGAAAAATCTATAAAAACTTGGATAGAAACTATGCCTATAGATTTAGGTCCAGAAGCGAAAACGGATTTCATTGACGAACTTACTAATGACATTGTAGATAGAAAGAAATATTTGCAAGTACAACCGGACAAGGCGATTTCAAAGAGAGAGGAAATTGAAAATCTGAGGTTTCAAGTGTTTAAGAGATTAAACAAAGCGGATCCTAATGCGTGTGTGACTCCAGATGATGAGAAGGTCGAAGAATTGTACAATATGATCGGTATAGAAGTTCTCCTCAATTCTACTAAACTTTTGGACAAGAGTTGTAAATGGGGTGTTCATTAGATATTTAAATCTGAACAATATTAAGGCGGAGACTGACAAGCAACTTTTGTTTGTAATGTATCGAGTTTTTGTAATGCGTTACAATAGTCAGTGCAGCGATGCACTCGATGCGAGCATCGCGAGCGCAAGTTTACAAACAAGTTAGGCAGGTCATCCAAAATCGTTTTATTTCTTCTTCCATTATCAATAACTCAATAAAATTAAAGAAGCACACAACCTCTACGTCCGCCATCCTGAATAAAAATGAGCACGCTTTATGTCAAGTGCTCCAAGCAAGCGTTCGCCGCGTCTTGTGTACCTACCTATCGCCGTTTTGTAACATACAATGATATATTACAAGCAAAAATTCTGTCTCCGCCTTAAAAGGTCTGTTTAAACTAAGGCGAAAGCCTCCCAGTAAGCGGGACGTGACTGCGCGCGTCTCATGTTTTAATGATTAGCAAGTCACGGGACTATCCACGCCAGTTGTGATCCAACTGGTTCTCCATTCGGCGAGAGTACATTTCATCTCGCGCGACATTCGCCTAAGTTTGACCAGAGCTTTTAAATTCCTCGTTGAAATCACACTTACACGCAGCATCATCAGCATTTTTTTTATATCCCTATCTCTTTCTGCTACTTAGTTTCGTCATTCGCTAGAGCGAGAAGTCCGCTCGCAAGCATCCGCACACATTCGCATTGACAGTGCGGTTACGTGCGGATGAGATTCTCGCTTTAACGAATGACGCCTAGGTGTCAGAAAAATATGAAAAATAATTTTCCGCGCGTTTGCTAGTGTGATTTCATCCTAAAAATATATTATAATAGCTATGATCGTAATAAACTAGTAAGACGTGTCCTGGTAGGTTGTGGAGGTCAGAGAGGCAGTCGCTCCATATAAAATACTAGTATTCAGCTGCACCCAGTTAGACTGGAAGCCGACCCCAACGTAGTTGAGAAAAGGTTAGGCAGATTTTGGTCGTAATAAATACAAAATTATTAAATACCGTTAAAAATAATAAATAAATGCTAAAGCTATAAAAATAACTCCAAGAAGAAAACGTGTTTGTAATCAAAAACCCAAAAGAGATTACGAAGAAAAAAAAGATAAATAACTACTTAATATTTATTAGTAAACCTTTATAAACACAATATTATTATAATACCTAATAAATATAAAAGCGAGTGAGGCGACACGAAAAAAAATTATAGCAATGCCTGCAATGTGAAAACTACAAAAAAAAAACTGGCCAAGTGCGAGTCGGACTCGCACACGAAGGGTTCCGTCATCATAATCAGCTAATGTTCCCACTGCAGAGGAGGCCTGTTTCCCAACACAGGCCTCCTTTCTCTGAGAGGGAGTGGGCCGTAATCCACCGCGCGGGCCCAGTGCGGATTGGCAGATCTCACATGTCTTCGAATTTTTGGTTCTAGGACATGCCGGTTTCCTTACGATGTTTTCCTTCACCGTTTTGAGAGCAGTGGTGATGAAATAATTTACACAAAGTAAAGCGCCTGACTGGGTTCGAACCTACGACCTACAACTCCTAAGTCGCGGCCGTTATCACTTGGACACCACTGCTCACTTGGCCACCACTGCTTACGTGGTCACCACTGGGGAGGAGAAAATGACAGATTTTCACGACGACCGTTATAATATGACAGAACCGCTTCCCAAAGAAACCAAAACTTTAAGTATGACAAGCAATCACAATAATAAGGTAGCGGTAATTTTAAAAAACCGTAATAATGATCCTATTATTTTTTAATCTAATAACAGTATTAATAAACAAAGTAAAAAATCCACTGAACAACAATCAAATAAAACTAAAAATAACATCTTATAACAAAAGTATTTCAATTCTGAATAATATTAATGAAGAAACGATTTATGTGGGGAAAACATCGAAAAACAGAAACGAAACTAAAACTTTTTCATCAGAAACGAATAAGTATAACTTATTTGTAAATAGTTTGTTTAATTTAGATACCAAACAACCAACAAAACCGTAAAAGTATCTTTGTGACTAAAACTAGGCCAAAAGCAATAATAAAAATAAATTTAAAAAATCTGATGAAAAAGTGAAATTGGCTACAAATCAATTAGAAAATGTTACTTCTCTATTTTAAGGAGGTCAAAAAAAAAGTCTAACTCCAAAACAAGCCGCAGAGTTCAGAACTGCTCTCAACGAAGAAATATCAAGAATTTTAGATAATTACGACATATGCTGCGACAGAAGAGAGTTGCACCCAAGTCTTGCCAAAGAATTAACAAAACTGGGAAAGAGCAATGCTGACCAAGATGAAATTGTAGAAAACATGATTGAAACTATAAAACGGGTCACTTACCTGAGTTCATGTATGTGTGATGAAGAAGCTGAAGAATTAGCGCACAAGCTGCTTTACAGAACCAAGAAATTGATCGCGAGAATTCAAGAGAAGGATCGGCAGGCCTCAGCAGGTACATCAGTAAAGAAGAAAGATTTTAAGGAAGCCGTGATGAAAGATATCGGTGACGTTTTTGATGGCTCTCCGATGTCGCAAGAAAAACGAAAGTTGATGGAAAGTCAGTTGGCAGAAGATTACGCAAACGATCTAGGAATTCCTCTTGAAGAAAGTGATCTTACAATGGATGGGACCGGTAATTTTTTTTTTCAAAAGGCTTTGCAGATGTTTATATGGAGCTCGGCATACCAACTATCCCGCTATTGCTAAGCGTGGGGTCCTGGGTTCGATTCCCGGGTCGGGCAGTGTTATTGAGTTTTTTTAGTGTTAGTTAGGAATTTTTAAGTAGCACCCCGGAGTTTGGAAATTGGCGGTGTGATACCCCCGTGCCTCGGAAAGCACGTTAAGCCGTTGGTCCTGCGCCTGATCTCTCTCCGGTCGTGTTGGATTGCCGTCCCATCGGAATATGAGAGTGAGGGAAGAGGGAGTGCACCTGTGTCTGCGCGCACACTTGTGCACTATAATATCTCCCGCGCCGAAGGCTAGTCTCCGTTGAGATTGGCCGCCGTGGCCGAAATACGGCCTGGAGGACTTATATCGCCCTATTTTATTTTATTTTTCAAAATTTCGCGCCACGCGAGAAACCTATATAAATTTATACCTGACATCAAAGGGAACGGAAAATATTACAGCAGTGCGATTCTGCCAATAGTGTCAATTTCTAGCAAAAACAAACTCGCATCACCTAAGTTTTCACGGTGAGATTTTTACAGAATCGACCGGCAGGACCAAACCTCGTAAGTGTGACGTTTCCGAAATATTAACGTTCAAAGTTGATCACTTGACATCCATATTGCAGCCATTTTTAAAAATAAATCAATATATGGCGGATAGGTTGGTATGCCACGGACCTTCAAAGCCCTTTGAATGATTGCTAAGTAAAAGGGGATGATTGGATGCAGTCCAAAAATCATCATTCTCTTGCTTTTATCCCAATTTATTTAGAGTCGCCGAAACTTATTATATTGTCTTTTCTTCCATACTTCTATTAGTCGTCATCAAATTAATGTAATTTTTTTTTCTGCTATAGCAATAGCTATATCATCTTTCACAGAGCCATCCAACGTTTTTTTGGTCTCACACTCATAAAGATAGCCATCGACATTCATACTCAAAACTATCCTCACGACATTTTCCTTATTTCTCCGCATCACATGCCATCATACCATGACAACCGATTCCCACACAACTTTTCAGTCACCGGTACCACTTTTAAACTTCCTCTTTATACTCATTTCTTATTCAACAGACTTTCATATTGGATAAATTAAGTTTTTCCTTTTAGAAAAATTGTTTAAAAGCTTCCAAAATTAAAAACTGCTATGTTTACTTTCATGAAGGTCCAGAATCCAAAAAAGGAAATTATGGAATGAGCTTTAATGGACTGACAAACTTCATAGATACTTGGTTGAGTAGCATACATGCCGATGACGACACAAAAGGAGAAGACGAAATCAAGGACATGAAGAAGGACTTGGCATATAGTTTGATCCACAAAATAGGAGAAATGAATGTCGACCCCGAAATATTTAACGACGATTCTCTTTATGAAGCTGTGTTGAGAGACGAACTAGAGAATCTGCTCGGCGATATTACGATTTCTGATGACGAATTACAAGCTCTTAAAGACGATCTTATTGAAAAAGTTTTACAAGCCCAGCATAGAGCTCATGACGAAATAGCAGGACAAGCATACAAACGGGAATTACGTAATACCATCTCAAAACTTTTACCAGATCAGCAGAACTTATCAAAAGAAGAACAAGCAACTATGGAAACATTGAAAGACCAACTAGCCGATGCGTATATAGACTTACACTTTTCCGGAGACAATGAAAATCAAAGAGAACGATTAAAGAAAAAAATTGCTGATGAGATAAATAATTTCTGTAGAGATTACTTGTACAGAAACCCGTGTTCACCACTTAATAGTCGGACACTAAACAACAATCTGTACTCTGCTTTGAATAAAGTTCCATTGCCTGCAGGAAATTCTATAAGATACGAAGTAGAACAAGCAAGAATACGAGAAGAAATAAATGACTGGATAAAAGAACTACCACTGCACCCGCAAAATCCCACAGAGGTATTAGCCAGAAACAAACTGGTTTATGTATTAGCAAAAAAACTGTTTGATATCGAGGTGGAAGGTGACACAGATAATGAATTAATGAAGAAAGAAATAGTAAAGTTTCTAAATAAAATGCCTTTGGAATCTGGAGAAAATCTTGATGCACTTGCTGATAAGTTGATTGATAAATTGAAAGCCTCAGAAGACTCTAGAAAGTACGATGCATCCTCAAATGTGACCATAGATGCTTTTGAAAATGTGAGCGCTGCCAACGGCCAGAGCGCTCCAATATGTCCAGCCTATAAACCTTGCTCCAGTAGCTCCCCCAAGGTGTCTAGGCGACCTTGTCCCAGGCAACCCAAACCATTCCCTCCATGTTCTTTAAGCGCTGAGGACAGGGCTTATTTAGACAGAATCAAACAAAGAACTTGTTTAACTCCAAACTGTGTGAGTGCATTTATGAGAAATAATAAGCGCGACGCAGGCGTGGGACCGCGGTCTGTCGACGCTGGGAGTCAAACGGTTCTAAGACCATTCGGGATGGAGTCACCGCAGCAATCTCGAATTTGCCCAGTTGACAAAGAAAAAACACCAAGACCATGTCCTGGTGTTTCTGCGAACTTGGTACACCCACCTTGTTCCCATGCAAAGAGAGACCCATTCGAGATAGAAAAACCTCCACCAACTCCTATTTGCCCAGCAGCGCATGAAAATACATCCAGACCGTGTCCTGGAAGAACGTCACCACAATCAGGTCACCAGATGAGAAGACATATGATTTCAAGCAGCAATATCGAGTGCCCTATAGAGGGGGAAGTTCAACCACAAGTAAGATTTTTATAGAATAAAAATCTAAAAGTTTTTGATAGTGTCGAAACCATATGACCACGTTTGCTCGGACGTAAAATAGAAATATCGCGCACTGGATTTTCAACTCTCGATGCTAACCCGAGCATTATTGAGACTCCAACAGACTACATCTCAGCGCGTCGAAAAAACAGACTGTTGGATTTGTAACTCTCGGGGTTAAGCAATGCGTTGAAGATCCAGTGCGCGACAAAAACCCTGCGCGACATTTTTACGTCCGTGTGAATGTGGACTACATTTGGTATGTCGGTTTCCTTAGCTACGGCTATCTTAGGGACCGAGTTAAACGGTAGTCCCGTTTAAATGAGACGGACCTATGATAGCCGCGCGGTGCGAGTCAAACTCAAACTCAAAGCATTTATTTCAATGAAACCTTTACAGGCACTTTTAAATTGTCAAAATTAAATATTCCAAAGCGTAGAGTGTGGTGAAGTGTCGCGAAAGTTCAGTAATTATCCTGATGACGGGCCGACAACACCTGTCCTGCACCATGCAGCTACCCCAGGCATTGTTTCAATTTAACTGAGGCAGGCCTGTAACCATAATTTTATTTTAATTTTAGACAATTTTCCTCTTGATTTCAACCAATTGCATGCGTTATTTTATATTTCTTTGAATGTTTCAGATAATCATAAAGCAATACTACTGGAATCCTAATGAAAAAAACAGCATGGTATCAGATTTACAACAAAGCGGGAGAAGTAGTCGTCGTCAATCTGACCCAGCACCATATCGTGAGCCCGGCCCGGTGTCCTGTTATCAACCCAGCCCGGCGCCCTGTCATCAACCGGGCCCGGCGCCCTGTCATCAACCGGGCCCGGCGCCCTGTCATCAACCGGGCCCGGCGCCCTGTCATCAACCCGGCCCAGCGCCCTGCGATCAACCTCGAACATCTTCCTACGCGCAGTCCACTCCAGCGCCTGACCTTCCTAGTTTAGGTAGACAACAACAAAACACCAGCCCACAAAGAATGCCCTGCGATCAATCCTTTACTACCCCCGAGCTGAAATCTCAACAGCAACCCTCACCTGAGCGCTACTCTTTTTGGGATCCACAATCGTCATTCCAAAAACCCTCACAAAGAGATACACCGAGTTCCCGATCTTCATACACGCCGAGTCCTTGCATGAGCCCGTTCAGTTTTAATCAGCAATCTTCACCACCGTGCTCCCCTGGTTTCTCTAAAAGAAATCAAGAATGTAGAATGCCAAAAAGGGATGGCCTTCAAGATCAAACGCCCTGCAGTAGCCGACCTTGCCGAAAGGAGCGCGTGGTTGAGTTGGGATCTTTAGACGATGTACCCACTGCGAGACCGAACAAACGAAATACTGACCAACCTGATTGGCCGTATACTAAGTTTCAAGATGATAACTTCTGGGGTGTACCGATGAAGCGTGTGATCTTAGACGAAGGGATCGAGGAGTCTATAGTGATGGAGAGAGAGCAAAGAGAGGAAAGAATAAGATGTAGGTGTAAAGAGAGGCTGATCCCAAAGAGTGGAAGGTCTCAACCGAGAACTTGTCCCAGCCAGGAGATTCCACAAGGTAACGACGATGAACAAAATTTGAAGAGGTGTTCAAAATGTTGCGGCCGCCACTGTCCGTATCCCAGCTTTTTGTATTTTAGACAGTAATTATGTGAAAGTGTTGTGTTGTCCTAATATATATTTTGTTGTGGTGTTGTATTTAAATAAAAACAATTAAGATCGGATTTCTTATTCTTGTCGCTTTTTGTCTGGCATCGTAGAAACCAGCGTTTTAGAGCTGCGTTAAACAACTTACTGCTGCCACACAGGCCTATTCTCACAAGTCTTCGATTTTTTTGTTCTGGAACTTTTTCCTCACGATGTTTCCCTTCAACATCTTCGGTTATTCCGTTTATCCGCCCCAGTAAATACACCCTAAGGTGGATACGAGAAACCTTTAAATTCCGTTTATCCAACTAGGCCCAGGGAGGATTCTCGTTTGTGTTTCGGCGTATCCACCCTTTTTTTTTTTTAGCCGATTTTGTGTCCCACTTCTGGGAAAAGGCCTTTTTTCGTGTCATGCTCCGCCGCAGAGCCACCATTTTAGAAACCGATCCATTATATCTTAAAATGATGTACGTTGAACGTACATAATGTACGTACTACCGTTATCGCTGTACGTGCATTAGATAATGATAAAATAGACAGATTGTGACTCTGCTGCAGAGCATACTCTGTAGCAGAGCCACAAAGTACATGTACTCAGGAAAGATAAACGACACTGGTTTTTTAATGTTGTGCGGATGGTGTTTATTGTGTACGCGTTGAAAAATTTTATTTATTTTAACTTTACTAAAATTTTCATAGTAAGCGCCTGATTATTTTGTGTCAGCAATAGTTTTTGTAGATAGTCTCATGCCTTAGAGCATTTAACCTATGCTCTAAGTCTCATGCATATCTCGTTTGGTCCAGCCATCCTGACGGTAACAGATTGTCTACAAAAACTTTTGCTTACACAAAATAATCAGGCGCTTACTATGAAAATAAAACCACTGATTATACTGTTATATTTTTCAACACGTACACAAAAAACACTATCCGTACAACAGTTTTTATTAAAAAACAGTGGCGTTTATCTTTGCTGAGTACATGTTTGTGGTTCTGCTACAGAGTATGCTCTGCAGCAGAGTCACAATGTCTATTTTATCATCATCTAATGCACGTACAGCGATAACAGTAGTACGTACATTGTGTACGTTTGACGTACAACATTTTAAGATATAATGGATTGGTTTCTAAAATGGTGGCTCTGCGGCAAAGCATGGCACCTTTTTTCTTCCAAACCAGTCTTGTGCGATTTCTGGCCATGTTGGCCCTGCAAATAATATTAGATCGTCACACCACCATAGGATGGATTTTTGGGGTGGATAAACGGAATAACCCACCATCTTGAGAGCAGTGGTGATGAAATAATTTACACAAAGTAAAGTGCCTGCTTGGGTTTGAACCCTCGTCCTCGGGTAAGTCGCGGCCGTTATCACTGGGCCACCATGACAACTAAAAAAAACAAAAATAACTTCAAAATAATTTATTGACAACTATGACAAAGACATCAAAAACAATACATAACACTCGCACATAATTTAATAAAAACATCTGCGAGGTCTACACCTATCACAGTCTGAATGCAAAGACCTTCGCATTTGTCGGTAGACTTCCAAACATCCGCATTTGACACGAAACTCACCATCCATAATATCCTCTTCTGATGAAAAAGGAGCGCCTGTAGCAACTTGAGCAGTAGTTCCAACTCCTTGGCTAGGAGTAGGACCTCGACTGTCAACAATCCCAGAAACTTCACCAGGCTGTCCTTGAGAATGAACTTGGTGACTAGCCATATTCTTCTCGACACATTGGGGTTGTGGTCCTGTCTGGCCTGCTAATCCTACTTGGCGAAGACTTTGATTTATATTCTTTTCTCTCCGACTTCCTATTTGACAAGCCCCTCGTGCATTCATTGGGGTGGCATGAGCTGCGCTCTGAATCAACTGCGGGCTTTGCCGAACCATGGGAGTCCCTTGTTGAGACAGATTCGATCGATTTTGAGTTTGCGGAGTTTTAAGAACCTGCTTTGGTCCAAATTGACTGCCTTCTAAATTAACTCTTGGCATAGGTGCTTGCATGCTCTGACAACAAGGTGCCCCAACAGCTTGTTGAGACACATACCCTTTATTGGGCCTACCCTGGCTCATTCTAGCTCCATCAGGAACTTGCCTCGTAACGTTCGGGTTCAGACCATGTGGCGGTCCGGGATGACCGGAACCTTGAAGGGAATAGGGAGCACCACATGTCGTACGAACTTGACCCATATTCTGCATTGGTTGACCTGGTTGTATAAAATATTCATGACCTCCATGCGTTCTTTGGACAGCAGGCTCTGGACCAGTACTTGTAGCAGCATCCATTAACGGAGCCAAAAAGTCAGCGTTATCAACGTATGCGAGAGTAGAACTAAACGGCTTAGCTTTTTCAAAATCTTCAAAGTGTCCAGGGTCTTTTAATTGTGCCCATCTGTTCTTAAGTCGGAAATGTAATTGATCTACCATAAAATTAATGTTTTTATCTTCGTTTTCTTGCAATTCTGCTCTTTTCTCTAAGAAATGGCTCATTTCATGCTTCATCTTATGTTCCTTCGACGGATCTGCATCGTCTAAACGTTTATGCATGTCATTTAACTTCTTTGCCAGTATCTCCATCATTCTCTTTCTGAAAACTCCATCGCTTTCGTCTTTGAACGGTTTGGTAGGCAATTCTTTATACCATTTCTCTATTTCATCTGCAATATGGATTTGTTCCACCTCTTCTTGTAACACATCATCTGCAGGTATCGGGACATGTTCTAATGTTTGCATTGCAAGACGTGATAATTTGGACGTATCAAAAAACCTGAATCCTGCGTTATGTACTTTTGACATATGATTAACTAACCTATCAACTTCCATCATCAATCTATTCCTGTAAATATTAGCTTTCACAGGATCTTTTTCTTTATAATTAGTTTGTAGAATATATGCATCTGCCATTCTAGACAAAAATCCTTGTTGCAGAAGGAAACAGTACTGTATTTCATTATCTAGCGCAAATTGTCGATTGAATTTATCTTTAACTGTTCGCCTAAAACAAGGTTTGTCTGAAAGCTTATGCAACTCGTCTAGCATTTCGATTGCGCGTTCTATAGTGGCGACTTTCCAAGAATGTCTCATTTTTTTTAATTCCTCTGTCTGCGGAAGAACGTCCAGAAAGTCATCTAGTTTCTCCTCCAGCATAAACTCGAAAAATTTATAGTCATTTTCTACAATCGGATCAGATTTCAAATTGAAAAAAGTTTTAAGAATGCCGTTGTATATCGCTCGTCTTGCTTGGTCAGCCAACAAGGCGTTAGAGGTCGTCGACTCATCTATCGGCAGAGCCTTACATTGCTCTCTGAAAATCTTTACGTATTTATCGTAAACAGCGTATTTGGTGCCTTCCTCCGGTATTGGAGGTGGTGGCGGCATCTCTTGAGAGCAGCAAGGTTTTGAATTAGGATTACCCAAATTATAAGGGCCACTCAAACTGTGAGAATTCGCTTGTTGGGCTGTTGGCGAATTTCTAAAACTAACACCCGGTTCACTTGTATCTGCTTGTCTTATGGGACTGACATTTTGAATATTTCGTTGATCCATAGAGGAATTCATTTGTTGACTTGGAGGACGCGATTGTGCTTGAGCTTTGTCTTGAGGTCTTATCAATATTGGTACTGGTATACTGTTAACCCTTTGCATTAATTCTTGAGCATGCCCAATTGTTTCATGATTCTCTTCGCCGACTAATTTGTTGATCCATTTAAATATCTGATACTTTAAATGTTCTAATTCATCTTCTTCCGTGCCTGTGTTGTTAGGATTCAATTCAAGATACTTGTGCCTATCCACGATGTCTCCTGCTAAATCATTGATGGCTACTTCTTTGAAACCCTCTTGGCGACTTTCAGGCAAGTTTAAGCGATCTAACCACTCACCTATTTGCTGTACCAACTGTTTTGTGTATGCCTCTAAGTTCTCATTTATGTCACTTTCTTTGATGCCCTTAATACTGTAGTCAGCCGTAGTATTGTTATTTCCTACTGAAACATCGTAAACAGTTACATTATTAAACATGGTGCTATTCTCATTTCGGAAAAACGTTATATTTTTCAACGTTTTCGACAGTTCTCCTGCCATTCGGAAGATATGGCTTTCAGTACTGAGTTCATAGATTAAAGGGAACCTTCTTAGAAACGTAGAAATTTCTCTTTGTAATTTCGCATCATTTTGCGCTGCCCAGTGTTCTGGGTTAAGTAAAAGCGAAGTTACTACTGGACTCATGTCGTCAATGAAAGAGCGTATTTCTCTTGGGCAGTGCACTTGCTTCAGTGGTAAAGTGCTGGTCCATTCTTTGATAGTATTACTAATAATTTCGATGCTATTACGGTGGTGATCGGTGATGGTGTTGTTCAATGGTGATTGACCAGACACGTCACCAATAGGTTCCATTTCCAACTTTTGTATGAGCTTAAACACTTCTTCATTCAAATATCTGAAATCGTATTTTTTCTTGTGACTAATTGGGAGAGACCTCGTGAATATTAATATTTCCTTTTTCATGACTGCATTGTCTGTACCTGAAGATATTAGCCGCTTCACACCTTTAATAAAATCTGTTTTTTGTTTATTAAAACGGCTAGGATCTGTAATTTGTAAAGGTAGACCTTTTAACCAGACTTCAACGGTGTCAACCAAAAATTTGTTTTCCTGTTCACGCTGCTTGCACAGATCTTTATACACATCAAGTTTTTGTAAATGTGTCTTTAGTTGAAACGCTGTATTTTTTACGAAATACTCCTTTTGTTTTAGATCTAACATCCTAACGTGTTCAATAATATCTTCGTCAGCATCTCTCTCGCCTATTGTTTGATTTAACTTATGTGCTAATCCTTTAATTGTTGTTTCTAGATGTTTTTTTTTTTCTGGACCTTTCTCTCTGTACAACGGCAACTTTTTTAGCCATTCAAGCATCACCTTTTCAAGCTGGTTAACCAAAGGCTCGTCGTTTGTTACCACTGGTTGGTTTTCTAATAAATCTTTGATATTATGTTTTTGTATACTCTTTACAAGTTTAGCAGCGTATTTATCTCTATCATTTTGATTATCAACTTTGTCATACAACGATAGTTTTTTCAACCAATGTGATATTTCTTCTTGTAATTTCTTTTCAACGACTTCAACAGGTAAACAATTTATTTTAGTTTTTATTTTATGTATCTTGACGGCTAGAGAATGTACAATTTCATTCTTATTATTAGTGAACAGTTCTTGCTTATTGGGTGCCATCGGTATTGCGTCTATCCATTCATCAACTATATCTTCATATGTTCTAATAAGAACTTTTTCATGTTTAAGATCATTCGCTCTGTTATCTTTTGTATACGGTACATTACTGATCCTCTTTTTTAATTCTTGCACATAATGATTACTTAATTCGTTAATGAACACTTTTCCTGTCCATTTGCCTACCTCTATATCAATTACTCTGTCTTCTTTCTTTTCGAGGCCCTTTTCTATTTCTCGAGCTAATTCTTTGATTAATAGTTTATTATGCCTAGTATCTTGTGATGTATGTAGGTAAATAGGTAATTCACAATACCAGTTATAGATATGTTCAGTGAGTACGTCGATGTAAGACTTAGTATTATTATTGTTTATTTTATCATTATTTAGTGGTGACATATTCGTAGATTCAACGACACTAGTGCTCTGTAAGGAAGGTTTAGGAATATTATTTATCGCATTCATCAGCTCTTGAGCATGTTCTAAGACTGACGTATTTTCTTCGCCAACCAACTTATTTGTCCATTTAAATATCTGAAATTTTAATTGTTCAAGTTCTTCAGCATCTGTTCCTGTGAGGTTCGGATTTAATAACAAGTATTTATACCTATCTACTATATCGCCAGCCAAATCTTTAACTACCACTTCTATGAAATTTTTGTCTTTAACAGGAACATCTAGTTTAGTTATCCATTTGTTAATCTCTTCGACGAGCCGTTGTCTGTACGTTTCAAAAGTTGTTGCCGAATTGAAATCCACCAGACGAGTAGCATTATGGAAGGCTGAATACACATCTGGTCGCCCAAGTTCTGAATTACCTTTTAAATGGAAAAAGTTTTCACGAAAGAAAAATTCTTTATAATCCTTCAAAAGTAAATTAGTAAAATACTTTGCTTTATACTCTGGTAGCTTGACCACTTCTTTTAAAAGTTTTGTCACATCGTCTGCCACATAATTGTCTATGTCCGCAATATCTGTGAGATCCAGTAAAAGATCGAACAATTCTGCTTCAAGACATTCCATTTTCGTCGTACTTATAGTTACACGGCATTTCTCTAAGAAAAATGTGATTTCATCTTTGACAAATTCTTTTATTTCCTTTGTTGTAGGCTGGATATATGTGCTAGAAAATTTCTTCCCAATCAGAAATATATTATCGACCAGATTTTCTGTGACCTTGTTCAGGTAACAGTCTTTATTATGGCTACTGAGAGCTAAAGGCAATTCATAAACTATTTCCGAAATACTAGATTGTAATGCTTCTTTATATTCTGAATCGGATTGGGGTCTGTCTAATACAAGGGGTTCTAATTTATCAGAGACATATTTGAAAACGTCATCTTTTTTCACATTCCTGCCTAAGAAATCTTTCTTCTTAATATTTAATGTTTTCGTCCAAGTCTGGACTGCCTTCCTGAAGTTATCTATCTTGTATCTGCTGCAATATTTAGGTATTTTCATCCTGTAAATACTTAGGTTAGCGTCTGTTGGGCACAAGAACATTTGCTTCAGTTTCCGTATGATATCATTGGGTAATTGTTTCCTGAATTCCAAATTGTCATCGTCAGCTTCTGTGTATTGCTCGGGTGCTTGCTTCAAGTACTTTTCTATTTTATTTCTGAGTTTTTCTTCACCGCCAGGTTTCTTTAACTTCTCAGCTAACTTTTTCATCTTCTCTCCCCATAATTTGACTTTGACTTTATCGCTGTGGATCTCAATCCATTCGGTGAGTTCTTGCTGCAGGTCTTTAGGACCAAGATCAGTTATTTTAATAACTTTTTGTTTTTTCGTTGTCCTAGTTAGTTCTTCCTGAGATTTGCTCCTTATTTCAGAGTATTTGCACTTTGTTGTAGTTATATCAATCGTGCTAAAAGCTGTTTGTACAGATTTAAAATTAAATACTTCTTTTTCATTGACATCCAAGGGCTTTTTTTTGTAGTTCTTGGATTCTTTAGGCGGGTTTTCTTCTAGCTCCTGAAAGTAAATACATAATCTACTTTCATTGTTTGAAGTTTGTCGGATGTTAAAGCTTTAAGGTGAGCATACACTAGAGCATTTAATGTAACGTTCTTACGAATGGTACAATACTGGCAAAACCTTAATTTCCAAAAGCATTTCCTTGTAATGTAACGTTTCTGCGAATGCTCGACGCTGCATTCGACGTATTGCTCACATTTTCTGCATTAGCATTTACCTGTTACATTTCTTTCTACCTTGCGTTCATTGTTGAAATGTCGGACTTACAGGTACCGCTCAATCGTCAAGCCTTTGCTCGATAAAATGTTACACCAATCCGCTGGTTGGTTTTTAAAATCAGGTAGTAACAGAACATCGTGCGCCGTGTTCGAAGTGCGGTTCGATAAAATTTAAAAACAGCGCTTGCTCGAAGTTCTGTTAGAAATAATTGCTCTAGTCTATACTCACCTTTTGAGTTAAAGAACAAGAACTTACAGTTCCAAGTTTATTATAAGTAGGTTGACTTTCTGTAAAACAAATGCAATAGTTAGTATCAAGTAAATATGCTTACCGTAGAGTGAGAAAATCTTTATAAGTATAAAATAATAATAGAATTCAGTGGTCCGATTTAAATATTTTATTAAAAGCAAAACTAAAAACAAACTGACAAAACCTACTTAGTGAATTTTTAGGTAAAATAATTAATTCGTGACAAATAATCATAATCCATTTTTTTTTTCATCGAATAACGTTAACATTATTAAGAAAGAGTAAAGTCGGTACCCAGGCGTTAATATGACATATTGAATTTTAGAAAGAGACTGTCACTCACGTATATCAGGACTGACAGAGACGATGTGAGACAAAAACGAACTTTTTCTTCTACTCAATGTGCCATATTAGCGGCCGCTTACCACACGTTCGCACGGAGGGAAAAATACCGCGGTGGGATTTTCGACTCTCTGTGTTGAGTCGAATCCAACAGAGCGCATTCCAGTGCATCAAAAACACACACATTGTTGGATCCGTGTGAACCTGGGCTTATTGTAGTGACTGAATATCCCAGCAAAAGAAAAAATCACAGAACATGTAGACTAAACACCGTTGGTCCATCCGCCAGCGTCAACGAAACGTCAACGAGAATCGAGATTATTAGAACTGAGCGAGACGTCCTTGGGCCGTATTACGAAGTATTAATGCCATCATTAACCCATTGCGAAAAAGGAATGGTGCTATCGATCATGTATAGCTCCGTCTCTATCTTACACTGGAATAATGATGGTATTAAGCCGTCACAATGCGGCACCTGGTAAATGTAAATTTATGTATCGCTACTTCGGCTCCGTCATCTCGTTCTAGTTGACGTCCCGTTGAAATGGCGATAGACAAACGTCCTAATAAATTAAAAGTGGCACGGATAACGGCCCATTGACATACAAGGACGATACTCCACTTGGCCACCATTGGCATCAATTTTGATCCGTGGTTTGAACTTCCTCCCTCGTCTCATACATTTACATCTTTCCCTGTCCGTGGCAGAACAGCCTTTTGGTCGAACCATAAACAAAGGGGGTAAGCAAACCACTTGTAAGTTCTGATCAGCTGTGCCACAAGGCTGTTGTACACCTTGGTTCTGATCAGGCGTTTGTTGAACACCTCTGTTGTCTGTAGACATGTGAATAGCTGGAATTGCGTCAGTTCCTATTGCTTGAGCCCCGGAACCTGAACAACAGCTTGGTGGTGCACTGCCTGTCGGGACACTTACTGACCTACTACTAGGACCAGGTACTTGACTTGTGCAAAGTAGTCCCACGCCTCTGCTAGCCATTTTTTGTATTTTGTACGGCATCGGCGCATGGTCAGGAACTTGACTAGCGGCTGATACAGGGCCAGGACTTTGTGAGGTCTGGTTCAATATAAGCGAATGCCTACTCACTTGAGCTTGGGCGCTGGCACTATGGTGAGCCGCCAAATAACCTTGGCCACTACCCTTAATTACTCCATAAATAGATGGTTGGCCTGTATGTTGTGGACTGCCTGGGACATTAGGTTTGGTGCAGCAGGAGTCTTGACCAATTTGACCCATCTGCGCTCCATTTGGTCCTTGAAAAGGTATTTGTCCTCCTGGTTCTAAGCTACCCTGACCATGCATTTGTCCTCCTGGTCCTAAGCTTTCCTGACCATGCATTTGTCCACCTGGTCTTAAGCTTTCCTGATCGTGCATTTTTCCTCCTGGTCCTAAGCTTCCCTGACCAAGGTCTAAGCTTCCCTGATCATGAATTTTTCCTCCTGGTCCTAAGCTACCCTGACCATGCATTTGTCCACCTAGTCCTAAGCTTCCCTGATCATGCTTTTGTCCTCCTGGTCCTAAGCTTCCCTGACCATGCATTTGTCCTCCTGGTCCTAAGCTACCCTGACCATGGATTTGTCCTCCTGGTCCTAAGCTACCCTGTTCATGCATTTGTCCACCTGGTTCTAAGCTTTCCTGATCATGCATTTTTCCTCCTGGTCCTAAGCTTCCCTGACCATGCATTTGTCCTCCTGATCCTAAGCTACCCTGACCATGCACTTGTCCTCCTGGTCCTAAGCTTCCCTGACCATGCATTTGTCCACCTGGTTCTAAGCTTCCCTGACCATGCATTTTTCCTCCTGGTCCTAAGCTGCCCTGACCATGCATTTGTCCTCCTGGTCCTAAGCTACCCTGATCATGCATTTTTCCTCTTGGTCCTAAGCTTCCCTGATCATTCATTTTTCCTCCTGGTCCTAAGCTACCCTGACCATGCATTTGTCCTCCTGGTCCTAAGCTACCCTGACCATGCATTTGTCCTCCTGGTCCTAAGCTACCCTGACCATGCATTTGTCCTCCTGGTCCTAAGCTACCCTGACCAAAACTTTGTCTATTATTATTAAAAGCTGGGCCTTTGCCAACATTTGGGGAAGTTGGATATTGCACTCCTGGATAAGGTTGTCCACCTGGAAAGCCTGGTGCAACTTGGTTGTAAGCAGGTTGTCCAGGTCCAAAACTTTGAGCTTGATTGTTAGGAACTGAACAACACGACGCACCTTGAACATTGGTCGCTTGCGGACCTTGGCTTTGACGAGGTGCATGTGGTCCTTGTGGATGGATTTGGCTCCCAGGTACTGAGGTATTTTGAATATTTGGTGGTAATGGACCAACATTTTGGTTGTACCGATCTGGACTACCTGGGCCAGAGAATCTTTGAGGTGTTAGGCTGGTTTGAGCTACGTCTGGAACTTTACAACATCGAGCACCTTGGGCATTAGGAGAACTTTGTACATTAGGATACCCAGGCCCATATGGTCCTATAGAACATGGGCTGTGAGCAGTTGGGTGTGGATATGAACCCGATCCTGGGGAACCTTGAGTTCTGATGATACAAAGTGGATTGGGACAAAATGGCGGTCCCGTACACAATTCACGACCTTGAGTGTAGGAGGTAAATTGACCGACGTTAGGGGAAAATGATCCTTGGCTGTTAGGGACAAAGCTACTTTGAGCATTAGGGGGATATTGGTCTTGAACTTGTTGAGCACCCCCGGGGTATCTTCTCGGGGAAGCCATTTGTTCTGACGTGTTTGGATAACACACTTGTGGAGATCGCATATTTTGAGGTGATATTGACGCACTGCGCATTTGTGATGGTATTTGGGTCTCTTCCATGGAATGCCATAGAATCTCCTCTTCGGGTACTGGCGTTTGTCCCCAATTCACTCTATTAGGATCAGCGTCTGCCACAAAATTTCCTCGACATGGACAGCCTCTCGCGGTAAGCGATTCGTTTGGATTATACAACTGGAAACTCGTACTTTCAGGTCGTTCAGACCTGTTGCGCATATTGGGTGACGTTCGGCTCTCTTGCATAGAAAGTTTTTGCCTCTTTTTGGGTACAGCCGCGTCTCTTGTAATATTTCCTTCACCGAGATAGGAAGCAATTGGATTATACACTTGCGGCGATTGTGCACTCGGAATATTAGAAGCATTTGGATGACAACATTGTGCAGATTGCGCTCTCTGAGGCCCTTGCACATACCCACTACGCATTTGTGATGGCATTAGGTTTGGTTCCGTAGAAAGCCGTTCAATCTCCCCTTGGGGTACTGTCGCTTGTTCCATCACACAAGCCGGCCTTCTAGGACCAAAGTCTCTCACAACATCTCCTCCAACGATTAAATAGGAACTTCTTTCATCAGACCTTTCATGCATACTGGAAGCAGCTGGCATATTTCTGCTAAACTCCTCATAATTTTGTGGATCTTGAAACGACAATCGTCGTATAGATGTTGATAAACTCTTGATTCTGTTTGCCAGTTCGTCAATCATATAGTCTACGTTAGTCCCTTCTTGCATTGGTATCTTTTCTAAGTATCTCGGGAGCTCTGCCTTCAATGATATTCTAAAAGCGTTATCACAACAGCTAACACCTGTTGCAATTTCTTGAATTTTTTTCACTATTGCATCTCTTGTTCTCCTTTTCTCTAAAGGACCTGCAGTTTCAGGTTTTTGTGGAATGTCGGATATCCAGTTTTCAACCTCCATTGCGAGTAAAATATCATCAGCTTCATCTTTTATGGCAGGAAGATTCGGCGTAGGGATTTTGTCAAAAGAATTTATGATTTCATTTGCGTATGCAGTTGTATCCATGTCTAATATATTATGTCTATTTTTTATTTTGTTTAGGAATTCATCAAGTTTCTTTAAGAAATTCTTTTGATGAACAGTCGCTTTAACGTTGTCTTCACCTTTATATCTAGTGTAAAGTATGTAATAGTCGGCCATATTCTGTTTGTCCAGTTCATCGTTTTGTTTATCTGCTTCGTTCTCAGTGGGCGTCCTTTCCGGCAGATTATTTTCAATATTATCTATAAGTTGCTGCTTAAAAGAAGCGGGTGCGTTTGTCGACTTGATCAAGTCATTCATAGCCAAAGTCTTTTGAAGCAGCTCCGCTTTTAACGTAGGCTTTGCTGCTTCTAATTCTGGTGATTGTGGAAAGACTATCAATAGCCCTTCCATCTCTTCCTCAAAAACGTCTTGGCAGTAATATTGATTGCCAAAAATGTTAGGATCTAACTTCATTCTGGTTACACTTTTCCATATTCCGTTATAGACGGTCAGTCTAGCTGTTTCTGCTTTTTGTTCTTCGGCTGCTGTTTTACTTGCTATAGGTAATTTTTTGACCCATTCTTTAAGATATTCGTCATAGTCTTCATTTAACTTTTTTACTGGAACTGAACCCCCGTGTCGGGTCGGTGAAGATTCAGTGCAGCAGCCACTCATTGCTTGTGGATTTGGGTCACGCATTGATTGCTGATATGGGTCTACCATAGGCCCATAGGTTCTTCCAGAAGTACCCATTCTTCCAGCGCTAGCATTTCCATGCTGTGTCTGAGTACAGTTGCCGGCTAGACAAGGGTCGATAATCGAGTCAGATAAAAAAGTATTTGAACCCCATGGATTATAAGGAGAAGCTGAACCAATACAAAGTCCACTTCCTCTGTTGTTCGGACTGCTTCGGCCTTGTGGTGGACAATAAGCATCAGCAGTTTGCGGACCTTGGCCATAGAATCCACCTCCAGTCTGGTCTGTGTGTGGTACAAATCCAGTGTGGGGTTGAAATCCTTGAGGTATTGAAGTAGCTTGACCTTCGTTTGAGCAAATATTCATATCACAGTATCGGCCTGACTGATTGGTTTTTTGGCCATCATTTACTCCATTGGAACAAATATCCTCTTCATAGCATGGTGTTGATTGACTCAACACCTGAGGTGGTGGTGAATAAGGTTTTGGACTACTTTGACCAGAGTTAGTACAGATACTACCCATTTCACAGCAGGGTCCTCCACTCAGATGCTTAGGATTAACAAGCATAGGGACAGGTACGTTATTGATCCTTTGCAGTAAATTTTCGGCGTGACTTATAGTTTCCTGGTTTTCATCTCCAACTAACTTATTTATCCATTTAAATATCTGATATTTTAATGCTTCTAATTGGTCTTGTGCAGAATCTTTACCGGCATGATTAAGTTCCACATATTTATGTCTATCTACTATATCTCCTGCTAGGTCATTAACAACAACTTCTCTGAAACCGGAATCCTGAATTCGGGGTATGTTCAAGGTGTCCAACCATTGGTTGATTTCTAGACAGAGTTGATTCGTATAACGATCTAGGTTCAAATCCAAATCTTTCTCATTCATGGATCTGATGCTGAAGTCTGTGTTGTCAGTTGAATTCATGTACGGCCCTGAATTATTGCTAACGTTAAGGATTGTATAAGTTTGGTTGAAAACACAATTGTTTAGCATATCCTGTAGATTTTCGATCATATTGTTTGAAATACAATTTGCTTGCTTATCAGTCATTTTGCCTAGATCTTGAAGAATCATATTCATTTCTTCTATAATTTCATCGACGTGTCCACACCAAATACAATCGATTGAGTCCATCATTAGATCCACCAGCTCGTTTTCCAAATCATCTAACGTGTCATTACAAATTCTTAAATTACATTCGCTAAGGAAATCTAATAAATGTGCTCTTACGTAATCTCTCATATCTTCCTCAGTTAGGATCTTCCTCGATCTACTCGCGAAGGATCTTCTCCTAATCCTTCCACTCTGTTGAGTCACTATTACATTTCTCATCCTTTTCAATAACACATCTACTAGTTTCCGTAGATAAGATTTGATGCCATAACTTTTATTAACTTCAATAGGAATTTCTTCTAGAATATCTACGATTTCCGATTTTAAGTCGAAATCTTCTTTAGTCCAATTTTTTAAAAGATCTTTGATTCTATCCTCTACTGTATGTAGCAGTTCACTTCTATCGACACACCTGCCTATGTCATTAGTTTTTAAGTTGAGATGACTGACCCAGTCTTTTAAAACAAAGTCGAGTTGTCGGTACTCAGATAACCTAAACGGTTTTATTTCGGATCGTAAAACATATTTGGAGTCCCCGTAACAATGTTTCAGTTTACCTACGAGCTCTTGGTAATCTGCTACATAGTCACAAACCATTGGACTAACACCTGACCCATATTTGTGATACTTATCATTTTTACTTTTCCCCCTTTCGTATTTATGGTCATTTCTTTCATAGTTATCAGTTACAAACAGTTTTTTAATTAATTCATCGCGAATCGTGTTCTTAGAGACAGTATCAGAGATTTCATTGATAAGCTGTAAAAGACTCATTTTCAATTCATCTTTAGACAGCTTTATCTCTTCTTGTGATTTAGTTTTCCTACTTACTATAGTCCTATTTTGGCTAGAATGAAAATCTATAGTGCTAAAAACGGTTTGAGCAGATTTCTTAGGTTTTAAAGTCGTATCGGACGGGTAAAAATTCGTTTGTATGGATTTGATTGATGTTCGTATGTCCAGGTTTTCAACGAAGTAGAATTCACCTTCCACGTAGTCTTCACCTGCAGAAGAGATGGGGGATTCGGGGATAGCTACCTGGAACAAAGATTTTAAGGGGGATGCGTTATAGAGATCTGTGCCCAGCAATGGGACAATACAAGAGGAGTTAATATAAAAGGTACATAATCAGCCTATAATGTTCCCACTGCTAGGCTCAGGCCTCCTCTCTATAAGAGGAGTGGGCTGTAATCCACCACACGAGCTCAGTGCGGGTTGGTAGTTTCACATGTCTTCGAAATTTTGGGTCAGACATGCTGGTTTCCTCACGATGTTTTTCTTCAAATCAGAAACCAGCAGGGTAATTGCGTAACACACTATCAGTAGCGATGGGTTTTCTTTGACAGTTCAACAACATTCATTGCGTGATTTACGTTGTTGAGTAGACACATTTTTCGAACTTAGGGAGCAATGGATTAGCAATATGCTTGATTCAAATTGAGAGTAATAGTGTGTTACGCAAATAGGGTGCAGATAGGCAATTCCCGTATTTTTAGGAACGTTCGCATTCTAATCTGTCTCAATTTGTCAAAAATACCTCTAGTTTCCCTACATTTTTGACAAGTTTTTGATATTGATTGTCGTTGAGATGAGTTTGCGACTAGATTTTGAACGATATTTTCGATAACGTTCTCTACTAACTTTTTAGACCTTTGTATCCTGCTTAAGCGTATGAAGTTTCATTAAAATCGGTTCATTCATTTCGAAAAACAAGGGCTAGAAAGTTTGTATGAAATGCCGTACGCGGAACGTCGCGTCGTGAACGCTCTAAAATGCATCACATTTAACACAGTATTCTTCCTCCTCTCTCCTACTCGATCTATGCTGTGCCCGACAGGGTCCATAATTGTGACTAATATAATAATTATGGCTTGTGTTTAAACGCCTACCAGAAATTATTTCCTTACCAACTATAAACAATAAGGTACGCATTAAAGAATTGAATTGAATTGAGGTCAAGGTCAAAGTACTACCATTGACGCACTTACGTCACCCATCAACCTATGACGCACTTACGTCACCCATCATCCTATGACGCACTTACGTCACCCATCATCCTATGACGCACTTACGTCACCCATCATCCTATGACGCACTTACGTCACCCATCATCCTATGACGCACTTACGTCACCCATCATCCTATGACGCACTTACGTCACCCATCATCCTATGACGCACTTACGTCACCCATCATCCTATGACGCACTTACGTCACCCATCATCCTATGACGCACTTACGTCACCCATCATCCTATGACGCACTTACGTCACCCATCATCCTATGACGCACTTACGTCACCCATCATCCTATGACGCAGTTGCGTCACCCATCATCCTATGACGCACTTGCGTCACCCACCCCTGAACCCATCAGGTAATACAAGCGTGTTAAATCAAAGTCTTACACTTTTCCTAGTTATTTCTCCTCGTGGTAACGTCGCCACTTCCTTGGACAACATTTTGACGGCAGCTGTGAATTTAAAGGGAAATATTGTAGTCTTGTCGTGTTGATAGCTAAAACGCCGTTGCAATATTTACAGGGTGTTCTACCCATGAATATGAACAACTTTCACTATGGAACCAACTCTAAAATCACGAAAAAAATCAGCTGTTTATTACAAAAGTTCAATACCTACTTGACCAAAAAAAAAAAATCAGCTGTTTCATACGAAACAGCTGATTTTTTTTTGTCATTTCAGAGTTGGTCCCATAGTGTAAGTTGTTCATATTCATGGGTAGACACCCTGTAATTTGGATACCATCATACCATAATCAGCCTATAATGTTCCCACTGCTGGGACACAGGCCTCCTCTCGGTGAGAGGGAGTGGGCCGTAATCCACCACGCGGGCCCAGTGCGGGTTGGTAGATGTCACATGTCTTCGAATTTTTTGGTTCTAGGACATGCCGGTTTCCTCACGATGTTTTCCTTCACCGTTTTGAGAGCAGTGGTGATGAAATAATTTACACAAAGTAAAGCGCCTGTCTGGGTTCGAACCTACGACCTACAACTCGTAAGTCGCGGCCGTTACCACTTGGCCACCACTGCTCGTGTAATTTGGATGGTGATAAAAAAATCTTCCTGTATAGATGCATTGAAAGGAACGGGAGAAGTGACTGTTTTTAAGGTACTTACCTTGTATCTCCATGTTGACTGAATTTGAACTCTGGAACCAAGGCATTAAGTCTCATTTTTACAGTAATAGAGCACAAAGGTGTTTAGAGAGTTCAGTTCCATTCAGCAATTCTCACTCCAGTCCGGAAACAGTTAGTGGAAAGAGAGGCTCAGCTACAATTTTTTTTTTTTTTTTACTTGGGACACATTACAGTCAAGCTATTGTAGCTTTTATGGCTCTTTTCGGAATTATTTAGTGTTTTTGCCAAACCAATTTTATTAAAGTAATTGATTCAAGTTTCCACTCACATTCTGACCACATGACAATGGATGATAGTCTTGATTCTCTCTGATTGTTGGAGGACACACTGGATGGCTGTATGGCTGTCAAAAGAAAATAATTAATTTTAATCATCATCATCATTTCAGCCGAAAGACGTCCACTGCTGGACATAGGCCTCCCACAAGCACCTCCACTTCGACCGGTTCTGTGCTTCTCGCATCCAACGTGTTCCTGCTGCCTTCACAAGGTCGTCGGTACACCTTGTGGCAGGATTCATTTCAATAAGGTGAAATTTTTTAAATATGACGGGAACATATAAAAAATGGTGTTATTTTGTCATAGCTTACAGAAATATGAAAAAAAAATCAGAAGTAATATTTTTGAAAAGTGTTTAACATAAGATTGTGGCTATAAATAAAAATATACGGTGCGTCGACTTGAGAACCCCCTCCGTTTTTTCGTCGGTCAAAAAGTTATCAGACTGAATGTCGAGCCAAACCCCTAACTCTACAAACCATTGATATATATATATAATACAAATTACAAACCTTACATCTTGGTCAAAATGTACGGATTGCAACATTTTGCTAATTTTTTTTTGTATTCTTGAATATTCTGGTAGAAACAGATATTGTAGTAAGCACAAAACCTTTCAAATAAAAAATGTTTAAAATAATAATAATAAATGTACATTTTTATGAAAAAATAAGCAAAATGATCATAGGGCATCAAAAAATTCGTCCGCATCGCTGTCAACAGGAACAGTGCCCAAAAGGCTGGCAGCATTTTGCCACGTTGTATGGCAATGCTAATTCTTTGACCAAGAAATAGGCCAGCCCTCTGGTCACGTGAAGAGTCGACCAACCGCTTGGCGATATCTCGAAAAAAAAAAAAATAACTTATACCTGTGCTATATTTTTTTCGATAAATGTTTTCCTAAAACAAACTTGAGACTACGATTAGAATGCGAACGTTATCTACCCCTCAGGAGTTTGGCTTCTTAACGAGCTGTTTCCAAAATAAAGATCCATAAACCTCCAAAAGACCGACCCGATTGTAGATCGATATCAAAGACAGGGCCTTCTTTTTCATTGGTCACTCTCGATAAGTGAAAATCCAAGATGGCGGCTGCAAAAAATTCAAAATAACGAAAATTTGTACATTTTTGCAGCCTTCATCTTGGATTTCCATTTTGACCTGACTATCGGTTTCTCATAAAATACTCACATAATTCAGGAAACCGTTCACCCCTTCCCTTATCCTTTTAGACATATCCCGAACGCATCTAACATCGTAAGTCCTAACAGGTCTGTCATGATGTTCATCCTTCTTCCTGTCCCTCGTTGGAGCCTCCTCAGCCTTCTTCGGACGGATGGTGACATCTGGCTTGTAAGTACGACTTCGAGTTGCTTTACTGAATGTGGCTTTCGTTTCCGGGACAAGTTGGGATGATTGTTCCGAGATTCGAGATGGAGAAGGTGACTTTCTGAAGGTTCTTGATGCTGGGGAAGAGGGTGGTTATACTGGTAATGTCGTTAGTGATTTTCGTCGGTTATTAAAAAAAAATGTTATTCCACACACTTTGAACGCGCAATACCTACGTCCGGTATTGCAGTTTACTATAAAACTGCAGATTTTTAGGGTTCCGTACCTCAAAAGAAAAAAGAACGGAACCCTTCTAGGATGACTTTGTTGTCCGTCTGTCTGTCTAAAACGTACATACATTTCGACACTCTCAAGGGAATCAAAATTTATAGGGTACCTACTTCCCCTAGAATCATGAAATTTGGCAAGAAGCAATGTCATGTAGCACAAGTAAAGGAAAAAATCCGAACACCGTAAATTTCTAGGTATATACCTACAAATTTGTAGGTACGGAACCTTCGGTGCAGTTGACCGGTTTTTTTTTTCCAAAAATTTGAATGTGTGCGTGAAGACGAGTAGCGTCAGCACATAACACACACACACACACACACTGCCGACTTCGCCATCATTGTCACCGACGCGACGGTACCGAGAGCTCCTGCGCTTACACACATTCATTCACAGCGTGTATATACACTTTGTTAAAAGTACTACACCAAGTACTTTTATTATAGTAACTATTATACTGGCACTCAGCATATAAATTCGCGTGAATATTCGCGTTATTTAATTAATACAAAATTAACTTTATTACAGTAAGTTTAGGGTTTGTTTTGCATTACCCAAGTAACGCAAATATTTTAACAAATATGCCAAGAGAAGCATTAGATTGCCTATAGCAAAGCAGAGTCACTGCAATGTTCACTACTCTTTCACCCTAAAGGTACACGCACACGTATCAAACGGGTAAGGGATCGGCACCGTATCGCCTTTCGCCTTGCCGTCTACCAGGCATCAATCTAACGTAAGCAGAAAAAGAAATCAGCTGTTCCCTACATTTTGACGAGTTATACGAACATAAATGTATGGAACAGCTTATCTTTTTTTCGCGATTTCAGGTTTGGTCCAATAGTAAAAGTTGTTCATAATGATGAGTACAATGAACTCTTAAGAGGTTGTTAATGTTTTACCAATAACCCTGTATGCCTATAGCAAAGCGGAGTCATTATTAGCCACTATTTCATCTTATGCAAAAAAAAAAACTTAGCTTACCACCCTTGTTAGCTTGAGTGTAATTGACAAGTCTCTCCATGACTTCCGAAGACCTATCAGGAGAGAGGCAGTTAGGATACTTCCTCAGGGACCTGGCGAACTGATCCACCACGCGGGAGGGTCGGGGGGAGCAGACTGACCCTGGAAAGTATAAATGTTATTATATCTTTTGGAACACGGAGTGGTAGATAATTTTTTGGAGGCCTGTTACTGTCGCCAGTACCTAATTGAAGGAGTACATAGTAGGTTCTGAAAAGTGATGTATTCTGTCTAATAAAAATTTATTTCTTTTAAATAATTATCTACCTACATATATGAGCCTTCATGATTTTTCCTTTTATAGAATTAGAGCCGGGTCTAACAGGGCCCCAATTCTGTATGGTACCTACCTAATTATTATTCCCCGCGTAATCTTACCTCATGCGTGCATTTTGACAGTTTAAAACACACCAAGTGCACGCCAATTTCGCGCGGTTTCATTCATTGTCATAAAGAATACGTTATTTTAGCAGATGTCGTGATTAGCTATGGAATTGACGGTTTCGAAGTAAGGAGACAAGTGGCCATAGTGAATTAGGGCCCTTTACACATTTGGCAAAGAATTTTGAACATTGGCAATTGTGTCGACCGTTGTGACGCGAAAATGTCCATACGAGATTTGCCAGATGATTTAGACATTCCGCAAAAAAAACCTAAAGTTGGATACGATTATGCCATACGAAACTCTTCTGGCAATCATTTGTACGACAATTTGTTTTACACGGACGCTCCAGATTTTGATAGGCGAGCTGATGAGTGATGCCTTGTGAGGTGTTTACACGAGTCAAGTTCTTTTCTCTTAGATAATCGCATACCTATTCGATTCGAGATATTCTCATCGTGTAAATGCCACTTAAGTAATGCTACTCTCGACTTCGTTAAACTTCAGGAACATTTGGCTTCCAGCTGTGATCTGCAGTGGCCAAAGAGGTTATATCGTCGTTGGCAGTGGCCTATATGGAAAGCTCTCAATCAATTGCGTACTCAAGTAGGCAGCTGCAGACACAATTCATCGTAGTGGGGGATTACTGAGCCATGTGATACCCAGTGCGAGTGCGGTGCCTCTAATCGGACCATGTCACAATTGCTGGAGTGTCCTAAGTGCTCGTTCAGCTGCACCTTGGCTTGACTTAAAGAATGCCACTGATACCGCATTCAACGTTGCCACATACTGGGCTCAAACAATATAAAATATCGAAGAAGAGTACCTACCATCATCTGCCTGCTTTTTCCCAACTATGTTGGGGTCGGCTTCCAGTCTAACCGGATGCAGCTGAATACCAGTATTTTACATGCAGCGACTGCCTTTTTTTTTTTTTTTTTTTTTTTTTTTTCCGCTGAGAAATGACGTTACGCATCTCCGCTCGTCGGGGGAAGAGACGGAGTATGTGGGACTCCCTGCCAGGGTGGCAGTATACCCACTAAAACTCAGCGGTGTTCCCTCATTGCCTTGATGGGGAGGTCATGGGAATCCGGCTCAGCCTTTGCATCCACAACCCCCCCGGCGCATGCCCGCCTAGCTGGCGGGCCCCGCATGTCCCCCCGTCTGGGGGGCTACGGGAATGGCCGGGAACACCTGGCCATTCCCGTCCGGCACTGGTGGAAGCCTGTGCAATACAGGCGAGGGTGCCCCCGCACCCGTCGCCTGCTGGCTTCCACCTGGGAGGAGTCGGAGATGACTGTCATACTGACGTCTTCTTCGACCCCTCCTCCGCCTTCGGAGCGGCGCCGCGAGAGGGTCTTCCTCCCGCACGCGCTCCGCCGCCTCCTTCTGGGATATGACGTGTTCGCAGAAGGAGGCGACTGCCGCCCAGGACCCCTCATCCCCTAGCATGGCGTTGACCAAGCCGGGGAGCGAGAGGTCCGTTCCGATCGCCGCGGTGAGACTGCGGCGCGGCTCGGACCACGACGGGCACACCTCGAGAGTGTGCTGTGCCGTGTCCTCCGCCGCGCCACAGTCGTGACACGACGGCGTCTCCTCCCGCCCGATACGGTGCAGGTACGATCCGAAGCAACCGTGTCCGGACAGCACCTGCACCAGACGGAAGGAGAGAAACCCATGCGACCGCTCGAGCCAGTCTCGCAGGACCGGCCCAATCGCGTCGAGGGTTCGGCGGCCGAAGGCTGCGGCGGCGAGGTCCCGCGTCCAGTGGACGACTATGGCGTCCTTTGCCTCCCGCCGGACGGCCTCCCGCTCTTCCGGGGCTGGGCGTTCTCCTCTCGCCCTTCGCCCCGCCGTCCATTCATATACTCTGGCGAGCACCCACGCCTCGAGTTCCCAAGGCGGGGTGCCGGCCAGAGCACATGCCGCGGAGAAGCCGACCGTGCGGTAGGCCCTCGCCGCCCGCTGGGCTATGACCCTTTGGGGGGCCCGCAATGCGGCGGCGTTCTCCCTCCTGTGGAGGGAGTCCTCCCAAATAGGGGCCCCGTAAAGGGCCATACTCCTCAAGATGCCGGCGTAGAGTTGCCGGCATCTCACGCTGGGCCCCCCCAAGTTGGGGAGCAGCCACGAGAGGGCGCCCGCAGTCTTCAGCAGGCGCGTCGATAGCCCGCTAAAATGCGGGCCGAAACGCCACCTGCTGTCGAGTACAAGGCCCAGATATTTCATCTGGGCCTTCACCTCGATTCGGACGCCCTCCACGAAGATGTGGGCGTCTGGTGGTTGGCGCTGCCGAGGCCCGTGGAAGAACACGGCCTCGGTCTTGTGCAGCGCCACCGTCAATCCTAGGCGGCGGATCCTCCCTGCGACCAAGGATCCGCCCGCCGAGGCCAAGTTGGCCGCCTCCCTGAAACTCTCCCCCCGGGCAGTGAGGAGAGTGTCATCCGCGTAGCAGACGACACTCGTGCCTCGGAGGAGAGTTCCCCGCAAGAGCCAGTCGTAGCCGACGTTCCAGAGGAGAGGTCCCACGACTGACCCCTGTGGAACGCCGGCCTCGACTGCGTACCGCCGGACTTGGCCAGCCCTGTTCACGAGGACGATCGCCCGATCCTCCAGGTAGCTGGCCAGTAGACGCCGCATGTATAGAGGCACCCCGTGGAATCGGAGCGCCTCTAGGATGGTGCTGTGGGGAACAGAGTTGAAGGCGTTGGCTATGTCGAATGACACCGCCAACAATCCGTCCCCCACCTCCATCGCCTCCTTCACCTGGCCCTTAAGGCGGGCCAGCGCGTCTACTGTGGAACGCTCAGCCCGAAAACCAAACTGAGCGTCCGACAAATCCGGCCCCACATTCCGCAGGTGGCTCTTTAGGCGGGCAGCGATTATCCCCTCGAACATTTTGCCGACCTCATCGAGCAGGACGATGGGTCGGTATGCCGAGGGCGAGTCTGCAGGGCGGCCCTCCTTGCGAAGGAGGCATAACTGCCCCTCCTTCCACGGCTTCGGGAACCTCCCAGACGCAAGACATGCGCTAAAGAGGTCCCGAAACCGCTCCTCCATTTGGGTGGCGGCAATTGCCACCACCCTCGCCGGGACACCGTCGGGGCCCGGAGCCGTCTTCTTGGCGCGGATGTGCACAATCGCCGCGCTGAGTTCCGACTCCGTGACAGGAGGGGCCTCCTCTTCCTCCTCAGCTGTCGGAGCCATCCCCCGCGGAGGGTCCATCACTGGTGGGGTGAAGTTGTCCCTGCACGGGAACAGGGACTGAACCACCCCATCCAGGAAAGAGGGCTCCAGGGTCTCGGCCACCGGGGGACCAAAGGGGCGCAGCTTGTTGCGCGCCACCCTGTATGGCCTCCCGTAGGGATCGTTGTCGAGACCCTCCAGCATCTCCGCTCTCGCCGAGTCCTTGGCGTCGGCGATGGCCCGCTCGAGGACCAGTTTTGCCTCTATGTACACCTCATAGAGGTGGTCCTCGTGGGCGTGGTCTCGTCGACGCCGCCGCCGGCTCCGCGCGTAGGCCCTCCTGGCCCCCACGCACGCCGCTCGAAGCCCCTCCAGCTCCACCGACCACCAGTACACCGCCCGATTGGGCAGCGGTCGGCCTGACCGAGGCATGCTAGAATTGCACACCTCGGTCAGAGACTCCCTCAGGTGTCCCGCCACGGTGTCCACGTCCAGGCCAGCGGAAGGCGGCGAAAGCCAGTCCTGGATAAACGCCGCCTCCGCCGCCGCCTCCCTGTCCAGGCGGGTGAGAGCCCACCGTGGAAAGGCTGACCGCCCCGAGGGGGGCCGCGTCTCTCCGGGGCCACCGGTGGAGATGTCGAACCGCACGTAGCGGTGGTCCGACATGGTCTCCACCAGATCTACCCGCCAGTTCAGCACGCGCGCGGCCAACGCAGCTGACCTCCACAACCCAGTAATACCTAACACCCCTTGGTAAGACTGGTTGTCAGACTTTCGGGCTTCTGACGACCCTTAACTCCACGAATGACAGCCGGCACCAACGGCTTAACGTGCTTTCCGAGGCACGGAGGAGTCTTGGTATGTAAAGACGGTCACCCATCCACGGAGCAACTGCGGCAAGCGTAGCTTAACCTGATTGATCGAACTGTGCGCACAAGCCAAGAAGAATACTAAAGACACGAAAAGAAGAAGAACAAGAATGCTACTGTCTACTACGACTACTGCTTACCTCGATCAGGCCAACACATGCCTCCTCGGAAGCTGTTGACAGGAGAACTGGGTCTGATTTGAGATCCGTTTACGCCACTACCAGCACCACCCACGATGAAGTTTCCATGACCTGTCAAATAAGTCATTAAGGTTCTCATCATCTTTTCCGCCAAAAGACGTGTAAAGCTGGACCTACCTCAAGTGTTGTCACATCTGTGCTTCTTGCATTACGATATGTGGCACGTTCATGAAAATAGAACAGATAGTACCTATCCTGCCGATATTATGGCACATTGAGCTTTAGAAAGAGATTCCCACACAGTTGTGAGTGACAGAGACGACGTCGGACGAGGCTGAGATTTCACGCCAGCAACGGCCGATTATGCTGATATAAATAAGGCTAAATAAGGTTTGACTCACGCGTTGTTGGGTAGACCACCAGAATATCGAGAACGCTGGATGGATATATAATGTACATATATATTTTTTGGCGATATGAGTTGGAGGAACCCTTTACAGTTTTTTTGTACATAAAGCTGACAGTCACGAGATATTGCTTGAGCTATAGTTGGTACTCAGAAAAGTGAATTCTAATGTCTTAAATGTAACTTAGGTATTATGGACATAGCCTAAAAAGTTATCATTACTGCCTATGATGAATACTATGATTTTGATAATACTCAAGGTGACAAGAAGAAGTGCACTCACCAGGATAAAGATCAGATCGTTGTGGTGGGAACTCCGATAACTGCACCGGCGGTGATGTAGGACGCATATTGCAGTGCATCGTCTGGTTGAAAACTTTTAAGCTATAACCAACCATTACCATACAACAGACACATGTATGTCACAACATTTTATTTGATTTTGTATGAGCTTTTCTCTAATATCACATTTAATAAATTCTCTTAAAGTGCCACTAGTCGATATTTTTTCGAGAATCGGATTATCTAGCTTAGGAATTTGATGAGGAAAAACTATTTACATCCCGGCTATACTACCTATTACATTTTGTAATTCTTACCGTGAAAACTTAGGTGAAGTATTGATACTATTGATAGCTTTTTTTTTTCTTTTTTTTCGGATGGGAAATCATCAAATGACCCCTCCCGCTCTGGGTGGAGCGGAAGGGAGTGTCAGACTCTTACTAACTAAAACCCACCCGTGTTCCTTCCTTAGCCCTTTATGTCCCGGGCCAGCGGTAACCCTTTCGGACAATCCCGCTGACCAGTAGTGGGGGGTAGTCTATGTTGTACCTTGTACATAGAAGCGTATCTCCCATCAACAGCCTGGGCATCTCTGTCGCACTGTTGCCCTGACAACTGGCTGAGCTGGCTGACTGGCTCCGTGCTGTTCTCTGTCATTAACTTGGGTGGACACTGTTGCGTGGACGCGTTCATCACATTGATAACAGGTGCTGTGCGTTGAGGCGTTGGCGCCGGTTGTGGTTGTGTTGCTGGAGAAAAAGGGTAGCTAATAAAAACAGCCTTTATTTCCTCTGACCTTAATACATAAACAAGTCATAATATTACATTAATCATTAATTACCAGGTCAGCATGTTTTGCGACATAGGCCCCCTGTATTTCCCTCCACTTATTCCTCTCCAGAGCTGTTCTTCGCCAACTTTTTGGCAAATCATCCCTTTCACCTGTCTTTGCCTAGGTACGTCTTTTTCCATTGCTCTGGTAGATATGCCTACTAATAGCTGTTCTCTAAAATGTCGTAGTATTGAGGATGTTTTTGATAAAAACTGCTTTCTGAAGGGCGTTGGGTAGAGTCGAGGATTATTTTGAGGAAACGACATATTTTATAGGTGAATTTAAAGATTTAAGGGAAATTTTGGATAAATCTAAATTTTCTAAACTACATTTTGGAATGTAGGTGTTAAGATGTGGCGGAGTTCGATAAACTGTGATGGAGAGGCCTATTTTAATAAGCTTTATTAACGGGATTAAAGCTAATGAAAATATCATTTTATTCATTCATAACTTCACTGGTCTACCGAAAAGCGTCTTGCAAAACAGTACTAGCACTCTCTCGCTGTAGTCGGTCCCTTATGTCTGAGGATCGTGGTCAGCTTCGAAGTTGCATCTGGAGCGGATGATCCGTCTCCACCGGTTTCTGTCCAGCGCATCCCTTACCACCGTGTAAAATTTAGTGGACGATGATTCCTTCACCTGATCGGTCCATCGTGTTGGTGAACGACCGCGCGATCGTTTCCCTTGGCCTACCTTGCACTACTAAACTTTACAATAATTTAAATATCTTCAAACTGTGCTTGCGTAAACTAGGATTAATATCGCGTCGGTGGAATCGTGGCGCCAGTTTACTACTGTTCTCATCTTGTCAAAGCTGTGTTTCTACTTGTACTTCTGTTTGCCATAGTCTAGCACTGATAAAGGTACTATAGTTGTCTAGAAGTAATCTCACTAGTGTTAGGCAGTAGAGTGTACTGTCGGTTGCCGTCCAGCAGCGTGACCGCCAGCCCTGCCTCCCGCAGTCCCCTCACCACCGCCACCATCCCGTCGCCCTCCATAGTAACAGCTCAATTCTGGTCCGAAGGGATATGCTGCGGAAGAAAAGACTAAATGATCACCTGTTAGAGTATTTCTATTCTTTTCTATTCTATTCTTATTCTGTGGTTAGTACAGAATGAGACCACACACACCACACGCGAACTACGCATCATACTGACGTCACGCAATAATCCTGCATCGCGCAAGCAGAGTTTACTGCACGACTAGCATATATACAACGTCCCGACATCCATCGTCGGGCAGTTACCCACCAGACACAACACCCGTCTGGTCGGAGGATCCTCATTCCTCCATTTTCTATGGAGGATGAGTGAACTTCACACCCTGTTCCTCATACCTCTATTAAGGTCTATAATATGATACCTCTATAGGTCTAATATGAGACCTATCATCTGCCTAGCCTTTTCCCAACTATATTGGGGTCGGCTTCCAGTCTAACCGGATGCAGCTGAATACCAGTATTTTACATGGAGCGACTGCCTATCTGACCTCCACAACCCAGTTACTGGGTAATACGATACCCCTTGGTAAGACTGATTGTCAGACTTTCGGGCTTCTGACTACCCGTAACGACTGTCAAAAATCCACGAATGACAGCCGGGACCAACGGCTTAACGTGCTTTCCGAGGCACGGAGGGGTCACGGTATGTAAAGATGGTCACCCATCCACAGACCAACCGCGGCAGGCGTAGCTTAACCTGATCGATTGACCTGTGCGGCTGTTATTATCTAGTCACGGGCCCCTCTAATATGAGACCAACATTACACTTGCAAATAAATCCGACATATCGTCGCTGTGGGTTGTGGATTACCTAAGTTAGATGAAAATGCAATTTCGATAGATCTCTAGTTATTTTCAAGAATAACGTGGTTTAGCGTTGTACTTACAGACATCTTTAGTAATCTTAAACAAGAATAACACAAATCAGGCCTAGAAGCCTGCCAATCGTCACCGTGTGGTATGGGCCTGGAAAAAAATATCGCGATATAGATAACCAGTTAAAACAGGGTGGCTGCTAGCTGCTGGATGATAGTAGCCGAGGATCGAGTAGAATGGAGAGTGATTGGAGAGGCCTATGTCCAACATTGGACTGCTGATGATGATGTTGGTGAAAGACAACGGGGCCTTCATCAAGTTAACTTAGTCTCCAAGGAACTAAAGGTCCAAAGGAAGGAAAAAAGGCAAAGGAAGGAAGAAAGAAGGAGGAGGAAGGAAGGCAAAGGTAAAGGTAAAGGAAGAAGGTCTCTTGTAGAAAGAATGACCAGTGTCCACGCCATCTACACTAGACTCCGACGCAACAACATATCGGACGCGGTAGAGGCGCCGTCATGACACACTACAAGCCCAAAGCTTGTTTATCTTATCCAGCCTTTAATATACCCACTGCCGGGACACAAGCCTCCTCTCTGTAAGAGGGAACGGGCCGTAATCCACCTCGCGGACACAAGAATTTTTGGCTCTAGGACATAGGACATGCCGGTTTCCTTACGATGCTTGCAAAGCTTGTCTGTTATGGCCAAAATCAATAGAGTTTCAAGTAGGTGCCTACTCGGTTAAAATACCCAAAAGCTGACAACTGCTAATACTACCTACATAACATATATAAAGTGCTTCGACAGCCGAAAATGACCGAAAACGACATTTTCACCGCAAATTTTTCGCCGTGCGGAGAGAATTGTGCGGTAGTCACCTGTGTAAAGCTCGCATTTATAGTGCGTAGTGCAATGCTTCGGGCTAAGTCACAAGGCTAGATGCTCGCTTATGGGGCATATTACACTAGGTTGATTTTCGCCTTACGGCTGGTCGCTTACCAAATCGCCACCCCATTTACACAGGTCGATAAAAATCGCAGGTCATCACCATCATTACATCATCATCATTCACAAAACAAAACATCATCATCATCATGGTGGATCATCATCATCGTGGTCGTTTTGCATCAAAATGTCGACCTTCATGCAGCAGGCGAAGGCCTGCGACTAAGCTCTTTCTCAGTCAATTTTAGTCACGCGCCGCATGCGACCTGTCGTCGCACGACAAATGTCGAAACCTACTACTTTGGCATTTGCGTGCCGGTGGCCTAGCCGGATTGCCATATATACAGTCGATTTTCGCCGGGCCCGTGCGGTGAAAATCTTGCAGCAATGTCTCCTGCGAAGTAAAGGCCGTAGTGGTATGCTGCGGGCTAGGCGTCAAGCTCGTAGCGAACCAACGCTTCGTGCTCAGTGCCAGATTAGCCCTTGCTTAGGGCATCACATCTCGGGGGGCACCATAAGGCAGAAACAGCACCGAAACAGTATTTTCTAGGACATGAAAGGCAAGGCTGTTTATCAGCAAGATATAACAAGACCCAAAAGTCACTCTAGAGATGTGCGCCAATCTTTACAAATCGCTCGTCGATGTTTTGGAAAAATAAGAGGCGACTAGGAGTGCCTACAGGCGTGGATTGCTTAGGGCATCAAGTGGTCTTAATCCGACACTGTTCGTGATACGCTGCATGACTAATTTGACACTTCTCCGTGCTACGTTACTCCCAACGCAGAGGCCTAACCTAGCTAAATTCGGCCCAAGTAAATATCTCAAAATGCACCAAGGAATCATTGTCGTAGAATGAAGCTAGATGCAAAATATTAACAAAAGCCGTTAGGATACTTACATGTCTCGCTAGAATTTAAGTAAAATAAGTTAATTTCACGTTCAAATAATAATGCCACAGTAATTTAACTTCAACAGTTAATTTAGAACAATTTAGAATTTTGTGATCTATCTGCTGGAGATGTCGGAATAAAACTGACAGGTTTCTTTTGCTTTTCTTTGGAATTCAAAGTTGACAATGGTTTCAAGAAGGATGAATAGCAATTACCTACCTTTTCACACTGACTGCCTCGTTAGTCTACTACTGCCGAGTAGCCTTCTTCTTCGTGTCACTAGCACGACAGTATTTCAGATCTTGTTGACCAAAACGTTGCCACTTCCACGGTGTCCTCGGTGGTAGGGCAGAGGTCACTTTGACTGCATGTTCTGGGACAGAGCAGGATAGGAGGTGGAGCATACTGCAGCTGAGCTTGAGGTCCTGAGTTCAATTCCCAGGCCGGTCAGGCGTGATGTTATAATTACTACCTGCGGTCTTCGGTAAAAAGCTGTTTATTCGAACTGAACTTAGAGGCGTACGCGCATGACACGCAGGTCACACCAATATAACTATAGCTATCTACTAACTAACCTATAACATCCCTCCACCATATATTCTTAACTAAAATGATACATAACTAGAAGAGTTTACGATAATTGGTTCTAGCAATATTCCTTAATTTTGGACGAACTTCCGTATCCGTTCGGAAATCAGGCTTAGGACCAGCTGCCTCAGATCCTAGCTCAGCTGTTGGTTCAGCTACTGTTTCAACTGCTGGCTCTCTGATTAGTTCTCTAAACTCTGAGCTTGCCTCGCTCCACTCTTCCTCTTCCTCTCTCGGTGATATCACCTGTCCCACACCGGCGATGAGGACCCGACTAGCTATCAAAGATTTTCTTGCTCAAGAAACGTACAAAACATTGTAGATCCCGCCCGTGTAAGTAAAAGAGACACAAATTCGTACCGCCGGCCGCCGCCGCCGCCGCGGCTGCCGGTCGCTCCATGTAAAGTACTGGTATTCAGCTGCGTCCGGTTAGACTGGAAGCCGACCCCAACGTAGTTGGGAAAAGGCTAGGCACTATGATGATATTCGTACCGCCGGCGAGTACTAGTTTGTCGCAGCGACAAGAGCTATCAAAGAGGGCACTCGCTCAGCGACGCTCGCTGGACGGGCAGAATACTCGTTGAGAAACTCACGCTTGGTACAATACGACCGACGTAACTTGGCGGGCCTGAACATAGGCACTAAGAAATTTCGCGCATGTTCTCTCACTCGCACACGCCTCATGTCACCATTTAGTTCCTAAAAAATCTTCAAAGCCTTTTTTAAGCCTTCTGGGCAAAGTTCAAGCCCTCCAACTTACGACGGTCGTATCGTATTGTAAGTACATATGTATGTATACCAGCGAGTTGTCGGTCGTCGCCGTCGCGTCGCGCACACTCGCCGGCGGTAGGAGGGGCCATAATGAGGAAGAGGGGCAGAAACTTCGGGGAGGGCAGCAAATATAGCCTACAGATATCCTTATGATCTGCTTACCCTTTTCCCAGCTTTAGTGGATGCTTCCAGTCTAACCGGGTGCCAATACCTACCAGTATTTTACAAGGAGAGACTATACAACATTATTTTTAGTATATTATGCGAAACCCGAAACACGTGTCTAGTATTTTTATGTAAAGAATCTATGTACAAAATTTCAAAACTGTATCATGAAAAATCACAAAGTTATAAGCTTGTTAAGTTACCTGTTTGTCCGTACAAAAACATGCTCACCGCCGTTTTGCGCTCATTGATAATAGTACCTAGGTACCTAACCGTTCGGCGCGGAGATTGGAAACCTACTTAGTGTCGCTCGGTGTCCAACTTTTAACCTTTTTTAAATATTTTTGGGGCAAAATATAACATGGGGTAAAAATTATTTTTATTAGTTACTTATTCTGAACAAACTATATTCAGGTTTCGCATATACTAATAATAACATTGTAAGTATATCCATCTGACCACAACACAGTTACTGGGTAAAACAATACTTACCCCTGAAAAAAAGGATGTGTGCTTATGACCACATGATATGATGTGAAAACTTACGACTGGAGTCAAGTATACCTACGTGATTCAGCGACGAGTATACGCAATACAGCACCACCAATCGACTGGAGCCGTCTATTATTACGTCCACGAGTATACCCGATTCAGCGTCACCTACCCGAGCGTGACGGTTCAGTCGTTCACTTTTCAAAAGAGCGCAAACAGCGGCTAAAGCTTGTTTATTACAGCAATAAATTGGTAAATACTTTTTGCTTATAATTATGACAGTATACTCACTCGTGCTCGTGACCACAGACCACAATATAATGCATACATACAGCATCCATGGACGTAATATATCTATATATTACGTCCATGACAGCATCATATTGTAGTCTTTGACGGAAGGTAACTTCTCTTCTTAGTCTGTGACGCACGGTAACTCGTGACAACGTCATTTAATTTTTGATAAAAAATATTTAAAATTATTAAAAAAAAAAACACAAAATTACAACACCACAATAGCATGTACTTAAATTAAATAGAAGTTTTAGAAGATAATTGGTACCGAGGTGCAATGACGCTGAAAGACGACGTCTTCACTTTGGTCCAAGAATTATCCAGCACTGGGCTTTCTGCCACCTTCATTGGAGCGCCAGACGGAAGTTCTGAAGGTATAACAACATACATATACCATCACGTTTTATTCCCCGAAGAGGACGACGTTGCATCCATAGCACTCCCCCCACATTTCGTTAGTTACCATAACCATAATCAGCCCATAATGTTCCCACTGCTGGGACACAGGCCTCCTCTCGGTGAGAGGGAGTGGGCCGTAATCCACCACGCGGGCCCAGTGCGGATTGGTAGATGTCACATGTCTTCGAATTTTTGGTTCTAGGACATGCCGGTTTCCTCACGATGTTTTCCTTCACCGTTTTGAGAGCAGTGGTGATGAAATAATTTACACAAAGTAAAGCGCCTGTCTGGGTTCGAACCTACGACCTACAACTCGTAAGTCGCGGCCGTTACCACTTGGCCACCACTGCTTCACCACTTGGCCACCACTGCTTCACCACTTGGCCACCACTGCTGCACTTTCGTTAGTTATTATAACTTAAACAGCCGATAATGTTCCCACTGCTTGGACCTTGGACACAGGCCTCCTCTCTTACGGGGTGTCCTGCGTGAGCGCCGAATACGACGCGACGCGAGACGCTACGAACGCGACGAACGCGATCAACTCAACGGCATTCCCTGCTTGCGGCCTATGTGGCAGTCTGCGGCGAGACGCGACGTAAGGTCTCATTTACGGAGACGCGGGGCGTCTCGCGTCGCGTGTGGCGTGGCGTCTCGCGGCGCGTCGGACGTTTTTTCTGTTTACGGTGGGGCGGCGCGTGAAGCGGCACGCATCATCGCACGCGTAAACACAAACTTATAGCAATATACGACCAGGTTCATAGACAAGCGAGACGGGAAGCGTGGCGGTGCCCGCCGCGGCGCCCGCGGCGAATCCTCTAGCGTGTAGCTCGGACATAGCTTCATCGAGAATTGCCGCTGCGTGCGCCGCGCGATAAACGCCGCGTGGGACGCGTCGGTGCCATCCGCGGGCTCGGCCGCAAAAAACGCCCTAATTCAAACAAACGCGTCTAAAATCGCTTCTCCGTAAACGCACTCATACAACGCCATATATTTGAATTCAGTGCGGGCCGCGCCGCTCAACGCAACGCGCGACGCCCCGCGTCTCCGTAAATGAGGCCTAACGCGTACTTGTTTTGAGGGCGACCAGACGCGACACCACGAACTACGAAATGGTTGATTAAAAAGCGTTTATAGCCGCAGTGCGTGAGCAAAGATTGTTGTGGGACAAAAAACATTCAACATTATAGGAATCTTTTTATACTTTAAATATGAACTTTCAAGCAAAATTGTACTGTACTTCTCCATTATTCGAGAAGTAATGGCCAAAATCACGTAGGACATTTGTCGCGTGTACCATCGCGTCGCATTGCATCGTGTAGTGTCGCGTCGTATTCGTCGCTCACGCAGGGCACCCCGTTAGGGGCCGTCTCCACGAGCGAGAGATTTGCGGCGATATTATCGTCGTGTCACGTATCTCTATACACTCTCTTAGAACACGGCGATGTCGCCGCGAAAATTTGATGGCACGGCGAGACCATCACCGCGATTCTCTCGGTCGTGGAGACGGTCCCTTCGAGAGGGAGCGATATGTCATCTACCACGGGGGCCCAGTGCGGGTTGGTAGATGTCACATGTCTTCGAAATTTTGGTTCTAGGAGAACAGTGGTGGCCCCAGTGGAAACTACCACGACTTACGCAAGGGGCTCGCGTGGTGGATTAGGGCCCACTCCCTCTCATAGAAATAAGGCCTGTGTCAGCGGGAATATTTTAGGCTGATTGTGCTAAGTGCTACCTTGGCTTCGAACCCACGACCTGCAACTCGTAAGTCTGGGCCGATAGCACTTTGCCACCACTGTACTTAAGGCGAAAACGGTAAGGAAGCCCGCGAAATTATTATTTTTTCACGTTTTTTGTAAACGTAAATTTGAATTTCGCTGGCTACCTTAGCGCTTCCCCCTTAATTATGTTTTAGGCGGATCTTAGACCACTGGAGCCCCGTCGTTTGGCGTGGCGCGTTGTAGTGTGAGATCCGCCTTATCCCTTCTTAATATTCCACGTCTCACAGGTTCAAAATCTTCAGACCTATTAAAAACTTTAGAGCAAACGAAATCGTCAGAGGACTGCGATCCAAACAATCCTACAAGGGATATTGAAGTTAGAGGTGAGTTCCACTGTTACTCCAAGTTGCCCGAAATGTTACCATTTTCTAGATAAACCTTCCTATTTATAAACGTAACTAAATGTTAAGCATAGTGAGAGGGGCTTGTGGCTAAGTACTTAATAACAGCTGGACGGGTCGATCGATCAGGTTAAGCTACGCTTGCCGCGGTTGGTCCGTGGATGGGTGACCAACTTTACATACCATGACCCCTCCCTCATCTCGATCAAAAGCAAAAAGAATCTCAGGCAGATTCTTTTTAGTAGTTCCAGAGATTAGCGCGTTCAAACATACAAAAACACCGGCCAAGTGCGAATCGGACTCGCACACGAAGGGTTCCGTACCACAAGGCAAAATCGCCAAAAAAAAAAAAACGTTTGTTGTATGGAAGCCCCCTTAAATATTTATTTTATTCCGTTTTTAGTATTTGTTGATAAAATGGCAACAGAAATACATCATCTGTGAAAATTTCAACTATCTAGCTATCATCGGTTCATGAGATACAGCCTGGTGACAGACAGACAGATAGTGGAGTCTTAATAATAGGGTCCCGTTTTTACCCTTTGGGTACGGTCTTTCGACTTCCTTATCTTGTCTGTTTTTGAAAGACACTATCTGGCCCAAGTATGTGTACTCATCGACATATTGCAACACATGTCCGTCTACCTCGACCCTACGTTTCGTGCTGTTGGTCATGACCTGTGTCTTGGACCTGTTCATTGAAAGTCCAACCTCAAGACTTGCCGTGCTCAGATCTTGGAGCATTTCCTCAAGTTCTGAAGGTGATGTGGAGAATAACACTATGTCATCTGCAAAGCGGAGGTTTGTTAGCTGGTGGCCGCTAACATGTATACCTCGTGACTTCCATGAATCAGGCAACTTGTTAAAAACCTCCTGCAATGCACTTGTGAACAGCTTAGGTGAGAGTGGATCGCCTTGTTTGACACCTTATTCTATTTTAAAATTTGGACCAGAAACAAGTAGCTTGATGTTCGCAGAGCTACTTCTATAGATGGTGTCAATGAGGTCAATGTAGGTGTGGGTAACATTTTGGGACTCCAAGGCATTAATAACTGACTGATGGCCTATACTGTTGAATGCCTTGGCATAGTCCACAAAGGCCAGGTAAAGTGGTTTGTTGAATTCATTATATTTTTCTATTACTTGATTGATGGTATGGAGATGATCGGTTGTGGAGAAATGGGGACGAAATCCAGCTTGTTCGGGAGGTTGGTGAAGGTCAAGCGTCGGAGCGATACGGTTTTCTATTACTTTGATAAACAGTTTGTATAAATGTGAAATAAGGCTTATGGGTCGATAGTTCGCGATGTCAGCTTTGTCTCCTTTCTTATGAAGTAAAATTATATTAGAGTGACACATTTCAGAGGGAATTTGACCGGTGTGTAGGATGGTGTTGAAAAAAGATGTGATGTGAGGCAGAAGAGTGTTTCGCCCTAACTTTAAAACTTCTGTAGTTATTCCGTCCGTTCCAGGGCTTTTATTGTATTTCATCTCGCGAAGAGCTCGTTGAACTTCGTAGGGACTAATAGGATCAACAGAGTCAGGGCAATAATAAATAAAGTGTCTGGGCTGTTTGTGTTGATCCTGGTACAGTTTTTTATAGAACTTTGTGGAAATGTCGATAATTTTGCTTGAATTACCTTGTTTTATCCCATTTTCGTCCATTAGGTTGGAAATCCAGGTTTTTTCCTTCGTGATTCCCTGTTTGGCAGATCTTAAAGAGGTGTTACTCAGTAAAGCTGATTTGATCATGTTGGTGTTACAGTCTCTTACGTCTTTTCCTAAGCTTCGTTTAACCAATTTATCTATTTTATTATATTCTACTCGATTATGCTTTAACAATTCTCTATTCTCTATTAATGATACCGTCTGATTGCTTAATTTGTTGGTTGCTTGCTTGTTGCTTGCTGATTGCTTAATGGTTTTCTATCTTTATTTATTTTATCTAGGTCATGAAGAACCAGGCATTTTCCAAGACAATGATGACAAGAAGCACAGGTACAGCTCAATGTCAGCAGAAGTCTGTTTCACGAGAGACAGACCAATATTGCGAAAGAAAATGGCGAACAGGGTGGACGTCAGATATGCAAACATAACACAGAAGATCAGGTCGTCTTGTTTACTGGTAAGTTATCATGACATCACGCCTATATTCTCCGAAGGGGTCGGCAGGGTGCACATACGAGTTCGCGTTTCTTTGGTAAATTTCCCTCAGTCGTCAGTTTATTTAATTCGCCAGTTTCGTTGATTAGTCACTGTGGCGTAACTATACAGTTTGGGGCCCGTGGCAAATTCAAGGAATGGGGCCCTCCCTCAATGTAGAAAGCTGAACCAACGTTATAGTTTTTTTTTTTTATTAGCACTTCTCCCGCGACTTGTTCTGCGTACATTTCATACTTTCCCCTACAAAATTTAACACCTGACTGCTTCTGTCCTTATGTTAGGATCCTCCTGTGCTCATGGCCCTCTCGGGTCAGGGGCCCCCTCTGGCTGGGGGCCCGTGGCATTTTGCCCCAATGCCACCCTATAGTTACGCCACTATTGGTCAGTTATTCACTGATTCGTCAGTTTTATCGATTAGACAGTTGCGTTAACTCGGCAGTTTCCAGTGTTGGCCAGTTTTCGTCAATGAGGCAAACTTTTAAGTTGTGTATAACTTTAAAAATTAATTGCAATTCGCCGTTGAAAAGGGAGGATTCTCCAACCAGACGGGTGTTGTGTCGGGCTGTCGTATAAATTATGCAGGTTTCGCGGATAACTTTGCTTGCGCGATGTAGGATTTGTGGCTACATGGCGCACACTACGCGACATGCGACTGCGCCACCTCGGCGACTAGACGCACTGACACAGTTTTTGGTTTCGGTCAAAATGTATGGAACAGCTAATTTGTTTTTAATAACGGACGAAAAATTTCAAAGCAAGTGGGTTCAGGATCATGTACTGAATCCATGAATTCATGGTAACAGAGGTTGCACGTCGATGTCCTTACCACCCTGTATTTTCTTCAAAGCTCCGTACACTTAGCGTTGAGTTTCACAGTCGCAACGACAGGCTTTTTGTCGCGACGACACACAGTTTTTCTGGCATTCAATATATAAATTTTCTTCTAATCCTGCGACCAGCAGCTATGTCCGAAGATCCAGGAGAGATTAGACGAACACAGGCGCATTCACCACTCCAAGTTAAGAAAAGAGGAATTTGGTTGCGGTACTCGGAAGGGAGCGCGTGATCGAGCTGTAAGTTTACAAATCATACTAATTAATATTATAAATGCGAAAGTGTGTCTGTCTGTACCAAAAACTAGTTTATTATATAAAGTACTAGCTGCGCCCCGCGGTTCACCCGCATAAGTCTCAATCCCGTGGGAATATCGGGATAAAAACTATCCTATGTCCCTTCCCGGGACTCAAACTATCTCTATACCAAATTTCATCTAAATCGGTTCAGCGGTTTAAGCGTGAAGAGGTAACAGAGTTACTTTATTTTATTTATTTTTATAATAAAACAACGTGCTATGCTGTGTCAGAAAGAAAAGTGATGCTCTTTTATTATATAGTAAAGACTTACACATACAAGTAAATAGATGGCAGCACAGTACACATTTTAGATATTTACAACACCCCCACTAAATCTAACAATGTGCTCACATGTATAATAGTACATTTTAAATATGCTGAACACCCAATTTATCCAAAAAATAATAATGCTTACTAGCACATAAACTCTTGGTAAGCAAATCAGCGGGCATCTCAACTGACGGCAAATATTTAACATTTACAATTCTATCAGTTACACAATCTCTACAAAAGTGGTACCGTATATCAATATGCTTGGTTCTTTTATGGAAAACTGGATTTGCAGTCAGCTTTAGTGCACTCTGATTATCATTATGTAAATCTATAGTATACATTTGCTTTGTTATTTCATACTGCAAGTTCCTCAAATAAACAGATTCTTTACAGGCTTCAGCCAATGCCATGTACTCTGCTTCGCTACTGGACAAGGCAACTGTTTTTTGTTTTTTAGTTTCCCAAGAAATTACACAGCCTGATAATGTAAAACAGAAACCCGTGTATGATCTCCTATCAATACTATTACCACCCCAATCAGCATCCACAAACCCTTCTATAATTGAGTTCCCATCAGCAGTAAACTTTAAGCCATGATGTTTAGTCAATTTTAAATATCTTAATATGCGTTTAACATAAGAACAATGTTCATTATTATAGCAATTATTAAATTGACTCAAATACCCTACTGCAAAAGCTATATCGGGTCTGGTAAGTACTGTTAAATACATAAGACAGCCTATTATTTGTTGATAAGGAAACAATTTATTTACAAAATTCTCATCCTTAGATACTTGTAACTTAGTCTCCATTGGGGTTTGAACAGTTTTACATTGAGTCATATTAAATTTATGCAATAACTGATCAATATAATCTTCCTGCGATAGTGATATTGTTTTCTCGGATTTATTTATGGTTACATTTACACCAAGACACTTCTTGATTTCACCTAAATCCTTAATTTTTAAATTATCAGCTAAAACATCTTTTAAGTATTTGGTTTCTTTACTATTATTAGAAAATATAAAGAAATCATCCACATACAACGCAACAATAGTTTTTAACTTATCCTGTAACTTCAAAAACATACATGGTTCTATCTTAGATTTAACATAGCCAATTTTCAACATACATTCCTCCACTTTCTTATACCACGCTCTTGAAGATTGTTTGAGACCATAAATTGACTTTTTTAATTTAAGAACTTGTCCTTTCTGTACTGTCTCAGAAAAACCTTCAGGTATTTGCATATAAATATCCTCTTCAAGAGACCCATTTAAGAAAGCAGTTGTAACATCAAGATGCGTTGTATCAAGACCTAGTTGAACAGACAGAGCAAATAACATTCTTAAAGTGGTATGTCTCACTACAGGAGAAAAAGTGTCTGTATAATCTATACCTTCGATTTGCGTAAAACCTTTCGCCACTAAACGCGCACGAAATCGAACATTATACTCACTATCATATTTTTTACGTAGCACCCACTTGCATTTAACAACTCTACCATCTTGTGGAGCACTTCTCAACTCCCAAGCATCATTGTCTTTGAAACTCTGTAACTCTTCAGCCATGGCCTTCTTCCACTGCTCCTTTTCAGATCCAGCTAAAGCATCACGTAGAGACAAACCAGCCGCGTCATCATAGGTATCCTCACCTGTACAAAGGTTTGAATAATGAAACCTATCTGGCTTCTTCCTCTCGCGTGTAGGTCTAGGAGATCTGAGTGAGATATCTTCCAGTTCGCGATCACTGGGTTCATACATCTCATCATTCACATCTAGAAATGTGTCATCCGAACTTGTATTTGATGATGATGTTTCCGAGTTGAATTCATCAATCTTAACTCCTTCTCCCCCCACTGAATCGAAACTCTGATCTTGAACTTGTAACTGACATTCAGATTTCGATTCCTGCTCAACTATGATGACATCTCTACTAGTCAATACAGTCTTTGTTTCTGGATTATACAGTCTATAACCCTTTATGTTTTCTGGATAACCAATCAGAATACATTTCTCTGACTTCTTGTCCCATTTCTTACGCTTTTCTTTAGCTATATGGACCATTGCAGTACTACCGAAGATTCTGATATGGCTAACATCTGGTTTACAACCAGTCCATATCTCATACGGTGTCTTATTTCCCAATGCTGCAGCCACGCTTCGATTCTGAAGATACACTGCGGTGTTGGTGGCCTCACTCCAGAACTCTTTGCCTAGGTTGGCATCAAAGAGTAGACATCTGGCTTTTTCAACGATTGTGCGATTAAATCGCTCACACAATCCATTTTGCTGTGGTGTATACGGATTTGTTTTTTGATGTATCACACCAGCACTACTCAAATTGTTGTCAAATTCTCTATTGCAGTACTCTAGCCCATTGTCACTTCTTAATACTTTGATTGTCTTCTTTGTTTGATTTTCCACTTGAGCTTTGAATTCTTTAAAACACTTCAACGCCTCATTCTTGTGTTTCAGAAAATAAACAAATGCCATACGACTATGATCCTCGACAAACAACAAGAAGTATCTGGACCCACCCAAGGATACATTTTCCATAGGTCCACAGATATCAGTATGTACTATATCTAGTAGGTTACTACTTCTCTGGCTAGTACTCTTGAAGGGTAAGCGACACTGCTTGCCTTCACAACACGTAGAACATGAAGACTTTCCTATATCCACTTTTTCATCAAAAGACATTCCCTGTACAGCAGTCTTCATCTGACGCAAATAGTCTTTATTGATGTGTCCTAATCTGCGATGCCATGTAACACCTGACACGACTGATCCAGCTAAATGTTCTATGTTTAACAAGTTTACTTTGTACACTCCATTGACTAATAATGCTGTAGCTACTAAGTCATTCTTCTTGTTGTATATAGAACAACTACTTTCCGAAAAAGATACCTTGTTTCCTTTGCTTATTAGTTGGCTGACTGATAGCAAGTTTGTAGTCAGACTTGGAACACAAAATACATCTTCTACCACAATATCGTAATTGATATTATCAGTCGTAGTCGTAATCTTCACATCGCCAGAACATAAAACCGACAACTTTTCTTTGTTTGCTACAATAATTTCTTTCTTCTGATCATAAGACGCATTCAGAACCCAACTTTCATTTGCTGTTAGGTGTACACTGGCTCCTGAGTCAACATACCATTCATCTTTGTTGAAATTTCCGCTCAGGAATACTGCGCTAAACGCATTAGACTGCATTCGACTTTTAGCCTTCGAACTCGACGAGTTATTTTCGTTATTCGTACATTGGTTTCTATAATGTCCTTGTTGTTTACATCGATAGCATGTCACTGTCTTGACATTTGATTTTGACGGATTACTATCAACATTGTAATTTTTTCTTGCCATAGACTTGTTATTCTTTCCAATGAGTTTTGAACGAGTAACCAATGCTCCACTAACTTCATCTTGCTCGGTCACTGACTCCATGTCTAATAATTTTGACTTTATGGAATCCGCCGATATGCTAATGCCCGAATGCTCGATAGCCATGATCATTGGTGAAAACCGATCAGGCAATCCTGCTAAAAGCAACGATCCTGTCCACTGATCATTAATTTCGAATCCCGTGCCACTTAATTTTTGCGCTGTATCAATAATCTGCGTCACATATGACGTCATTGAACTGCAATTTTCTAGGCGTATCGAAATTAAATTCCGTAGCAAACTTATTCTTCGTGAAAAACCGTTGTCGTCGAATAATTGTTGTAGTTTATCCCACAATTCTTTCGTAGTCCTTACACTTTTCACGTGTACATACAAAGACGGGTCGATTGTCATAATCAATTTGGCTCTGGTCTTTTCGTCATCTGCAGCTCCTATGATCACCCCTACTTCTGGCTTAACACAATGTTTCATGCCTTCAAGGACTAGGAAATTTTCTGCCGCGAAACACCATTCGCTATAATTTTCTCGTCCGCGTAACTTGGGTACATTTATTAAATAGTTAGCAGACATTTTTTTTATCACTATTATTCCGCGCTAAGCCCAATCGTCCGTTACTACACTGTGAAAAAACACGTTCCAAATATAGAAATCTTTTAACACTCGTTTTAGTCCGAAATTCTTGTTAAAACACTATATTTTATTTATTTTAAGGCCCATAACCTATAATAAAACAACGTGCTATGCTGTGTCAGAAAGAAAAGTGATGCTCTTTTATTATATAGTAAAGACTTACACATACAAGTAAATAGATGGCAGCACAGTACACATTTTAGATATTTACAACAATTTTATTAAGGGGAAGGACAGCGCAGGCTAATTAAAAAAAAATAATAATAAGGCGGGGAAGCGCTAAGGTAGCCCGCGAAATTCAAATTTTCTTAAGTTTTTTGCGATTTGCTGGTCAGTATTAAGTTGTAAGTTGATTAAAATATGATTCACGGTCGTAACAAATATGTATTTACAGAATTATAATCATTTAAGTCATCAACACAACTCTCTAAGCCCAAGTAATCCCCAAGAATGACTATTTCATGAAATCTTGACATTTGGGGATTATACTAACCTAACAAGTTGTATTACTGATTGTAATGATTATAATTCTAAAAAAATACATATTTGTTACAGCCGCGAATCATATTTTAATCAACGTACATACAATTTTAATACTGACCAGCAAATTGCAAAAAACGTTAAAAAAATTCAATTTCGCGGGCCCTGGCGCTTTCGCCTTAAGGACAACCAACAAAGCATACACCAAAAATACATGTTAAAATACCCTTATTATTTTTTTATATATTTTATATAACTCGGGACCATGCGGTCCCGGTCCTTTGGAAGGCGTACGAGGGGCCGAAGCCAACTCGCAGAGGCCCCTTACGAAATTTTAAAGAAATGCGGCACCAACCGACGATTATCCCTGTATGCACTATGCAAGTGCACCCAAGGATAACCCCCGGTTGGTGTAGGACTATTGCAGTATGTGGAAAAATAAAAAGTTGGACTATTGGTTTGGGTGGCTAAAGTGGACCGGTTTCCAGGAACTATGGTAAAACTATGACCCCTGCCTGATCAATGCTTTATATATACACAGATAAAATAGCAGGGGGTGACTTGCACACTCAATAATGGGCCCCCGAAAACGGCCGCTAGCACATAGTGACGTAGCGACAAGGGGGCAACACGTCCTGAGGTGCTTATGAGGAGTGGAGATGTATTCCACGGCTATCAGGACAATCCCGGAAGTACGGTCAAGATCCCTACCAGCATCTTACTGGAATACTTCCTTCCTCCGAGCACGTTTGCTCTTGCGAATCTCCACTCAAGCCGGCCAATAAAGGCAAGAATGAGGTGGGAGCTCTGTTCCTCGTCATTGTTCACTCCAGCCGGCCAATAAAGGCAAGCCAGAGGTGAGGAACAAGACTTCTCCCGGGAGATAGGGTCCGTGGGGTCGCTACTGCCCAACAGCTCGCCACATGCTGCCCTGCGGGTTTCTGTATCCCTCTTGGTCTGGCTCCTCACATTAGACCTGTTCCGGCAAAGTAAACTCTTCCGGCACAGGCCTAGAGTTGGTATGGATAATATCAGCCTGTTAAATGTACAATACAACCGACGTAACTTGGCGTGCCTGAACTTTGCGCAGAAGGCTGCGCAGTAAGATTTTTTAGGAACCAAATGGTGACATGAGGCGAGTGCGAGTGTGAGAACATGCGCGAAAGTTCTTAGTGCCTATGCTCAGGCCCACCAAGTTACGTCGGCCGTATTGTACCACTCACTGTAGAACGAAAACCTTATCTCATACATGGAAGGATGAAAACGCAAGCTAACACAATTTTTACACGTTTTCCTGGGTTAATTCAAAGAGATCACAAATTTTTAATATCATTTTAATAAATAGTTTTTGTTTTCTTGTCCAGATAAATGTGTCCCCGACGCTGTCGAGGATGCGGTTACCGAAATTCACCCTGCCCGTGTTGGACGAGGGTCGCAGCGTCCAAACTGACATCACCATGAGAGACTTCAGCCCAACCCGCCTCTTCGTACGAAAGCCCGCAAACCAATCCACCAGTGATCACGACAACAATGAAATACCCCTCAAAAAAACCGAAACCAGGAATATATTGCCAAAAAGAAACTTTTATAAAGAACATTTACAAATTGTAGTGTTGGACTGGCTTCGTAACGTACCGATGTTCTTCTCATTAAAAATTACAACTCAAGATATTAAGGATAGCGTAGTCTACAGTTTAGTCGAGAAAATCTATGCACTTTCAGTAGAAGCTGGTCATGAGCCTTACGAAGTTAAAACAAAAATGGAAATTGACGATTGCTTGAATAAACTGCCGATGTGGTTACACGGGACGAAACAAGAACAAATACTCTTCAAAGACAATCTGAAAGACAGACTTTGGAATAAAATAATCGGACTGAATAAAAACTTCCTCGGTATAAGTCATGAGAAACCGGTAAACGCAAAAGTGGACGAAAACATAAAACCTTATTTACCGTATGAAAAAGAAATGGTGGATTGGTCACTTTGGTTGCAGCTTGATCCTGAGAAAGGTATAACTAGACGACACGTAGTAGATTTGCTAATGGAGAAACTATCACCATTGCTAAAGATACCTCTTCATACTACGAGCTACAAGCTGATCTTAAAAGGAGAGATCATCGATATTTTAGATGATCTGCCGTTAACTTTCATAATTCCAAGATATAAAACTGTGCAACTGAACAAGTTGGCTGAAGAACTTGCTAACAGATTACTGAGTTTACAAATAAAACAGGAATCTAGTCGGAAAAAGACGGGGATTACTTCACCTTCTGTGTACCATCAGATAGCTAGCGACGTGACAGGGCTACCCATACCTAAAATGCTTTATACCTATAAAGATTTAGTATTACACAGAGTTGGTGAATGTTTAGACAGACTCCCAGTCTGCAACCGAAATGACCTTAAAACAGAAATATGTTCTTTGTTCTTAGATTCGGAAGCTAGTATACAAGCAGGCAATGGAATTACTATGAACGAAGAAATTTGCCAATTGTTACGAGACACTGGTAAGGTTTCTACGGACAAAGCACAGATCATAGCTAATTTGATAATCACACATGTAAAAGAAGGGTTAAAAGATGTTAAAAAGTCAGCCACTACTAGCTTTGATTCTGTAATGCCTCAGTTATCAGGAACAATCTCAGTATATAGGTGGGGGTCAGAGAGTCCTCCAGCGACATCGACTCCGAAAAAAGCGCAAAAAAAGGATGTACCCAAATTAAGTCCTGAAGAAACAACTTACATAGAAAAAGTAGCCGCTTTAATCACAGTATGGATGAATACCTTACCGAAACAATACAACGAAGAGCCAGGTTTTAAGAAAACTGTCATCTATGATTTAGCTGGTGAAATTATGGACCATCAGAAGCTACAACAACTAGCACCTGACTCAGTATCTGACAAAGAAAAATATCAAAAGTACCTTATTTACAAATGGTTATGCAAGTTCGACTTCTTTGACGATAATAAAATCCGTACCGACTCCGTGCCTTTAGTAGCGGACTTCCAGAGTAAACTGAACGATATTCCAGTACCGAATTTGACAGCATCACAACATGGTACCCGTCAAGAGATGGAAGCTATCAAGCACATGGAACGTGAAGGTGGTTGGGACGAAGACCATGTAGCAAAAGGAATTGACGTGTTAGAAGACCAGATATCGGTATGGATGAATGATCAACCCTCCGAAATATTCAGTAACAAAGATACAGGTAAACGAATTAGAATGGTTCACGATTTAGCTCTTAATTTACAAGATCATCTTCGAGAGAAAAATCCAGAATCTGTAATAGAAGCAGATATTAATGAATGGCTCAAAAAAATTGTAAAACCTAAAGAAAAGGAAAACATAAATTTGCTAACTCAGGATCTTAAAGCTAAAATTATTGATGTACCCCAAGATAGAACTTTAGGAGCAAGGAACGAGGAAAGACAACGTGAAATAAAGGCAAAAATGGCAGCAAAACGACAACAGAAAACAGGAGAAGGAGAACCTTTAACAAAAAATGAGGAAAACGTTAGTAATATAGGAAATATCCAAGGAGATCCTGATAGAACTATTAGAGAGTTTATTGGTAAGTATATAGAACATTACTATGATATTGATGACCCTATGGCCACAGGAGCCTTTGCTCATTTACTCAAAACCGAGTTAAGGAAACTAGCCCCACCTACTAGAAAAGAAGTATACGAAAACTTCGAACAATTAAAAACGCACCAGAGATTTAGACCAGAGAGCTTGAATAATGAATTAGAATACATAAAGATAATATCGGACTGGTTAAATAACTTACCCATAGATCCATCTTACAACACCGTTGGCAACAAAAACCGAATTGAATTTATAAATGATCTCGCTAGAAACATACAGGAGATAGAAGAACAAAGAATTGAAGAACCCAAGGTAATGGATTACAATTACCTGATAGCTTCAACTATACTCACAAGTATGAATACATATGATTTACCAATACCACGTGAATACAGAGAGAATACACCAATAATGGCTCATCAGTTACTCGAAAAACTGGTCGATATACGTCCTGCTGAGGAATATGCACCACAACAGTCACCAGGCAACGATTCGCTCAGTTCACCATTTGTCATGAGCGATATAAAAGAACAAAACTTGAGCGATTTTATAAATGATTATATTCGCATCAATGGGAGAGAAATAGCTGACGATGAGCTTAAATTAGAAGCTTGGACGGCTCGTTTAATGAAAGAAGTAAAGAAAATGATTCACGAAGGCGCTGATCCTGAGACATTACCAAAAGCAGAGGTTTATGAAAAGTTTGCTGCAGTTCCGATACCAACCGAAGAATCCGTTGAGGCCTTTGGCTTGAAAATCTATTATGTGAAAGAAATAACTGATTGGATGAAAAATCTTCCTCTACTACCAATACAAAAGCAATCTGAGTATGCAGAGGAAAGAATACGAATGATCAGCGAGTTATCTGAGAAGATGTGTGATACTGAGGCGTTTAGACGAGCACACCCAAGCGACAATAGTGCTGATAAAAAATTAGAAGAATATATTGCTACTTGGATAACAAGTCTGCCCCTAGATAAAAGCAAGGAGGTTATTGTGCCAATTCTCGTACAACAACTTATGAGTAGGATGGAAAAAGGTAACAAACACAGCTCGACAGCAACTCTCGAAATACTACCGCCAGCAAGTGCGGAAAAACTAAAAGCTGGAAGTAGTAGCGAAAAAATCCCAAAAAAAAAGAAATCTGACGAAAAAGTGGACGTTAAACAAAAAAAGTCTAAAAAAGGAAGTAAAGACTGCGCAGTTAGCTCCAAGTCATGTAAAGGAAAGACTCCGGCAGAAATAATTGTCGAAGCCATTGAAAACTGGTCTAACAAACTACCAATCAAATTAGATGACAAAGAAACAGTGAAAGCTATGAAAGAAGGTATCGCCAGGCAATTATACCAAAAAATCGGCGAACTAAACGTCGACCCGCGAATCTTCAATGACGAATTACTTTACAGAGAAATGTTAGATGACGAAATAGAAACACAACTAGAAAATGTTCCACAAAACTCTGAATTACAGGAAAATAGAGAGAAGATAAAAGAAGGATTAATAAATCAAATTATAGGAACTAACAAAGTTATTAAAGAAAAATCAGCAGGGGACAATTATAGACATAAACTAGAGACCACTATAGACGCTTCCATCCCTAACCCGGTTCAGAGTGTGCAAGCGTTTGATCCAGGATTTGAAATATACAAGAACCACTTAGCGGACATGTTCATATTAGAAAACTTCGATCACGGTAATGATGATGTTAAAGCAACATACGAAAAAAGAGTCCAACACGAAATTGATAAACACTTCGAAAGTGCACGAAATAAGAATGCTTTACCTTTGACAAAAGATCAGATTTACAACGAAATTTACAGTGCGCTATTCAAAATCCCTATGCCTAATGAAAACTCAGTCGTTGATGAAGTGGAACAAGTTAAAACGAGATGTGAAGTAGACGCATGGTATGAAAAGCTTCCTATACAAGAAACCAACAATATTAACGAGTTACTAGACAGGGACCAGATTCTATCCACACTCGCTAAGAGAATACAAGAAATAGAAAAAGATGGATGTGATGTAGATGATAGAATCAATAAAGAAACTCGTAAATGGCTTGAAAAGCTTCCATTAAAACCAGGAGAGCAAAAAATAGATGAACATGTAAAACAATTGCAAAGTTTATTGAAATCAACAGCTGCGGCCAGAAAGTATGTGCCTCCGGAAACGGTAACTAAAGGAAAGAGTAAACAAGTAACACAAAGCAAGGGGAAAAAAGGAGCAAAGGATGCTAATACTAGCCAAGCACCTGGCCCCAGTGCTCCACCACGTCCCAGTCCCCCACCTCGACGCACTAGTTCGCTTCAATCTAAAGCCACCACCGCCAAACCCTGTTGTCCCCCAGTCGGTTCCATGTCAAATAAAAAACCTGGTGACTTGATAGTAGAAATAGTAGAGGAATGGTGCAATCAATTGCCCCTAATCTCAACTGAGGAAAATAACAAAGCCATCATAGACAACGTAGCAACCAGAATTATCATACAAATAAGCGAATTTAATATGGACTCAGAAATATTTAATGATGACGTAGTTTACGATGAACTGTTGGATGAAGAACTTGAACATGTATTGGCCAATTTACCTGTATGCTGTGATTTTGACAAAAGTAAAACTGCAAGGAAGGACCACCTTAAAGAACAGATTAAGTCTATTAAACCTCTAATTAAGGAGGAAAAGGCAAGACATGACTATAAACAAGAACTCAATAATACAGTTGCTAGTATTTTGAAGGAACCTCACGATACTTCCGCCGATAAACTGGCAACATTTAATAAACTGAAGGAAGAAATCGTTGAAAACTTTGTACAATACTATTACCACATAAATGATGAAGAAATCAGGAAGTTTTACAAAAATCAAATACATGACGGTGTTGTTAAATTTTGCGTAGAAATAAGAGACACTGCAGGCACGGGTGACAAAGTAGATTCTTTAGTAAGACGAAACCAACTGTTATGTGAACTGCAAAAGATACCGGTACCGCAGTCAGCGCTGAAAGAAGAAGTCGCTGAAATTAAAATGAAGAGAGAAGTGGAACAATTTTTACGTGAACAATCGATTCCTGAAGGGGATGCCAAAGACACAATGACAAAGCATCTAGCTAAAAGATTGTGTGACGTTGAAAAGTCAGGTTACAGCCCACCCAACGAGAAGAAAATGAAATCAGATATCATTAGGTGTGTAACCAAGTTGAAAAAAGACGTTACTCCCGAGACAGTGACTGGCTTTGTGAACAAATTGAAACTCAACGAGTCAGAGCGAAAAGCTCCACCAATGACTTGTAGTCAAGCTTCAAATTTAAACCAAGGTGGTCTACCTGGTTCTCCAAAACGATTTGGAACATGTCAACCAGGAATGGCATCTCAAACTCAACAAAGAGTTGGAATGCCAGATGCAGCTTATCATACGCCCGTTTCTATGCATGCCTATGGACCCCAGGTTTGGGACTGCAGTCCAAATGAAGGACATCCTTACCAAAATTTGAGTGAATTTCCCATGTGCACCGAAGAGTTTGGAGCTGGAATCATACTGGGCTCCTCTGCAGCTTCTCAAGGCGTAGCCCCACGAGCACAGAGTCCACACTGCCTTGGCAGTACTACAGATTGGGCTCCAGTGAATCTGAACACATTACAACCATGCCCTGGTTTAAGACAGCAACCTTTAAACAAACGCTACCCACAAGTCCAACAGACCGCTCGCATGAGGGAAGCAACCTCAGGCCCGATATTATCGCGGCCATGTTTCGGTCAGAACGCGACACCCCGCCAAGTGGGACAGGGTCCACGCGCACCACAGGCTCAAGGACCGACATCGATAAGGGATACTTCTTCCGATTCTTTATTCCAAGCACCAATTTTTGAACCTATTCCTTACTCTTTTATTTGTCCATCTAAATTAGTTGTTTCTTGCAAGCAAGGCGCTAGCGAGCCAGGTGCTTTAGATATGCAGGCACTTGGTAGCAAAATAGCAGGTGATAGAAGGCCAAAGGGTGTAGAGAGTTCTGACGATGATGAAATATGTAGTGTCTGTGGAAGATGTTCACGAAGGAATCGTAGAGGAATCCCGTTCTGTTTAATGGCTATGGACCACAATTTGGAAGATTGTATGGGCAACCCTATGTTTTATGGTTTGCATTTCCCCGACTGCTTTTACTATTGAAGAACCTGTCAAATACCTGCCTTCATTATTAAAACCTAGTTAAATCTGTGCAAGTACCTATGTTACGTATCTACATGATAAAATAAAATTAAATACAATCCAATTTTTTTTTTTGCTTGTTCCTTTGTCTTTGGAATATTATATCGGATCTTATAATTAATTCGTGGACCTGTAGATGACAATAGGCCCGCCCTGATACCTGTTACAAATGACCGCAGCGGGCGAACCGTAGAGTTTACGATTCCCATGCTGGTCCGCGGACACTGAGGTTCCGCGGAAGGATCACATCACAGAGGGTAAACATTCGTAGAAAAGAGTCATAACTGCGACGCGCCCGCCGTGCCGAGCCGGTGTATTCCGTCGCAAAACCAGTGTAGGTATTTATTTTTAATTATTTACTCTAGTAATGTATGCGTCAAACATAAAAAAATATTCAAACTACTAGGTAAGTAGGTACAGAAGAAATATTGTGCATCGGCGGACATCGGAATCCACGCAACGGAACCCTGCAGACAATATAGTAATTTGGTCCAAATAACTTTAACAAATAAAGTTAGGTCAATGCAACAAATTGCATGATCGGAAATACGAAGTCGGTCGATGCACAATATTTACTCTGACAAGCTGTACAATCACTTTTGATAGTTTAAAAACCGGGCAAGAGCGAGTCGGACTCGCGCACCGAGGGTTCCGTACCATCATGTTTTTTTTTCATCGGCGAGGCCTATATTCGTTCGAGAATTTTAACACTGTGCACTACAGTACTGCAGTGTAGAATATTGCAGTTTTATGTCAGCGCCATCTCTTGACCGATAGTGGAACTAATTAACTTCTGTTGATGATTTCTGAAAAAGTGTGTTATTTAGAGACTTCATTTTATTTTTCCTGTAATCTTTACATAAACTTCTATCACATAGAATTATTTCAGATTTTTCTCTTTGCAAAATTCGGAGATAAGGAGGGGGCGGTATTTTTTTTTGCATTTTTCATCAAAAGTTAAAAACTATGCGGCCTAAAAAAATGGTAAAACGAAACCCATCAGGTGAGAATAAAAAAAATATTTAAGGGGGGCTCCCATACAACAAACGTGTTTTTTTCGGCGTTTTTGCCTTGTGGTACGGAACACTTTGTGTGCGATTCCGACTCGCACTTGGCCGGTGTTTTTGTATGTTTGAACGCGCTAATCTCTGGAACTACTAAAAAGAATCTGGCTGAGATTCTTTTTGCTTTTGATCGAGATGACGGAGGGGCCACGGTATGTAAAGTTGGTCACCCATCCACGTACCAACCGCGGCAAGCGTAGCTTAACCTGATCGATCGACCCGTCCAGCTGTTATTAAGTACTTAGCCACAAGCCCCTCTCACTAAGCTTAACATTTAGTAACGTTTATAAATAAGAGGATTTATCTAGAAAATGGTATATATTATATGAGGGTTTATCTAGAAAATGGTAACATTCCGGGCAACTTGGAGTAACAGTGGAACTCGCTTCGGAGGGCACTCGGCGCGCGCGATGGCCGGCCGCGGCACTTTCAATTTCCAATGTAAAAAGAGCTCCGCTTTCCATACATTTTGTATAGCATCTGGAGCTCTTCTTATATTTGTCGAATTACACCAAAGCAAGCCGCGCCACGAGCGCGCGAGCGGCTTTTACAATATTAACTTTTTTTTCAACATGAAATAAACCTTATTACACGTTATTAAAGATTATGTTTTGAGTGTTGTAGTGAGGGTGGCAACGCGCGGCGGCACCTGTTTCAATGATTCGTTTGAAAACACGCCGACAATCATATTGCGAATAATGCGAATTCAACTGTTTGGGATAGAAGTTCAAATTGCCATGCCATGGACAAACGTCAAGCGCGCGGCATTTCTGAAAAGCGCGCGGCATTTCTGAAAAGCGCGCGTGAGTACGCGTGGCGCGTGCCGCAGTGTTCTACCGCTCGCTACACGTAATTTTGCGAAATAAGCCTTGGCGCCATGGATTAAGTTTTATATTTGAGTAAACATGTAAATATTAAATTTACTTCATATTTGCGGCTTTTCTTTTGATTGAAATTTACCTAATAAGTAAGATATAATTTTGATATTAGCTGAATTAGTCTGCCACAAGCACAACTGTTGCGAATTTCGACGGGGTCGGAGCACTCGTCAAAAATTATTTAGGTACGCTTTTTTTTTTTAAAAAACAAAACATTTTTTGAAAAAAAAAACCGTAAACTTGTGCTTTGTTTTTTCTTGTCACTCTTTCCTTCCTAAAAATACTTTTTACCCGTGTGTACAGTGGCCCTCGCTCGCAGTGAGCTTCCCAAAGTCAAATGTTCCCAATTGATATTGAAATTTGTTTGATATCAGGTTGTAATTAGAATGAAGAAATTTCAAAATTTGGACATTTTTATGATGTAACATAACATCTATATGTATAGACATGTTAACATGGGTACGTTTTGGCTTGATAAGGTAAACACCAGAACACCCTGTATAATTCTAAATATACAGTCAACAGCACACCATGGTATCCAAAACCGACGAATTTCTTCTTCATCTCCAAACAATAGTTTATTATCCATTGGGGAAATTTGCCAATTTGTGGTAACTTGATGTGCTGTTACTTGAACTTTGTACCCATTCCATTTTGACCGCGCGCTTACTAGGGGACGCTTTTTTTTTTTTACTAGGGTGCGCTTCGGTAATGTTTGCACACGGGCGCTACATGGGCTAGAGACGGTTAGATTTCTACCCCTAACACTTTTCCATATGAGATTGGTGGTTGGTGGTAGAAATCTAACTTAGAAAGATATATTAATGATTCTAATGATTATAATTCTATAAATATGTACCTACCTGTTATTGTCGCGAATCATATTTTGATCAAGATACAATCTGACACTGACCTGCAAATTGCAAAAAACGTAAGAAAATCTTAATTTCGCGGTCTACCACTATCCATTCACCTTAAGTCATCCTTAAGTAAGCAAAGTGCTATCGGCCCAGACTTACGAGTTGCAGGTCGTGGGTTCGAAGCCAAGGTAGCACTTAGCACAGTCAGCCTAAAATATTCCCGCTGACACAGGCCTTCTTTCTATTAGAGGGTGTGGGCCCTAATCCACCACGCGAGCCCATTGCGTTAGTCGTGGCGGTTATTTAAATTGATATCTTCATTAGAGACACGGTATTGCTATTTTTAACAAAGAGAGAATTTTAATAAGCTTTAATCATCAACGCAAAATACTTACAAACGTATTCACTTACAAAAACATTACCATTATTACAGAATGTAAACAGAAAACCGCGCGAACGGCGAAAAGCAATGTTGCCATCTGCTAGCTTTACCCAGTTGTTGGACATTTTTCAAAATGTTGCTAGATTGCCAGTTTTTTTTACCCCAAAAAGTTGCTAGAAGTAGCCAAATGTTACAATATGTAGGTAGATTACAATAAAATGTCAATATCTGTAATTTTTATTTTCATTATTTCCAACAAGAGAGTTAAAAATGTCTTGTGTGAGAGTTAAAATGTGTGTTGTTGAATAAAAAAAATAAGTTTAAAATTAATCAATCAAAGAAGAAGATGTCGATGGTTGGGGTTCAGTGTCTTTCGTCTTTAATTTCGAATATTTTTCAGCGGTGCCCATTTTATGCGGTACATCTTTAGGCAAAACACAGTTATAGCAGCATTTACCACTTTTCCTGGGGAATCTCTAATGCAGAGGATTGAGTTCAGAGTTATCAAACTCATTCGGTTTCTTTGCTTCTACTTACCATAGCATCTATGACCATAGATTCGCGTTTAGTTTTTATTTTTTCTTTCGAGACTCGGTACCCTACTCTTCTTCTCTTCAGAATCTTGATAGCCTCACGTCTCATGATGAAATGAAAAGTTGCTAGAAAAAGTAGCTAAAAAGTTTAGCTATCTGTCTGTCCCCAAATAATAGCTAGATATAGCTATAAAGTTGCTAAGTTGGCATCACTGGCGAAAAGTAAAGTCCATGCCAAAGACTACGTCCATGCTCTGTGGTAAAGTCCACAGAGTATGTAACTGTGTAACACTCATGGACGTAATTTAAAGAAGTAATATATTACGTCCATGGTAACACTTTGGAAAGTCATAGACAGAGTAAAGCAATTATTATACTCTTTGGAGTAAAGTCGCCGGCGAAATAAATGGTTTATGGTTTGCCAATTGCCAGTAGCAATAAACTGATGCAAGCATTAAAAATCTATCCCCTAGTACCTTTTCTATCTTCTATACTTTCGTAAAATGTCCGCGTAAAATACAAAAAGCGATAGTTAATTAAAGATTTCAAATTAAATAATAATTTTATTATAAAAACTCTACTAGGAAGTATGACAACATTCCAAAGCAATGCTGCAAAACAATTAAAAAGTTAGTGAGACGCCATGACAGGTCACGTGATGTAAATTTTCGTCGGACATGCGCGATATCGCTGAATTTTTCAAGTGATTTTGAAATGGTGAGGGTTTTGTCTCGTGAAAATACTGTTTAAAATTAGTTATAGTGATCATAATTTAGTTGTTTCTGGTGTTAAATTACTTGTGTTCCGCGAACTGTGCGTGTGATCAGTTCATTAGTGTTGGTCAAGGAAGTTTTTGTTTCCAAAGGTCGTACCTATACATGGTAATGATGCCTTTTAATGATATTTTTGCGTCGAAATAGTTATCCAGTGCTTTGTTTTACTAGCGATCGAGTTACTTCAGGTAACAAACATGTATTTATACTTTTAATTCTGTTGTATTGTTAACTTAAGAGGTTGCAACGGTCGTGAAACGGGTTTGCTAGGTTTAACATGACAGTTGCTTTGTCAGACACCGTGTAGATTTTGATATTCCTTGCGAGAATCCTTCGGTATTCTAGTTTTTATAAGTTTTTAATTCAATAAAAACCTTCACCTGCACGATATTTGCATAAAAACTGTTTATCTAAGAAAAAATTGTGTCATCTTTTTTTCCACTTGCGAATTGTTAACGCCAAAGGTCTAGCAAGCTAAATTTTAGCCAACAAGCCTCAATTGGAGATTGCCGATGACATCATAGCAGGCCGTCGTACAATGTCGAGGAAAAGATTTAGCATGCAACCTAAAAACATACAATCGAATTTTATTACAATCACCATGGGCCAAGCTATCTTCATTGGGGTCCTCAATTATGTCGTTGGGTTAATTAATTACATTGTTAAATCATTACGGACTTAAAACCTAGCCTTTTTTAGTCAAATTGAGCTCTTAATTGGATTATTTTAAATAGGTCACTTTGACTTTCTAAAATGTTTCTCTATTGGTCTGTTTTCACTGATAGAAAGTGCAAGTTACGATTTGAAAGGTATCCTATAAGCTGTAAATAATATTTTGTCATCATCATCTGCCTAGATTATTTCGCATTGCATCTGTTTAGAGCAAAATTGAATATCCACAATACTCTGAAGGATATAGAGGGATGTAATAGTAGGTACCTAGAAAAGGACAACACCAACTCACGCCCGTTATGCCCAAAGGGTCAGATAGAGAGGTAGACGAGAGAGAGAGTACACCCATATTGGTCAGAGGGTCGTCTTAGGTTCTTACAACAACAAGACACACACACAAGCACACCATAGCCAAGCTATGTCTTGTACATTATTTGGGATGCAGCCATTGCTATTGTCAGCAACTAGGTAGAAATCCATAATCCAGGTTGCAATTAGAATAGACCAATGAAGCAATCACAGTTTCATTTTTATCATCACCTTCAGCCTATCCTTTCCCTAAGTTGGGGTCGGCTTCCAATCTAGCCAGATGCAGGTGAATACCAGTATTTTACATAGAGTGACTGTCTATCTAACCTCCACAACCCAGTTACTGGGTAAGACGGTATCCCTTAGCAAGACTGGTTTAGATAACATTTTATATATTTCATAAACTGAGAACTCTATATTACCCTAAGATAACCAAACATAATCTAGTCGGCTACTATAATAACCTTACTTAGTAAATGGATTAATGTTTCAACAGTAAAATGATATCTAGAATTCATAATTAACATAATCTACCAATGTTAATGTGACACATAAAAGCTAAAATTATCATTGTTAAACATAAGGTGTGTCATAGTCAGTTCTCTGCCTAACCTCCTAGAGAATTACTGGGTTTATACAAGCTGTAACTAGAAGTGTACTTGACATGGGACACCATTGTTTTAGCTTATTTACAGTAATTAGGTTGTGGAGGTCAGATAGGCAGTCACTTACGTGTTGTAGGTTCAGATTGGCGCACTTTGTGTAAATCATTTCATCACCACTGCTCTCAAAATGGCCAAGAGAAACATTGTGGGGATACTGGCATGTCCTAGAACCAAAAATTCGAAGACATTACCAACCTGCACTGGGCCCATGTGGTAGATGATGGCCCACACCCTCTCAGACAGAGGCCTGTGTCCCAGCAGTGGGAACATCATAGGCTGATTATGCTAAAGCCAGTACTTTGCCTGGAGTAAACAAGGTTTGAACACAGAACCCCCACACTTCGTTTTTGCAATGATAACTTTCATAACAAAAGCTTAACTTAAAAAATTGAACTTGAAATAGATAATTTTAAAACATTATTTATGTTTATGCCTTAATCCTTATCAAAATATTATTATCTGATATAGAAAGAATGTCTTATTTAGATAATAATGTTATTTCAATGTATCTGCCTTATGTGTAGGCTTTGTTTGTACTATATATATATTTATAAACTAGCTTGTGCTTGCTAGCTAGCTAGCTTGACTTCGCCCGGGTGGATAATGGATTTCATGGGTTTTTTTTTGCATGTGGTGCCCTACTTCTATTTCCAAAATAAGAGTAGCCAAGTGGCAACTTGGGCTACTTTTATTACACTTTCATGAAGGTATGGTAGGTTTGTGGTCCTCCTTATAACATCAGCTATCTCCCAGTGAAAGTCCCGTCAAAATCGGTTAAAAAATTTAAAACTTATTGGAGTAGAAAATAAAAACTACACGTACCTACAAGGTCATAGGTCGCAAGCAGGTTAGGAAAGAACTAAAAGTCTTTGGCATTGTGCATTCTCATTTAGCAGACTAGTTGACCTTTTCGAAATGCCATTTCTTTATAGACGGTAAAATAAATTCCACGGTTGAATTCCTAACATGCTTTCATAAAGGTTGCATTCAAGGGACAAATGACATGTTGTGATTCACTCACATTACTTAATATGTACAGTCAACAAAAGAGATAAGTATGCAGGATTATCGGATATAGTTGAAGTTTAGTAAGAAACCGATGAATGTTCTCGAATATTATTTTATTTTATTAATAGAAAACAAACAGCTCATTTATCAAATTAAATTTCAGTCGACAACTTCCATCAGTTTAGACTGGAAGCCAAGAACATAGTTAGGCTCAGCAGATGATGAAGCTTTAAAACATTGAAAGTTAGCCCGCTAGACTAAGAATTAAATAGTTTTTTAAGGTCAAATATCAAATTCAATCACAACAGCTTAAGTTAGATGCCAAATAACAATATTAAGTAAAGTTAATAGTTGGGAAAAAGTTGGGAAATGGCTAGGCAGATACAAATAATTTTCCTCGCTGAGAAAATGATGTCAGGAATGATCTCATAAATGTAAATATTATTATCATTAAAATGTTAAAAAACTATATTCCTTTATCTATTCGCTTGTGTGTATCAAGTGCTGTTTATGTTATGAGATAACCTAAAGGTTAATAGGTCTGTAAGTCTTTATTTTTATTTTTTATTTACATTCTTCTCACAGGTTATATAATTTTAAAGTCAAAAGTTATGATGTAAGTAATATTTTTGTAAAATATAATTTAAAAAGAGTGTCCATGGAGTTTCTTGCCCGTTCTTCTCCATAGGTACCTACACTTTGGAATGGGCAACTAGCTTCATATTTTCTGACTGACCAACTTCTTGACAATTCAAAAGTGCCTGTTAATGGTTTAATTGAAATAAATGCTTGAGTTTTAGTTTGAGTAGGTAGGTTATTTATTCATGCCCTTAGGAATAAATCTATATCTATTACTAGCTTCTGCCCGCGAATTCGTCCGCGTAAAATGAAAAAAAAAATAATGACAGTGTTTGTTTTGTTTTTTGAACATGCTAATCTCTGAAACCAGCCGTCGGATTTAAAAAAATATTTTAGCTTTTGGAAACCCATTTCTTGAGAAAGGCTATAGGCTAATATCACGTTATGACCCTTAGGAGCATCATTTTGTCTCCCATCTTCATATATTTGGGGTATATAGTTTAGTGTAATACTAGTCTTGCCTAAGGGTGAAATGTTACCCAGTAACTGGGTTGTGGAGGTTAGATAGGCATTAACTTTAATATAAAATAATGGTATTCAGCTGCATCCAGTAAGACTGGAAGCGGACCCAACATAGTTGGGAAAAGGCAGGCAGATGATGACTTAATGAATGACCAAGAAATATTGAAATTACTAGTATTGTATTATACTTAATTTATCCAAGAATGTATGAAAACATGAAACATTTTTCATTGAAGCAAGTCATTAGATTATATCATTCACCATACCTACTAACAGTCACTTTACGGAAAAAACAAGCAATAATAAAAACACAATAACCTGGGGCTTAGTCACTGCAACCTATTGACCTGATTAATACTGTACTGTGCTTGTGCATTCAATAAGTAACACTAGCTAAGATCGCTGCTCTGCCTGCACGCGTAGTATAACCACCACCATACCATACCATAGAAGAGAGTTCAAGAGAGGGTTTTGCCGATAGAAGAATAGAAAAAAAAAAACAAGTGCGAGTCGGACTCGCACACGAAGGGTTCCGTACCACAAGACAAAAACGCCGAAAAAAACACGTTTGTTGTATGGGAGCCCCACTTAAATATTTATTTTATTCTGTTTTTGGTATCTGTTGTTATAGCGGCAACAGAAATACATCATCTGTGTAAATTTCAACTGTCTAGCTATCACGGTTCATGAGATACAGCCTGGTGACAGACAGACGGATAGTGGAGTCTTAGTAATAGGGTCCCGTTTTTATTACCTTTTGGGTACGGAATCCTAAAAATGATAGATTTCTTTAGAAAACTGTCGACAGTCTGTAATTTTGTCTATTGTTGCGTCGATAAAACCCGTTTCTATGGTGTCATTTTACGCGTGATGACCTTGATAGCCAGCAGGGTAATTGCGTAACACACTATCAGTAGCAATGGGTTTCATTTTGACAGTTCAACAACATTCATTGCGTGATTTACGTTGTTGAGCAGACACATTTTTCGAACATATTGAGCAATGGATTAGCAATATGCTTCAAAATGATTCAAATTGAGAATAGTAGTTTTTTACGCAAATAGGGTGCTGAATTGTATTCAAGTCGTAGGTCTGCATCAAAATCAATAGTCATTTACTCAAACTAGGCTGAGAGCTTTTTTAACGTCAAAATTACAAAAGACAGTCCCCCAAAACGCCCGCCCTTCACCACTTCCTAGTGCTTTTTTAACGACTTCAAAAAAAGGAGGTTATCAATTCGACACGTATGTATGTAATATTACTATTACCTATCTATTACAAACAAAATATAGTTATTCCAGTTTTTACTTAAAACTAAAAATTACGAAATAAAAAAGTAATTTAAAAAAATTAAATCGACTTCAAAAAGAAATGAACTCAAAATTATGAAATAACTTTATTTTCGGAAGTCGGTGTCGTGTGATCTGTATTTTAGTTTTAGTTTTTTGCCACCGACTTTCGAAATTAAAGTTATTTCATAATTTGAGTTCATTTCTTTTTGAAGTCGGTTTAATTTATCGATGACGACATCCGTCTTCCATAATCCAATTACCGAAGAATACTGGTTTAATCAATGGTATCACCATAATAAACACCATTTAACCCACCTAATCCCATGAAAACACCACAAACAATATACCTAGATACAATCTGTAATTGTCAACAGAGGAAGTACATATAAGTAATAATTATTTTCTCACAATTATTAACATTCTATGGGGATTTAAGAAAGCCTGTGAAAAAATTATGTGGAACGAAACGCTATTATAATATAATATGTTAATTAGTTTTAGGGTTCCTTGAGTGTTTTAGTAGAATTTATTGTTTACTAGCAGTTATTTCAAATTATAGTAAACTACTTTTTTTATAATTTGCGTTTTACGTTTTTTTTTTAACTGAAAAATCAAAATCAAAATATTTTATTTCACATAAGCCTACATGGGCACTTATGAAACGTCAGAAGCTAGGTGCAAGGTTCCAATTGGTCGTTTCCTATGGAGAAGAACCGGCAAGGAAACTCTTTTTAAAAATAATTGGCTTTTACAATATTTTCAAATTACAGTAGGTATGGGAGGACAGCGTAGGCCTGTCAACAAATACCAGGTACCTACTTGATAAAATAAAAAATGAACGTAGATCTGTCCTGCTAGCTAGCTAGGGAGTTTGTTGCGCCACTTCTTTTCCCAGTTATAGCACTGCATGTTGCTGTGTAGCCGTAGGAACTAGGTATAGTTTGAGACTTAGATAATTTAAATAAAAACCAGTTGTCATCCATCTATCCTTGTGTTTGATTTCCCTCAATATTAAGCCAGAACCGTTTTGCCTTTCTCGTCACTTAAGGGCTCTTTCTCACTAGTGGCGGCGCAACCATGGTCGCACTGCCAAAAAATGTATGATTGGCTGCGCAACCGATCGGACGCCTGGTGAGATACCTACCATAAAGCTGTGTACATATTTTACTGGCAGTGTGTCTCAGTGAGATCATCATTTGCCTAGCCCTTTCCCAACTATGGGATCGGCTTCCAGTCTAACCGGATGCAGCTGAATACCAGTATTTTACATGGAGCGACTGACCTCCACAATCCAGTTACTGGGTAATACGATACCCCTTGGTAAGACTGGTTGTCAGACTTTCGGGCTTCTGACTACCCGTAAAGACTGTCAAAGAACCACGAATGATAGCCGGGACCAACGGCTTAACGTGCTTTCCGAAGCACGGAGGGGCCTCGGTATGTAAAGATGGTCACCCATCTACAGACCAACCGCGGCAAGCGTAGCTTAACCTGATCGATCGACCTGTGCGGCTGTTATTATTTAGCCACGGACCCCTCGGTGTCCTATTGAGATATAAGCCTTAATCAAAATAAGGTTTCGTGTAGGTACAGTCACGAGCACTAATATATATAACACTTGGCAACTTTCAATTGCGATTTTTTCGTCAAATAACGAATGCAACGTTTAAATACGACACTTTACACAAACCTATTTGTTCGAGAATACTTCGTTCGTAATAACATAAAATTTCATTCAAAACTGAAGGAGAAAACCGTCTTTGAATAAAGCCAAGTGTATGCATACTTTTGCTCGTGACTGTACTTCAGCTGCCGGTCGTTTTGGGCACGCCTTGGTTGCTATGGTGACACCTCATAAAGCCTTCAAAATTAACGATCGTCAGGCGATATTTATTAATACAAGTACTATCTTTAAAGCTGCCTACTTGTACTTGTTTGGTACAAGTATCTAAAATATCTACTCAACATCTGACACCATTTCTTTCGGCCAGCTCCATTAACACCTCTCCAACTGGTTTATGTTGTTACCACGACAAGCTATTTCTCAAACATTTTAGGCGATAAAAGAGAAGACCTCTTGAAGCAAACTTTTTAATAAAAAACATCGACTTTACACTCAAAAGTTCGCGTCGAATAGTGAACCTTCTCCTTTTTGAAGTCGGTCAAGTTACATGCCCATTGGCTACCTGATGAGACGTAATGTAACCAATGAACACGGTTCATTCGCTTCGGTTTCGTGTTAAAACAAATCTGTGTGTTTTAGTGTAATGCTTAAGTTTGTAGGACATTAAAATGGCTTCTGATTCTCTCGTCATCATCATCTGCCTAGCCTTTTCCCAACTATGTTGGGGTCGGCTTCCAGTCTAACCGGATGCAGCTGAATACCAGTATTTTACACGGAGCGACTGCCTAGCTGACCTCCACAACCCAGTTACTGCGTAATACGATACCCCTTGGTAAGACTGGTTGTCAGACTTTCGGGCTTCGGGTTTATGACTGGGTAGTCATAAACTCCGAAGCCCGAAAGTCTGACAACCAGTCTGACCTTTGACAGTCGTTACGGGTGTAACGACTGTCAAAGGTCCACGAATGACAGCCGGCACCAAAGGCTTAACGTGCTTTCCGAGGCACGTAGGGGTCTCGGTATGTAAAGATGGTCACCCATCCACAGACCAACCGCGGCAAGCGTAGCTTTAAAACCTGATCAATCGACCTGTGCGGCTGTTCTTATTTAGCCATGCGCCCCTCTCACACAGGAAATACAAATAGTAAACAAAAAGGAGCATATAAAACTAACGAATTAAAAGGACCTAAACCTGGTAGACCGGTTGTCAGACTTTGACTTCTGACTACCCCTAACGACTCGACTATCAAAGATCTAAATGACAGCCGAGACCAATGGCTTAACGAGCTTTCCGAGGCACAGAGGGGACTCAATAATAATGGATGGTCACCCATCCACGGGCTGACCTCGGCAAGCATAGCTTTACCTTCGATCGACCCATTATCAGCCAATAAAGTTCCCACTGCTGCGACACAGGCCTCCTCTCTGTGAGGGGGAGTGGGCTGTAATCCACCACGCGGGCCCGTTACGTGATGTAACGGCTTTGAATTTTTGGTCCTTGGACATGCCGGTTTCCTCTCGAAGTTTTCCTGTCGCCACCACTGCTCTCAAAATGGTGAAAAAGGTGAATTTTTAGAGCAGTGGTGATGAAATAATTTAGACAAAGTAAAGACCGAACCGTGCGGCTGTTATTATTAAGGCGACTACATGACCTAAAGCGCGGTCTTTGTCGGACTGCATAGAAAAGAAAGAGAAGCGCGATGACACAACGCTGGTAATTTATTGCAAAATATGAAGCAATTATCTATTTACAAAAAATCTATTGTTTGGACTAAAAAATTAAAACACTAATGCTTTAGTATGTAGCTTGTAGAATAATCTGACAAAAAATCAGAATGATTGTATATTTTATTTTAAAAAGAATGTTTTTAGAGGTATCTTCATGATTTTTTTCTATCGTATCAAATTAGATGTATTATGTTTTCAACACACTATCTACCTAGCATATATCCTGAAGAATATCATATATTTTTTTCTGATTTGGTTTACCATATACTTTTATTGTTTCTAAAACTTGCGTTTTTTGCGTTTAGGTCCTGTGAGCCCCTTAAGCCACGAGCTTTCTACCGCTTTATAAAGTCTTAAGTCCCCGTTTGTAACCACGCTTAGCAGTCCACACGCGACTTTGTTCGCGTTTTGGAGTATTTTTTCCGCCTTCTTTTAGCATTTTCAAAGCTACATGAATGGGGGTATTTTGTTATCAAGGATTCGGCGAAGAATTCGAGCCATTTACATAACGTACGGTACTTGGTGTGTGGCAGCGAAATACGTAATTGGATTAGGATTATTTTCACCTGAGTAGCCTTGTGGGGAGCTCGGTTTACCAGTACTTTAGGCTATTAATATGGCCGACATGAATAAGTTTACCATTCTACGAAATCATAAATAACTGGCTGTGCCCCGCGGTTTCACCCGCATAAGTCTGGATCCCGTGGAAATATCTGGATAAAAAGTATCCTGTGTCCTAATTGTACCCATGTTCTACCAAATTTTATCCAAATCCGCTCAGCCGTTTTAGCGTGACTCTCTAACATTACATCTAACATTTTCTCTTCCCCGCGACTTTGTTCGCCTGGAAGTCGTATTAAAACGACCCACCGCGTCGCATCGCATCGAATCGCCTGCCCGCGCAATTACTTCGTTTTCGTTTAGCGTTCTTTCTGACTTGCTGCCCTTTTGCTCGGTTCTTAGGTGTCTTAGCGTGATGTTATACCAAATAGTAATAACCTTCCACTAGAATTGGGCTATTAAATGAAAAAAGAATTTTTCAAATCCGACTGGTAGGTCCAGAGATTAGCGCCATTCAAACAAAAAAAAAAAACAAATTCTTCAGCTTCATTACAGGTATTAAAGGCTGATTTTTTCAATCATCTAAAAATTTATTCGAAGAATAATTTTGAAATTTTGACAGTTGTTCCATGCAAAAACTGTCAAACGTCAATTTTATTCCTCGAAGAAAGATAACTGGCGATGGAAAAATCAGCCCTAAGTAGTATAGATTTTATTATATCGTAAAAGCAAAATCACTGGTCATGCAAGGCCTTATAATATCAGCCTGTTAATAACCTGGGAACTGCAAAACAAAGCCCCTTCTGATGTAGAGAAGGAACGATCATCGATCACCACAGACAAAACAAAAAAAAAAAATAACGCGATATCAACGCATTATGAAACAATAGTTTCAATTAAAATGTCAATAAAGGAGTGTAGGCGACTGCTATTGACCGTGAAAGCAATGAAAGCGTTAATGAATGTCACTTTGGAAGATAAATTCAGAAGCTTCACACACTTTGGGCGTGGCCCGGTGTGCGTAACTTCAGTTTAAAATCAACTCAGCCTTTTTTTAGGGTTCCGTACCCAAAGGGTAAAAACGGGACCCTATTACTAAGACTTCGCAGTCTGTCCGTCTGTCTGTCACCAGGCTGTATCTCAAGAACCGCGATAGCTAGCAAGTTGAAATTTTCACAAATTATGTATTTCTGTTACCGCTATAACAACAAATACTAAAAACAAAATATAATAAATATTTAAGGAGGCTCCCATAGGGCACGCCGCGATAGCGGCGATAAGACCCCTCTTTAAGGAGTGGCTAGAGAGGCGCCACGGCGCCCTCACCTACCGCCTGACGCAGGTCCTCGCCGCACACGAAAGATTCGGGAGGTTCCTGCACATCATCAGGTGGGAGGAAACGCCCGGGTGTCACCATTGCCAGGATCGCCCAGAGGACACGGTGGAGGTCAGCCCCGCTTGGGCGGAGCACCGCCGTGTCCTCGTAGAGGCGATCGGCAGCGGCGGCGACCTCTCGCGTCCGGCCCTGGTGCAAACCATGGTCCGGGGCGAGAGGGAGACAGGCAGTCACCTCCTGCGAAGCAGTCATGCTAGCGAAGGAACTGGCGGGACGGATGAGGGAGAGAGCCTCCCGTCCCAGCCGCCGCGGGAGACGCTCCGGGCTTCGGGAGCCACGGGGCGACTCCCGGCCACCGTAGGCGCGGGCCTGCGGGCGGAGAGTAATGGGTAGCTCACAGTCCGATCAGGACCAGGCCTGTGCCGGACGGCGCGCGTACGTGTTCCACGCGCGCCTCAAAGAGTTGTCAGCAGCAGAGAAGGGGCCCCTTAGGGCCGAAGCCTGCCGGGTCAGCGGGATTGTCCGAAAGGGTTACCGCTGGCCCGGAACATAAAGGGCTAAGGAAGGAACATGGGTGGGTTTCAGTCAGTAGGAGTCTGACACTCCCTTCCGCTCCACACAGAGCGGGAGGGGGTCATTTGATGATTTCCCATTTAAATTGCAAAACACTGCAATGCAGACGCGCGGGCGGTCACCGCTTGACTGGAGTGCACTGCTTGTTGCCCGGCCCCGCGCCGCTGTTTTCGAGGGCCGCGATTTGATTTTACGCATTAGATCCTGTCGCTCCCGCGCCGCCGCCGCCGCCGCCCAGCTGCCCGCAAGATTCGAGGCAAAGGCCTCAGCTTCTTTTATCTTGTATGAAATGGGTCTTCTGCCATTATTCCGTGACTCAAGGTGACAGGGCCCACTTGCTCATCGTCATCATATAACAATGAGTCATTTGTATATAAATTGTCGTTTAAATAAATAAAATACAGCTGTTAGGCGCCTGGCTGAGGCCTGTTTGTAGCTCATGACTTATATTAGGACAGGGGATGGCAATCCTTTATGCTTATGACATTTAGCTGATAACATTTATTCTTGGACTATACTTTGATGTGAAGGAGGTAATTTGTTCCACTGTAGGGCAAAGGCCTCGCTACTCGCTTTCCCTCTCAAGTCCAGAACTACCAAAGACCAATCTTTGCTAAAGAAGTTCAGCACATCCTTTCATCTTCTTCTGGGTCTACTGCGATGTCGCTTGCCATTGCGAGACGATTTTTTTTATTATTTTTTATTACTAAATGGGCCCGCTCTTGACCCCGATCACGCCTAATGGTAAGCGATGAATGAGGTCTATGAAGCAATAAAAATAAAAAAACCCTGGGCAGCAAGTCCTGCTTAACACCTTGCTGAATATTTTAGCCACGTCATGAGAAACTGTCATTTATAGATCTTTGACAGTCAGAAGCCTGAAAGTCTGATAACCAGCCTTAACAAGGGGTATTGCCCTGTAAAGCTAGAGTTTTCTAAGAATTCGGTGAACGCCACGTAGCGTCCGCCATCGCTTGACGTCACTGAACAAATATTTGTGAAAGTAAGTTGGTTTTTTAAGTGGGTTTTTTAAGACCGTAAAGTTAAACCATTATTTTTATGATGAACAGCGGTGGTCGTCAGATAAAGGCCGTAGCGTCACTGCGGCCTAGGAAACCAAAGCTTTACTAGGTTGAGGACATTGTCTCTTGTAGACTGGTCCGATAGGCAGTCTCTCCATATAACATACTGGTATTCAGCTGCATCCGGTTAGACTGGAAGCCGATCCCAACATAGCTGGGAAAGGGCTAGGCAGGTGATGATGAACTTTTCTCATAAAATCAAAAGTCATTTATTAAAACTAGGCTGAGAACCTGCACTTTTTGAACGTCAAAATTACATAAGACGGTCTCCCAAAACGCCCGCCCTTCACCACTTTCTGGTGCTTCTAGCCGGGAAGAAGAAGTGGCCCAACAAACTCTCCAGCAGAATAGCTTGCGCCAACATAAAATGAGCGGAGAATGACAACTCTCAATATTATTTCCTTCGGATCAATAAAATAGCATCTTATGCACTGCATGCGAACAGTGATTCATTCGCGATTACTCATTGAATACAGTTCCATAGAATGAAGTCGTTTAAGGAACGACAAAGGACGGTTTAAATTATGTCATTTTATTTATTACACAATTTATTGTATTCTTGAAGACACTGGAAGATTCTGCCGTCATACCTCATCATCATCTGCCTAGCCTTTTCCCAACTATGTTGGGGTCGGCTTCCAGTCTAACCGGATGCAGCCGAATACCAGTATTTTACATGGAGTGACTGCCTATCTGACCTCCACAACCCAGTTACTGGGTAATACGATACGACTGGTTGTCAGACTTTCGGGCTTCTGACGACCCGTAACGACTGTCAAAGATCCACGAATGACAGCCGGGACCAACGGCTTAACGTGCTATCCGAGGCACGGAGGAGTCTTGATATGTGAAGATGGTCACCCATCCACGGACCAACCGCGGCAAGCGTAGCTTAACCTGATCGATCGACCCGTGCGGCTGCCGTCATACCTCATGTATTCATGAAAAGTTAAGTTTATAAAAGGCTTTGTTACATGTCCTTCTCATTTGCATGTGGCGAGAGACAATAACACAATTTTAGTTACGAAAACACATACATAAACTTCGTAGCCTTCTTCCCTAAGGTCTCATTTACGGAGACGCGGGGCGTCGAGCGTCGCGTGCGGCGTGGCGTCTCGCAGCGTGTCGTACGATTTTTCTGTTTACGGAGCGGCGCCGGCGCGTCAAGCGGCACTTATCATCGCACGCGTAAACACAAACGTATGGCAATATAAGACGTTGTTCATAGAGATGCGAGGCGGGAAGCGTGGCGGTGCCCGCCGCTGCGCCCGCGGCGAATCCTCAAGCGTGTAGCAAAGCACGCGCGGCGGGCAACGCTGCGGCACACGCGAGATACTCAATCAAACCGACCAGTTTTAGGTTAGCGGAAGATGGGAGCGCACGTTTCGCAACTTGCAACACGTGAGTACGTGTGCGTTCTGCAATTTCCAAATATGACTGGCAGAAGATTCCGCCGCGGGCATCGCTTCATCGAGAATTGCCGCTGTGTGCGCCGCCGCAATAAACGCCGCGTGAGACGCGGCGGTGCCAGCCGCGGGCTCGGCGGCAAAAAACGCTCCATTTCAAGCGAACGCGTCTAAAATCGCTTCTCTGCAAAACCCACTCATACCTCGCCATATGTTTGAATTCAGTGCAGGCCGCGCCCCACAACGCGACGCGGGACGCCGCGCGTCTCCGAGGGTAGGCAGAGACGGCGGAACGCCACCTGTTACGATCCTTACATACTCCTCCCTGACCTTTCTGAAGAACATCATCATCTTTATCATCATGAAAAGTTTTTGGATAAAGCATACTTACTTACTTTAAAAAAAAAAACTGGCCAAGTGAGAGTCGGACTCGCACACGAAGGGTTCCGTACCACAAGGCAAAAACGCCGAAAAAAAAACACGTTTGTTGTATGGGAGCCCCTCTTAAATATTTATTTTATTTTGTATTATTTTGTTGTTATAGCGGCAACAGAAATACATCATCTCTGAAAATTTCAACTGTCTAGCTATCACGGTTCATGACTCATGAGATACAGCCTGGTGACAGACAGAAGGATACTGGAGTTTTAGTAATAGGGTCCCGTTTTTACCCTTTGGGTACGGAACCCTAAAAAAAACCCGCAAAAAGACCGTATTCCGGACGCGGGAGATTAACCCGCACTGGGCCCGCGTGGGGGATTACGGCCCACTCCTTCTCATCGAGAGGAGGCCTGTGTCCTAGCAGTGGGAACATTACAATCTCAATATGATGGTTTTTAGACCGTTTGTCTATCAGAAAGCTAGTCCTTCTAACTACCCTACATGACCCTACTACTACTACGTAGACAGAGTAATCTATAGACTCATGGTATCCGTGTCACCGAAAGGGACAAAAAATTCCGGCAATTATCATCATACTATCATTTTTACAGCTTATTACACTGCACCTCACCATTTTCACAGTTGCGCAAATGTACTATTATTGAATTATGCACGAAAAAGATCTTATTTTCCGTTTAATCGCGGTGTAGTTTTTATTATTTCATTCATAAACGTCAAACTTGTTGTGCCCATTGATGTGCATAGCCGACAGTGCCGACACGCAGTAAGGGACAGAAATATTCTTACTGTGTCTCTTTTCTTTACTAGTGACGTTTATATATTTCTCTTTTTCTTGTGCGAATGAAAAAGAAGATATGCAGCAGTCTATAGTTTACTCTGTCTACGCCCTACTTTAACTGCCTCTAGTTAAGACTAGAAGTAGAACCCCATTACACCGAAAAGACTTAGTTGTTAATCTAGGTACGCACTAAATGACCTATATTCTAGCTCAAGGACCAATCTAGAGAAATTCAAACAGGAATCTGATACCAGACACCCACTATCTGGCGCACAGCTACCAACGCAACAGCTAAAAAGCAGACACAGCTTCTTGAAATCGACAGCGTCTCTGTCAGGAAACCCGGCCGACGCCCGTTGCAAACTGTGGCAGGATACTCTTCCCCCTCCTACTCACTACTTACCACCAAAGGAGCATCTCCCTGCAGGGTGTAACCTTCCGTGGCCCACTTGGAAATCTCTGAACCGTCTCCGGACACAAGTGGGAAGATGTAAGTCCAACCTAGTAAAATGGGGCTACCTTGACGCAACGGCAGAAGGGTGTGATTGCGGAGCTATGTCACAAACCATGATCCACCTCCTATCCTGCCCTCTGTGTCCCAAAACATGCAGTCAAAGTGACCTCTGCGCTGCCATCGACAACGCCGTGGAAGTGGCAAAGTTTTGGGAAAACAAGATTTAAAATACAGTCGTGCCAGCGACACGAAGAAGAAGAAGGACCAATCTAGACCCGCAACAAACACTGATAACCTCAACGCTCTGACGATGACGTAACGCGCAGACACAGCGTGATCGAAGTCATTTTTAGGGTTCCGTACCCAAAGGGTAAAAACGGAACCCTATTACTAAGACTTCGCTGTCTATCCGTCTGTCTGTCACCAGGCTGTATCTCAAGAACCGCGATAGCTAGACAGTTGAAAAAACAAATTATTTATATCTGTTGCCGCTACAAATACTAAAAACAAAATAAAATTAATATTTAAGGGGGGCTCCCATACAACAAACGTGTTTTTATCGGCGTTTTTGCCTTGTGGCACGGAACCCTTCGTGTGTGAGTCCGACTCGCACTTGGCCAGTTTTATATCATTGAGAGAACTACTAACCTGACATACCTACGTCATGTGGACTTGAAGTTAAATTGGTCTTTATTGTTATTGTAAATACGTGCGGACTGAGTACTGCACATACATACATACATAAACTCACACCTTCCCATGAGGGTAGGCAGAAACTATAGAACCCCACCTGCTACGATCCTTCATACTCTTCTTACTTCATTTACATTCATACATCTGAAGAGTTATTCCGGTCTGATTCCCTGAACCCCCCCCCCCCTCCACCCCCCCTTGCTTTTAATTCGTTACGAGTATCGTATAATATGTTCTGTGCCATTGGCCCATTGACCGACCAATGATCGACCATTATGAATTTAGCAGATTACGAACTTTTAGCAAAATGACAATGGGATCGTGTTGGAATAACGAATTTATAAAAATAGCAGACTTGGGCCCCAGGAAATACTCCCCCGTGTATTGGTTTGGCATATTTCATAGACAGACGGTAAATATAATAGATCAAAGAGTTCTTATAATAGCTCTCGTAAATAACGAGTTACCTAGTTCTGAAGTGGTGGTATTTTTGTATGTGGTAGGCCGGTTGCAGTGGTGCGTTTGTTTGTATGGGCCATTTGAATAGGCTATTTGACTGTTTTCTGATAAACATCTCAGATTATTTAATGGTGTCTAACGAGCCCACAAAAACCTATTACTTCAAATTGCATAATGTATTTCTTTTAAAAAATAGTAAATAAAAATGTACTGTTTAAATAAGCCGCCAAAACGCTATCTTTAACAATATGGCGTCGTGACGTCACGATTCACGTAAACAAACGTTGAAACGGTCGAGATACTAGACAAAAGTCATCTGTTCTGTCAACGATAGACAGAAATTTACTAAATCATGACGTCATCTTAAGTTCAGCCAATCCAGACCGTTTTCGATTACGTGGCGCCAGATTTAAAAAGATTTAGTTTTTTCGGGATTTTTTTTATAAATAATACATTGTTTTGTAGTAAAATTAATGCAAATCGATTTTAAAAGCGATAATCTATACGAGTGTCAATAATTATGACCTTTTTTTTTTTTACATTGTCAAATAGCCTATTGTTGATTAGAAATAAATGGTGTTCTATTTCTAAGGTCTGCTTTAATCCTTGTTGCCAAACGATGTTATTTTTTCTCAAACGAATATCAACTTTATGCTAGTGTAAAATAAATTGATTTCAGAATGACTACTACTATCGAAATAGTCTTAAAAATATTTGAAGCTGTAGCGCAAACTAAACTTTATGTGTACGAGTTAAAGTTGTTTTCTCCAAAACACATATAAATTGTTTAAATGTTCGGAAGCTAAATCGCGAACGAAGTGTAGGGAGATTTATGACAGTTGTCTTTAGCTTTGCAAGCGTTCCGTGACAGTCTGGGTATGTAAATAGTTTATCACGGGTTTTTTTTTTATGTAACTACAAATTTACGGTTTTCGGATTTTTTCCTTTACTTGTGCTACATGACCTGGCTTCTTGCCAAATTTCATGATTCTAGGGCAACAGGAAGTACCCTATAAATTTTGATTCCCTTGAGTGTCGAAATATACGTTTTTCGCGGCATAAACGGCCGCATCTTTTTTTTTACATTAACTTAGAAGTTGATTTTTTCACAGCTTCAAGGGACTGTAGACCTGAGTATATGGTTTTAATTTCAACTCGATACCTCCACGCGTTCCCGAGGTAAAGGGTCTTGACAGACAGACGGACAACAAAGTGATCCTTTAAGGGTTCCGTTTTTTCCTTTTGAGGTACGGAACCCTAAATAACAACAAAGAAGAGTACTATCGACACTAGAAGAAAAATAAGATGCCTCTAGACACTTCTATTTCCTTCTCTACGATTACCGTACGAACGCTGAATTAGTTTTCAGCGTTCGCACGCCTCTTGTGTAAACAGCTTTCGCTGTTCAGAAGCAAGATTATGTAAAAGCGTATTATCGAATAGTACATTATTAAGATTAATGATGATGAACTCCTATGTTATAGTTTATTTTGGGTTCAAAATTTAATATTAAATAGAGCATAGACAGGGATCAATAATATAAATAAACGATGAGAGAACGAATGGGATCGATCATGTCTGACTTATGAATCTCAAAGCTACCTACAGTGAAGTTTTATCTATATTATTTGTATACTAGTTGACCCGACAGGCATTGTCCATGACCTTATATCGTGAGCAAATATAACATTACTAGCAACGCCCCGCGGTTTCACCTGCATAATGCATACTGCATTGACAAATGCGTGCACTGATTGGACAGGTCCGCTCAATCTGTGTGGTTCTTTCCTCAAAAGACCATTTCAGACACCAATCACACACATCATCATGCTCTTCACAGGATCTGACCAAGATCCTGCGTTATCTAGGTCTATCTTTATCTGTGCGGTAAACTCTGCTTGCGCGATGCAGGATTTTGCGTGACGTCATTCAGTACGATCGATGCTTAGTTCGCAAGTGACGGTGTAGTAGCCGCTACAGAGTCAAATCTTTTTAGATTATCACTCCTGCATTAGCTTCTTTGTTTTTTCATTAACTCTGGTTTCATTAATTGAGTTATCGAATATTCAAAGTTATTAGGAAGTTCATCAGTATTATAGTGTGGGTAGTTGATTTGGATGTAGTTTATGTTTTTATTATACACCTGTTCGGTTCGGCAAACGCTGCCCACGAGGAGGCCTGTTGATATTTTTTGTTTATTTTGATGTGTTGGTTATCTTTGATGGTTTTAATTAGTTTTGATGTTGAACGTTAGGTGCATACGATTAGAATTTGATATTGTTTTGTAACAAATCGTAGTTCGAATACTTCGAATGATAAATTTTTCGGCTGATTTTGACTTGGGAGTTGTTGTGGCACTTAGTCGTTGTCCTTAACTTCTGTTGCTTTTAATAGGTCCTAATATTGATAATATTCTCTCAGAGTACTTAGATACCATAGACCTCAATACCACTAAGCCCAAGTTTGCACGAGCCATTTTTTAACGCGGCTTTTTTTTATTCCGCACTGGATTTTCAACGCACTTTAGGGCCTGTGCACAACACGTTTTTTAAACGCGTCGTTGATGCGTTTAAAAAAAGTTTTTTTTTGGCATTGTTTTCCTAATAACACCAACATTTTTTGCTCTTTCCAGATCTTCAGTGAACAAAAGTGATGAGTGCCTAAACCTATCTGTGATTAACAGTGTTAGACAGAGTAAGAACTATACCAGACAGTGTTGCGTGAGTGAAATGATATTATGGAGAACAGTTCCGTGCAACAATAGGGCTGACTTCGTCAAGTGAAAACAGCTGGACACCTGGCAACGGTGAGTGAACCTAAAAAAAACTTCTTTTTCATGTCTCTTTTTTGCCACTCTTCTTCTTAACGTGTCGATGGCAATCTAAATAGACTCGGCCCAGAATTTGGCTACTTGTTTGGCACCCAGAATTTGACTACTTGTTTGGCGCCATCACCAGGGTCCATCAGTTCCTGTAACGCGCAGCTGACAGGACACGATATTAAGTGTCCCATCGTTTGTGGAACAGCACCGCATTTACTCTTCAAGGCGGAGTCATCTGTGGAATCTCCACCTGAACTGATTTTCCTTGGTTTGGCCAACCTGGGCCCTCCATTAGCTGTAACTGAGAAATTTCTAAAAGGAAACCCCAGCATTGCCCGACCGAATTCGTTTGGAATTATAGATATAATCTCACTGTCTGCGCAAGACACGTACCTAGTGTCAATTGAGTGTAATGGGTCACTGTCATCAACGTAGGATGAATATGTCTTTACAACCACTTGGGTACGTATGACCGACATGACCTAGGTAGGTATTTAACGGACTTATGTTTTATGAAGTTGTATTTTCGAGGGTCGACTTGCGAGGGATTTATGGAATAACAACACTTGATTACGATAACTACCCGTTTATTGAATTACTTAGTTACACGTAATCCCGCTAGGTGCGCTGCTCACAAAAAATAAAAATATTCCATCGGACCTAACTAAATGCGCGTAACGAAACCATAGCGCGATCTAACTCGACGCCAACGCCATCTATCGAGCTATGAGGTACTAATTATCAAAAACATTATTTAGGTGATCGCGCTATGATTTCGCTTCCGCCCAGACATACCGCCCACCAAGGACATACTGCCCAATGTCCTTCAACACCGCCCACCGTGCCAAAGTAATTTCGATTGGTTGAACATAGGGTGTACCAATGTCATTGGTGAGGAGCTTAACCAAATTTACAACAAATCATAACATCTAGACATTAACTATGCTAGCAATTAACACACCAAATATAACATAAATGTATTACAATAAAGTTACAAATTCAATCGGTTACAGGGAGCACACATAATTTGGACGTCGGTCTTTTTATGGTAGATGACTGTGTACGTAATGTAACAACCCGGGTAACCCCATCCGATCCCGGATGTTTCGCAGTAATCCTACCTAGCAACCACTTGCCAGGGGGCAAATTATCCTCCTTCACTAAGACCACTGCACCAATGGATGGTTCCGGGGTTTTATAGGCCCACTTATGCCTCTGCAAGAATTGGTGAAGATAGTCGTGCGACCATCTTCTCCAGAATTCCTGCATCATTTTCTGGTGGAGTTGCCATCTTTTTAAACTACTTGCGTTATACCCTTCATAATTCGAGTCCGGAGGGACAACGAGTGGTTCCCCCACCAGAAAATGACCTGGAGTTAAAATGATCAACTTGTCTTGATCCTCGACATAGGATAGCGGTCTCGAATTGAGGCAGGCTTCTATTTGAGCCAAAACCGTCGCCATTTCCTCATAGGTTAGCGTGGAGTCTCCTACCACCCTCTTAAGGTGATACTTTGTGGACTTTATTCCTGCCTCCCAAAGGCCCCCAAAATTTGGCGAGTGAGGAGGGATAAAGTGCCACTCAGTACCATTGGTGGCAAGTTCCTCCGCTAATTCTACATTCAAATTTGATTTTTCTTTATTAAATAAATATTGTAATTCTCGTGCTGCTCCCACGAAGTTTGTGCCATTGTCGCTGTGTAACTCAGCGCAACGACCACGCCTTGCCACAAATCTCTTGAAGGCAGCCAGAAAGCCCTTTGTGCTCAGTTCACTGACAGCTTCTAAATGCACTGCCCTAGTAGACATGCATATAAACAAAGCTATATAGCCTTTGTAGGATTTGTTTCCTCGACCCTTTGATACCCTTATGTTGATGGGGCCCGCGTAATCTACACCACTACACAGAAATGGCTTGTGGGGTGTAACCCGTGCCGAAGGTAATTGTCCCATTAATTGTGTGTTAACTTTAGATGCATGTCGCAAGCATTTAACACATTCCCTTACATATTTTTTAACTAAAAGCTTAACTCCTATGATCCAATATTTAGACCGCAAATAGGTTATCATGATTTGCGGCCCTCCATGCATGGTTTGCTGATGTGCATAGGCTATTAGGAGATTAGTGAGAAAGGACTCTTTCGGTATCAGAATGGGATGAACCCGATCATAATTTAATTGGGACATCTCCAGCCGCCCTCCAACTCTTATAATTCCTTTAGAGTCCAAAAATATATTTAATGATTTTAGACTCCCTTTCTTCTGACTTATCTGATTTTTCCTCAATTCTTCCAATTCATTTGCGAATCCTTCTTCTTGACTTTTCTTCACACATATCTCTGTTGCCTCTTCCAGTTCTTGTTTGACCAAATGTTTCGACCTAATTCCTTGCCTTTGGAGTTTCAAAAAACGACGACAATAAGCTATAACTCGGATCATTCTTGGTAGTGTCGAAAATCTGTTCCAAAAGGTTACATCCAACGTAGTTGTGTGTACCTTTATTTCTTCTAAACGCGTAACAAGATGTTTGGGCCGTTTATACTCGATAACCGGCTCCTTGAGGAAGCTCGGCCCTTCCCACCATATAGAGATACCTACAAGTTCTGAAGGAGAAACACCTCGCGACGCACAATCTGCTGGATTTTGCTTAGTGGACACGTGTGCCCAGTGATACGTATCTAAGGTGGTTAAAATATCAGAAACCCGATTGGCCACAAAGGTTTTCCAGCGGCATGGATGACCATTTAACCATGCCAATACTACTTCACTATCGGTCCAAGCATGCCAATCAGCCTTTTGTATACCCATAACCTCACCTACTTCCGCTATTAATTTAGTAACCAGAACTGCACCACAGAGTTCCAGTCTTGGGATGGACACTTGTTTGATAGGTGCCACTTTGGTTTTGGATGTTATTAGAGACGTATGAACATTTCCCATATTATCCACCACCCTAAGGTAAACGACTGCTGCATACGCTGACTTCGATGCGTCTGAAAACCCGTGTAACTCCGACTTCGTGTTATTAGAACTAGTGTGTAACCATCGAGGAATTTTAATCTGAACCAGAGAAGCCAAGCTGTGATGGTAAGTACTCCATTCTTGTTCTAAATTGCTTGGGATTTCTTTATCCCAATCTAACCCTGCCAACCACAATTTTTGAATAAATATTTTGGCTAATATTACGCTTGGTGCCAACCACCCTAACGGATCAAATAAACGTGAAATGTCCGAGATTATTTTTCTTTTTGTTACAGGTCCAGTAATCATCGGCAGTTCCAGAGAGTATTGGAAGAAGTCTTCACTTGAATTCCATGTAAGTCCCAATATTTTTGTTATATCATCCATTTTTAATCTTAACTCTTCATGTGTAGATCCTTTCTCATTTCTTATATTATTTAATAATTCTTTACTATTGCTCATCCACTTTTGCAACTTAAATCCGCTTTTACTCAAAGTATCATTCATTTCTGTGAAGATTTTCATGCCTTTTTCTATGTTTTCAGCTCCAGTCATCAAGTCATCCATATAGAAATCATTTAAAATAATTTTCTTTATTTCAGGATTATCTTCACACTCATCATAAGCAACTTGGTGAAGGGCACGAACTGCCAAGTATGGTGCTGATGCAGTACCAAATGTCACTGTCATCAGTTCGTACTCTTCTATTTCCTTTTCAGGACTATCCCTCCAAAGTATGCGCTGAAATATCGTGTCTTTCCTGTTAACCAAAACTTGTCGATACATTTTGATTATATCGGCAACCAAACATATCTCATATGATCTCCAACGCATAATAATATGTCGAAGTTCTGCCTGCAAGGTGGGTCCAATCAACAAATTGTCATTAAGTGACATCCCATTTGAACTCTTACAGGAAGCATCGAATACGACCCGCACCTTGGTCGTATCCTTATCCGCGCGGACGATGGCGTGGTGTGGTAAGTATATGGCTTCTTTCATTTTTGTTTTGTCTTGTGATACCTTTTCCATATGTTGTAATTCTGAATATTCATGTATAACTTTTTCATAATCTTGTTTTAATTGATTATTCCTTTCTAATTTTAATTCTAAGCTTTTAAGTCTTTTTTCAGCTATACTCTTCGACTCGCCAAACTTGCCAACCAGCTTTGCATCTCGCAACGGTAATCTGACGACATACCTGCCATCTTTATTACGCAATGTCGAAGTCGTAAACAATTGTTCACATTTGACTTCATCCTCCGTTAACATCTTTTTTGCAGATGGTTCCGCCTCTAACTCCCAAAATTTTCTTAACATATCATCATCTTGGACACTGGAGTGCATCACGGTAATATGTGAGTTAATAGAACCATTGTCCACTTCGACTGCCCCCGACAATATCCAGCCTAAAGCGGTGCCCTGCGCTAAGAGCGTCCCGCTTGAGTTCTTCTTTACCCCGTCCCGAATCACCTGGCTGTATATTTCAGCACCCAATAAAATATCAATTTTATTAGGCCTGAAATATTCCGGATCAGCCAACTCGGTATCGATTAAGTCTACCCATTCTACCCTGGATACCTTGGTAGACGGGAGTAAAGCCGTGACCGATTTCAGAACGTAGGCGTTTACCTGCAGTTTGAACGTTGGATCGAATCTCGAGCCAATCGTGACAACTACTTTGGCAGTCGACGTAGTGCTTTTATCTCCACCCACACCTACCACCGTATTTTTTGAAGGTATTTTCTTCAAACCCAAATACTGGACCATGGATTCCGTTACAAAGGATCCCTGTGATCCTTGATCCAGTAACGCCCTAACCACCCGGTAAGTCCCATGCTTTGACTCAGCCTTTAATAAGGCTGTGCTTAATAACACCGCTTGCTTGTTGTTTCCTGTCGAAAAACATGAGACTACTGGTTTTTCCTCCGCTTTTGCGGCAATATCTTTTTCCTCATTAGCAATCGATGAGGTTCCCTCGCGAGCAGCCGAACTACCCTCACCAATAACCGACCCAGACCCACCCGTGGGATGTAGCAAAGTATGGTGGCGGCGTTTACACACCTGGCACCTGTGAGTGTTTTTGCAGAACCTAGCAGAGTGGTTACTATTTAGGCACATAAAGCATAAGTTCTTTTCTTGTACAATATTTCGACGACTATCAATAGACTCTTTAGCAAACTTAGGGCAAGATGAAATTCTATGATCAGCTGAACAATATGCACAAGTAACATTTTTTTTATCCTTTATTACATGAAATGACTGTGTACGTTTAGGGTTTTTATCTATTTTGCTATCCAGATTTTCCAAACCCCTGAAGCGACTTATTAAAAAATCACTAAACTGTTTAAATGTAGGCAAATCATCTGTGGCATCGGAAGCTACCTGCAACTCCCAGGCTTTTCTGGTATCTTTATCTAATTTTGTACTAGTTATATGAATAATCAAGATGTCCCAGGATGCCACATCAATACCTAAATTTTGTAATGACCCCAAACAGTCAGATGTAGTACTAATTAACCCTTTAATATCCGTTGCTGATTCTACCGTTAAAACCCTTTGACCGAATAGACGTTTTAAAATACCATTTGCCAAGAATTTTTTATTATTATACATCGATTCTAATTTTTCCCAGCTTGCCTTATAATTATCGGAAGTAACATTTACATTTCTCAACAAGTGTTCTGCGTCTCCGGTTAAATACCCTTTGAGATAATACATTTTTTGTGCATCATCCAGCCTTTTATTATCATGAATTAACCCGACAAATAAGTCCCGAAAGGTCTGCCACTCGAGGTATTTACCAGAGAACACAGGAATTTTTACTTCAGGTAATTTAAAATTAGAAACGTCCTTACTATTTCCTGAACTACTATGTGTGTCACTATATTGTACCGTTTTGCCTTCACATAACAATTCTTTTAGATCACTTTTGTATAGCAAATACGTTTCCTCTACCTCATCAAACACACAATTCTTGTGATAGTTTGAACTATGCAAATCTGATCGTTTAATTTCGCTAATTATTTTTAAGTGCGTAGTGTAAAACATATTCCAATGTTGTTCCAAACTTTCCAAACGTGTTTCAATGTATGAGACCGTAAGTCGATCTTTTGGACATTTCTTAAAATTAGTTTTAGCCTTTACAATTGTGGATCTAATGTCCTCCTGAATATTATTATAGGCATCCATGTTTATAAACAAGAACAACAAATACAATAGGAAACACAAATATGCAACACTATAAATTTATAATAATAGACTTATGATAGCAAACTATTAAACTGAATGTCTCTAAAACACTTTGAACTTCTTCAAACTTATCGCCAACAAACTTAAGTCAGAATCACGATTTTTACAAGTGTTTGAGAACTGCAACTTTGATTTTTACGAACTTTGGGCATAGATTCCCCGTTCCAACCACTTTTAGCGAAAATATTTTACAAGTCCGAAATGCACTTTCCAATAGATTTATTTATTTAAATGTACTCACGGTTTTTTTTCTTCTTATTTATTCACTCACTCTGATGATCGACACTTGCACCATACAAGTGGCGCCCTCTGCTGGTCGCTTACTAAGGTCCGCTTCACCTCCCTCGCGCTGTTCCTCCAGGGTGTCACAGCCAGTCCTGGCTGCCTTGGCTCCAACAGGCTGCTCCTCTGGCTCCAGTTCCACCCGGATCCACCTCCAACTCCTGGGCACCTCTCACCTGGGTACCCGCTGAAGGGGCTGCTCTGGACAGCGATCCACTGCCCAGTAACGACGCGTAGGGTGGTAATCACTACCACCACCGGTGACCACCAAAACACTCACGACCGTATCCGACTCGACAAGGACCATGTATTTTCGAGGGTCGACTTGCGAGGGATTTATGGAATAACAACACTTGATTACGATAACTACCCGTTTATTGAATTACTTAGTTACACGTAATCCCGCTAGGTGCGCTGCTCACAAAAAATAAAAATATTCCATCGGACCTAACTAAATGCGCGTAACGAAACCATAGCGCGATCTAACTCGACGCCAACGCCATCTATCGAGCTATGAGGTACTAATTATCAAAAACATTATTTAGGTGATCGCGCTATGATTTCGCTTCCGCCCAGACAGAAGTACATAATCGTCTATCATAGGTACAGTATTTTTATCATAATTATGAAGCGACGCGCGCTTTACTTGTAGTAACCAAGTGCAAGTGTACAAACAGGCTGTGAATGTGTATAGGCGCAGGAGCTCTCGGTCCCGTCCGAGACAATGGTGAAGTCTGAAGTGTGTGTGTGCGTGCGTGTGCGGAGGGGGGTGCGTGCGGGTGTGCGTGTGTGTGTGTATATGTTTATATGTTTGTTACTTCTTCACGCTCAAACGGCTGGACCAATTTTGATAAAATTTTGTATGGAGGTAGCTGACACTCTGGATTAACATATAGGCTACTTTTTGTCCTGATATTCCCACGGGATCGCTATTTACGCGGGTGAAACCGTGGGGCGCAGCTAGTTGCTTCATATGCTCGAAAAATGTATCTGCTCAGCAACGTAAATAACGCAATAAATGTTGTTGAACTGTCGAAATTAAAGCTATTGCAATGTTACACAATTACCCCGGAGGTGATCGAATGGTTGTGAATATCTAACCAAGTGGCGACGAAAAACATGTTAATCTTCTGTAAACAACAACATTCAAATATTTTTCCCACCAGATGGCGCACTGCCCTCAACCGGCGAACCTGGAGGCAGCCCTGCCTCTCCTCAACCGGCCCGACCTGCGTGTCCGACAGCAGCTGGGCGAACAGCTGACCGCCCTCGTGCGGCGCGAGCCAGAGATCCTGCACGACGTGAGCGCGCAGCTGGTCGACTCTATGGTCGCGTGGCTTAATGGCGGGAATTTCAAGGTGAGACATCAGTTAGGACTTAAGACACGTCAACATCAGGAGAAAGACTTCCATTGCTGGACTATGGCCATAGGCCTCCTCCAAGCTTAGTCACATTGACCGGTCCCGTGTTTCTCGCATCCAGCAGGTTGCCCCAACCTTCATCAGGCGCTCGGTCCACGTAGAAGGGAACCAACACTACGCTGTTCATTGTCTTTTTCTCTGGTTATTTTGGATTGCCAAAATAACCAGAGAAAAAGACAATGAACATTGAGAGCAGGAAAAGAGAGTGCACCTGTATTTGAGGCTCACAATTGTGCACTATCATATCTCCTGCGTAGTTGGTTGGTCTCCGTTGATATTTTCCATATTAATATGGTAAGATATAAAGTTGAAACCTTCTAAATACAAATAAAAGTGTCACTAATACCCTTTGACGTAACCGTATCGTATTACCCAGTAACTGGGTTGTGGTGGTCAGATAGGCAGTCGCTCCATGTAAAATACTGGTATTCAGCTGCATCCGGTTAGACTGGAAGCCGATTTGGGAAAAGGCTAGGCAGATGATGATGACTAACTAATACCCTTTAATGAGTTATTACGTAAGAATATAACCTGAACAGGGTTTGTGTACGCACGACAAAATATTATTAAGCTATACATTTCCAGTATCAGCTGACTTCTCACTGTACGAAAAGCCTGTAAAACGCGAGGTCAGCTAAAACTGGAAATGTGTAGCTTGATAATGTCGTCGTCTGTATACTGTCATGATACTTTTGGAACAGACTAAAATACTAGTATTCAGCTGCATCATCAGACTGAAAACCGACCCCAACACAGTCCCTTTCCTAGACAGAAGATGTTGACTGTTGAAGTGGTGACCCTGAAGGCCTACGCAGACCGGGACGGCATGGCAAGGGATTTTGCCGTCAGTCAGCGCACACTAGCTTCCCCGCTGCTCTACCCCCGCCGCCTCACCCCGCGGTATGTCACAACGAGCGCCGGAATCCTTGGCATGCCGTTGCCTACCGCAGGACGCCACCGACGCCACGGCATCCCGCCGCGGTAGCCCGTAGCGCGTCTTTCAATGCCGTGCAATGAAATCCCTTTCGATGCCACGGCATCATTTTAAAGCATAGCAATTTATGTCGTATTTCTATATCGATACGTTTGAATGTCCTAATACATGCGTCATGTTAGTGAATGGGCGCCGCGCGCCGTCAGTAGGGACTGGTCATCTCTTTGCTGCCATGGCTTATTTTAATTTAATTTAATATTTGAATTGTTTTTTTTTTTCGTCTTTTCATTACGGACGCTTTTAACGTTCTGCATCGTTCTCACATGCATAATTTTTAACATGAATGATGTAAACAAGACTTTGGTAACCTGTATTTTGATTTAAAAGAGTGTCCATGGAAATCTTGCCCGTTCTTCTCCATAGGTACCTACGCTTTGGAATGGGCAACTAGCTTCATCTTTCTGACTGACCGACCCCTTGACAATTCAAAAGTGCCTGTAATTGGTTTAATTGAAATAAATGCTTTGAGTTTAAGTTGAGTTTGTCCATTAGTAAAAATTTTAATCCCTTGCCATTTCGTCCCGGTCTGCGTAGGCCTTGACTCCCGGCCCACCCTGAATAGCCTCGTCTCGACCACAAGATCATGGCGTGCTCTCGATGTATCATACACACTCTGATTACGATTCACATTACCGCTGCATACACGCTTCATTGCGTCCGGAATCTTATTCTGGATATAGTTATTATGATAGCTTAATGTTCTCGATGCGTTTTCACTTCCTGAATTGTCTGAAAGATGTTATGGCAAGAAAGGGGGTGGCTACTGAGAAGAAGACATTTTGCACCTAGCTTCTGACGTTTCATAAGTGCCCATGTAGGCTTATGTGAAATAAAATATTTTGATTTGATTTGATTTAACCATTTTTAGGGTTGCGTACCCAAAGGGTAAAAACTGGACCTTATTACTAAGACTTCGCTGTCTGTAGTGTCTGTCCGTCCGTCTGTTGGTCACCAGGCTGTATCTCAAGAGCCGCGATAGCTAGACAGTTGAAATGTTCACAAATTATGTATTTCTGTTGCCGCTATAACAAATACAAAAAAAAAAAAAAATTTTAGAATTCTTATGGATTCGTCATGTCTGTCTGTCCGTCCGTATGTCACAGCCACTTTTTTCCGAAACTATAAGAACTATACTGTTGAAACTTCGTAAGTAGATGTATTCTGTGAACCGCATTAAGATTTTCACAAAAAAATAGAAAAAAACAATTAATTATGGGGGTTCCCCATACTTAGAACTGAAACTCAAACAATTTTTTTCATCAAACCCATACGTGTGGGGTATGGATAGGTCTTCAAAAATGATATTGAGGTTTCTAATATCATTTTTTTTCTAAACTGAATAGTTTGCGCGAGAGACCCTTCCAAAGTGGTAAAATGTGTCCCCCCTCCTGTAACTTCTAAAATAAGAGAATGATAAAACTACAAAAAATATATGATGTACATTATAATGTAACTTCCACCGAAAATTGGTTTGAACGAGATCTAGTAAGTAGCTCGCCGGTGTTATTCTATCAATATCAAGTCAAGATTCCACATTCACTTCACAACCAGTCACAAAACATAACATGAGATTTGCTTATAATAGATTGGTTTAAGCTAAACTTCACATACCAGTCAAACTTATAGTTAACTAGCAGGGCCTCGCGATTTCACCCGCATAAGTGTCGATCCCGTGGGAATATCGGGATAAAAACTACCCTATGCCCTTCCCCGGGATGCAATCTATCTCTCTGCCAAATTTTATCGAAATCCGTTCAATGGTTTAGGCGTGAAAAGGTAACATACAGACAGACAGACAGACAAGAGTTACTTTCGAATTTGTAAGTAATATTAGTATGGATTGAACCACACGTTAAGGCTACTTAACTATTCGTTCAGAATAGTTACATGACCGTAGACCACATCGCACCAGTATGTAACAAACTGCGACGAGGTGCACTACTAGTGCAATAGTATAACATTCGTGTGTTGAACTGGGTAGGCAGTAGTGTCGTATAGTTTGAAGTGCATCTGTGGGTGGAGACTGGAGGGTCACAGACTGACAGATTTCGTAAGGGAAGCCGGTGCAGAAATGTGAGTCAGCTAGTTAAATTATTGAAACGAAACTATAATGTTCAATCATTAAAAGTTACTGTTTTACAAACATTTCTTCTTACTGTAGAAAGTCAGTGAAATAGTAAGAAATTATTTTTTTCAGTATAATGCTTGATTGAGTAACCAACATTTAACAAACTTTCACATTTATCTAAAGTAATAATATAAACACAGAAGAACCAAGGTAACTGACATAGTCCGAAGAATTGCCAAACTTAAGTGGCAGTGGGCAGGGCACAGATTGCTCGCGGAACAGATGGCCGATGGGGCCCAAAGGTTCTGGAGTGGCGACCGCGCACCGGAAGACGTAGCTTTGGAAGGCCTCCCACATGGTGGACCGACGACCTTGTGAAAGCCATAGGAACCCGATGGATGCGAGGAGCACAGAACCGGTCGAATTGGAGGTGCTTGGGGGAGGCCTGTGTCCAGCAGTGGACGTCTTTCGGCTGAAATGATGAATAATATAAAAAGATAAACAATTTGACTTGGTGTATGTTCGTTTGTAACGCTTTCACGCTAAAACTGCTGAACTTATTTGGATGAAATTTGCCACATGGGTACTTAGACCATGAGTAACACCTGGATTAGAACATAGGGTACTTTTTTCGGGATATTTCCACGGGATCGATACTTACGCGGACGAAACCGCGGGGCGCAGCTAGTAACAATATAAATATGTTCATTAAGATTCCCAGAAAACACAGACTCCAGCAAAGAGTTTCCTCCTTATCCGTACGCGCAATAAACATATTACCTAAACGTCTAGTGCTTTGTGAATGGAGAATTAAAAAAAAAAACTTTAGTATAATCAGCCTATAATGTTCCCACTGCTGGGACACCGCCTCGTCTCTTCGAGAGGGAGCGGGCCGTAATCCACTACGCGGGCCCAGTGCGAATTGGTAGATGCCACATATCATCGAATTTTTGGTTCATGGACATTCCGGTTTCCTCACGATGTTTTCCTTCACCGTTTTGAGAGCAGTGGTGCTGAAATTATTTAAATACACAAAGTAAAGAGCCTATCTGGATTCGAACCCACGACCTACAACTCGTAAGCCGGGCCCTTACCACTGGGGCACCACTGCTGTATGACCTATGACCTGACCTATTCATCATCTGCCTAGCCTTTTCCCAACTCTGTTGGGGTGGGCTTCTAGTCTAACCGAATGCAGCTGAATATTACCAATATTTTACATGACTAGCGACTGCCTATCTGACCTCCACAACCCAGTTACTGGGTAATACGATACACCTTGATAAGACTGGTTGTCAGACTTTCAGGCTTCTGACTACCCGTAACGACTGTCAAAGATCCACGAATGACAGTCGGGACAAATAGCTTAACGTGCTTTCCGAGCCACGGTATGTAAAGATGGTCATCCATCCAAGGACCAACTGCGGCAAGCGTAGCTTAACCTGATCAATCGACCCGTGCGGCTGATATTACTTAGCCACAAGCCCCTTTTGACCTGACATAGGCCCGGGCGGCGCCCACTATCGGCATCGGCACGGCTGAGGATTTTTATACGACGAATAAAAATGTAACTTAATTGTATGACGATAAAATTGAAATTTCAATGACACGGTATGTCGGATACCTTATCTTTATTCTTGCACCTACGATGATTATTATCATTGAAATTTCAATGTTATCGTCATACAATTAAGTTACATTTTTATTCGTCGCATAAAAATCCTCAGCCGTGCCGATGCCGATAGTGGGCGCCGGGCCTTATACATTATGTACTATTCCTATGAATACCTCTGTGTTGTAATTTCCCTAATATTACCTTTTCTTGATATAGGTGGCTCAAAATGGCCTGGAGGTGCTGACTGGGCTGGCGGAGCGCATGGGCCCCGAGTTCTCACACTTCGTGCCCACTGTGCTGCCACACATTATTGACCGGTAAGAAATTCTTAGCATAAGTACCTAACAAAAGAGTCGAAAGGGAAACTGTTTGTAAATATGTGAGCACCATGTATCTATCACTTATTTGTTTTACCTGTCATTGCTTAATTTTTAATTCTTTTTACCTTTTTGTGGTAGACTAATTTTATTATGGGTGCATCGTGTTCACATATAATTTTTATTATGTATACAAGACCTTGTAAAACATTTTAAAAGAGTAACGGTGGAGTTTCTTGCCCATTCTTCTCCATACGAAAACTACCTTTTGGAATGGGCGACTAGAATCATTTCTATTTAGTTTTTTTTGACGTTCAAAAGTGCCTTTAATGTGCCTATTTGAAATAAATGATTTGACTTTGACTTTGAAACGTTTGTGCATCATTCCGGCCAGGAGTAAAAATACGTGACTTTTATGTACACTAATATTATAAAGAGGAAAGATTTGTTTGAATTGAATAGGCTCCGAAACTACTGGACCGATTTGAAAAATTCTTTCGCCATTACAATCCTACATTATCCCTGATGAACATAGGCGATAGAATATTTTCAAAAAAAGTTAGGGATCCGTGTGAAAACTTCGATAATGTAACCCAAGGTGTGAAAAAAATACCAAAAAAATCCTTATATCGCGGACACTGCGGAAACTATTGACAATAAAGTGATGTACTACAGTTTTATAGAGGACTTCAATATCTCCAAAAAAGTCCGAGATACCATATGTCTATCCATTACAGTTATGTCACAATAAGTACTTTTCCATGTAAAAATATGCAATAGTAATGCCAAAAAATCATTAGATCTTATTTTATTAGGGCTCCGTACCAAAATTTTAAAACGGAACCCTTATGGTGAAACTCAGTCTGTCTGTCTGTCACAGCTGGATATCTCAAGAACTACTAATGCTATCAACTTGAAATTTGGAATAGTTTTAGTTGACGTTGGCCCAACTATTTTGCAAATAAGAAAAAATAAAAATATATGTATATTTTTTGCAACAGGGACTGAAAGGAAGGCGGAAAAATTCTAAGTGGGTCTACTAGAGCATGTGGGGTATCATATGAAAGAGCGCAGTTTGCACATTCTCAAACATTTTTTCTTTTTTTTTACGCCGCATAGTTTTCGACTTTTGATGAAAAATGTGAAAAAAAAAATATCTTGTTATATTGTTCCATAGACTCACGCATGACCTTCCTGCTCTGCCTACCCTCCATCGAACCGTAAACAACACAGCACTATAATAAACGACATGTCCTCGCACATCTTGAGATGAGAGACGGAAGTGACGTCACTACACAATGCTCAATTAGGACGCACTCAAGTGAAACGGAACTATAATAATAGGTTGACAATAATGTTGTTTATGAGACGTACTGAAATGTTATATTTTATTAGGATAACTAGCTTCTGCGCGCGACTTTGTTCGCGTGAAATTTCTTGTTCCCCCGACCCACCCCGTCGCATCGTATCGTATCACCTACCCGCGCTTCATTAAATTTTCGCTTAACGTTGTTTATGTCTTTTTTCCTTTTGCTCGACTCCTATGGGTCACAGCGTGATGTTAGATACTGACCTGTAATTGCAAAAATGTAAGAAATTTTGAATTTTAACGGGCAACACTGAGGCTTGTGCCTTAAGGGGGAAGCGCTGAGGTGGCCAGCGAAATTCAAATTTTCTTACGTTTTTTGCAATTTGCTGGTCAGTATTAAGTTGTACGTTGATTAAAATATGATTCGCGACCGTAACTAATATGGCTTTACAGAATTACAACCAATAGAATCAGCAATACAACTCCTTAGGTTATAAATTGGCCTCAAATGTCATGACTTCCTGAAATAGTCATTCAATAGGGTCATATAAACCTAGAGAGATGTTTTGATGATTTTTATAATAATAATTCTGTAAATAAATATTTGTTACGGCTGCGAATTATATTTAGAATAACATACAACCTGATACTGACCTGCAATTGCAAAAATGTAAGAACATTTGAATTTTAGCGGACCATCCTGATGCTTTCGCTTCAAGCTCAATGTTTCATGTTTATACCCGGGTTCTGTAATAATTCTGTTCCTAGAAAACCCAATTCCACCCCTCTTTTCTTTCCCTACTTCCATCTATTCTATATCTATGAGATACTGGTATTCGACTTTTTTGACCATATAGTGTGCCTAGTTCAAATTACAATACTATCTTTTTCATTTCAGATTGGCGGACACAAAAGAGGCGGTCCGTCACACAGCGCGCACGTGCGTGGCGACTTTAGCGAGCTCTCGCGCGGCCAACCCACGCGCCCTGCTGGCGCGCCTGGCGCCCGCGCTGCAGCACAAGGCGCCGCACGCCAGGGAAGAGGCGCTGCGGTGTGTTCAGGCGCTGTTAGAACAGTGAGTAGATAATTATTACTTTCTGGGTGTCAAATAGAGACATTTCTGGGAACAAAGTTACATTTGTGGTTACAAAAAGGACGTTTCTGGTAACGAAAGTGGCATTTGTGGTTACAAAAAGGACATTTCTGGTAACGAAAGTGTCATTTGTAGTTACAAAAAGGTCATTCCTGGTAACAAAAAGAACTGTTATGGTAAAAATAACGCGTCTATAGACTACTGTGCTAGTCGATACTGCGTGATATGGGCTAGTATTTTTCAAATTAAAGTAGCATAGTGTAACTTTTGGGAGCTAAATAAGCTTTGGGCTCTAAAAGGTTACAAGATATCATATTTTAGATAACCAAATGGAAATGTATTAAACAAAATGAAATAATTTTTTAACAACACTTGGCTTCTTTGCATTCGGCAACGACGGAGATATTTTGGTAACACGAAAAAAAAAATTATATTTCTAATTGTCTTCTTTGTCACATTTTATGTGTAACAAAAAGAAAAAAATTATAGTTACACAATGTCTTCTCATTCCAGTCACGGCGCCAACGAGCTACAGCTGCGCGCCGCAGTGCCGAACCTCGCCGCGCTGGTGGGAGACCCCAGCAGCGCCGTCAGAGATGCCGCCATGCAACTGCTGGTCGATGTGTATAGACATGTTGGTGAGTAGATATTATCATCTGCCTATCGACTCAGCCTATCGCAGTCGACTCCTGGACATAGGCCTTCCGCATCCAGTCTGTCCCAGGCACCTTCTTTATGGGCGATACGCGATTTTCGCTCCAGCCGGTCGGTTCTGTAAAAATCTCACCGTGAAAACTTAGGTGAAGTGAGTGACGAAGATTTTCTCGGTATGTAATGGATGGTCATCCATCCACTGACTGACCTCGTCAAGCGTTGTTTAACCTTTTTTTTTTTTGGTAGGAAATCATCAAATGTCCCTCCCGCTCTGGGTGGAGCTTAAGGGAGTGTCAGACTTTTACTGACTAAAACCCACCCGTGTTCCTTCCTTAGCCCTTTATGTTCCGGGCCAGCGGTAACCCTTTCGGACAATCCCGCTGACCGAGCGTTGCTTAACCTTAGAGGTCCGTTGCGTTGGGATGGTAACGCACCTGGAATTTCCATCATAATGTCCATCAACAGCGGTGACTACTTATACCATCAGGACATGCTAATACCATCGATATGGGCACAAATAACTGGCTTAAAAACCATTTTCTTTCAATTTCCAGGTGAAAGATTAAGACAAGACTTGAAGAAGAAAGAGTTGTTACCGGCACAGAAGTTCGCGCTGCTCGAGCAGAAGTTCGACGAGGCGCGGGAAGCGGGGCTCTTGTTGCCTACTGGTAAGATTAACTACATTTTTATTTTAACAATATTATACTATTGTGGCGGCATCTACACCGACAAATGCGAACTACGCATCACACTGACGTCACGCAAAATCCTGCATCGCGCAAGCAAAGTTCGACGCGAATTTTTCAATTGGGAGTGCGAACAAGGTACAGGTAATGTAGGTAAGAATATTTTCAAATAAGAAGCAGTTTACTAAAATCCAACATTTTCCTTAAGTTTGCCGTATCTCAGGACTTCCCAGAATTCGATCCTTATTAGCGACAATATCGAATGGTGAACTTAAATAAGTGTTTTTTTTTTTTTTTTTTTTCAAAATCAACTTGTTCGATTCCTGGCTAGAAATATTGATTTTTCAAAAATCCAATGATGCAGTTTTAGTTTTCATCAAAATCGAGCCCGCGACTCTTTTGAGTACTCTTCGCTATTTATTTATTTCAGGCGACGCAGGCCAATACATAAATACCTTAACCTATTCAAACATACATATTCTTATTATAAAACAGTACTTCACTAGCTAACTCTTGAGCAGTTCTGTGGTACTTGTCCGCGGAAGCGACGGAACACCACGTCCTGCGGCCAGAAGTCTTCTTCCATGACGACGGGCAGATAGCAATTCGGCACGCGCACCACGAACGCCTTGAAGTTGACGTTGCGGTGCGACTCCAGTAACTAACACTATACCTACCACCCACCTACCACCTACCTGTCTACTATTACTCATCGGATTTGGCCATCCACACCCACTTGAAAAAATCACCCTGAATACAATGTCCCGATATCAATCGTCGGGTAGTACCCCGCCAGACACGACACCCGTCTGGTCAGAGGAACCTTCCTTTCCTATGGAGGATGACTCCTCGACGTTATTTTAGTGTTTAACTTTGTCTGAATTTTTCCGTTCTATAGCCACTTCAGGGGCAGACGAGCCGGACTTCGTGTCCCGCACAGTGAAGCGCACCATGACGATACCCACATCTTCGCGCTCAAGGGACGGAGACAGCTCCGGGGCGTCTACACCAGGTCTGTACTGAATATACAATAGATTACATTTTACCCACACTACCCATAGGCACTTCAGACTTCGTTTATCATTCATAATTGGCAAAAAACGCCGAAAAAACACCAGGTTTTCGTGAAGATACCCACGTCTGGGGGGTATCGTCATGAAAACCTGGGGTTTTTTGCCTTGAGGTGTGATGCCCTTCACGTGGCCATGGTTTTTACATTTAGTACTACGAATTTAAAACATTGTCATGTTACATGTCTCTTATTAATCGTTTCAAAGTTAACACAGACAGAATGATACATAATCATCATCCTGTAATGTTCCCACTGCTGGGATACAGGCCTCCTCTCTGTGAGAGGGAGTGGGCAGTAATCCAGCACGTGGGCCCAGTGCGGGTTGGCAGATGTCACATGTCTTCGAATTTTTGGCTCTAGGACATGCTGGTTTCCTCACGATGTTTTCCTTAACCGTTTTGAGAGCAGTGGTGATGAAATTATACACACAAAGTAAAGTGCGCGAAAAAAAATCAGCTGTTCCCTACATTTTGACGAGTTATACAAACATAAATGTAGGGAATAGCAGATTTTTTTTTCGCGATTTCATGTTTGGTCCCATAGTAAAAGTTGTTCATAATGATGAGTGCAATGACCTCTGAAGAGGTAGTTGGTGTTTTTCCAATAACCCTGTATATAAAATTCAAAGTCCTGACTGACTGATATATCAACGCACAGCCTAAACCGCTGGTCCTAGAGACATGAAATTCGAAGGGTGTGTTCTTTGTGAAGAGTAGGTATCCACTAAGAATGGGTTTTTCGAAATTCCACCCCTAAGAGGGTGAAATTTCACGCGGACGTAGTCGCGTGCAGAAGCTGGTTTGAATATAAAATAAGTTGAAATTTTGAACAAAAAGGGTTCTCTACCTTGGTTCCGGGATCATAATTGCATGGCACAAAATAAGTCGTAACATGTTGAGGAACCAGCATGAAACTGCCATTAATAATATCATAGTAATTACAATACTTTTTAGTCACAAAATAAAATGTTAACATTTACCAATATTACTCGTCTCTACAGTACGTTCACCGTTATTTGACTCTGACAGCAGTAACCTAACAGTGACCTTATTGTCACGGGAATAAAGATCACAATTATTTTGACAGACTTGTCAGTGGCAGCAACCTTATTACAATGAGAATAAAGATCACAATGATTTTGACAGACTTGTCAGTGGCAGCAACCTAACAACAACCATAATAGAATGAGAATAAAGATCACTGTCATGTGACTTGGACAGTAAAGCAAAATCAGCGGGAAAATAATTGTGAAAGGAATGTAGGTACTTGAAATTAATAATAAAATCTAACGTTCTTCTACTATGCATAGATCACCACAGTTACTTGATAATTATCAACAAACTAATGAGAGTTTTTTTTTTTTGAGTATTAAAAAAAAACATAGTTTCCAAGAACTCTGTAGATGGCGTTGAACTGACTACGTTACGTACGTTCGTTGGAAAAAAAAAACATTGCGTCACGTCACAATACGACCGACGTCACTTGGCGGGCCTGAACTTTGCGCAGAAGGCTGCGCAGTAAGATTTTTTAGGAACCAAATTGTGATATGAGGCGAGTGCGAGTTGCCGGATTGTCCGAAAGGGTTACCGCTGGCCCGGAACATAAAGGGCTAAGGAAGGAACACGGGTGGGTTTTAGTCAGTAAGAGTCTGACACTTCCTTCCGCTCCATCCAGAGCGGGAGGGGTCATTTGATGACTTCCCAAACGAAAAAAAAAAAAAAAAAGGCGAGTGCGAGTTAGAGAACATGCGCGAAGTTCTTAGTGCCTATGTCCAGGCCCGTCAAGTTACGTCGGTCGTATTGTACGCTCGTTGACTGACACTTTCGTTTGCTTAAACTTCCGAATCTAACCTAGTTTTCTCGCGCTTTGTTAAAATTCAGTTTTGTTTGTTATTTTCGAAATGTCATTGTGATGTGACAATGACATGACATTAATTACTTTTTAGGGTTCCGTACCTAAAGGGTAAAAACGGGACCCTATTACTAAGACTTCGCTGTCTGTCCGTCCGTCCGTCCGTCTGTCTGTCACCAGGCTGTATCTCAAGAACCGCGATAGCTAGACAGTTGAAATTTTCACAAATTATGTATTTTTATGTACGTTTCGTTTTACGATCTCAAAATTACATCCAAGTGAAATAATCAAAACAATGATGTGACATTCCGTGCAGTAACTTCCCAAGTTCAGCGCCATCTATCCTAGCGACTAGGGAAGAGTTAAAAATAAAAAACCCTCATTACCAACAAAAAATACTACCATAAAACTAACCCACAAAAATCTTTCTCTCACCATGTACCGGACTTCTAATAACCAATCACCAATAACCACGCATCACTGATCACCAATCATAGCGTGCGAGGCGCCCAAGCGGTCGGTCGCCGGGCTCTACAGCCTGCCCTCGTCCAATAGGAAGCCGCCGCCGCCCGCTAAGCTAGCTAGTGCTAGTAGTGGTAAGTGTTGCCATTGTATTAATTTTCTGCTCACTTGGTACTAAATTGTCATGTTCCTTGCAACAATTTTCATAACTTTGATTTTTTTTTTATTCCTCATAGGGCTGATTTTACCAAGAGGGGTCCGTGGCTAAATAATAATAGCCGCACAGGTCGATCGATCAGGTTAAGCTACGCTGGCCGCGGTTGGTCTGTGGATGGAAGACCATCTTTACATACCATGACCCCTCCGTGCCTCGGAAAGCGCGTTAAGCCGTTGGTCCCGGCTGTCATTCGTGGATCTTTGACAGTTGTTACGGGTCGTCAGAAGCCCGAAAGTCTGACAACCAGTCTTACCAAGGGGTATCGTATTACCTAGTAACTGGGTTGTGGAGGTCAGATAGGCAGTCGCTCCATGTAAAATACTGGTATTTTGCTGCATTCGGTTAGACTGGAAGCCGATCCCAACATAGTTGGGAAGAGGCTCGGCAGATGATGATAAGGCTGATTTTACCAAAGTCAGATTTTTTTTATCTGTAGAATAATTTTTGCGACAGTTCTAGTATGGAAAAACTGACAAAAATTTATTCCGGCGATATGATTTATTCTAGGTATGAAAGTTTGGAGGAATTCGTTTTTGGAAATTTCAACTCTGTACTGCGTTGTATTTTGTTTGATCAACATGGTTAAGACGAAAGCGCCAGGGTAGCCCGCGAAATTCAATTTTTTTTAGGTTTTTTGCAATTTGCTGGTCAGTATTAAGTTGTACGTTGATTAAAATATGATTCGCGGTCGTAACAAATATGTGTTTACAGAATTATAATCCTTAAAGTCATCAACACAACTCTCTAAGACCATGTAATCCCCAAATGTCAAGATTTCATGAAATAGTCATTCTTGGGGATTACATGGCCTTAGAGAGTTTTAAATTTAATACTGACCAGTAAATTGCAAAAAACCTTAGAAAATTTGAATTTCGCGGGCCACCTTAGAGCTTCCCCCTTAAAGGTTCATCAAAATGTGATTCCCGACAGTAATGATAATATACTCGTACAATGCCGCTTATTTAATAATACCGCCCGAATTTTTCTGAATGAAAAATTATACAAAAATTAACTTTAAAAGACCCTCCCGGTCTATCTTTAATGTTTTCACTATCACACTAATAACTTTCGCCTTTATAATATTAGTGTGAAGAGTGATAGTGTTATTACTAGGATTATCATCTCCACAACGTATAAGTTCAAGTTTCTTAGCAAAACATTTACAAGTCAACTTACAAGTGTCTCCCCCACAGTATCCCACGGCGCCGTGGGCCTGGGCCCGGCGTGGGCCCCGGGCGAGGCGGGCGCGGTGTCGTGCGAGGCCTTCGAGGCCGCCTTCCTGTCGGGCGCGCCGGCCGCCGTGTACGGGCCGCGCGGCCTGGACGACCTGTGTCGCCACGCCGCCGCGCTGCTGGGCGACCGCGCCGCCGACTGGGAGAAGCGGGTGGACGCGGTGAGTGAGATGGCAGACATACTGTTTATTGCAACTCGTACAGGAACATCACAAACTAAGCCACAAAAAAAAAGAAACAAAGTCCTATACGAGGCCGAAAGGCTCCTATCTCAGCATGACGCTGCGACATTTAAAAAATAAATGTCGCAGTGCTGGAACGGAGAATGCTTTTCGCGGTTTTTTTTTTTTCTCGCGCTCCTTTTACTTTATCATACAGCCGGTTACTTTTTCATACAATGTTCGTGATTGATCTCCTTGGTGATTGGAACTTTTACTTACAATAATCCAAATTCAAATCACTTTTAGTCCCTAGGGCTTAAAGAGCTATTTTAATCCTAACTAAACTCTATCTTTACGCAGTTAAAAAAGATCCGGTCGCTCCTCACAGCGAACGCTCACCAGCAGTACCCGACGGAGTTCGCGGCTCAGCTCAAGGAGCTGTCCGTACCCTTCCTAGTCGTCATCAAGGATCTGAGAAGTCAGGTAAACAAATATATACTAACTGTTTATTTTATAAGACTTTAGTAAACTCGCAAGAGCAGTGGTGGCCAAGTGGTAACGGCCGCGACTTACGAGTTGTAGGTCGTAGGTTCGAACCCAGACAGGCGCTTTACTTTGTGTAAATTATATCATCACCACTGCTCTCAAAACGGTGAAGGAAAACATCGTGAGGAAACCGGCATGTCCTGGAACCAAAAATTCGAAGACATGTGACATCTGCCAATCCGCACTGGGCCCGCGTGGTGGATTACGGCCCACTCCCTCTCACCGAGAGGAGGCCTGTGTCCCAGCAGTGGGAACATTATAGGCTGATTATGGAAACTCGCAAGACTCGAGAGGGGCTTGTGGCTAAATTATTTAGGGTGAAATTGAAAACATGCGACCAATCTAATTGGGAGATTGTACTCATCATTATGAACAACTTTTGCTATGGGACCAAACCTGAAATCGCGAAAACAAAATCAGCTGTTCTCTACATTTATGTTCGCATAACTCGTCAAAATTTACGGAACAGCTGATTTTTTTTTCGCGATTGTAGCTTTGAACCCTTCGATCAATAATAGTACTAGATGAATGATTATGAACAAAAATAAGTCGCTAAAGTGGCCACGTTTGCACACAGATAAACATTTATACTTCTTACTACGAACTATAGAACAAAGTTTAATAATATTAACAACTTCAGACTATTATAAACCTTAACACTCTAACATAAAGTTTAATTACGATTGCAAATGATTCATATTTAAGTCCTTCTGTCATCGAAGCAATAAATTTAAAATGTCACTTGAAAATAAAAAGTCATTTTTATAATAAGTACAAAAATATTTATTCTAAAATGAAACTTAACGTCTAAGCAATACGGTTAAAAACATTTTGTTGACAATTTCGTACTTACTCGAATTTGGAATTAGACGTAGTTCTTGGAATCACATTTCAATGCTTCAATGTTTGTTAGAATAGTTGGCGCGTTGTCGCAAACATTGGCCAACAATCATAATATTTGCTAATTGATTTATATTTACTATTTAACTGTGTTACTATTTTATGAAAAACATTTAATGATAAAGACTTACCGAAAAAAAGATATTCCTTCCAAAATCTTGGTGTTACGGTGGTTATTTACAACTTTTGAACGCGCACTGAGCCATTTTGACGTTTTAACATTGGCTATGATTGGACCATACTAATTTGAAATAATAGCACAAAAGTATTCGTGCTCGTATTTTTCGGGCCGTTTTTGAAGCGCTTATCGGGCATCTAGTACTATTATTGATCGAAGTTTGAACCCTTAGTAAAAGTTGTTCATAGTGATGAGTACAATCTCCCATTTTGGTTTGTCGCATGTTTTCAATTTAATTCTGTATTATGAATCTATATTTTACATGGTGCGACTGCTTATCTGACCTCCACAACCCAGTTACTGGGTAACATGATACCCCTTTTTTTTAACGTGAAGAAATGCTCATGCATTCTACACTACCACGGGGAGATAGTGCAGTTATGTGGGACTCTAACCCACTAAAACTCCACGGTGTCCTCCTCTGCCGCTTGCAGCGGGAACACGGGCACGCGTTAGCACTCAGCCGTGAACCCGCCGCGGCCTTTAAGACTGGTTGTCAGACTTTCGGGCTTCTGACGACCCGTCACGACTGACATGGATCCACAAATGACAGCCGGGACCAACAGCTTAACGTGCTTTCCGAAGCACTGAGGGGTCTCTGTATGTTAAAATGGTCACCCATCCACGGACCAACCGCGGCAAGCGTAGCTTAACCTGATCGATCGACCCGTGCGGCTGTTATTACTTGGCCACAAGCATACCAAGTTGGTGGCCAACCGGTCGATCGCGACTATTAGTCCAGTCGATCGTGGCAAGGCAAAAAATATTTCCAACTTAATATTTTTTATTTCATAGTTTACTGTGTAGATTCAAATTTGTAATTTTTTTATGGTTTACTCTAAGCCAAAAATATGTTGTTTTGTACGCCATAAATGGCAAAACATGCAGATCTACCTGTTATTTTAAGACCTTGCACATATTATTTGATGTATACTCATGTTTTACAATAAAAATATATTCTATTCTATAACTACAAACCTGATTTTGCTAATCTAGCGAAAGATGCTCAAACGCAATGCTCACATTAATATAAATAAGTAGTTACTAAGAATAATTTTCAGTTTTATATTTTCCCTCTTAATAAAATAAAAAATACTAAGTACATAATTGTATATTGAACTATGCTGTTTCATTTAAGATTTCAAGAAGTATGTAATTGGTAGATCGCACAGGGTGTCGTCAGTGAACAGTAGATCTAACCAAAGTCAAAGTCAAATCATTTATTTCAAATAGGCACATTAAAGGCACTTTTGAACGTCAAAAAAAAACTAAATAGAAATGATTCTAGTCGCCCATTCCAAAAGGTAGTTTTCGTATGGAGAAGAATGGGCAAGAAACTCCACCGTTACTCTTTTAAAATGTTTTACAAAGTCTTGTATACATAATAAAAATTATATGTGAACACGATGCACCCATAATAAAATTAGTCTACCACAAAAGGTAAAAAGAATTAAATATTAAGCAATGACAGGTAAATCAAATAAGTGATAGATACATGGTGCTCACATATTTACAAGTTATTTTTTTAAAAAATGCAAAAGTAGTTGAATTTTAACAAGTGTGTGAGCCACTGTAGTCGCAGATTGTTCTTTCATTTAATTTTTCTTTCATTTAATTGCAATATGTCACAAGGTATTTTGTTGTAGCATTTAACACAGTACCCCATAAAAGATGTATGTACTTTAGATAATCTGAAAAAAGGTTGATCTAATTTATCTTTATTTCTAGTATTAAAATTATGCCCATCACTTATTTTATTAAAAACCAAGTTGGCCACCCCTGCTGTATATAAACTAACTGTCTAACCAAGTTGGCCACCCCTGCTGTATATAAACTAACTGTCTGACCAAGTTGGCCACCCCTGCTGTATATAAACTAACTGTCTATTTATTGTTTCCAGGTGGTCCGTGAAGCATGTATCACGATCGCCCACATGGCGAAAGTCCTCAGAAACAAGATCGAACAGTTCAGTCTGTACATAATGCAGGAGCTTATTAATCTCATACAGAATGCTGCCAAGGTAAGCCATTTTTTAAATAAACTATTTTTTCCTTTGAGTAAAAACTGGGCAACGGTTTCCACACACTGGGTGCCTGAAGATGGACGGCGCCGCCGAGGTCGACCCAGGGCGTCTACTCCGAAGCGGTTAACGACTGTATCGGCCGAATGTTCGGTAATTCTCTACTACCATTAATTTCCTATATTGACTATTGGTCCCGACCAAACTGTGCCAATCCGAACCTTTTTAGAACCCTTAACCCTTTTTTTTTACCTTTTTTTTTTTAATTTGTAGTAGGACAACAATATTCGAATCAGAAAATCACCGAACATTTGGCCGATACAGTGGTTAACCGCTTCGGAGTAGACCCCCAGAATGCGGTGGCGAGATGACCTGGTTTGAGGTGGCGCGGGAAAGGAATTCCTAGAAAGATTTGGGGGAGGCCTTTGCCCAGCAGTGGGACAGTAAAGGTTAAACAGAACAAAAATCCTTTAAAAAAAAAAGAAAAGAAGAGTTTCTGTAATAAAATAATCAAAAATGTAGGTGTTTTTTCTGTGTTTAAAATGTAGAATATAATTCGTCCACAGGTGGTATCGTCAGCGGGCACGATCTGCGTGCGCTACATCGTGCTGTACGTGCACTCGCCGCGCTTGCTGCCCGTCGTCATGACCAACCTCACCTCCAACAAGTCCAAGGAGATCCGCTCCACGCTCAGGTAACATCTACTCATCATTAGCGTCACTGGCGTCAGGTGGTACAGTCAACAGCAAAAGTAGATGATCAAAATCAGAAATTCAATCGGAGTCAAAACTGATCAAGAATATATTATGGCAGCTGTGCTAGTAGTAAATGTTTGGTATAATTTACAATCACATACTTTTGAATCACTTCGACGCCACACAGTTCTGACGCGAACTCCGTTCATTAATATTGAATTTATGATTTTGATCATCTACTTTTGCTGTTGACTGTACACCTTGTGTTGTCGTCTGACATTATGCTGCGCTGAGGCCCTTTTGGCATTATAATCTTTGTTTTCTGTTTTTGTAGTTTTTTTAAGGTGTATTTATTTTGCTGTAAGCCAATAAACGCAGTTTTCTTTCTTTATCATATAGACTATATCTGAAGCTAATTCTCGTAATTAAAAACGTTCAAAATCTAGTCGCAATCTCAACTCTGCAAAAATCAATGTCAAAAATGACTCATCAACTACGCATTCTGTACACACGCCAGCACATCAAGCTACTACAATCTGTCAAATTTCTTTAATAGATTTTCAACTTTATCGCTAAGGCATAAGGTTCAAAGTTGATTAGGAAAATTTGACAGTTTCGGGTAGATTGATGTGCTAGCGTCTGTACAAATCTACTTACAGAAATAAAATCATTTATCAGTGCTCGAAATCATATTTTTTTTATTGTATTATTTTTCCTTGTTCACAGCGAAGTCCTAGTACTTATGCTAGAAAAATGGCCGGCGCAAACCATAGAGAAGCAGCAGACTGCAGTGCGCGACGCTATCAGAAGGGCGTGCGTCGATGCTGACAGTACTTGCAGGACTTACGGCAGGAGGTAAGCCTTGTGTTTCCGTCATATAACGGCCGCAATATAGCGGCCGTCCACAAAGATGTTGGTGTAACAATGTACTCAACGTTACATAATTAGCCTATAATGTTCCCACTGCTGGGACACAGGCCTCCTCTCGATGAGAGGGAGTGGGCCGTAATCCACCACGCGGGCCCAGTGCGGGTTGGTAGATGTATCATGTCTTCGAATTTTTGGTTCTAGGACATGTCGGTTTCCTCACGATGTTTTCCTTCACCGTTTTGAGAGCAATGGTGATAAAATAATTTACACAAAGTAAAGCGCCTGTCTGGGTTCGAACCTACGACCTACAACTCGTAAGTCGCGGCCGTTACCACTGGGCCGCTACTGCTCTCACTCAACACTGTTACACCATCATTTTGAAGGTTTCAGAAAACTTTAAACTTTTACTATAAAATAAATGTTCATTTGACATGGCACTATGGTCACCCCCTCGTCTGATGGGAAGCTTATTAAGTTCAGTAACAATAGAAAAAGTACTTTTGTCTCATTAGTGATAGTTGAGCTCATATGGGTAACTGCGCTAGCGAACATAACTCAAACTCAAAGCATTTATTTCAATTTTTTTCGGAAGTCGATGTTTTTTTTTTTAAATTGTTTTTCATAGTTTAGTAACTTAACTGCTGGCCTCGTGGTCGCAAGCGCACTACTGACCCACACTCAGCTGTCCAGGTAGGTAGATGTGATATTAAATTATTTAATTCTTTACAGAGCATACGCCGCCTACACACGTCACTTCCCCGACGACGCGGAACAGCTGTTCGCTCGGCTGGACTCGGCTGCGCAGAAGCAGATAGAACGAGAGAGGAATATCGGAAGCGTTGATAGCCTGCATCATGTTGGCACTGGTAAGAACCTTCGTCGAACCTGTACCCTAATTGCGTAACACATTATCAATCGGCATCTGAATCATTTTGAAGCAAATTGCTAATCCATTGCTTCATAAGTTCGAAAGATTTGTTTGCTCAACACGTAAATAACGCAATGAATGTTGTTGAACTGTCAAAATGAAACCGATTCCTATTGATAATATGTTGCACAATAGGCTATTTGACTGGTTTCTGATAAACATCTCAGATTATTTAATGGTGTCTAACGAGCCCACAAAAACCTATTACTTCAAATTGCGTAATGTATTTCTTTTAAAAAATAGTAAATAAAAATGTACTGTTTAAATAAGCCGCCAAAACGCTATCTTTAACAATATGGCGTCGTGACGTCACGATTCACGTAAACAAACGTTGAAACGGTCGAGATACTAGACAAAAGTCATCTGTTCTGTCAACGATAAACAGAAATTTACTAAGTCATGACGTCATCTTAAGTTCAGCCAATCCAGACCGTTTTCGATTACGTGGCGCCAGATTTAAAAAGATGAAGTTTTTTCGGGATTTTTTTTATAAATAACACATTGTTTTGTAGTAAAATTAATGCAAATCGATTTTAAAAGCGATAATCTATAAGAGTGTCAATAATTATGACCTTATTTTTTACATTGTCAAATAGCCTATTGTCGCGCTGTTTTACGAAACCTTTCAGTTCGTCTGACAGTTTCATCCCGGCTTTGTAACGGAGACCCTGTCTACCTTTCAATAGTTTAATTGTTCATGTTTTTTTTTCAGAGAGGAGAGCTATCACAAGCCCTAGGAGTCCATCGGCCAGTGTATCAGGTCAGTTCATCAAATAATTTTGCATTAAGGGGGAAGCGCTAAGGTAGCCCGCGAAATTCAAATTTTCTTACGTTTTTTGCAATTTGCTGGTCAGTATTAAGTTGTACGTTAATAAAAATATAATTCGCGACCGTAACAAATAAGTATTTACAGAATTACAATCAGTAATACAACTTGATAAGTTAGTATAATCCTAAAATGTCAAGATTTCATGAAATAGTCATTCTTGGGGATTAATTGGTCTTAGAGAGTTGTGTTGATGACTTTAATGATTATTATTCTGTAAATACATATTTGTTACGGTCGCGAATCATATTTTAATCAACGCACAACTTAATACTGACCAGCAAATTGCAAAAAATGTAAAAAAAAAATTAATTTCGCGGGCAAACCTAGCACGTTCGCCTTAAAAAAAATTCTACACTCGTGTCCTAGATTTGCCAACCCTGTTCTAGGAGATTCATTTTTCAAAGTTTTTATGAATATGTTACTAAACCACCAAAATATTGTTGCACGCTGCTCGGATATCGGTAACTATACATAGCGTCCACTGAGAACCTGGTGTCGGGCGTGAGTCGCTCGGGCTCGCTGCGCAGGCGCCGCGCCTCGCAGGAGAGGCCGCCCGTCTCGCACATACCCGTCGCTATGAGGGGCGACGGTGAGTAAACTAAGATAGAAAATAAAGAAAATTATTTCGTCGGATTCCGAGCCAAAGAATAGTCTCCCAGATCGAATTTTGTCCACATCGGTCTCAGGAGAGACTAGCCATCGGTGCGGGAGATAATATAGTGCGCAAGTGTATGCGCAGACACAGGTGCAAACTCTTCCCTCACTCTCATAGTCTTCAGGGACGGCAATCCGAGGCGCTGGAGCTGGCGCCACGATCACACCGCCAACCAACAAACTCCGGGCTGTTACTAAGAAATTCCTAATGGAAGAACCAAATAACACTGCCCGACCGGGGAATCGAACCCAGGAACCACGCTCAGTAGGCGTTTGCGATCAAGAGACCAATGCACAGTGTTTTTATTGCCCCAAAAAAGTGACATCAGCTTTTTATTGAAAATTTCTACTCAATAGTTCACTTAAAATGCACGAGTAGAACTCCTAGGTGCCAATTTTGTATACTCTATTTTTATTAAAGTGTTCGTTACCTTGAAGGTCAAAATACTGAAAATAATTCGTACAATAAAAACTGTTTAAGATTGAGTTTTGTTTGAATGAAAGGTTTTCTTTTTGAGTATAAAAAAAAAATAGTTTCCAATAACTCGGTAGATGGCGTTGTACTAACTACGTTAATAGGTGCCAAAGCCAAAACGCTTGGAAAAAAAACATTGCGTCACGTCACATACGCTCGTTGACTGACACTTTCGATTGCTTTCGTTTTACGATCACAAAATTACATCCAAGTGAAATAATCAAAAAATGATGTGAAGTTCCGTTCCTTGCAGTAACTTACCAAGGTCAGCGCCATCTATCCAGCGACTAGGGAAGAGTTAAAAAAAAAAAAAGGAAATCTCTCATTGCATATTTATGGAGCAATTCTAGACGCATATTGTAGAAATTTTCAATAAAAAGCTGATGTCACTTTTTTGGGGCAATACAAACACTGCAACGGGGCAGAGGGGAGAGAAAACAGAGTTTACACTACACTATAAACTTATCGTCGATGCAACTTGTACTGTAAGTCGCTCGGGCTCACACACATGTTCATTGCTGAACTGTCAAAATGAATGGCTTTGCCATTGGCAGCAATGATATTATAAGTAAAAAGGTGTAGATAGGTTACCTACACAACATTCGATCTTCAAAAACGGCACACTAACGCACACATAAATAACTTAATATTGCAATAGCACACTACATTACGTTTAGACGTCACATTTGGATGGCATGATTCAATTATCGCGAGCGAAAAAGAGACAAATATAATTTGCGACAGTACGTCGTGTCGTGTACTAGAAACTGAGACACTGAGGTCCAACTTAGTCACTTGACTTCGTTTTAACGTGCCACTTGCTGACACCTTATAACCTATCTACACCTTTTTACACTTATAATATCATTGATTGGCAGTGTGTTACCTACCAGCCGATCTCAGCCGAAGAATTACGAAGACACCCGAATAGCTTTAAGCAGTGGTAGCCCATTTTTAACGGCCGCAAGTTAAAGGTCGTAAGGTCGAACCCTGACAGGCGCTTTACTTTGTGTAAATAATTTCATCACCACTGCTCTCAAAACGGTGAAGAAAAACATCGTGAGGAAATCGCTATGTCCTACAACCAATGATATTATAAGTGTAAAAAGGTGTAGATAGGTTATAAGGTGTCAGCAAGTGGCACGTTAAAACGAAGTCAAGTGACTAAGTTGGACCTCAGTGTCTCAGTTTCTAGTACACGAGACGACGTACTGTCGCAAATTATATATTTTGTCTCTTTTTCGCCCGCGATAATTGAATCATGCCATCCAAATGTGACGTCTAAACGTAATGTAGTGTGCTATTGCAATATTAAGTTATTTATGTGTGCGTTAGTGTGCCGTTTTTGAAGATTGAATGTTTTGTAGGTAACCTATCTACACCTTTTTACTTATAATATCATTGCCTACAACCAACAATTCTCGCACATGTGACATCCGCCAACCCGCACTGTGCCGCGAGGAGGACTACGGCCCACTCCGTCTCACAGAGAGGAGGCCTGTGTCCCAGCAGTGGGAACGTTATATGCCGATTATGCTTACACATGCCCTAATAGCTTGATTATATTAGTCCGTGGTGTTCCAGAGCGCTCCCTCGGCGGCGTGACGGCGCGCTCGGTGTCGGCGCTGGACGCGGCGGCGGCGCAGCGGGCGCGCGCGCGGGCGCTGTACTCGCACATGGGCCGCAGCAAGGTGCCGCCCACGGCCAGTCTGCGTGAGTCTTGTGTACTTGTAGGGGACTGGCGGTGGGGTGCTTGACTACCGATTCATGTAGTCTTACAACGATCTAATTTGATTTTTAGGGGGGTGCGCTAAGATAGCCCGCGAATCTCAAGTTTTCTGCAATTTTTTTAAATGAAATAGAGAATAGTGGGGGAGTCCGTGGCTAAATGATAACAGCCGCACAGGTTGATCGATCAGGTTAAGCTACGCTTGCCGCGGTTGATCTGTGGATGGGTGACCATCTTTACATACCGAGACCCCCTCCGTGCCTCGGAAAGCACGTTAAGCCGTTGGTCCCGGCTGTCATTCGTGGATCGTTGACAGTCGTTACGAGTAGTCAGAAGCCTGAAAGTCTGACAACCAATCTTTCCAAGGGGTATCGTATTACCCAGTAACTGGGTTGTGGAGGTCTTTTCCCAACATAGTTGGAAAAAGGCTAGGCAGATAATGATGATGATGATGAGTCATTCAATATGAATGAGTTGTATTGATGATTTTAATGATTATAATTCTGTAAATACACACTTGTTGCGCTCGCGAATAATTTTGATCAACATACAATCGTACACTCAACTGCAAATTTCAAAAAACCTAAAAAAACGATGGAAATTTACAATTTATGAATAAATGTACAGTCAGAACTACACGATTTTGATGTTTTGGAGTGGGAACTTTATGTCCGTGTTGTTGAAAACAAATGTCAAGCACCTTATTGCCGTACTTAGAAAAAAGGGACAAAATTGTCTCTTCGCCACCGAAACTACTCTTTTTTTTTTTTAATATGTGATATTATACCATATGTTTCTAAATAGGAATCTTTATGGCAGCTATGTTTACTGTTAAAGATAATATCACAAAATATATAATGGTACGGTCGGCAACAAAAGTCGATTAACACTTCAGTTTTTTTAATCTCCGTTTTTGCCGTTTTTGAGCATAACATTTGTTCAAAATTGCAGCAAAAGTACTATACAATTTTGAACAAATATTTTGCTCAATAACTGAGATAAAAAAAAAAACCGAAGGGTTAATATTTTACTTAACTGAGATTAAACCTTTTGTGGCTGACTGTACTACAGAACAAAAAAATGTTTAAAAAAATAGCGGTACCATTAGAGATCCCTGTTAAAATGCTGACTATACAGGGTGTTACGGAAAATTAAAATAACTAGGGGGTGAGAGCACTCATAAATATTAACAATTATTACTCTGGAAGCTACTCAACTGCAGAAAAAGGGAGGTATGTGGTATTACAGCATGACGGTTTTACATACATATTACATCAAACTTAAGGGGGAAGCGCCAGGGTAGCCTGCGAAATTCAAATTTGCTTCCTTTTTTTGCAATTTGCTGGTCAGTATTAAGTTGTAAGTTGATTAAAATATGATTCGCGACCGAAACAAATATGTATTTACTTAATTGTAATCATTAAAGTCATCAACACAACTCTCTAAGACCAAGTAATCCTACTGAATGACTATTTCATGAAATCTAGACATTTTAGGATTATACTAACTTAACAAGTTGTATTACTGATTCTAATGATTATAATTCTGTAAATACATATTTGTTACGGTCGCGAATCATATTTTTATCAACGTACAACTTAATACTGACCAGCAAATTGCAATAAACGTAAGAAAATTTGAATTTCGCGGGCTACCTTAGCGCTGCCCCCATAACTCTTCACTCTACATTTTTAACCTACTACAAAAAAGGAGGTTGTGTTTAACTTTGACTTTTCGCTAAAACTATACAAAATTGGGTTGCTATTAATAAAGACGTACATAAGCTTGTGCTAGGAGCCAGGTATCATCGCAATTAGAGCAAAATTTGCAGTTTAAATTGTTTATGGTTCGAAACGGCGTCTTTTTGACGTCGGTTCGACCTACAAAGGATACCCCACATAGGAGCAAATATGAGTATGAGGTGACACAGAACGGCTTCAATGTATTTAAACCTGTTGAAACGTGACAAGAAATGGAAAATGGCAAAAAAAATCAGTCTGGGTCTTTTTTTTTGCCATTAACCCTTTGAACGCCATTGTCACATATACGTGACAAGCAATCGCGTGCCCGTGCCGTGTATTTGTGTCGCTGGCGTACAGGTCAGCGACACAAATATGTGACAAAAATGCAGTGCACTTTATCACGAAATAAACAATTAAATCATTACTTTTGTGTGTTTTTATTTGTATACCACAAATATTTAAAATTGTGGCTTGGCGTGGAGGGCACGCGCGTGCGTTTATGCTCTGGCGTTCAAAAGGTTAATGTCCCACTGCTGGGCAAAGGTCGTTAGATTGGCCCATTGATCGTCCGACATGCGGCAGATGTGTCCAGCAGGGTAATTGTGTAACACACTATCAGTAGCAATGGGTTTCATTTTGACAATTCAATAACATTCATTGCGTTATTTACGTTGTTCAGCAGACACATTTTTCAAACTTATGGAGCAATGGATTAGCAATAGGTTTCAAAATGATTCAAATTGAGAGTAATAGTGTGTTTCGCAAAATAATAGGGTGCAGACCGATTCCATTTAACCTTTTGAACGCCAGAGCTTATACGCACGCGCGTGCCCTCCACGCCAAGCCACAATTTTAAATATTTAAGGTATACATTTAAAAACACACAAAAGTAATGATTTAATTGTTTATTTCGTGATAAAGTGCACCGTATTTTTTGTCACATATTTATGTCGCTCATAATAGGATAGGCGACACACGACTGGCGTGTACAGGGCACGCGCTCACGTATATGTGACAATGGCGTTAAAAGGGTTAAGCGTGGCAGCTTTCCGACTGACATCGGTTATTTTAGTGATGGGATGGATTGTTGTAATCTATTAAGACTGGTCTGCATCTGAAAAATTCATAATTGAAAAACTGAATGACACTATACGACCTGGGGATCGAACCACATTCAGCAGTCGCGTTTGCTACGACAGTTATATCAACAAGACAAACTACAATAACCTTCTGTGATAAAGAGGTAAAGTTGTTTGTGAATTTGTGTGTGTTTGTAATCTCTAGAAATACTAATCCGATAAATAATGTAAAGAAACGTAGTAATTTATAACCACAAAATACATCACAGCTACGTTAAGCACCGTTCTTGACGAACTACAAACTTCAGCCGGTCCATTCTGTAGAAATCTCAGCGGAAATCTTAGGTGAAGTGAGTTTGTTTTTGATAGGAATTGACAGCTCACTCCACGCTCACTTCACCTAAGTTTTCACGGTGTACGGAGCACCGCTGTATTCATTTACAACAGCAGAAATAAATGCAAAGTTTTACAAAAAAACTGGCCAAGTGCTTGTCGGACTCGCACACGAAGGGTTTCGTACTACAAGGCGAAAAAAAACACGTTTGTTGTATGGGAGCTATCACGGTTCATGAGATACAGCCTGGACACAGACAGACAGTTAAAACACACAGACGGACAGGTAGACAGTTGAAATTTTCACAGATGATGTATTTCTGTTGCCGCTATAACAACAAATACTAAAAACAATAAAATAAATATTTAAGGGGGCCCATACAACAAATGTGTTTTTTTTTTCGGCGTTTTTGCCTTGTGGTACGGAACCCTAAAAACTGCCAATGACGATTGCACCAAAAGTCACTTGTCTTAATTAATTTGGGGCGCAACATGTATTTTCTTCCGCACCCCGTAGTAGGCCCTAACATGAATAGGAAATCATATATCAGTGGCTAGTCATGTTATTAAACTGTGTTTACTTCTACCTAACAACTGACAACTGCTGACGTCGTGAAAGCAGCCATCTGTTTAGTTTTCATGTGGGGTATCTTTTAACATTGAATTAATAAAACGCTGTAATCGCTCAAACTAACACTTTAACAACAATTTTAATTATATTAATAATATTTTTAATTCAATTCTAATGAGTTCTGTTTTTATCTTTCATTGTATATTTAACAAAATAATATTTTACGAAAGAAAATGGCGTTTCAAATCGACAATTTTACAACATGTTACGTCAAACAAAAAAACACCTTGCCATCCATATAAAAAAGGTTTATTAAATATTAAAAAAATATATATATAAAATGTTCCTTATACTTCAACGGAATTCAAAAACATTACTCTTATACTCATGCTCATCCAACATTTTAATAAAAAAAAAATACCATCCACATTATAACTTTTTATTTTTATTTTCAAAATCTCAAAGAAAATATTCTGAGTAAAGTTTTTGAATTTCAGCGGACCCACGATATGACCATGACGAAGATATAAGCGAATGAACGAACAACGAAGAATATATACATATTATATTAGATAATATATAATTATAAATAAATACAAGTGTACATGTAGAGGGATAATTATAAATAATAAATAAATAATTATAAATAAGCTTAACTTTGATTTATGCTATGCCGAAGAAGGAGATGTTTCACAACCAGGTATTTTAAATCGAATATTTTATTTTCTACAGGGTCAAATTTTATTAACTAGCGAAACTCCACAGACTTGACGAGTATCGATATCTAAACATAATAAAACATAATTAATTAATTTCATGATGATTTTTTGTGGGGTCATCGACCCCAGTTAATGTAAAAAAAAAAGTATAAAGAAAGGAAAAGTAAATATCAGTATTTTTGTGTAAACTTCCAAACTTGGCAGGTATCGATAACTAAGCATGATATAACAGATTTTCTCAATTCATACTTCTATTAACAACAATACGAAGCGGTCGTTGACCCCCCAAAAAAGAACATCAAACCTTTTTAAATCGTGTTTAAATATCGATACCCATCGTGTTTGAAGTTTCGCTAGCTATTAATTTGACCCTGGCTATGTAGATGTTTCTTTTTTTTTCTAAATATATGCTAATAAAATAGATACACTTTATTCAGAGAAGCAGTCATACTTCGCACACAAAATGGAAAGAATAGAAATAGACACTTTACTTTGTGTAAATAATGTCATCACCACTGCTCTCAAAACTGTGAAGGAAAACATCGTGAGGAAACCGGCCGATGTCCAAGAACCAAAAATTCGAAGACATGTGACATCTACCAACGCGGTGCCCGCGTGGTGGATTACGGCCCACTCCCTCTCACAGAGAGGAGGCCTGTGTCCCAGCATTCCCCGAAACATAAAAGCATACGTTTTATGAACTGCTTTTCTGAATAACGTGACGTCTATTTTAGTTGCTTTTCGGTTAGCAATAGAATAGGCAGCTATTTGAGAATTAAGCAATTTTTTTAAGGGGCTTACAGGACCTAAACGCAAAAAACGCAAATTTTAGAAACAATAAAAGTATATGATCGACTACAGTAAACAAAATCAGAAAAATATATGATATTCTTCAGGATATAATATGCTAGGTAGATAGTTTGTTGAAAACATAATACAACTAATTTGATACGATAGAAAAAAATCATGAAGATACCTCTAAAACCTTTCTTATTACAATACAATCATTCTGTTTTTTTGTCAGATTATTCTACAAGCAACATACTAAAACACTACCGTTTTAATTTTTTAGTCCAAACAATAGATTTTTTAAAATTAAATAATTGCTTCATATTTTGCAATAAATTACCAGCGTTGTGTCATCGCGCTTCTCTTTCTTTTCTGTGCAGTCCGACAGTGACCGAGCTTTAGGTCATTTAAGCCCCTTAATTATATGAAATTATTTTACATAGTTAAATACGTCAATGTTACCAAAAAATCACTTTCAACGTACCCGTTCTTAGGGTTTTATTATTCCCTCTTGATTCTTGCCATATACGGTTTTGGACTCATGAAATGTAGAGTCAGAGAAATTAATTGTTTATCAAATTGACTACCAACATACCAAGTTTTTTTTGTAGCCCTATATTTCTTTTCTTTCTTTTTTATATACAAGTACTTATTGTTAATATAATTTTAATTCTGTCAGCATAGATTATGTAAATTTTCAAATCACAATTTTATTGTCTTTCTGAGATAGTTGTATGAAATGGCTATCGCCACATGTAAAGTACGCATCATACTGACGTCACACAAATCCTGCATCGCGCAAGCAGAGTTTACCGCGCAACTAGCATCCATACTAATATTATAAATTCGAAAGTAACTCTGTCTGTCTGTCTGTATGTTACCTTTTCAGGCTTAAACCACTGAACGGATTTCGATAAAATATCCCAGGGAAGGACATAGGATAGTTTTTATCCCGATATTCCCACGGGATCGACACTAATGTGGGTGAAACCGCGGGGCGCTGCTAGTACCTATATATCAACGTCCCGACAACAATCGTCGAATTCTAAGTCCTGGCTAGAGGCCTTTATTTATTGAGGCACCCACAGGCAAGTCCTGTTAAGCAGACGACAACCTCCTAGGTTCAACTGCGGGATGCCATTCAAAAACAATCGTCGGGCTGTACCCCACCAGACGCAACACTTGCGGGGCAATTGCGTAACACATTATCAATCGGAAACGGTTTAATTTTGACAGTTCAACAACATTCATTGCGTTATTTACGTGTTGAGCAGACAAATTTTTCGAACTTATGAAGCAATGGATTAGCAATTTGCTTCAAAATGATTCAGATTCCGATTGATTGTGTGTTACGCAATTAGGGTGCTGGTCGGAGGATCCTATATATTCTACTAGCAGTGCCCCGCGGTTTCACCCGCATAAGTGTCGATCCCGTGGGAATATCGGGATAAAAACTATCCTTTATCCTTTCCCGGGACTCGAAACTATCTCTATCTCTCTCTATACCAAATTTTATCTAAATCGATTCAGTGGTTTAAACGTGAAGAGGTAACAGACAGACAGGCAGACACTTTCGCATTTATAACATTAGTATGAATGGAGGATGTTTGAACTTTACACCTGAACCTGCCTCTATAATAACACAGAAAACTTACGTAATGTGTCAATTTAATAAACAATTAATTTCCCTGGCCGTGCAAGCAAATATTGAAAATTCTCGTAAGTTGTTTTTTTTTTCTTGCCATTCTACAGGTACGAATGTTTTTTTGCTATATCGTAGCACTTTCCTTTCCTTACTAAATGTTACAACATAATATCCACAATGTATTTTATCATTCTTTCGCCAGCCAGAGCAAAACGTTCGCCAGTCGCAGCGAGCGGGGTGCCTCCTAGTCCAGAGCGGTCGGTCGGACGGTCCCGGTCGAGACCAGGCGTGTCGCAATCACAACGTGAGTATTTACTTACAATACGGCACGGTTGGCGCAGTGGTTAAGCGATTGACCGCTGCGCTGCGTGTCGCGGGTTCGATTCGTATGACGTACAAGTAGTTGTTCCGGGTCTGGCTGTTTGTGTATGTGAGTTTAAAGGTTTGAAGGTTTGGAGGTCAATTATAAAGAGAGGCCTCAAAAAAGCCCAATTGCTAGAACCGACAACCCAAGACAGAATAATTTGGCACAGAAAATGAGGAGACCCGACCCTAAATAGCGGGACCAGGGACGGAAGAAACATCAACCAACACTTTTCCATACAACGTGGCAATGCTGCCAGTCTTTTGGGCACGTTTCCTGTTGACAGTGATGTGGATGAATTTTTTGTATGCCCTTTGATTATTTTTCCTCCTCTTTATATACTTGTACATATTATTATTTTTATACTGTTAGCTTTTAAAATTATGTTTTAATGTACAGTCAACAAAGGAGATAAGTATAAAGGAGCGTCGGATATTGTTGAAGTTTACTAAGAAACCGATGGATTTTCTCGAATAAAATTTTATTTTATTAATAGAAAACAAACAGCTCATTTATTAAATTAAATTTCAGTCCAGAACATCCATCGGTTTCTTAGTAAACTTCAACTATATCCGACGCTCCTGTATACTTATCTCCTTTGTTGACTGTACAGTCAACAGCAAAAGTAGATGATCAAAATCAGAAATTCAATACTAATGAACGGAGTTCGCGTCAGAAATGTGTGGCGTCGTAGTACTACTACTTAGAATACTTACTACGTAGAATACTTTTGAATCACTTCGACGCCACACAGTTCTGACGCGAACTCCGTTAATTAGTATTGAGTTTCTGACTTTGATCATCTACTTTTGCTGTTGACTGTACCTTGATGTAAATAATAAAACACTTTTCTATTTTTACAGCGACATCCCGTTCATCGTCACCATCGTCCCGCAGCAGTGGGCCCATGTCGTTAGCCAGCGCTCGCAGACGACCCTCAGGCATCCCGCGCTCTTTAGCAGGCTCCCGAGAAACCAGCCCTACCAGGTGAGAACATATTAAAAAGCTCCTTGTGACACTTCAAAACGTAACGTAAACGTAAGTCGGAACCGATACCACTGCACTGGGCCACCACTGCGAGTTTTTAAGTCGATCCCAGGTAGGCGACTGTAAATAATTTTATCACCACTGCTCTCAAAACGGTGAAGGAAAACATGAGGGAACCGGCATGTCCTAGAACCAACCACCTACCAACCCGCACTGTCCCGCGTGGTGTAGTATGGCCCACTCCCTCCCACAGAGTGGAGGCGGCGGGCACAGCTGTGGGGACGCTATAGGCTGATTCTTTTGTGAACTTTTGTGTCACGACTAAGTAACTTCATACTATTATAGCGCCATTCATTGTCCATACCGTACCGTGCGACAAGGACGGGAATAATCCCCACCAAAAACTTTTAAAGCGTGTAGCTTCTCCAAATTCCCATTGATTTTACATATTTTTTCGATTATCTCGTTTTACTATGTCTTCCGTGAAAGTACATAATTTTTTCGAACATCTATATATACTATATACTAATAATAAAGCTGAAGAGTTTGTTTGTTTGAACGCGATAATCTCTGGAATTACCGGTCAGATTTGAAAAAATATTTTTGCATTTGATAGCTCAATTCTTGAGGAAGGCTATAGGCTATTGATTATCACGCTATGACCGTTAGGAGCCGAGCAAAAAGAAAAAAAATCATAATGAATGCTAAGCGAATACGAAGTGTTGCAACGGGGTGGGGGTACAAGAAATTTCACGCGGACGAAGTCGCGGGCAGAAACTAGTTTCTAATATTATTCATCATCTCTATTGAGGACGCGTGAAGACTTTCGCACCAAAATTTTTATCTTAGTGACACGATATAAAGCTCTAAATGCAATGCTTTACGTCGAGTTGTTTCAATGCGCGACGGCCATTCGCTCTTATTGTTTTACGCTTTTGCAAAACAGTTGACTTCTTTCAGTTTTCTACCCATTCTGGGAATACAGATTTCATGTTATGTTGTTGCAGGAGTGGCAGGTCAAGCAGTGTGGTTAGCGCAGGCGTTCGTCGGCGTGAGTCTATCGAGCGTACTACACCCAGCCGGGCCCCCGCCGCTACCTTGAGGCTGTTACAGCAGACTAGAGACGCTGAGGCTTTGCTTAGAGTAAGTACCCTTAAGGAGGAACTAGTCGCGAGCTCGAACTCACTGGTGCTCATGGCCAAAAAGCACGCTGTCTCACCTGGCTTCGTGTCCGACAGAGCTAGTATCAGTGATGAGCATACCGCAGTGTCTCAAGACGAAAGTCTTTGACCAGTGCGTATTGCCAGTGATGACTTATGGCACTGAAACGTGGTCGCTCACAATGGGCCTTATAAGAAGGCTAAAAGTCACCCAAAGGGCAATGGAGAGGGCTATGCTTGGCGTTTCCCTGCGTGATCGAATCAGGAATGAGATCCGCAGGAGAACCAAGGTAACCGATATAGCCCGAAGAATTGCCAAACTTAAGTGGCAGTGGGCAGAGCACATTGCTCGCGGAACAGATGGCCGATGGGGCCGAAAGGTTCTGGAGTGGCGACCGCGTACCGGAAGACGTAGCGTTGGAAGGCCTCCCACAAGGTGGTCCGACGACCTTGTGAAGGCCGCAGGAACCCGTTGTATGCGAGAAGCACAGAACCGGTAGAAGTGGAGGTGCTTGGGGGAGGCCAGCAGTGGACGTCTTTTGGCTGAAATGATGATGATAGCTCAAACTATACAGACAGATTTGCTGACATTTAATTCATAGTTTTAACAACAAACTTCCTTACACCCACAGAGTCCAGAAGACAGCTCAGCGTGTGAAGGTGGACGCGGTCGTGACGATGACTCGGAAGCCTCCAGCGTCTGTTCCGAAAGAAGTCTCGACTCTTATAGAAGACATGATGTGAGTGACGTACTAACTATTAAATACTAGCTGCGTCGCGTGGTTCCACCCGCATAAGTCCCGCATAGATCCCATGGGAATATCGGGATAAAATCTTTTCCCGGGACTCAAACTATCTCTATACCAAATTTCATCTAAATCGGTTCAGCTGTTTAAGCGTGAAGAGGTATCAGACAGACACACTTTCGCATTTATAATACTACTAGCAGCGCCCCGCGGTTTCACCCGCATAAGTTTCGATCCCGTTTGAATATCGGGATAAAAACTATCCTCTGTCCTTTCCCGGGACTCAAACCATCTCTATACCACACTTTCGCAATTATAATATTAAGTATGGATTAGTACGGATTCACGAACACAAAGCTGAAATAGTCGACGTCTACACGTCATAACGAGTCTCGCTTACGAGTCTTGCATGAAAATGGTCGCCTTGAGATAGTGTTCAATTGACACAATACCGTCCCCCCCCCCATGTACAGAGCGTGTCGTGGTCGGGCTCCGGCTCCCGCCTGGGCTGGGACTGCGCCTCGCCGCCGCCGCCGCCGCCGCCCGACGACATCATCGCGCTGTGTGCGTGCACGCACTGGACCGAGAGGAAGGACGGACTTACGCACCTGGTGACTATTTACTTAATACATAACATACATAATGACCGAACCTGAAATCGCGAAAAAAAATCAGCTGTTCCCTACATTTATGTTCGCATAAGTCGTCAAAATGTAGGAAAGGGCTGATTCTTTTTGGATTTCAGGTTTGGTCCCATAGTAAAAGTTGTTTATAATGATAAGTACAATGACCCCTGAAGAGGTTATCTATTAATTACCGAACACCCTGTATATAAGCTCCCATTAAAATAGATGGACAAACTTTTAGAAATCATTCAGATCACCAAAATAAGGATTATGGTAAAAAAATATAAAATAATCAGCTAACGAAAATACACTAATGTTATGCAATTTATTATTTTAGGTCAAAATAAAATCACTTTAATCAGTGTTTTTTTTGCTTGGATATCTTTAGTTAGGCGTACTGAGCGCTGTGTTAAAATTTGTCCATCTTTTTTAATGTGAGCTTATACAATGCGTAACATAATGAACGCAAGACCTCATACACCCCAATTAGAGTATTGAGTTAAAAGCATAATACAATGATCAAAACATTTTTTTTTTAAAGCTAACTATTTTTATTAAGTAAATTGTGTTGACCCTATCATTACTTTATGCATTCAAAATTGAATCTAGAAAAAAAAAAATACCTATCTTAAATTTTACCGAAATTGATTCAGTAATCAATTATGAACGAACTACTTTCAGGACTTGCGTTTATTCTGTTACACCTTGTATACAGCGTGTCCGGTAATTAATAGATAACCTCTTCAGGGGTTTTTTTTTCTTCTATATTTTCTGTTTTTGCCCGTGAGAATCAGCAGCCTAATAGCGTAACACATTATTCACCATAATCTGAATAAATTTGAAGGATATTGCTAATCCATTGCTTTGTATGTTCGAAATTTTTGTCTGCTCAACAACGTAAATAACATAATGAATGTTTCTGAACTGTCAAAAACATTTCTATCTTAAGAGCCTATACCTCAAATGGCTTAGCATGATCCTCCGTTATGTCGAAAATACAGCAATAAATTTTGAAATAAATATATGCTAAAGTTGAGGATTAATCTAAGTAATTTTCTCGAAAATCCAAAGTTACACCCTGTTCCTCATACCTCTATAGGCTCTTAACCTAGACGTATTTCTCCTCCCCAGGCAAACTACCTGAACAGCGGGCGCCTGCTGACGGACGAGCAGCTGCGTCGCCTGACCGAGCTGCTCAACAAGATGTTCGTGGACGCGCACACCAAGGTGTTCTCTCTGCTGCTGGACGCGGTCTGCGAGCTGCTGCTGGTACACTGGCAGCAGCTGAAGGACTGGCTCTATCAGCTCATGTTCAGGTACATGATTTTTTCCTTTACTTGTGCTACAATACGACCGACGTAACTTGGCGAACCTGGGGGTCTACTCCGAAGCGGTTAACCACCGTGTCGGCCGAATGTTCGGTCATTTTCTACTACCTTTCATTTCCTATATTGACTATAGGTCCCGACCAAACTGTGCCAATCCGAACCTTTTTAGAACCCTTACGCTTTTTTTACCTTTTTTTTTTTTTTAATTCGTAGTAGGGCAACAATATTCGAATCAGAAAATGACCGAACATTCGGCCGACACGACAATCAACCACTTAGGAGTAGACCCCCTGAACTTTGCGCAGAAGGCTGTGCACGGACGTTTTTTTAGGAACCAAATGGTGGCATAAGGCGAGTGTGAGAAAAAAAATCCCATCCGCAAAAAAAAAAATCCCATCCGCAAAAAAAAAAACCCATTCGCAAAAAAAAAAAAAAAAAAGGCGAGTGTGAGTGAGAGAACATGCGCGAAAGTTCGCAGAGGCTATACTCAGGTCTGCCAAGTTACGTCGGTCGTATTGTACATGATATTGCTTCTTGCCAAATTTAATGATTCTAGGTCAACGGGAAGAACCCTATACATTTTGATTCCCTTGAGGAGCCTAAAGAGTGTCGAAATATGTATACGTTTTTTGCGGCATAAACGGCCGTATATTTTTTTAACGTTAATTTAGAAGTTTGATTTTTTCACAGTTTCAAGGGACTGTGGACCTGAGTATATAGTTTTAATTTCAACTCGATACCTCCACGCGTTCTCGAGGTAAAGGGTCTTGACTGACAGACGGACAACAAAGTGATCCTATAAGGGAACCCTAAAAATTAGATAAATGATGTGCACAATGATTAGTTCGAAAGTAATTTCATATAATCGAAATGTTCTTATCTAACTTTTTGATTGTGATTTTCGTAACATGTTTTTTTTTTTTTTTTTTTCAAATTAAGCAAAGAAAATCCACTGCATATTATAATTTTGTTACAGATTACTAATGAAACTCGGCACAGACATCCTCGGCTCAGTTCAGAGCAAGATCATGAAGACGTTAGACGTCATCCACGAGTGCTTCCCCGCTGAGCTGCAGCTACATAATATATTTAGGTAAAAACATGCTCAATTATAATAACGTTATTCCCGTGCACACGATGACCACATCTGTTCGCAAGCGTTAAAGCGGCCGAGCGCTGCAAGCAAGAATAGCCCTTACGATGTTTATGTAGATGTAAGTTTCGAAACTTATATGTGCCCAATTTGATAACAAAATCCCGTGCACACGATGACCACATCTGTTAGCAAGCGTTACTATAGCCGCTGAGCGCTGCAAGCAAGAATAGCCCTATTTTTTTTTCAGCATGCGAAGTTTTCAAATGACCCCTCCCGCTGTGGGTGGAGCGGAAGGGAGTGTCATACTCTTAATGACTAAAAGTAAAACCCACCCGTGTTCCTTCCTTAGCCCTTTATGTTCCGGGCCAGCGGTAACCCTTTCGGACAATCCCGCTGACCCGGCAGACAAGAATAGCCTTTACGGTGTATAAAGTTTCCTTGATGGTATAGATGTAAGTTTCCTTGATGGTATTATAGAGGTATGAGGAACAGGGTGTAAAGTTCACTCAACCTCAATAGAAAAGGGAGGATCCTCCGACCAGACGGGTGTTGTGTCTGGCGGGCAACTGCCCGATGATTCATGTCGGGCCGTTGTATCTATGCTAGTTGCGCGGTAAACTCTGCTTGCGAGATGCAGGATTTTGCGTGACGTTAGTATGACGCGTTGTTCTCATGTGGCGTTGTAGATACCGCTACAGTACCTATATTTTGACTCGTTATGCTAACTTCGCACTTGTCACCCTCAGGTTTCTAGCCGATGGAGCGACGGCGCCTACTCCTAAGACGAAGGCGGCCGCACTACGATTCTTAGCGGACCTCGCACACGACTACTGCACGCCCAACAGTTTGGCGTTAGCTTTGCATGGTATGTAGCGTTTATACTACTCTGGATTAATGTGTGGAAATTCCCCTTTATTACGGGAATTTTGAACATTTCTTATTAAAAACGTTTAAATGTATTGGTAATATCATATCAGCTACGATTAATTTCGAAACTTGTCAAAAATGTGTGTAACTTAGAGGCATTATGACAGATTGAGACTGTTGGATGCGAGAAGCACAGAACCGGTCGAAGTGGAAGTGCTTGGGGGAGGCCTATGTCCAGCAGTGGACGTCTTTTGGCTGAAATGATGATGATGAGACTGAGATGAGGGTATTCTGAAATGACGTTCACTAGGTGGCAGCACTGAGGTCCGGGTACTTGTCAAAAGTGTCAAAGCGCCTATATTTGTTTTAGTCGTGATTTAATGTTGAACGAATGAATGAAACGAATGATGAACGTCATCATATTATTTTATATTCATTGTCGAAACGGAAGATTTCTTATCAAAGTGGGACCAACTATTGGCGTGAATTTTCACGAAAATTCTCATTCGAACTTTATTAAAAATATGGGTTTCGTCCCTTTGATCTTTGTACGTATTACTGCAAGCCTGCATGATCCTACTGTTGGGCAAAGGCTTCTTCCCATGACTTCCAGCTCTTTCGATCCAGGGCTAAAGTGGAGCACTGGTGGTTTGTTTTCTCCAGCTCGTCCCGCCATCTTCTACGCGGTCTGGCGCGACGCCTTTTGGCTGTGTCAGGGCTCCACGTAGTGGTTATTTCGGCACACCGCTCGTTCGTATATCTAATAGCCCGATGTCCCCCAGGCGGCGCGGCGGGCGTGGCGGGGCGCGCGCTGGCTCGGGTGGCGACGCAGGCGGCCGACCCGCGCGCCGCCGACGTGCGCGTGTGTGCGCGGCGTGCGCTCGCGCATCTGTACGACTGTAACCCTGTGCCCGTGAGTATACTTGCTTGTCTATGTTACTGTTATAGCATAAGACTAAAGCGTGCTACACAGTTAGTTTCGGACACAGCCGAGCGGAAAAATCAAATAATACTATTTTTTTTTTTTTGCTAAAGTAATTCAGTCTGTAACCTTTTCTTCTATAAAAGTTCACTTGATGTCGATGAAATACAACATTACCTATAATTGCATTTGTATAGTTCACGGCGCTAATGAGCGAGCTGCCAGCAGAGACGCAGGCGCTCGTCAACGGAGTGGTACAACAACATGTCAGGAGGACTTCCAGCAGTGAGTGACAAAAATAACTTATTAATTATATTTTATTGTTGTTTGATAATTATTTATGCAACTGTTGTATAATACGGGATATTAAAACACGAACGTGGGTTTATCACACTTGAGTGTCATAATAGTATCACATGTGTTTTTAATATTTAATTATACAGGGTTATTGGTAAAACATTAACAACCTCTTAAGAGCGTTTACGCCGAACGTTATTTCATACAAACTTTCAAGCCCTTGTTTTCCGAAATGAACGAACCGATTTTAAACTTTCCATAGAAACAGAGATTTCCAGTTATCTTTTTTTAAATAAGACATTTCGAAAATTTTCTCTGCTAACTTTATAGACCTTTGTATCCTGCTTATGCGTATGAAGTTTCATTAAAATCGGTACATTCATTTCGGAAAACAAGGGCTTGAAAGTTTGTATGAAATGCCGTACGGCGTAAACGCTCTTAAATCACTATGAAAATTTACAAAATTGAAATGTTTTGTTCATCGGCAGCCCCACCGTCACCGAGCCACATTGGCTCGCTGCATTGTAAGTGATAAAATTATCATGTTAGACGCGCGCTTTACGTGTGGTATCCAACTGTACAAACACGCTGTGGATGTGTGTGTAAGCGCAGGAGTTGTGTGTTAATTCCTATCTCAATGCTACTACCTCTGACACTGCAAGGCATAGACAAGTAATGAGATTACGCCTGGCGCAAATTGTAAAATGAATTTATTTTATTTATTTATTAATTTTGACGTGACAACGTCTTAAATTAGGTTGCGGCTGGGAGTCACTTATGAAAAAGTGTAACGCTCGGTAACGTTACGATGAGTCACCGAACGAGAGAGAGGCCCGCCGAATGCCTTGCGTCTCTCTCCCACTCAACTATTCTACCGAGAAAAAGACGTTGTCACGTAAAATCTTCGCCCGTAAAACCGACTTTACAGGCAACCATTTTTTTTTTATTTGCTAATATTTTACATATTTATTTATATCTGTAACTGCCCGTGACATCACAGCGGGTCCTATCAGAATACCAGCGCTGCGACATTTTTTTTTTTAATGTCACAGCATCCTGCTGAGATAGGAGCCTTTTGGCCTCGTATAGGACTTTGTTTCATTTTCCTTTTGTTACTTTTTATATAACTTGGATTTTTATTTTACTGTGTTTGGTTTAGTTTGTGATCTTCCTGTACGAGTCGCAATAAATACTTTTTCTTTCTTTCTTTTCTTTATGTGATGACGATACTCGTCTTCACGCACACATTCACAGCCTGATTATACACTTGGTTACAACAAGTAAAGAGGGCTTCGCTTCGTGAGATAAAAATAGAAGCGTTTTACCTGAAATAAAACGATTATTATATACTTACCTTAGTAGAAGCTTACTTTTAATCTCTGCCTGGTGGTATTTAGACACAATGATGAACAGGCTCGGATCACCAGTTACCTCGCGCGCCTGGTAGGAGGGGAGGTGTGTGCGAAAGAGACAGACTACAGGGTAGAAAGAGAGGTCTGCTAAAGCGGGAAATGACGTTGACTATCTCAATACTTGTAAGCTTCTACTAACGGTCAAGTTTATAATACTGTACAGAAAGAAAGCTATGAAACGATGAATTATTATTGGTTTCGCTGTACGGATAGCAAAGAAATTCATAGCTGTCGCACACCGAAATGACACCAACTCGACTCAAAGTAAAGCATTGAAATGTAGGTTTTTAGGGTTCCGTACCCAAAGGGTAAAAACTGGACCCTATTACTAAGACTCTACTGTCCGTCTGTCACCAGGCTGTATTTCATGAACCGTGATAGCTAAACAGTTGAAATTTTCACAGATGATGTATTTCAGTTGCCGCTATAACAACAAATAATAAAAACAGAATAAAATAAATATTTAAGGGGGCTCCCATGCAACAAACGTGTTTTTTTTGGCGTTTTGCCTTGTGGTACGGAACCCTTCGTATGCGAGTCCGACTCGCACTTGGCCAGTTTTTAATTGTTATTATGCTGTAGTATTATCCTTATTATAGTAGGTAGTTGACTATGAACTGTCAAATGATTTTGACAGTATGTCACACGATGTAAAGCTCAAATAATGATGGCCATTTTTGTATGGAGCCTGGCCTGATGACCGATAGAGTTCTAATGATATCTACGAATGACAGCCGGGACCAACGGCTTGACGTGCTTTCCGAGGCACGGAGGGGTCTTGGTATGTAAAAATGGTCACCCATCCAGGGCAAGTGCAGCTTTACCTGATCTATCTACCCGTGCGGCTGTTATTACTTAGCCATAAGCCCCCTCAATGATATGAGTCAATAACTAATATTATTAAGAACTGCAGTGAACATTAGCGTCATAAACTAATACGTTTACATGGTACTTGCAGGTCTGATATCTCTTCAACCCGGTATTTCACAGCCTTCTGCTCATAATGAAAATTGATGCTTATGATATCAGCGGGATTGTCCGAAAGGGATACCGCTTTTTTTTTTTTTTTGCGGATTGGAAATCATCAAATGTCCCCTCCCGCTCTTGGTGGAGCGGAAGGGAGTGTCAGACTCTTACTGACTAAAACCCACCCGTGTTCCTTCCTTAGCCCTTTATGTTCCGGGCCAGCGGTAACCCTTTCGGACAATCCCGCTGTTGTACTGTTGTATTAGGAAAACCAAACTTGATCACTAGGAAGTGGTGAAGGGTGGGCGTTCCACGCGCGCCTCAAAGAGATGTCAGCATCGAGGAGGGGCCCCATAGGGCCGAAGCCTGCCGGGTCAGCGGGATTGTCCGAAAGGGTTACCGCTGGCCCGGAACATAAAGGGCCAAGGAAGGAACACGGGTGGGATTAGTAAGTAAGAGTCTGACACTCCCTTCCGCTCCACCCAGAGCAGGAGGGGTCATTTGATGATTTACCATCCTCAAAAAAAAAAATGCTTATGATATAAATTTTCATTTGATGTAGGTTTTTATTGCACATACCGGCCAAAACGCCCATCATTCTTTCAATGCTTTACTTTTGAGTTGAATTGATCTTGAACTGTTTCGTTGTGCGATAGCCAAGAATCTTCCAGAAACTGGAGACGCTATCCGTTTATAGTATTTTCTTTGAAAGAAAGAAATAAAATACGTTTATTTGCGGCAAACATGACGAATAAAAAAAAATTTTTGGGAGAAAGTATGCGTCATATCTACGCAAAACGGCCATCGCTCAGCATAATGCTAAGACCCTATACGAGACAGAGCCCCAGCGCTGGTTTTCAGCGACAGCCGGCGTTGACATTCTTTCCATCGATTTTCGAGCTATGAACTTTAATTTAAGAACTGTATTCACTACCTATGTTACACAAATAAAAAATGATTACGATTATTATGATTCATTCTTATCTCCATGATTAAATGACTTATGACTCCACGTCCACATACCCCATATAACCTCGCACTGACCTCCCCAGCAGGCTCGGACAGCCCGCTGCGCACGGTGAGCGGCGCGTGCAACTCTGCGGCCGAGGACGTGTACTCGCGCATCCGCAAGACTACCTCCGAGATACACACCTACACGGCGCAGCATAGCAATGGTATGTGCGACTGTCTTTCTTAAGGTTCAACTAGTCGATATTTTTTCCATACAAATTTCGGGAGAGTAATAATATAATAGCCTCCCCGACCGTTTTCGGTCACGGTGGCCAATCTCAATGGAGATTAGCCAGGGACGCAGGAGATATTATAGTGCACAAGTGTGTGCGCAAACACAGGTGCACTCTCTGTTCCTTTACTCTCATAGTCCGATGGGACGGCAATCCGACACGACCGGGGAGAGTTCAGGCGCAGGACCAACGGCTTTACGTGCTTTCCGAGGCACGGGGGTATTAAACCGCCAACTTCCAAACTGCGGACTGTTACTAAGAAATTCCTAATGGAAAACCCAATAACACTTTGTCGGACCCGGGAATCGAACCCAGGACCCCACGCTCAGCAGTCGCGCTTGCAACCACGAGACCAACGGGGCAGTCAGTTTTTTTTTTCGGGAGAGTATTTCTTCACTGTTTGACATTGTGCATCCAAAGATAAAGATGATATCGTTTTGACTTATTATTAATTTTGTCTGTACGGAAACAGAATAGTAAAATAAAAAGCCATTAAAAAGTTATGAGCCAACAAAGATTCGTTTTACTTGCTATTTTTAATATAACTTTGGGTGTAAATATGTAATAAAAGAACTGTAAATTCTTCAAAACCAAGTCTGTACCGACAAAGCTCAGTTATCGAAGAGTTCAATAAACTTTATTTGTAATTGATTTATGCAGTGGTTTTTTCATAAAACTCGATTTTCCAAAGCGCTTTTCGAATTTTTTTTACGCGTCTGTCAGTTCGGTTTCCGTGCATGAGAACTAGACGTTGTGCGTGTAGACTAGCCTCTAATTGCTCATCACTGCTACTATCTCTGTCGGACACGAAGCCAGATGAGACAGCGTGCTTTTTGGCCATGCCCACCAGTGAGTTCGAGCTCGCGACTAGTTTACTCTTAAGGTTCCCGTACACAAGGTGGACACCATTGCCGCTATAGATCGGTAGAGAAGGTCGGCTCCATACATCGAGCGGAAACAGGCGCTTGCACACATAAAGTCAAAGTATTTATTTCAAATAGGCACATAAAAGGCACTTTTGAACGTCAAAAACAATAAAATATAATTGATTCTAGTCGCCTATTCCAAAAGGTAGTTTCGTATGGAGAAGAAACTCTACCGTTACTCTTTTAAAAGGTTTTACAATATTTTGTATACATTAATTATACAGGGTTATAAATGATAACAGCCGCACAGGTCGATCGATCAGGTTAAGCTACGCTTGCCGCGGTTGGTCTGTGGATGGGTAACCATCTTTACATACCGAGATCCCTCCGTGGCTCGGAAAGCACGTAAAGCCGTTGGTTCCGGCTGTCATTCATGGATCTTTGACAGTCGTTATGGGTAGTCAGAAGCCCGAAAGTCCCACATGTCGACAACCTCGCGACTCAAGTTAAGATACTTGATCTGTTTATCTTTCTCGGCTTTCACAAGGTTCTCATCATGCGGGACGGTTATGTCAACAATCATTGCGCGCCGCTCTGATCGATCCACTACCACTATATCAGGCTTATTGGCAACAATTATTAATAGATATACTATTTCTCTTTACAGCAGACTGCGGTAACCACATGTCAAGCAAAGACTCGGGCATCAGTCAGATGTCGGACGTCACACTGTCTAATAAGGGACACAACGGAGTCCCCAACGGACATTACAATGCGTAAGTACTGACACATGTAGTAGATATCTAATAAGGGACACAACGGAGTCCCCAACGGACATTACAATGCGTAAGTACTGACACATGTAGTAGATATCTAATAAGGGACACAACGGAGTCCCCAACGGACATTACAATGCGTAAGTACTGACACATGTAGTAGATATCTAATAAGGGACACAACGGAGTCCCCAACGGACATTACAATGCGTAAGTACTGACACATGTAGTAGATATCTAATAAGGGACACAACGGAGTCCCCAACGGACATTACAATGCGTAAGTACTGACACATGTAGTAGATATCAAAATAGTTGATAACGGCTTATTGTTTTTGGTGTAGCTGATGCAGAAAGTTTTGTTAATATCTATATAATATACTTAAGTCCCGTAAGAGAAGACTCATTAACGTGTGCATACTTCCCATCCTCACATATGGTGGTCAAACATGGTCTTTGACAAACCAGCAGAGGTCCGCGCTCGAGGTTTGCCAGAGGGCTATGGAACGGAGTATTCTGGGTATCAAACTAGCAGACCGGGTTAGGAATACGACCATCCGTTCCATCACAAAGATAATAAACCACAGAACGGATTTCGATAAAAGGCAGTGAGATAGATTGCATCCCGGGGAAGGACATAGGATAGTTTTTATCGACATACCGCACGGGCGAAGCCGCGGGTTAGTGAGTTATAAATGGTGTAACTAACCCGACTTTGTTTTATTTAGATAGATTTGTGATAGGTGTCATTTTCATAGTTTCTGAGGGCGCTGATTAATCTTACATAATTTGTCTTTCGTAGCGAGGCGTTAAACCGCGCGGCATCAGCAGACAGCTCGGAAGAGGCGAACAGTACGAAGGAATCCTCGCCCGTGCCGGCTCACCATAGACTCGACCTCCAACACGGGTGAGATATCATCCATACATACAATACGACAGACGTCACTTGGCGGGCCTGAACTTTGCGCAGAAGGCTGCGCAGTGAGATTTTTTAGGAACGAAATGGTGACATGAGGCGAGTGCGAGTGAGAGAACATGCGCGAAAGTTCTTAGTGCCTATGTTCAGGCTCGCAAAGTTACGTCGGTCGTATTGTACTAAAATAATAAATGCGACATTAACTTCAGCTGAACGGATTTCGATGAACTTTAAATTGGCGTACAAAGTCAAAGTCAAATCATTTATTTCAAATCATACTAATATTATAAAGGCGAAAGTTTGTGTGTGTGTTTATATGTTTGTTACTTCTTCACGCTCAAACGGCTGGACCAATTTTGATAAAATTTTGTATGGAGGTAGCTGACACCCTGGATTAACATATAGGCTTTTTAACCCGATATTCCCACGGGATCGACACTTACGCGGGTGGAACCGCGGGGCGCAGCTAGTTTACTTAATAAATATTTCGTTTGTTACAGTGAGTTCAACTCGAGTCAGCTGGGACGCGACAAGATTAGGCCTTACGAAACTGACGAGAACGGATATATTATTACTAAATGTAAGTCTATACTGATATTATAAAGAGGTAAACTTTGTAAGTTTGTATGTAGGGGGTAATCTCTGGAACAACCAGTCGGATTTGAAAAAATCTGTTTGTATTTGATAGCCCAATTCTTGAGGACGGCTATAAGCTATTTAATATCACACTATGACCCTTAGGAGCCGAGCAAAAAGAAAAAAGTCAAAAAGAACGCTTAGCAAAAACGAATTAATAGCGCGGGCAGGCGATGAGATGCAACGGGGAACAACGCCGTCTAGTCTCAAGCTAAGCTCTGCTTAGCTTGAGACTAGACGGCGTTGTGTGATAGTTGTGGAATATTATTATTATAATTATTTCGGAACGTAGTTTCTGTGCGTTTAGACTAGCGTCTAACTGCTCATCACTGATACTAGCTCTGTCGGACACGAAGCCAGGTGAGACAGCGTGCTTTTTGGTCATGAACACCAGTGAGTTCGAGCTCGCGACTAGTTTACTCTTAAATCCGTCTTTTCCATCGTTGTTTTGTAATTACGGTGTCAATAAAAACACTCCACGTCGACACCGCCTCGTCGAAATCATGCTTAATAGAGTTGGTCCAAGTCAGATCGTTAGACACTATTTAAAATATATTTCTCTCTCCCCAGGCGGTCTCCGAGAACCCGAAGTATTAGAAGCCCTCTGCAAGCTAGACGTGTCCCAAGCGCCGCCTGAACAATGGGAGCGCCTACTGATCGCTACACACGAGCTGCTCAAGTACGGCGACTGTAGGAAACCTGTGGAGTACTTCAAGTTAGTATAATATTACTTTACGCCTGTGTTTCTCAATGGTTTGGTCATGAAGTGAAGCTTTAATTACATAATCAGCCTATAATGTTCCCACTGTTGGGACACGGGCCTCCTCTCTGTGAGAGGGAGTGGGCCGTAATCCACCACGTGTTCCCATTGCGGGTTGGTAGATGTCACATGTCTTCGGATTTTTGGTTCTAGGACATGCCGGTTTCCTCACGATGTTTTCCTTCACCGTTTTGAGAGCAGTGGTGATGATATAATTTACACAAAGTAAAGCGCCTGTTTGAATTAGAATCATTAATACATCTTTTTAAGTTAGATTTCTACCATTAACACTTTTCCATAAGAGATAGGTGGTTGGTGGTAGAAATCTAACTTAGAAAGATATATTAATGATTCTAATGATTATAATTCTCTAAATATGTACCTTTTATTGTCGCGAATCATATTTTGATCAAGATACAACCGCACACTGACCTGCAAATTGCAAAAAAACGTAAGAAAATTCGAATTTCGCGGTCTACCACTATCCGTTCACCTTAAGAACATTTTCACATTGACCCCAACATAGTTGGGAAAAGGCTAGGCAGATGATGATGATGTACTAATATTACTTATGATCTTTTTTGTTTCAGAAACATAGTCCGAGTGGCGCTGGCGGCGTTATCAATGGATGAGACGGCAGGAGATAAAGAGAATACTGAAAACGCGAGTAACGCGCAACAGAATTCCGGTGAGTTTATTAATTTTATCCTAAAATAAACGCACCTCAGCTTACACACGATATTACGCTTGTATTTCTGGAAGAGATAGGCAGTTGTATAGTACACCCATATTTCGCCCGTTAGATTTGAGTCCCATGTAATCATCATCTGCCTAGCCATTTCCCAACTATGTTAAGTTCGGCTTCCAGTCTAACCGGATGCAGCTGAATACCAGTATTTTATATGAAGCGACTGCCTATCTGACCTCCACAACCCAATTACTGGGTAATACGATACCCCTTGGTAAGACTGGTTGTCAGACTTTCGGGCTTCTGACGACCCGTAACAACTGTCAAAGAGCCTGTTGACTTGCAGGCTTGCTAGATATTATATTTTTTTTAATTGAGCTAAAAACCTTCGATATAAGTAGCTCTCAATTGGAAACATATTTTCATGAGTTTCATTGTACCCTAGGCTGGGGCACAGCAAATGAGCGCGCAGCCGCAGAGGCCGTGAAGGTACTGATCTGGTTGTGTCGGCGTCCCGAGACGCGGCCGCAGTGGCAGGACTACTTCGACCTCATCCTGCTGAAGCTCATCCACGCCTACGAGAGCCTCAACAAGGAGCTCATGCGGGCCGTCGAGGCCGGCATGCCGCACATCGCCAGCGCGCTGCCAGCGCACCAGGTCAGTCTGCACATGTTTGCTTCAAAACGAATAGAGGAAAAAACTAAGGAAATTCCTATTCAGAAATAAATTAAAAGGCGCTGTTGATGTCAAATTGCCAAAACCGACATGCGATTAGCATTACATAACATACATGTAATGCTAATCGCAACAACAACAACAACAACACACCAACACAACAACAACACCGCCACAACACCATCGCAAAAGCGCCTTTATTAGAATATAATAGCATACGACGACGATGACGATTACGTAGCTATAAAGGCCATTTTCATAGTTTAGCACCAGTGATGTGCAATTGCCTGTACCAGCAATGACCTCCCCCCGCAGGTGCTGGCGCTGCTGAAGCCCGTGATCCGCACGCGCGGCTACCCCACGTCGCTGTGCGCGCTGAAGCTGGCGGCCGAGGTGGCCAAGGCGCGGCCCGCAGAGCTCAGCGACGACGTCGTGCAGAACCTCATGGAGGGCGTCGGGCAGGTCAGCATGCTACAGTATGACGGGCGACAAGTGTTTTACATAAAGCGTCAGTGCGTAAAGAACCGGCCTCAAACCTGGCTAAGCAGACGACAACCTCATAGGTTGAATTGAGGGAAGCCATTCCCAAAAAAAAATACACTGCCGGCCGTTGTTTCACTTGTGTCCCGTATCTAATAGGCTGCCACTGAAAATCTTGTAGCGGTATCTACAACGCCACATGAGAACAACGCGTCATACTGACGTCACGCAAAATCCTGCATCTCGCAAGCAGACTTTACCGCGCAACTAGCATAGATACAACGGCCCGACATGAAACATCGGGCAGTTGTCCGCCAGACACAACACCCGTCTGGTCGGAGGATCCTCCCTTTTCTATAGAGTATGAGTGAACTTTACACCCTGTTCCTCATACCTCTATAATCTCATAAAAAAAATAACTCTTCAACTCTTTGCCACTCTTGGGCTCACAGCCAAGATCCCAAGGTCCCGCAGTTTTACTTTGGACCACTTAACTTGTCAGCCAAGTTATGAAGACCGGTATAATAAAAACTGCTCAGGCATACGTTTTTCATTCAGAAAATTTAGTTTTTATTTGCGCACCTATTTAACGTTTTTGAAGTGAAAACTTCTAAGCGCGTTGGGCATTTTTTGAGATGGGAAAAAACCATTGAACTGGCGCCACCGTTACCGTAAGCGACACCGCGCATGTTGTAAGACGATTAAAAAAATACCCGCTTCGGATGTGTTCGACTGTCCTCGGGATGTACTCAGTTTTAATGTAAATCCGATAATCAGCGAGTCATGACAAAGTATTCGGATTGTGTTTTGTTTTCACTTTTGTCGGCACTCCCGGAGTGCCACTGTTTTTTTTTTTTTAATTTCTGTGTTCGTCCTGTAATAAAAATAGTTCATACTCATCTCATAATTTTTCACGAATATTCTTAGACGTTGTAATTTTTTATCTTGTTTTAATAAATCGTCTTTCCCCCCGCAGTTGGCGGACCATCAAAACAGCGCAGTTCGCAAAGCGGCCGTGTTCTGTATGGTCGCCTTCACCTTCGCGCTCGGCGAGGAGCGCATGCAGCCGCATCTCAAGCATTTGTCGGTCAGCAAGTACCGGTTACTGCAGGTGAGGAGTACGGAATATTGACAAAAATAGGGAATGTTACATAAAAAAAGTTCACAGTTTTTCCTAAAGGATAGTAGATTGCAAAGTTAGGGAAATATTGACAAGTATAGATAATATTTCGAATATGATCATTTATTTGTCCGAAACATGAACACACAGATACATTCGATTAAATCAGTCTTGTTTTGCGTACAAATATAAATAGGTAAAAGGTAAATCAAATAATTATAAATTTATCCATTATTCAAAACAATTAACATTACTAAGAAGAACTTCAAAATTTAAATATATAAAATTCAAAGTCCTGACTGACTGATATATCAACGCACAGCCTAAACCGCTGCTCCTAGAGACATGAAATTTGGAGGGTGTGTTCTTTGTGAAGAGTAGGTATCCACTAAGAAAGGGTTTTTCGAAATTTGACCCCTAAGGGGCTGCCTCCACGAGCGAGAGAATCGCGGCGATAGTCTCGCCGCGCCATCAAATTTCCGCGGCGATGAAACCGCCGTGTGGAGACACGTTCTAAGAGAGTGTATAAAAATACGTGGCACGACGATAATATCGCCGCGATTCTCTCGCTCGTGGAGGCAGCCCCTTAGAGGGTGAAATTTCACGCGAACGGAGTCGCGGGCATAAGCTAGTCTTTTTATATAAAACAAAGTCGGGTTAGTTACACCATTTATAACTCAAGAACGGCTGGACCGATTTTTATGATCTTTTATTTGTTGGATTTGTCTTCGCCCCGAATAGTAGTATAATTATTAAAACATGGGAAAAAATAACAAAACAAAATCTGAGGCGGTACGAAGTTCGACGGGTCAGATTGTTAAAATATAAAGGACTAGCTTCTGCCCGCGACTTCGTCCGCGTGAAATTTTACCCTCCCCTCATTCACCCTCTTAGGGGTGGAATTTCGAAAAACCCTTTCTTAGTGGATACCTACTCTTCACAAAGAACACACTCTCCAAATTTCATGTCTCTAGGACCAGCGGTTTGGGCTGTGTGTTGATATATCAACAATCAGTCAGTTTACCATTTTATATATATAGATAATAGTACGTATATGCGTATTGCCAAATAGTTTATATTGGTATGTACGGGTAATGTTACCAAATACAGGGTAATATAAAAAATAAAGCGAATATTCCCAAGGAGAAAATTTAACAATCCCTTCTCCCTGCAGGTATACATCAGCAAGCAGCGCGAGGAGGGCCCGCGCGCGCCCGCGCCCGGCACGTAGCGCCGGCGACACCGCGCGCACACGCGAACACGCAGCACGCAGACACACACTGACACACATCCGCTCTAGGGGGAGAGGTACTCGAGTACACAGCTGTAGGGTGTACCGTACTCGAGTGCAGTTACACCACCGCTGTGGGGTGTACTCATAATGTAGGGTGTTCTGTACTCATTATTAAGTTGACCGGTGTGCTGATATGTTGGGAATTTGAAATCATTTGTGATAAATGGCTAACTCATTAGACTTTACAGAATTTAAATTACTTTTAAAGATACAAAATACACCGTCATTTTGTTAGTTATATTTAAGACCCGTGTAACAGGCTGCGAATCTATTGCCAACCGAGCACAAACCTAAAATCCAGGCCCAAAATAAAAAAAATCAACTCAGTCTATCGCAGTCCACTGCTGGACATAGGCCTCTGCGCTGCGCTACAACACCCTGTCCTCCGCCTTCCGCATCCAGTCTACCCCAGCCACCTTCTTGAGGTCGTCGGTCCGGGCTGGTTCTAAGAAAATCCTTATGGAAAAATTCAATAAGAAATAAATAAATATCGAGATTATAATAATAAATAGATTTTGAGGTCGTCGGTCCCGGACCGACGACCTCAAAAAGGTGGCTCCTCTGTTACTGAGAAATTCCCTAAGGAAAAACTCAATAAGAAATAAATAAATAGTGGAAAAAGGGAAGGGAGGCTTTTGCCCTGCAGTGTGACAACACGGCTTATAATAACTAAATAAATAAACTCAATAAACTTATATATTTTTCTGTCAAAATGCTAGCCATTGCACACAAATGAATTAAATCCCTCACTAAAGACTATTGTTTTGAAAACAAACCATTTTCTTAGTAGAACGATAAAAATAGGCTGATAACAAGTGCTACTGTAAAAAAATCTTCCCGAAAGTGTTTCTTTACTAAGATACCTGTGTTCTGTATACTTAGTGTGATATATTATGTACTGTATGAAAAAAAATGGAGTGTAAAAAAGATAGAGGTGTATTTCGGTTCTTGGTTTGTTAAAAATCAAAGTAGATGCATTAATCATCTGCTGATCCTTTCCCGACTATGTTAGGGTTGGCTTCCAGTCTAACCAGATGCAGCTGAATATCAGTTTTTTACATGGTCTGATCTGATCTCCACAACCCAGTTACTGGGCAAAGTAACCATATTTCTGACTGGATAATATTTTTACTACGACATCCTTCCTTAGTCAGCTTAGCAACGACTTTCATTTTGACAGTTCAACAACATTCATTGCGTTATTTAGGTACAGTCAACAAAAGAGATAAGTATGCAGTTTCGTCGGATATAGTTGAAGTTTAGTAAGAAACTGATGGATGTTCTCGAATAAACATTTACTTTATTAATAGACAACAAACAGCTCATTTATTAAATTAAATTTCAGTCGACAACATCCATCGGTTTCTTACTAAACTTCAACTATATCCGACGATCCTGCATACTTCTCTTTTGTTGACTGTACGTTGTTGAGCAAACAAATTTTTCGATACATATGAAGCAATGGATTAGCAATATCCTTCAAAATGATTCATATTGTGATTCATAGTGTTACGCGAATAGGGTGCTGGTTTATTTTGAATCTCAAATCAGGTTCCTAAGCGTCTCTACTTTTTTATGCTCTATATAAAAATTGTATTAATAAAACCACTTTCAGAAAAACCTTGATGAATTTGATCTGAAAACACATTGATAAATACATAAAATTAACATGAATTTCGCTCAAACATTGAAATGGGATTTATTCATATAAATTTTAAAACATATTTAAAACCGTACTTCAAAATACCTTATTTAATAATTTTGTAAACAAGACTAGAGATCAAAAAAATTGTGTTACGCGTGTAAGACTGTGAAAATCGTGCGCGAATCATGTGTGGTGAACTGAACTGTATTGTGAAGGCGTTAGGGGCGAGAATTGAATGTGCTCTTGTACAATATAGCTTAATAAAAATGTCTACTATTGATGTAAGTGTCTTCGGAAGCAGTATATTTGATATCAAGGTAATCATCTGCCAGCCAGCAAAATACCAGTTTTATTGATATCAAGGTAAGAATGTACCAAATCTTATATCAACTTGTAAAATGTGATTTGAAAGCTGATTTTACTGATAAAAGACATGATCAGGTTTTCGAAAGCGTTGGGAGTAGTCGTGTTAAGAGTTAAAGCTGGCTAAAAGTGACAAATAATGGCTTCACTATGGGCTTTGAAAAGTGTCGTTTCATAAGTGTATGTATCACCATCTTAGAGGGGAGTAAGTGATTAGTAGAAGAATGTGCGGTATCCCGTCGTAAGAGCTTGTCCAGAAAGGGCGATTTCGCCGCGTTTCTCTCGTGCGTATTACGTGCGACCGTTGCGTCCAGAAGGAGCGTACCAAAGAAAGAAAGAAAATACATATAATTAGCACAAACTAAAAGACACACAATACACCAGATAGTCAGATAATAGTCGTACATCAGATAAAAACATAAATAAAAAGTGCAAAGTCCAATGTAAGAAATTAGCAGGAATGTGTGCCTCACGGCTGCGCCAAAAAGTCCCAGTTCAGCAAAAGTGCCTGACGGTGGTTTTCAACTGGACCTGATATACCAAAGTTGAACGCTCTAGAGTTCGCGCGTCAACTGGACGCAACAAGGAGTCTCTAGTATCTCGACTCGCGCGCAATACGCGTGAATCAAGCACGAGTCGAGTCTGGCAACTACACGCGATTTACGCGCGTATTTTGAAATCGCTCGAAGCTTGTGGACGCGATGTATTGGCGCCTAGTATATTCGCGGCGAATTCGCCTCTTCTGGACAAGGTCTAAATATGAAGAAAAAGTTCGCCTTCGTAGAGCGTCATCTCTGTCACTCATGCCTGTGTGGCAGTCTCTTTCTAAAGCTCGATGTGTCATATTATCGCCCGGGTACACGCGACGACATATGAAGCTATACATTTCCAGTTTTATCTGACTTCACATTGTATAGGCTTTTCGTAGGTTTATTCCTGGTCGTCCCCGACCCGTCGTCCCCACTGGGCACGAGTGGGAAGAAAAAGTTTCGTTCCTTCCGAGTAGTGACGATTGGAACTATTTATTTTCCACTCGTTCCGCTATAGACCGAGAGTCAAAATGCAATAATGGGGATTGGCTATTTCACGGAAACTTTTTTTCCCATTCGTGCTCAGTGGGGACGACCGGGAATAAACCTTTTCGTACAGTGAGAAGTCAGCTTATACTGGAAATGTATAGCTTGATATGTCGTCGTGCGTACTTGTAACTAACCGTATTTGCTTCCATCTCTTTCTATTAACTGGTTGAATTAACTGTGCACCTCGAGTTGATGATGTCATTTCGACGCTTTGTTCGCGACGTCGTGAGCGTGGGGCGGTGAGGGGGAGGCGTGGCTTTCCAGCGATGCGCATAGTTCATTCGGTTGAGTTATAATTGTATGTACATGACATAGAAACGACCTAGGTAACTTAATATTAATCAGCCCCATAAACAAAAAACGCTGTTTTCAATAAAAGGTGCTTTATCAAAGTGAGTGTTGCTCGCCCCTTATAGTAAGGTAGTCAGCTGTGTTGTATAAAATGAGCTAAATTGTGTATGTACAGGCATTTTGTGTATGTGTATGGGAGCATTCGATGTTGTGATTTTGGCTACTATTATTGGTAAAAATATCACAGCCATACAAAATGGAGAATTAATTTCCTCATTGAGCAAACTTCCAGTCTAACCAGTTAATGGGAATTAGCGTTTGAGAATGTTCCCAGTCTTACAAGTTACTGGGAATTTAAGTGTCGAAATTGTCCCAGTTTAACCAGTTAGTGGGAATTTGAGTTTGATATTTTTTCCAGTCTAACCAGATGATGGGAAATTGTAGTCTGACTTTTGATCGCTGCAGAATTCGGAATGAATACTTATACGTGTGCGTTGTGGTAATTTTACTCAAATCGATCGCCAATGCTGCCTGTAAACGTTATTTATGCTGAGATCTTGAATGATGAAAAGATCGAAATCGGCTTTCGAAAATTAAGGTATAGAGGAGGGTATTAATTTACAAGATAGAAAATCATTCCTAGGAATCATTCCCCGTTCGGAATCAATTTCCCAATATCATGGAATTGATTCCCATTTCGTTCCCATATGTTGGAATTTTCCCATACTGAAAGTTTAAATCATGTTTTTACTATTAATTGTTTTTCCAACTGAAATTATGCATGTGCCTTTACACAAATTGTTGAAAATTATTAATTGAAAATCATGAATTGTTTTTCGTTAAAAATTATGAGTTATATTCACGCCTATTTTCAAGGGATAGGCAGGGACATCTACTGCTGTTGATGATATAAGGTCGCGTGTGTAGTCATTTCGCCTTAAACGGCATAATTCCAATACTGCAGGCCTAACGCACTAAGTGACAAGTATCACGAATTTTGCCGCATTTAGATATTACAAAATTCTGCTCTCAAAACGGTGAAGGAAAACATCGTGAGGAAACCGGCATGTCCTAAAACCAAAAATTCGAAGACATGTGTCATCTACCAACCCGCACTAGGCCTGCCTGGTAACTTACAGCCCACTCCCTCTCGAAGAGAGGAGGCCTTTGTCCCAGTAATGGGAAAATTTGACAAAATTCGTGACATATTAAGTCACTATGGTATAGAAAGGCCCCCTGACCATAACTTAGGAGATAATTATGCTTATTAATATCTCTTTATCATTCTGACTGTGACAGATAAAATACAGTAGTGCCCAGTTTAGTTAAAAACTTTTTGTACCTGCAGAAGTCTTCATTTCATGTAAAATAGGCAAAGGGCTTCGAAGGTCCGTGGCATACCTATCATTTTGATCATGAGTAGCGCGACAATCGGTATGCCAGGCATCATATAAAACTCTTCAATCCCCTGTTATAAAACCCTGTTTGTTTCCCATTGAATGGAATAATTTTCCCAGCTCACCCAAAAATGTTCCCATTTAGTGAGAATTCTGGCATCTGTAGGCCCAAAATAGACATACTATAAGGATTTTCAAAGTTAATAAAAAAAATATAGAAAACATATTTTTTTTTCCGAACAAGTGACAAAATAGTATAACAGTCTGCCTTAACATAGAAAATAATAAGAAGTAATATTTAAAAAAATGTTATAAACTAACTGTGTTTAAACCCGCAACGAACAACGGAAAGTGAGACAGATAATTGTGGGTAAATCATTGCTAATTTTTACAATATGGCCGAGGAATCATGGCCGGTTCGAATCTTGCGCCTGCGCAATAACGTTTTTAAGGAACCAAGTGGTGACATGAGGCGAGTGAGAGTTCAGAGAGTCTGCTTTGATTCATCGACCGTTTTGTATGTGGAAAAATGTGGATTCTGATATCACTGTTATGTTCATATTTAGGTGTGGTTCTCACCGCCATCTTGGATATAAGGTTAACTTTTTATCCAAATGGTATTGCCATGACCATGAGATTAAAAAAAGTGCTTATAGAAGGCCCAATAGCCCAATGGGCTTTTTAATTTGGGTCTTTTGAAGCTCTGGCCAAGGTGAAGCGACTCCCGCGCAGGATGATTCGTCTCAGTGTGTCCAGAGCTTAAAGGCACTAAGGTTAAGTGCGAACGACTAACGATTTTGTATAACGACTATTAATCGCAGCGATTTTTTTTATAAATAAATGATTTGTTTGGCATGCCTTAGTGTACATACTGAGAATCTTTGGTATTAGGAGAGTGGCATTTGTATAGAGAGAACGGTAGATGCTTGGCACAAAGAGACAAATTTCAATTTGGCATATCCCAAAATGTGGCTTTCCACTTGCCAAGTTTGTACAAATGTTTGTGTTATTTTGCTAATGGAAAATGTATCCTATGTCTTTTGGAATAAGGTTGGTTTTATATCAGCAAATTGATTATTTGTATAGATTCGACAAGTGAAGCGCCATTCAGATTTGAATCGTGTGTAAAGGTGTTAAAGTTGAATTTGTCTCGTTGTTGTAAGTTGCGTTTAAATGTCGTTTTTGCTGCGTAAAGACATTTTTTGAGACTGTGCGAGTGTATAAAGTAAAGGGTTTAAGAGCTTGTGTTGTATGTTGTGGAGCTATTAAAAAGGCGTGCGGCGTTTCGTTACTATTTAGAGCTGTCTTTAACTTCCAAAGTTAGTAATTCTTTGTTTCTATTTTTTTTTTTTTGTGTAAATTCCGTTGGTTTATTTGGCGAGAAATTACAGGGATAACAGTTCTATTAAATTTGGTACATTTCAAGATGGCAAGATACGACTCAATATTGCAAGAAAACTGGAATTTTAAAGTTAATTTTCCCTTTAATCTTACAATATCGTGTCAGATACTGGCAATACAATGTTAAATCTCAGTGTTGCCATCATTTCTCGTCAAATAAACCCACGCAATGAATACGACATAACTCACAAACTATTTTATATTAAAAAAAAACCATTTCATCACCTACATTTTGTTTGTCATAACGCTTGTAATATTTTAAGCGGTTAATTTTTGAGGGTAGTACTGAAAAAATTGCTTATTTCCAACAATTTGATATATGTAATTATTTTAATAAGAATATCTTACATTCGTTTAACAATGCTTTAAGCATTATTTTCCTGTAAAAATACTAAAAATGTTATTCAAATTGTAAAAAAAAACTTGATTTGTGTGATAAGTCATTTTTCTTTACTACCCTCAATTTTTTTTTGTAACAATATATTTATCATTTTGTATACTTTTTTTGATGTAATATATGTTATGTATTTTGTAGTGCGTTGGTTTGCGTAATAACAACTGTTTCTATCCTTTGCTGTTGTTACGGACGCCGGAAACCAACGCCTGGCGTCAGTGTTTTAAAATTATGTACTGAATCTCATTTTGTATGGAACGCTTTAAATGTTTGTGTTTTTAATCATGCCCTTTTGAATGAGAATAATAAATTCTCAATAAGAAACTGTTCTTTGACAGCTAAGCTTTAAGGTCGCAATTCCATTGCTATATAGGATATGCACGGAGAGGTTACAGACGTCAGCTGCGCGGTTCATTTGTTTGCCATTCATGCGTACAGCACGTTCACAGTTTTCTTACTCTGACAGCAACAACCTTATTGTAACGAGAATAAAGATCATAATGATTTTGCCAATGGCAAAACCATTATCAATGGCAGCAAGCCAAAAGCAATCTTATTAGAAAGAGAATAAAGATCACAATGGTGCAAAATCAGAAATATCTGTAATGAGCTGTAGCGTGGCCGTGGATCGTTTTATACCAAGTCAAGCTAATTACAGTCGTTTCACAGCTATTTTACTGATTTCATTTGCATCACTGTCCATAGTGGTCTTTATTCTCATTCTGATAAGGATTGCTGCCACTGACAAGTCTGTCAAAATCATTGTGATCTTTATAAGTTTGCTTCTGTCAGAGGCAAAAAACTGAACGGACTGCACGTGCGTAGCTCGGTCTTAAGGCCGTAATCACACGGCGTATTTAAAACGCGCAGACGACACGCGTTTTAGGAACGCGCGTTTTTCGGCGCCGTAGGTGCTGATCGTTTTGGGTTCGAATCTCGTTTGAAGCGCGTATACGCGAGTCATCTGCGCGTTTAAATTACGCCGTGTTTTTACGGCCTAAGAAACAATGGAACTGCGCCTTAAAACACAAACCAAAATCAATCTACTTAATTAAAATATTTAAAAAAGCTTTAATTTTTTTTCGTCGCATTCTAAAGGTCATGATTATATGACGCACGCGCACACAGCTTTACACTATATGTTTTAAAACACTGAAGTCGTGATTGTTGCAAGTTGCGTAGTGCATTCTGTATCGTTGTGTCAGACATTGTCATTCCCAAGTAATTTGCATTAATAAAACTGTGTTTGTAACTATTTTGTGTGTATTTCTTTATTCATGGTCGTGTTCAAAGGGCAATATCGATAAACTGATTTAACTACCATTTTTTGGAACGGAGTTTCTTATTGCACGTTATACACACACACGCACACTTGGCGAATGAGAGCGACACAGAAAAAAGTGTAACATTTTGACCGTCGCGACATTTTTGTTGTTATAAAAATGTTAATCTTTTTCAATCTAGCTAGGTCACCAGTATAGAGGTATGAGGAACGGTGTAAAGTTCACTCATACTCTATAGAAAAGGGAGGATCCTCCGACCAGACGGGTGTCGTGTCTGGCGGGCAACTGCGCGATATTTCATGTCGGGCCGTTGTATATAGGCTAGTTGCGCGGTAAACTCTGCTTGCGAGATGCAGGATTTTGTGTGACGTCAGTATGGCGCGTAGTTCCCATGTGGTGTTGTAGATGCCGCTACACTTTCATTCGCCAAGTGTGCAAAAACGAAAGGAACTTGTTCAAACCGGGTGTCTCACGACACCTCTCGACTGATTTTTTTTTTTAATGTACTGTTCAGAATTTCTAATTGATAGATGTCCCCGATTTCCATTTTTGTCTAACCCCCTTACTAATAAACGTTGTATAGCGTCTGTATAGTTACACAATGCTTTGTCTTCTTCTTTCGAAAGTCAAATTACTGACGACTGAAAGAGAGAGAAATCTGTGTAACTATTCATCTGATGTAATACATTTATTAGTAAGGGGTTTAATGTATTTGTATGGCTCAGTGAAATATTCAGGAGTTTTTGTGGTGTTGCTAAATTGAGCAAGTGTCGAAGTAATTACAGGCTATAGGCCGACCGTTTAACTGAGGCGTCGCCTGAGGTAGCAGCGCGGTGCGGGAGGGGTGTGGTGACGTGATGCGAGAGCTCAGTGATTCGTCAACTTGTGACAACTATCACCCCTCCCGCACCGCGCAGCTACCTCAGGCAACGCCTCAGTTCAGCGGTCGGCCTAGATATTTTTCGTATATTAAAATTGTATAAAACAAATTGGTTTATACTTGGGAAGTTTTCCGGCAAATGGGAAAAAAAAACGCGAAAACATTCCTAGAAATTGGAATATCATTCCTTCATTGATTAACTGACCTATTTAATTGTTATTAATATTGGAAAAATTAAATACTTTTTTTGCTGGAAAAAAATGTTTGAAACAACGCTGCGTGAGACTATTTACTTAAAAATGACAAAGTTTTCTTAATTTTGATGTACTTTTGTGAGAAATTATGATTCAGGATTATATTTAAATTTTTTTTGTTTATAAATAATAGTAATTTTTTTTCGTAAAGTTAGTAATTTTTCAGTAAATAGTCTCATAATAATGTGCTATTTAACATAATATTTATGTATAAGAATTGCATTTAAAATATAATTAATAACGCTTGAGCGCGAGTGACGCAGTGTCAAATACCCGTAATTACTTACTGTATTTAAATTTATAATTAATAATTATTGATTATTAATGTACGATAGTTATGAATAAAAATGATTTTTAAGCCTTTATGTTTCTGTTTTATTCTTTTACAAAAAACCGTATGTGTTTGGCGAGACCGGGGCGCGGGCGCGGGGCGGGCGCGGCGCGGCGAACTCAAACATATGAACTTCCTTTGAGTGTCCATAGTGGGCACGCGGGCGCGGTAAGCGGCGCGGGCTGCTCGGCGCGGAGAGCACGCGGGCAACTCACGCCATAGCTCGTTCATACAAGTGGCCGCAGTGGGTGTGCGAGCAGCCCGCGCAGTGACCGGGGTTCTCAAACTAATTCGAGCTTTTTTCTAGTAAAAATAAGTCTTCTTCATCCATATTATATTTTAACAAACACTGGACACGAAAACACGCAGAACGCAGCCGCGCTTCAGTGCGGACAGGTAGACCCCGCGACCTGGAGCTGACCTAGCGAACTATGAGGCTAGTTTATACTGGTTTTTGACCAATGTGTGCGTGCGTGTAGTCCTGTAAACCGAATTTAGTCCAAAGTGTGTGCGCAGACACAGGTGCACTCTCTCTTCCCTCACTCTCACAGTCCGATAGGACGTATATTCCCGATCGTCCTCGCCCCGTCGTCCCCACTTTTCAGTCTTTCTCGGAAAGAGGACGTCAATCCGACACGACCGGAGAGAGACCAGGCGCAGGCAGGCAGTGCCGGATTAAGACTACTTGATGCCCTTAGCAATCCACACCCGTAGGCCCTCCTATTCACTAGTCGCCTCGTATTTTACCAAAACATCCGCGAGCGATTTGTAAAGATTGGCGCACATCTCTAGAGTGACTTGGGTCTTGTAATATCTTGCTGATAAACAGCCTTGCCTTTCATGTGCTAGCAAATACTGTTTCGGTGCTGTTTCTGCCTTAAGTTGCCCCCCGAGACGTGATGCCCTAAGCAATTGCTTAATTTGCTTAGGGGCTAATCCGGCACTGCAGGCAGGACCACAGACTATAATATAGCTTAGGACGGAAGACCGTGAAAGATCCATGAATGACAGCCGGGACCAACGCCGAGGCGCGGGGGTATCGCACCGCCAAACTCCGGGCTGTTACTAGAAAATCCCTAAATTCCAATGAAACACTTTAGTTTACCTGGGAATCGAACCCAGGACCCCACCGCACAGCGGTCGCGCTTGCAACCACGAGACCAGCGGGGCAATAGTGTTCCCAGATTGAAATCAACGCCATCTTACGTATCTGAATTAAACCTACTATCCCAAACGGGAAAAGAATGTAGGAATTTTCTTTCCCTGAAGCGAGAGTTTCACGTTTCCACCGCTAGATGGCACTGGGAGCAAAATCTTACAAAGGACGGAGTCTTTTTACCTATTTGTTATTTTTTATTTAAAGTTTAAAGTGTTTCTGTTTAAATTGAAAAGTCTGCTAGTATATTGAGTTAAATTAGTCATTAAATACAAAGACCTACTATTTTTTGTACCATAAAGATTCCTTGAAAATCTCTTTTTCTGCAATTTAATTCGTAATAATGTTTCAATCTCGTAAAGATCTAAGATGTGTAAAACAGAGTTACAAAAAATATTGTTCTAGCAATAATTTATTTGAAAAGAATATTTAATGCTTTATAGATATTAATTATTAAAAATTCTTACTAAAACACTTGTTGTCAGTAAGAAAATCGTCTTATTTTATAGTAGCCTAAAATGTGAGCGTTTCCCGTTTTCCGCATAGCAGTAATACAGACCCAATGCCGGAGTGACTGGGTTACCAGATTATAAAAATCTGCGTGATTTTGGGGAAACAAAATAAAAAATGGGGAAGTTTCTTTGAATTGTATATTCTAATGTGAATTGAGTATAACCATTTGTTTTGTTTTGAAAGCTGTTCGAAATATTTTGTTGTAAAATTAATACAGTTTCCGCAATGTAGGTACGGCTGCGTCCCGAAATATGTAGATAAAAATAAAACACCTGCTTTATTTTTCAATGTAGTCTATAATCCGTCTACTTTATTCGAACAAATACGAAACATATATAATTATAAAAAAAAACCATTTCTGCTATCCCAAAGAAGTACCTAGGCTACGCCAGAAATAACGCAAACCCATGCATAGTAGGTAATTAAAAGGTGAACTGCTTACACCAAACAGTTCCAACGACCCACCCCTCTGGGCTCTACTATTATGCATTACTGAATAGGTAATTAAATGTCTTTCTAAGACACTATACATCGTTTTACACTACAAATCCATCCAAAAACCGTCGAAAAAGACTTAATACTGCTTAAAAATGATAAAAAAAATACCTCAAAAGGATTATTTTTTGCAAAATTGTGACGTTTTAATTGCTTCAGCATTGTTTTTTCAACCTTGCGTATTGCGTAACTTCGAATATAGGCTGGCAGCCCCGGCAGTGAGTTCGCCGCGCGCTGTCTAGTCGGCGTGTCCCTCGTAAAATGGGCTTAAAATCGCTGCATTCACGCATAACGTTATAAAACATAGAAAAATACAACAAAACACACATTTAATTATGATTAAACCATATTTATAACACAAGTTAATTAGGTAACAGTGATTAGTGTTTATTTTTTCACGTAAACTGCTATCATAATGTTAATTGGTAGGTAAAAAATAGCATACATTAAATCATTATTTTTTTGGACAAGAAATCATCTTTCTTTATCACCTTTTCTAATTTTTTTTTCTATGTTGACAGTATTTTTTTTTATTGTGGCTGCTTATGAAACGTACAATAATCCAGTGAATAATACACCAGTTTTTCTGTGATAATGTGTTTGCATAAAATGAATAAACCCGCAGTGTTTTTGGTAAATAATAATCGTGGAATGTAGCGGTACGTAAAATCAATAATGTCCGCGCATTGTCCCGCGTGCTTGTTGTACGATTTTTTCAGGTTCCACACACTAATGTCAAAATGATTATACTGCGACAAAATACACCTAAATGCAATTCATTGTATAATAATATCAAATAAATTATTTACTATGGAGCCCAACGTACGCAAACTTACGTAAATACATAGATTTTGCGAAATTAAAAATTCCGCAGTGCCACTAAATCACGAAAACATGTACAATGGTAATAAATTACGAGAATTCCCGCCATTTAGTGTCAAAATTCGTAATATTATTCGAATGACTGTTGTCATCTGCAATGTCAAAATTAAAAAAAATAGGAGAATGCGCTAGTTGTTTTAAAATGCCATAGATGGCGCTTGAATATTTACCTAATTCTCGTGTTGTACATATTTTGTGAGTCTTTGCTTCTAATGATATCATTAAAGTTTTTTTTTAATTTCTATTTTCTACGATATCGATAGTACAAAATTTTCAAGTGTTTTTCACTTTTTGCTAAATTGAAACATGAATAAAGAAATTCTTTACCTAGATAAATTTATTATTTTCAACCAGTGTTTATGATCATAATTCAAGCAAAACGGCTACTCGCTCTAATTAGACTTACGAAGATATGTAAGCCATATAAATAGTTGATTTCTTATTTTTATTTTTTCATCATCTGCCTAGCCTTTTCCCAACTATGTTGGGGTCGGCTTCCAGTATTTTTTTTCAATATTTTTTACTTTTTATATAATAAAAAAAACTATTGTTTCATCGCTTCAAGAAAGCGTAAAACAATATTTATTTTTATTAGTTTCGTGTTCGTCTTTCGTTTATATTACTTCCAAAACTAATAAAGTAATCTTTTGTTATGAAAACACATTTAGTTTATAGAAACTTACGATTAAAATAGTTAAAAATAAGATAAAACTGAAGTGGCAATGAGAAGAAAGTCGAGCTGAAAACAGTTGACAAGCGGAAGGAAGAAATAGAAAAAATGCGCTGGATATTTCCTGTGCCAGGTGAGACTACGTGTTTTTTTAAATACCTTAGTAGAGTCCGTCTCACGAAAGAAGTAGTATAGTAACATTTACAACAACCCGCTTATCTAACACAGTTTTCTCTAAAGATTTGTGCACCTGTAATAATGATGTTGAGAAAAAAATCAAAATAAAGATTTATGTCCCTGTCGCATGCCTGTAGCGCCGCGTCTGCGGGTCTTCTTCCGTGGGACCAATAAACCCAGTAAAAAGCGCTTGTGCGAATGTGGGTTGATCTTGAGTTCTTGACCAACCCACATAAACATGAGCGTTTTTTTTTCGTGACGTTTTTTTACCGCGCACTGGATTTTCAACGCACTGTTTAGCGCCAAGAGTTGAAAATCGAACAGTATATGTTTTTGACGCGCTGGGATGCACTCTGTTGGATTCTCCTTACTCTGTCTACGATGGCTACTAAAGGCTGTGTTTGTACCGTAGACAGAGTAAACCATAGACTGCTGCATCTTTTTCATTCGCACAAGAAAAAGAGAAATATATTATCGTCACTCGCAAAGAAAAGAGACAGAGTAAGAATATTTCTGTCCCTTAGTGCGTGTCGGCTAAGCACATTAATGTGCACAACAAGTTTGACGTTTATGAAGGAATAATAAATAATAAACCGCGATTAAACGGAAAATAAGATCTTTTTCGTGCATAATTCAATAATAGTACATTTGCGCAACTGTGAAAATGGTAAGGTGCAGTGTAATAAGCTGTAAAAATGATAGTATGATGAAGATTGCTGGATTTTTTTGTCCCTTTCGGTGACACTCCATCAGTCTTTAAATTACTCTGTCTACTCCGTCTACTCCATGGACGTAATATATAGAATTACGTCCATGGTCTACTCTTACAATATTTAAATTTTGACTGTTAATTTAACAGTGTTACCAATCCAAGAAAATTAAAATTCCCATTAAAAAAGTTAAATGTTTTTAAGCAAATTTTTGTATTATTAACCGTAATATCTTGCAGGTACTCGTTGTCCGCAATATGATTGAAAAAAAAACTCGAATTATCCATAAGGCTTCCAACATCTGGTAGCATAATATTGCTTACCTACTGGACACGTCCACTTATATCTGTGTGGTTCTTTCCTCCAAAGACCATCTCAGACACTAATCTTCATTGTCCTCAGCCTCTCATGATCAGACCAAGACTTTGTCTGGACTTTAAAAAAGAATGATCAGCAGGTAGGTCGCATACTGCAACCTGTAGGTTCTATAGCACTTTTCCTTAAGAGATTTGTTCCTAAGGAACAAATCTAACTTAGAAAAATGTATTAATGATTCTAATGATTCATGTTTGTGATCATATATTTTGATCAAGATACAACCTGACACTGACCTGAAAATTGCAAAAAACGTAAGAAAAATTGAATTTCGCGGGCTACGACTGCGCATTGCTTTGTGATAAATAATCGCCACTCTGTAGGTATCATGATACGCACCACCTCGTCGCACGGCGTCCACTCGTTGTCGACAGGTGGTCCACGGGTGGACGCTGCGTTATCACCAATAAGCGTCGCGCGGTCAACCAGTGGACCTCGCGTCGCGTATAACATTATCGCGTTGGCAATGCGCAGTCAACGCAAGGCAAGCATGCGAACAGCGAGTTGTTACCGAGTGGTCCACCCGCCGTCCGCGCGTGAAGGGCTTACGACCGAGGCGATCCGGTGACGCTACGGAGTTGATGTAGTGAGCGCATACCCATACAAGTCCATATAAAGAATACTAGCCGCAGGAGGCGAGGCGGTGCGGAGTGGGTGCCGGGTGGCTCTAATGAGCTGTGACCTTTAGTTTTCAGGTAGTTAGTTGTTAACTGGGACATGTTAAATAATAACAGCCGCACGGGTCGATGGAAGGTTAAGCTACCCTTGCCGAGGTCGGTTCGTGGATGGGTGACCATCTTTATACCATACCGAGACCCCTCCGTGTCCGCTGGTCTCAGCTGTGTCGTTATTTGTCGTCAGAACCCCGAAAGCCTGACAACCAGTCTTACTAAGAGGTATCGTATTACCCAGTAACTGGGTTGTAAAGGTCAGATAGGTCGCTCCATGTAAAGTACTGGTATTACTATTCTAAGGTTTTTAATTTCATTTTCACCACTCAGCATACCTACCTACATTTTTGCTACCTTTGCTGTTAGGTATGTCCTCTAAGCGAGACAACTCATTTGACTCTCCTATAAAATATAACTCCTTGCACAAACAGAATATCAGAGCATACCTATATACCCATCCAAATCTAAGCCCTACGAACCGACAACTTGACCTGACCTAACTCGAGTGCTGACCTCAGCTCAAGTTTCTATGAATATTGTCAACACGGACGAAAATAAACTGTTGTCAGTAAACGAGACAAAGATAGACTAGTCATGTTGTTTATACAATCTTTTAGGGAATTATTAAACTGATTCTCTAAAAACTTGAGGGGCCCGTGTCTAAATAATAACAGCCGCACAGGTCGATCGATCAGGTTAAGCTACGCTTGCCGCGGTTGGTCTGTGGATGGATGACCATATTTACATATCGAGACCCCTCCGTGCCTCGCCGTTGGTCCCGGCTGTCATTCGTGGATCTTTGACAGTCGTTACGGGTAGTCAGAAGCCCGAAAGTCTGACGACCAGTCTTACCAAGGGGTATCGTATTACCCAGTAACTGGGTTGTGGAGGTCAGATAGGCAGTCGCTCCATGTAAAATACTGGTATTCAGCAGCATCCGGTTAGACTGGAAGCCGACCCCAACATAGTTGGGAAAAAGCTAGGCAGATGATTCTCTAAAAACTTATTGAGCTTCTAATGATGGACATTTTTAGGGTTCCCTACCTAAAGGGCAAAAATGGGACCCTATTACTAAAACCCCACTGTCCGTCTGTCTGTCTCTCACCAGGCTATATCTCATGAACCGTGATAGCTGGACAGTTCCAATTTTAGGTAATAAAAATAAAACAAAGTTAAAAGTGGTATAAAAGAAACGATTTTTCGGCGTTTTACGCCTTGTGGTACGGAACCCTTCGTGTGCGAGTCCAACTCGCACTTGGCCGGTTTTTTTTAATGAATGAACCTCTAAAATATTTTTCTCTTCTACCTACTGATGCAATTTTTTTTTAGTTAACCTATGTTGTGCCACTGCTGGGGAAAGGTTCATTATGTTTCCACTTTTCTTTTTGCTATGCCTTCACCGTCGAACCGGTTAGGAACGAGTCCAAATCGTCACGCCAGCATTTCTTAGGCCCTCGGTGGCGACGCCTGTCTTCAGACACCCATTAGAATAGAGACTGCTCCGTTGGTCTCGTAGTTGCAATCGCGACTGCTGAGCGCGGGGTCCTGGGTTCGATTCCCAGGTCGGAATAAGTGTTATTGGGTTTTCCACTAGGAATTTCTTAGTAACAGTTCGAAGTTTGGAAGTTGGCGGTTTAATACCCCCGTGCCTCGGAAAGCACGTAAAGCCGTTGGTCCTGCCTGTGCCTGAACTCTCCCCAGCCGTGTCGGATTGCCGTCCCATCGGACTATGAGAGTAAAGGAACAGTGCACCTGTGTTTGCGCACACACTTGTGCACTATAATATCTCCTGCGTACCTGGCTAATCTCCATTGAGATTGGCCACCGTGACCGAAAACTGTCGGGAAGACTATTATTATTAGAATAGATAATTGAATCTCTTTTTAATTAACTTTCTGATGTTTACTCACCTTTCAAAAATCAAAATATTTTAAGTATTTCCCATAAACCTACATGGGCGGGCACTTATGAAACGTCAGAAGCTAGGTGCACGGTTTCAATTGGTCGTTTCCTATGGAGAAGAGCCGGCAACGAACTCCACGGTTACTCTTTTAAAATAATTGACTTTTACAATGTTTTCAAATTACAGTATCAATAGGTATGGGAGGACAGTCTAAGCCTGTTAACAAGTATCGGTACTTGGATTACCTACTTTTAGATTTCAGAGTCAGCTCGACGGAACGATTGTGAAGGTGTCCTCCACACAGTATTGTTTTACGTTGACTGAGTGACGCAAACAGGCCGTGTCTGATCCCTATTCTGTAAATGACACATGTTCATGTTTTTTTATTAATTTTGAAACAATTATTATGTAAATTAGTACGATCTATGTTGTCAGGCAGACAACTGGAAAATGTCGTCCGTTCTTGAGTTACATTTTGTGTAAAAAAAAAACAATTTACCGCCGGATTTACTACTTAGCTAAAGCTTTGGTGTCCTGAAAAGCGGTACGGTATATTTTATCGACCGTCATCAAAATCTGTCATTTTCACCAGTCATCATCTGCCTAGCCTTTTCCCAACTATGTTGGGGTCGGCTTCTAGTCTAACCAGAGCAGCCGAATACCAGTATTATATATGGAGCGACTGCCCATCTGGGGGCTTAAAAACCGACTTCCAAAAAAAACACTACAAACTGAAAAATAACTTTAATTTCGGAAATCGGTGTCTTAGGGATCAGTATTTTAGTTTTTGCCACCGACTTCCGAAATTAAAGTTATTTTTCAGTTTGTAGTGTTTTTTTTGGAAGTCGGTTTTTTTTTTTGTTAAAAAGTTTTTATTTCTCGCTTTTTAGTGGGTTTATTTATAATTTATCTAAGTTACAATAGCCTAATGTCAACTTGCCCATCGCCTTTTTATAAAATATTCCTTTTCTCGATGCAGGGACGTTAATTGTTGAGGAGTTCTCCCTTTTATTAGTTTTTAGATTAGATGCTGATAATCCTGGCTGCAGCATCAGGCCAGACTTATGTCAACATTGCATTGAACATAAAATTAGTCCTGTTTAAAATGAGCCCAAACACGACTACGGTGCTGTAATTTCAAGGTTTGTACTTTTTCTAATGCTCCTGGCTTCAGCATCTTGGTCTTCGGTGTTCCTCTGTAACAGTACGTTTATCCACACATCGAGCCCTTTTCAATGAGCCTAAACACGATATATCTGCTGTTAGTTGTCGAGGAGTCCTAACTCCTAACTGCAGACTATCCTGACTGCAGCATCAGGTCATGACTTGATGATCATGAGACCAAATGTGGCAAATGCCCTATCAAACATCAAAACAATTTACTAAAACAGTCCTTGCCTGTTCGAGTAACTTCTCACTGTTAAGGAGTTGTACCTTCCATCATCAGCCCAGCTACCTGAGATGGTGACAACCATACACAAATACACAAGATACTTCATAAAATATACGAAAAACAATAAGTGAGCCTATAAAATTTGAGGGTTGCCCTCGATTTCTCTAAGATCCCATCATCAGATCCTAACTTGGTGACAATGGGACCACCTCAGAACTATCTACTTTCGAACAAAAAAAGAATTTTGAAAATCCGTCGACAATTGGCGGAGTATTCGATGAACAAACATACAAAAAAAAAAAAAAACATACAAACACCCGAACATCCTCCTCCTTTTTGTGAAGTCGGTAAAAAGGTCACTAATCGTGATAGACAGTTAACTGTAATCCAAATACAATCCCCTATCTCTTTGAGTATACCTACGTAGTGCAGCGAAATGAAGAAAAACACGGACTGTCTTTGCCATATTAGGATGATTTATAATGTTATACTTTTATGATTCTGCCAAAGTGGCCTTTTTACGCACCCTGGTGGTCAGTCCAGTCATTGCAAGCATTTGTCAGTAATCATGTAGCTCAACGTTTAGCGATAAGACTGCCCATTGGGTCACCCCTTGTAAAATTTTTACATTTTTATTTATCTGTAATATTTATGGTCTTTATAATAAAGAGTTTTCTACCTAGATCTCAACTCAGAACATAAAGTGCTCAACTAACACTTATTAAATTATTATAATTTAATACTCTGGCACAGGAGTCACGGTTATTGCGCATACGACTCTATTTATTCGCTTGTGACGTCAGAACTACGATAATTTTACTAAAGGTTTATTTCGGGGACATAGGTGATATTAATGGGGAAACTCGTCTCAGATTCACGAATTGAAACTTCCGTTTGATCTTGTTGGAGAATACTTAATTTTTTTGTGATTGTTCGATGGCAAAAAAACTGACGGCCCACCTGGTGGTCACTGCCACCTATTTATCTGGTGGTCTGTTTTGTAAAAATCTCAGCGAGAAATCTTAGGTGAAGTTATGTTGCAGTGAGCTTGTGTGTATATTTTGTCTTTAAAAAAAAATATTTGCAATGTGCGTTTTGTTTGTGCAGAATATACATTTTTCTTTCTTTATTTTCTTTAGCTTTCAATAGTGGCAATCCCTAGCACCAGCATTAAAAAAATTACGGACAAAATGTAGGTGAATGGGCGTTATTTTAATTGATGATAATGTTCTTGATTACTAGTTTATTTATTTATTTATAAGTATAAAAAGTATGTATTAGGTATGTTAAAACTGTGTGTACTCCCGTCACTTTTCCCTAAAGGTTCATTAGCTTAGACAAAGAAAAGTATAGACGGCGGGTAGCGCCATTTCATTTCCACAAGAAAGGGATAAAGTATTGAGTTATTATAAGTAACAGAAAAGGCTAAAGCTATACTATTTCCGTCTCTCAGTGCTTGCCCGTTTTTTCAAGGCAGCTACATAAGTAGCCAATGTTATTTAAGTTAGTTTTTTGTCTCATGTGTGGCCACGCTACCCGATGTTCTATAGCTTTTTACTCTGTTCATAAGAAAACCAGTGTCAGACAGCATCTGTCTGACATTAATGCTGAAGTGAACCTTTTTGGCGCAGCCGTGAGGCACACACTATTGTTGTTGAAACATTATTTTTATTTTGTATTTTGTGTTTCACGAACTGTCCAAATAAACTTTTTCTCTTCCTTTCTTTCTTTCTTCTAGGTGAAGTGAACTGTCAAAAGTGTCTATGTCATCTGCATCAGGGAATAACAGCTTACGTCACCTAAGTTTCACGGTCATTTTTTTACAGAATGATTACCTATTAGGTACAGATGCGTTAATTAGAAGACTCGTTGCCCTTTTTTGTAATCAAACAACTTTTTTCTTTATCTAAAGCTTGGTTCAGATTTCTAGTTTTATAATCTGGAAAAATGCTTTTAAATATGTTCTATTAAATTTTCTTGGCCGTTTGCCACCTTATAATATTACTGCGGATATTTATGAATTCCCATTAAAACTGTCATTTTACATTAAATTAAACACATTTATAATATACTCCCGACCGATTCCGGTCACGTTCGCCAATCTCATCGGAGATTAGCCAGGTGCGCAGGAGATATTATAGTGCACAAGTGTGTGCGCAAACACAGGTGCACTCTCTGTTCCTTTACTCTCATAGTCCGATGGGACGGCAATCCGACACGACCGGAGGAGATCAGGAGCAGGACCCACGGTTTTATGTGCTTTCCGAGGCACGGGGGAATTAAACCGCCAAATTCCAAACTCCGGGCTGTCAAGAAATTCCTAATAGAAAACCCAATAACACTTTTGCCCGACCTGGGAATCAAACCCAGGACCCCACGCTCAGCAGTCGCGCTTGCAACCACGAGACCAAGGGGCAGTCACATTTATATGTAGGTACCTGGCGGAAAATCAGATCACTGATCTGATCACTTTAAGCTGCTACTAGTCGATATTTTTTCCATAAAAATTTCGGGAGAGTATTACTCCACTGTTTGACATTGTGTGTCGAAAGTTAAACATGATATCGTTTTGTCTTATTATTAATGTTGTCTGTACGGAAACAGAATAGTAAAATAAAAAGCCATTAAAAAGTTATGAGCCAACAAAGATTCGTTTTTGTTGCTATTTTTAACGTAAATTTGGGTGTAAATAAGTAATAAAAGAACTGTAAAATCTTCAAAACCAAGTCCGTACCGACAAGGCTCAGTTATCGAAGAGTTCAATAAATTTTATTTGTAATTGATTTATGCAGTGGTTTTTTCATAAAACTCGATTTTCCGAAGCACTTTTGGATTTTTTTTTCGCGCCTATCAGTTCAGATTCGGAATGGTGTTTCTGTGCGAGAGAACTAGATGATGCTCATGTAGACTAGCGTCTAACTGCTCATCACTGATACTAGCTCTGTCGGACACCAAGCCAGGTAAGCCAGCGTGCTTTTTGGCCATGACCACCAGTAAGTTCGAGCTCGCGACTAGTTTACTCTTGGAAGAATGAACTTCACACAAAAACACATGTAACGGTTTTCCTCATAATTGTAATAACTAGGTTTTTCTTGACCGGTGATCATCGAGCCCTGTTTTTGTAATAAGAAATGTGATCAAAATACAGTCGATCTATTCTAAAAATGTCACTGTGAAGTGAGCTGTCATTCTACGTGACGCTAGAGATTGACACTATTGACAGCTCACTTCACTTAAGTTTTGAGATTTTTACAGAATAAATCGTCAGGTCTTTTAAGAACTTTACCTTAGTCGGAATAAGGTTCGAAATATAAAAAAGGAAGCTTGGGATGAAGTCAGATATCGTTTTGTAATAAGACGCGGTTTCAGTTTGTTTCTGAACTTATTTTATACCTTAAAATAGCTGGGTACCTACCGTAGCCTTACTAGCTAAATATGACACACATGTATCGAGCTTTAGAAAAAGACACACGGGTATGAGTGACAGAGTCGACGTGAGACAAAGACGATTTTTTTCTAAAATTTGATGTGTCAATATCATGAACCTCGTAAATTCTTTGCCACCCTAAGGTTGAATGTCACTTTCACGTTATACAACTACAAAGCTGCTTTGTCTATGTGGCAGTAAAATAGTATTTCCTAAGACTGCGATAGAGCCGCCACATAGCGACTAGGCTGTACCTACGCTTAGGAATGGGCAAGTATAGCTTCATATTTTCTGACTGACCGACTTCTTGACAATTCAAAAGTGCCTGTAAATAAATGGTTTAATTGAAATAAATGCTTTGAGTTTGAGTTTGACTGCAACCTACCGGCGAATGGCGTCACTGAAACGTTATTTATGAAACAAAGTTGGTGTTTTCTTAAACAGCCTTTTTTGCCACCGTTACAGCCTGGCCACGACTTTTGGCTTAGCGGGAAGTGGCGCGGCAAGCGGCGCGGTGTCTTAGGCTGCCTTTCCACTAGAGATTAGCGAGGGTGCGTAGCGAGAGATGTATGTAAAACTAACCAATACCAACACTAACTTAGTTCAAGCTATAAAAAAATAATCAAAATAGTTTCAGCCGTTTGGCAGTTACGATGGCGCAGACAGACACACAGATACACACATTAAACTTATAACACCTCTCTGTTTTTGTCGGGGGTTAAAAATGAAGCGATGTTATTGGTTAGTTTTACACACATCCCTCGCTATGCATCCTCGCTATCTCTGGTGGAAGTGGTGGAGCGTTGACGCTGCGTGTGGTGCGTCGTGGCATGGTTCATACGTTTTTGTATATTTGTTTTTACCGCTCGCGGCTCGCCGCCCCGCGCTATGCTACATCTGATAGCGGTAATGTCGTAGGCCAGGCCGTTAAGTCTAGCCCCAGTGCTGTCATTTATATGACAGCCGCCATGTAGCGGCAACCGGCGCCGCAGCTTTGGTGAAGTTTCAATTTAGTGGGAATTGTTGTCAAAAGTGGTTAGGGAATTATGAGTTTGACTATGTATTTCAATACATTTTACTTCCCTGTGTTATCGTGATGCCGTCGCGCGTCAGGATAGAATTTATAAAAAACGCACAATGACGGGAATACAAAGTCAACTAAAAAACAGTGGCACTCCGGGAGTGCCGACAGAAGTGAAAACAAAACACAAACAGAATACTTTGCCATCACTCACTGACATATCGGATATACCTATATTAAAACCGAGTACCTACATCCCGAGGACAGCCGAACACATTCGCAGCGGGTATTTTTTTTATCGTCTTATAAACAAAACACGCGCGGTGTCGCTTACGGTAACAGATGGTTTTTTCCCATCTCAAAAAATGCCCAACTAAAGAAGTTTTCACTTCAATAATGATTTGTTCTAGTTCCCCTAAGAAGCGAGTAACAAAAGGCTCCAACAGTTATTTCGTATATGAATAATCAATGAACCTTTAATCTTTTCCAGTTTTGCTGATGTCCTGGTTTGGGGTGGACCAAGTTAAATCCAACTCCTGCATACGGACTGGTAATACGCGTTGAAGTACCGAAAAGTGTCAAAATGTCACAAGTGTTGTGTACCATAGTGTACCCGTTGTTAGATCTGTGTCGTGTTGAGAGCTGCGAACATATCGATAGAATTGTGATTTGTGGGTGTCACATCACTATGGTTAAGGGTTGTGGCGTTACTAAAATATCAAAATAAAACGAAGTTTAGTTTTTGTCAAGAAAAATTGTTGAAATAAAACGTGGTTCAGCGTGCTAGTGTGGGCGTTATAATTTAAAAAATAAGTAACATAAATATTAAAAAAACAAAAACATAATTATCACTAAGTATACCTACGAGTAAAAGTTTATAATGGGTGAGCAAAATACCTATTACTAACGAGTAACTTTTTTTTTGTTTTCAACCAAAAACTTTTTAAGTCTTTGGACAAAACGATTAGGTACAATTTTCAAATTATTTTTTTTTTTATTTATTTATTTATTTACTCAAGGCAAAGGATTGTAGAACACGTTAAAAATACAGTTTTACAAAATAAGTACTATTTATAAAAGCGTGTGGGTGAGCACTGCTCTCCTAGCTAGGTTATGGAAACCTGTGTTAAGGAGAAGCAGTCCGGTCCCCTAAGGTACAATGACGTAAAAATTTCATAGTGCTTCTGATGTAATGTTACAATTTCGAAGAATTGAGTTAGACAATTAAAAGTTTGTTATTGTTACAATAAAATAATTTGAGATAAATATTTATGTGTTGTGTGTGTGATTACACTTTGAAATCAAAAACAACACCTTCGCTATTTCCATCCAGGTCACGAATATAATGCATTATTGCCCGTTCTTTCGCACCAGTGAACTGAACACCTACAATATTGACCCTAATAAAGCCAAGATAAGGTACCAACAACTTGATCAATGAACACGACAGAACTGCCTTCTACTTCCGACCGACACAAAGGTCACTAGATTAATCCCTAAGAGTTTGGTATTAAGTTCATTTTGCTTTAAAGGGTAAATAACGAGCGAACGAGCGGGTAGGAAATCAAAAGTCATTTATTCAAAGGCTGAGAATCAACCCTTTTTGAACGTAAACATTATATAAGACAGTCCCCCTGAACTGAACAGTTCCCTTCACCAATTCCTAGTGCTTTAGCTGGGACGAAGAAGCGCCACAAACTCCCTAGCAAAAATCTTAGGTAATATGTAGGTACCTAAATAAAATTATAAAAACACTAAATACAAATATCGGTATAAATAAAAAAAAAACAACGCTTAAAAAACAATATTTGAATACCACCTCAACGTTTACCTAACCTACATTTTAACTTGCTTAGTGATGTGACATAACAGTATCGAAACCCAATAGTGATGGGAAATTATCGATGTTTTCGCAGCTCGATAAATGTATTTGTGTTTGAGTGCCCACAGGAATGCGTGTTTAAATGTTGGAATTGAGGAATGCAATAATTGCATGTCATAATTATTTTAGTCACAATAGACGAACTAAAATTTCTAAAGAAATCTATAAAACTAAAAAAAATACACTCAAACATTTTTCGTCCTGTAAATAACTGATTTCCTTTTCAGATTGACTATTTCTTTAGAATCACTAAAATTCGGTTAGAAATAAACCGAAAAAATGGTTCCTTATATTTTTTTGTATTAATAAATCATTTAGCGTTTCTTATTTAGGTTTTTCCTTCTAACATTCAGCCAACCAGTCTATGCACATGAAAAACACAAACAAAATTATTTTTATTTCTTTTTGATTCAGTTATTTACAGGATATTTATCTTTTTAATGTGAAACTTCTTCTATTTAGATAACTGTGTAGTGTTTTCGTTTTTCTTATATGTTTTTTCTTTTTGACTAATTCAAGCATGGATTTTCAGCATTATGGGCACTAAGTCTCAGCCCCCTTGTTCAGGCGGAATGCCAAAGTAAGTACTGTTTTTCCTTTTTTTTACAAAAACAATAATAATTCACGAGCTTTTAGGCTTTGACAGAAATAAAATAAAAAAGCTAATAAAAGCCCTTTTTACACTCGCCAGATGCTTTTACGCTTACATTAATACTTTCACGAGAAAAACTTCGAAAAAAGATTGAAAAAATTGTTAAATATTAATTGAAATGTCGTAAACTGGGTTGGCTAACATAACTAGGCAACTAGGCAGAGATTTTTCTTCACAATAAAAGTCACAGTTTCAGCTTTTTTGTTTTATTTGTTTTTTTTTTTAATAACTTTACAAACTGCAAAAGGTAACACATTTTCAGCTACTCATTTACTAAAAACGTATTTAAATAAGTAAGTAAAATTAGAAAAATACATTACTTGTCTTATCTTTTTCTGTCTCTTTCGTAGTTCAGTTCTAGTGCATGAAACTAGCTTTTCCCGTTGGCTTTTGACGGTTATTCCGCATAGAACCCAAGCTTTTATTGATGCGTAAAGCTATGGTGTCTTAGAAGAGTGGCGGCCGCCATATAGCGTCCGCTATTTACAGGCGAATGACGTCACTGAAACGTTATTTAAGAAAGTAAGTTGGTGTGTTTTTGTCACCGTATAGATAGAGGCAAACCTCGTTGCCATCATTTTCATGACAGCAGCCACTTAGGCCGTTATAATGACGGTTACCGCTCTTTTAGGAAACTGTAGATTTAGTGGTATTAAAAAAAAATTGTTCACATGGGATTGTAAGTACTTTTCTACTATATTTAGGCACTAAATTAATCAGTAGAAGCTTGGATACGTAGAAATCATTAATTGTTGTCACTTAGTTAATTGCACTTTGCCAGAATCCATTTGGAACTAGCCGCCAAAATGTCAATTTTATGAATAGAACGCGTAGAACAAACAGTTTTTTCTATTATCTAGAACTCCTTTTTCACCAACATTAGACGACGTCTAAACGAAAACACGCTATTGATTTTTCAACACTCGGTTCAGCGCTGAAAGTTGAAAATCCAACAGCATGAATTTATTAAGGCATTCGTTTAGGTGTAGCTTGAAAACGAATAGACGCTGGCAGGTGTGATAATGTTTACGTTACACAGTTTCAAAATAAAGCTGTGCTGTCTTCAAACGCGACTGATTGTATGTTTGTTTGTTCGTAATATTTCGTGTGTATATGTGTCTATTTAAATAGCTATTGGGGTAAGTATGAATTAATTCCTAAAATGATGATATACCTACACTTTCACTGATGCACAAAAGCTACCAATACACCTTTTTTCCTATAACAGCAGCTTTTGAGAACGTCCCTAAACACCTAAATTGTGCTCAGACACACGAGAGACACGCGTCAACGGTAGATGCAACTGCCGTCGACAACATACCGCTCATGTATGATGACCTTACTCAAATACACGAACGGAACGTTTATAGTAGCACACGAGTGACACGCCTTAAGGGCTTATAGGACATAAACGCAAGTTTTAGAAACAATAAAAGTATATGATCGACTACATTAAACAAAATCAGAAAAATATATGATATTCTTCAGGATATACATATGCTAGGTAGATAGTGTGTTGAAAACATACTAATATACCTACATACATTCTGATTTTTTGGCAGATTATTCTACAAGCAACATACTAAAATACTAGTGTTTTAATTTTTTTGTCAAAACAATCGATTTTTTGTAAATAGATAATTGCTTCATATTTTGCAATAAATTACCAGCGTGGTATCATCGCGCTTCTCTTTATATTCTATGTAGTCCGACAGTGACCTCGCTTTAGGTCATGTAAGCCCCACTGCAGTCGCCGACACGCGTCGACGGCCGCCGCGGCTGCCGCATTCCGTGGACAACGCAGCCCCGGGTCTACGATTTTTTCGAACCGGGGCAAAACCTCAATAATGGCGCCCCCTCCCTTCAGTGTTTGAGAAAAACTGTTATCTGCCAATGAGTAGCATTTTTGTGACCATTTGTTAAAATAATAATCCTTTAGTTAATTTACTTGATCTGTTAAGATGCGTTCATAAATCACTTAGTATGTGTTCAAAAACTAACTGGGCGTATGGGAATAGAAAAGTTTGTTTTTCAAACATTATATTAAGATTCGATTACTTGATAAAAACCTTGTAGAAAAGATTGTAGGAAAAGAGGCTTCATTTGTTCGATATTTCGAATTCTTGTCTCAAGGATTTGGCGCCCCATGAAACTGCCGCCCGGGGCAAGTGCCCCGGTTTGTCCCCCCTTAAAACCGGGGCTGAGACAACGTGCCGCTCGATCGTGTATTTGAGTACTGCGGTGCTCAAATAGTCAAATACACGAGCAGGACGTGGTGGACGGCTGCAGTTGCTTTTTCCGTTGACACGTGCCGCTCGTGTAGTATGAACATTAATCCAGCGCTCCCATCACCGGTATCATTTTGGCTGGGTCAATTTTTTTATACAGCTAAGTTGTTGAAAATTCGCTAATTATTCACCACACACATGCCAAATAAAGTTGCTACATAGTAGGTACAGTGAACCACACATCAACGCTTGCACTACGAAAACCGGCCTTACTTCTGCGACTAATAGGCTCTGTTATGTCAAATTTTTACTGTATTGTGCGGTTGATTGTCCCTAGCTAGAAGCACCGCGTTGAAAGCACTAAGTACCGAATTCAGTATCACTCACAAAATATAAACGAAACGACAAAACACAATATAATCATAACTATAGCTTCTACCAGACGTAGTACCGGTACTAATGGTATTTCTAATCAGTATTGGTACTATACAGGTAACAAAAAATATTTCCCTACGGTAGAGGGAGAAAAAAGATTATAGTAAGTAAAATGGATAATTTAATAGGTATTGGAAAAATAACTTTAACGTACAAATACGAGATTTGCGGTACGCAGCGGGTACCTGCACTGGTACCGGTACTTTTCAGGTGGAGTACCGGTACCAGTCTGAACCCAGTACCCGTCTGGAACCGGTACTCACCTGGAACCAGTAGGTACCGTCTAAAACCAGTACCCGTCTGTAACCGGTACCCATCTGGAACTAGTACCGCCTGTAACCGGTAGGTACCAATCTGGAACCAGTACCGTCTGGAGCCGGTACTCGTCTGAAACCGGTACCTATCTGGAACCAGTACCGTCTGGAAACAGTAACCAGGTACCGAAATGGCAAGAACCGCTTAGTCCCGGTACAGAACCTGTACTTTTGGTACCGCTTCCAAGCCCTGTCTAGAAGTATAGTTAGGTAACACCGCGAGCAAATACGCGGGAACAAACTATTAACATCTCAGTCCAAATTTATCAACGCCATCATTATAGAAATAATAGGTCGAAGTTATGAGAAAATTTACATGAAGACTGCGCATCAAAAATAAACGGCGATCGTCGTGAATCTAAAAACGGCGCCTGCGACGAACGTAGACACGGAATTGCGATCATGACGTTTAAAATTGTTAAAATTAGCTTTAATTAGGTAATGACTGTCTTTAAATGTTGTTTGAACATGTCAGCGATTTCTTTTTGAAGTCTTTTTGTAGTCTGTTTAGGTGTTAGCTAGAATTTGAATGTATCTTTTGTGGAATAGAAACGCGGTAAATAAGCAAACACAGTTTTTGGTAAACACAGGAATGGTTTACGAGCAGTAAGTAAGATCATAAAATTACGTTAAATTATTCTAGATAGTTTTATCTAGAATCTAGTTTTAGATTCCGCCTGCGGCTTCGCCCGCGAGGTGTGTCGATAAAAATTATCCTATGTCCTTCCCCGGGATGCAATCTATCTCTCTGCCAAATTTTATCGCAATCTGTTTAACGGGTTAGGTGTGAAAACGTAACATACAAGACAGACAGACAGAGTTACTTTCGAATTTATAATATTAGTATGGACTAGACAAAATAAATGATAATTGGTTAGTTCACTAAGAGATGTACTCGTAGTTGCTTCCTTCCAATACAATAGTATTTTTCTTTTAGTTAAGATAGCCAAGCTAGTAAAACGCAATCGATAAAACTAATTGGTTTATGATATTTGCGGCGCAACCCTACATGTGTCATTAGCAAGATTAGTGATGCAACCATCTCAAATTGGTTTATTGTCGATAAATAGTCGGTATTCCTAAAGAGAGTCTGACCTTTAGCAATTAAAAATACTATTTTTATACATAAAGTCAAATCACATAATTCAAGTACTTAGGCCATTAAAAGGGACTTTTGAATGACAAAATTTACAAAAAAAATTAATTGATTCTAGTTACTTATTCCTTCCAAAAAGTAGTTTTGTATGGAGAAGAATGGGCAAGAAACTCCACCGTTACTCTTTTAAAATGTGTTACAATATTTTATTTACTACCTTGGTAAATAGTACATCCATAGATACTTTAATTTCGTTTAAGGGGAAATCTAAATTAAAGGCAGTTGAATTATATTCTCAGGGAGACGAGAGGTGTAATGAATGACAGGGAAAAAGGGGTCTCGTGAAGGTTATCTACGGGGTATTGCAGTGATAATTCACTGAGGGAACTGGCATGAAAGGAAGGAGTAGCGAGATAAGAAAGAAAAAAAACAACTTACTCTCATTTTGAATTAAACAGTGTAAAAATAAAACAAAACACGAAAACATGTTCATTTGAGTTTTTTTTATTTGTAATTTTTTAACGTATACATATCCTCATACGTTTGCTTGTGGCGATGTGATCTTAAATCCTTACAGACATTAAACCACACGGTACCTACTTTCAACTGGCTTTTGCCCAGGGTCCGTCACCCATTTACTTAAGAAACCTATGTCTGCCGCTCGTTTTTATTGTGACCGTAGATCATTGAACGCCCTGTGACGCCGGGTGCATTTACTTTGGTTAAACTCCCTCTCATGAGAGGAGGCCTGTGTCCCAGCAGTGGGAACATCATAGGCTGATTATGAAGGAGAGAGTGGCTTCTCTGAACCTCACCACCCTCTTGGCTTCCATCACATTCTCTCATCCTTCCAAAACTTAAGTGCTAGGCACAAGTCTCTATTCAATGTTAAGTAGTTTTACTGCCTATAAGCCCTATCGTTGCCTTTTCCTTCTCTCATAAGGCAACAAAACTCCTCTAGACCATGAAAAGAACCACCAACCCACACTGGACCCTCTCCCTCTCACAGACTCAAAAGTGATTAATTATTCAAACTAGGCTGTGAATCTGCACTTGTTTAACATCGCCCTTCACCACTTCCTAATGCTTTAGCTGGGAAGAAGAAGTGGCGCAACAAAACTCCCCAGCAGCACAGCTGTCTATTCAGTTAGAAGAACTTGATTCTATACAGTAGTAAGTTGGTAATTAACATACACAAAACATTAAAATAAACTATGTTCCACTAGCTTCTGCCCGCGACTTCGTTCGCGTGAAATTTCTTGTACCGTCGCATCGCATCGCCTGCCCGCACTATTACTTCGTTTTCACTTTGGTCGGCTCCTAAGGGACCTAGCGTGATGTTAAACAGCCCAAAAAATTGTTTTTCAAATCCGACTGGTAGTTCTAGAGATTAGTGCGTTCAAACAAACGAACAAACTCTTCAGCTTTATTATAAGTATAGATATGTCAGCTAGCACACGCCAATATATCAACAGTTGAGACCTGAGTCCTAACGGGGGCCGGGTCAGCGGGATTGTCCGAAAGGATTACCGCTGGCCCGGAACATAAAGGACTAAGGAAGGAACACGGGTGGGTTTTAGTCAGTAAGAGTCTGATACTCCCTTCCGCTCCACCCAGAGCGGGAGTGGTCATTTGATGATTACCCATCCACAAAAAAAAAAAAGTCCTAACATATGACGTGTCCACGACACATAGCGAAAGCGTCGCGGCCCTGCTTCTAGTGCCCTAATTTCCACCGCCTGAAAGTCAAACCAACCCAGACATACAGGCGACAGCCTCACTGGCGCCTAATGGGTTATTCAGCCGCATTTTTTCAATTCTAGCTATTGGAATATATTACAAGGACTGCCAGCAGTTTCCTTGACATGCATCGCGTGTTTGAGTAGCCTTGCCACGATTTAGCACTGTTATAAATAGCCTAGGACATGGTATAGATTTTTATCGTGCGGTTGGCAGGTGGGTCTTGCTTGCAACAGGTCGAGTTAGGGTCCTCAGTTCTCGTCGTCAGTTGTAGGTCGATCGATTGTGAGCGTTTGTCGTTGCTAAGCCTGAATGGGTCAGCTTATCTATATATATTTTCTAGTGCTGATAATGAGTTTTCTCATACCGGTTAGGTACAGTACCCGGGCGCTGATCATTGCCTCAACGTAGGACACCGAAAAACACTCAGTTTTCTGTCGCACAGTAAGGAGCCAGATCAAAACTGAGTGTATTGTCAAAATCGGTCTAGCCGTTCCAGAGTTTAGCCGGAACAAACAGAAAAACAAAAAAATCACTCCTCATTATCTTTCAATAACCTACGATACTAATGAAGAGTTCACAAGTCATCCTTATCAACTACACTAGCTTACAATAACGTCATGAAGATTCCATCGCTATATCACAAAATAAAAGTCTTTATCGCTCCTTCCTTTACACACAATAACACTGGCTTGTGCATCAGTCATACTAATAACAACACCAGACGGGCAATTCTCTTAATTTTATGAACGTTCACAGTCTGATCTCAGTCTCAATCTGTCAAAAATACCTCTAATTTCCCTACATTTTTGACATTGATTGTAGCTGAGATGAGATTGCGATTAGATTTTAAACGTTTTCAATTACGGGAATTGGTCTTCAGCTAACTACTAGCCGATCAAGAGAATTATACGATTGCGTGAAATTCCGACCTAAGCTAGGGTTTCTTAAGACAGACAGAAACCATTTTTTAATACCATAACATCAAACACCCACCACTGTTTGCATCCGCACAACTGTCTTAGGAAACGCCAGTTTTTTACCGCCTCAGCGCGTCCGGCTTAATATCGTCAAATATTTATAGATAGCGTAATGACAGCCAGTTGTCTTGGTCAGCTAGAACAACATTCCAATCGCAATTAACCTCAAAAACAATATACTGTTGTTATAAATGATCCCTAATCGTTTCTCCAACCTGTTCCCAGCACGAACGATATACTGCTACGAGTGTGATAGCTGGACGGATCCCCGCTGCAAAGACCCCTTCAACTACACGGCGCTGCCACGAGACCAGCCGCCGCTGCAGACCTGCAACGGCTGCTGCGTCAAAATGGTCCGATATTCTAAGAGTCGTGAGTATCATCATCATCTGCCTAGCCTTTTCCCGACTAAACCTAATATACATTACCGAAGGAGCTACAGCACCCCTAATTGCGTAACACGATCAATCCCAATCTGAATCATTTTGAAGGATATTGCTAATCCATTGCTTCACATGTTCGAAAAATTTGTCTGATAACTAATGAAAATGACGCAAGGAATGTTGTTGAACTGTCAAAATGACAGCCATTGCTACTGTTAATAGTGTGTTACGCAATTACCACGCTGGTCCATGAAGAGTGTGTTGTCTATGGCACTCAAACGCAAGCTCATGGACATGTGCTTTCTACACATAACCTATGCCGCATAGACTTGGTCTTTATGGCTCAAGGTCTGCCAACAAGCAATGAGTGCGAACGATGGATACTATAGTATTAAATTAGCCGCGACTGCATCCAGTTAGACTGGAAGCTGACCCAAATACATAATGTTGGGGTCGGTTTCCAGTCTAACCGGATGCAGCAATATTTTATATGGAGCGACTGCCTAAGCTAAAACTAGAGGGTTGTTTACCGGAATCGCTTTAACGTGGCAATAACGGTCATTGCCCTTTCCCTAAAACTCTCAGTGGAAACCCAAACAATAAAACTATGGGTTTTTCGTTATTGGAACATGTTGAAGATCACGACAGATATTGATTCAGGACGTTAACGGACTTTATTAAATAATGAAGGCTAGGAAATGTATGCGCAATTGCCACGCTAAAGCGACTCGGGTGTAGTTTTTTTTTCCATTTTAAAGTTCTGAAGTAATCGTTCATTAAAACGTTTCTTTTAACTCCATTCGAATTGGGCTTACTGCCAATCTTCAGAATGTAGTTTGTGAATGTTTTGGCAATCGAAAAAGCAGGCGGCGTTTGTCATCGCTTGACAATTTTAATGGGAGAAGACGGGCCTGTTATTGTATAGTAGTAGTAAGTATAGGTACTCAATTTATATTTTTTTACGACTGACAGTTGTTTCATTTTCGTGGTAGAATAAGTGGCGCGGTCTTTGAACCGAATATACTATATAATATAAAATGGTTAGTTTCATGTGTCGCCAAACTAAAATTGATGTGTCGTGATCAATTAAATCATTTGAAGAGTTACTTGCATACAAGAGAGAGTGCACCTGTGTCTGCGCACACACTTGTGCACTATAATATCTCCCGCGCCGAAGGCTGGTCTCTGCTAAGATTGCTCGCCATGGGTGAAATTCTATCTAGAGAACTTTATTTATTTCTGTAAATTAATATGTTATGCAAGCAAATAACAACTAATACCTAATTAATTTACTTGCATACAAGGGACAAAGTTCGAACATGATAAATATAATACTCTGTGAGGATCTTCAAAATAATAAACTTTTTCGTCGTTTTCTCAATGATCGCAACCACATAGATAAACTTAGACAGGACTTAAATAAATAATCATTAGAATTTAAAAGTTAGGTACCACGACATTAGGTACTATACCAATTAAGTAACATAATATTTTCTCTGATTCCAGCGTACGAGGTGGTCCGGCGCACGTGTACGTCACAACTACAAATAAATCTCTTCATGGTTGATCACGTGTGTATGATGGAAAGTACTGGCACGGGCCACATGTGCTTCTGTGAGGAAGATATGTGCAATGCCGCGCGCACGCCGGTCGCAGCACTGGCCTTGGTCGCAACATTAGTCGCATGCGCATGCCTGAGGTGAAGTAGGCGTAGAGACTGCCCCGAGCGGTCGATTGTCGAGTATCGATGTCGATGAACGACAAATATTGTCCGTTTTTCACTTTCATATGACGTTGCTGTCTACGCGGCGTGGTGGTGTTAATGTCGCCGGTCCGACAATACGAGGAATTCATCGATATCGATCAAAGTGTCAAGTGTCAAATGCCAACCCCTATCTCGGAGCTCACTAGTGATGTGCGTACGATTAGTTTAATAACGATGAATCGACAATCGATCGACTGTACCTTTGGGCCCCTACCCTAGCTGAGATTTAATTACATTTTTCGTCCAAACGTAGATGTAGTTTAGTCTTGTGGTGCTTAGTTTTTACAGCACGGCATAAAACTATTCCTGTTAAAAGCCGCATCAGAAAATGCTTAGCTTGAACTTTTTGAGGTCATAGTGAGTAAAGGATTTGTGAGGGCTCCTTCATTTTGAGATGACTATTATAGTTTTAAATAAAATAGGCACATAACCAAGGTGAAAGAAAAATGCGTAAAAAGATATTTTCGACCAGAGAAATATACATATATGTAGGTACCTAATTCGAAATGAATTTATAGAATGCCTATAAATAGGAAAGAATAGACGTAAAAATCCGTCTAGAATTTTTCAAGAGTTATTAAAAATGCAGTTTTAATACACTTAGAAAAACCTAGACGAATTTTTCGTTTTTTTTTTTGATCGCTAACAGGTGGCATTACTGTTTATTTTTTTATCGATAAAGGAACCAAACTATTGAAATTCATACCTAGGTCATACAATAACGAAGAATTCGATGTGTCATAGGTATGCAAAAAGACTAGGCCTGTCGTTCTGTCTATTTTGTAAAAATATCACCGCGAAAACTTAGGCGTATATACTTGATGTGAGCTGTCAAAAGTGTCAATCCCTTGGAATGACAGCTCATTTCACATAAGTTTTCACAGTAAGGACAGAATTGAACCACTGCCGCGCTGGTATAGTTTTCCCTAAAAATCGAGAAGCCCCACAAAGAAAAATCAAAGTTTAACATAAAAAATAAATAGTCTACCAGCTTCAAGCTTCCAGTTTGTGGTGTTAAAACTAAGCACGTTTTTCTTCTAAGGCTAATCTCATGTTCAGCAATTTTTGCTCTAAAATTATTAATAAAGTTTTCCTGGATTTAGCATGTACATACAGCTCAGTATAGACGCGTTAGTAATAATGAGAATCATAGAGACGTGAGTTTGCTGAAACTAAATGGCAGTGGCGACACGATTTTATTGTTACAATTCAAAATGTGAACCTCCACTGCTATCTAGTAGGTTTTTCGGGTTACTAATTTCTCCTGCGAACGCTTCTGATTGGTCCAATTATCGACCAATAAAATTTGCTCATAGTTGCACCTAATCTTAGAAGTGGGCACCTGTAGATAGAAAAAGCCGAAATTGGGAAGAAACTAGCGTGTACTGCCGAAATGTAGCCGAATAGTTACGAGTAAGTGCATCAGATTGGTGATATCAGTTTTTGAGATTAGTGTTAAAAAACGGTTGTGTTTTTATGGTCTTCTGAAGAGACGTAGGTAGTTAAATTGTCAATTCAGTTCTACTTTTAATTAATTTAGCGTGTATCAAATGTTAATTTTAATGAAAACCCATTTTTTACGATAAAAAATATTATGTTCGCAATTCACTTGATAAACATATTATCGATTTAAAAAATATTGTCACATCTCTAATTCAAAAAATGCGTAAGAAAATAGTGATGTCAAATATGGTTATCGATATTTTAAAAATAATTTTTAAAAGTTTAATGTAGTATAATTTAAATCAGAAGCTAGAATATATTTTAAAGCCTTTAAATTTAAAATTAAGGTTCCTACATTATAATTTTGACATTTATTTTTCTTAATCTGCGGGTGACATAGATTATAAAAACAAAATAGTGAAAAAGTATGCTAGAAGTTAGTCGCAAAGTATGAGGTTTTATAATTATAGCGTAAAGAATAAATAATTTTATGAAATTAAACACCAAATACATTTTAATCATTAATATTAAGTTATAAATAATAATATATCGTAGGGTTATAAAAATGTGCTTGTAAGTGGCAAGTGGTAGTTGCCACTTATGCACTATTTGTGATCTTTGAACCCAAATCGTTGAAGGCGGTAACTTTAAGCGGTATAACTTTATTAGTTTCTTGCCTGTTCCTCTCCATAGGAACCTACAACAGTTAAAAAAAATGGCGGACCCCTTTTTTTTTTGGGCGTGGGAAAATCATCAAATTTCCCCTCCCGCTCTGGGTGGAGCGGAAGGGAATGACTGACCGACTCCTTGATAATTCAAAAGAAGTGCCTTGGTTTAATTGAATTAAATGCTTTGAGCTTTAGTTGAGTTTTTTTATTTAAAAAGGTAGACAATTCTTTAAAGAAATAGTAGTGTTTACTTTTTATTTTGAACTATAGGTACTTACTCAATTTTCAGTTTTAGTTTAAAAAAAACGGGCGGCTGTAAAATATTTTCGAACGCTCACGTTCGTTACATTATTTGAATCAACATCTTCTGAACGTTGCATAAATTGTCAAACTTTACTTGTGCGATGTACAACGCTACAAGTATCTTTTGGCACGTGGTCAAAATCGGAACTAACGCCGCCATCTTGTTTCGTCAATACAGTTTTTGTGACGGTGGGCCCCCGTCAATGTCATTCAGGCGTCAAAAGATCTGCTTTTCTAACCATAAAACTATGGAGGCAAAATCATATCAAAATCGGAACGTAATCGTATCGAAATCGGAATGACATCGGGGTGAAGTCGAAACAACATCGTAGGTATCGAATTCGAATAAATACCTTAATGATTTGGCAGTTATACCGCTTAAACTACCGCAAATTCGGTAATATTCATGGGTTTATAAATAATATCGTAGACGCGAAATATGGTTAGTACAAAAATATATTTTTCAGCATAATTTTGCTAGAGATAGAATAAATGAAAACCCAAGGTCATAGCCAGACGTCGAAATGTATAGTAAAATGGTGTTTGTCGCATTAGGGTTTATCTAGCACTCCTTTGACTGGTTATACAGTCGCATATGGCCTTAGCTGGTGTACTAGAGAGGTTTTTTTATAATTCTTCGAGAAAAGCCAGCCAAAATATTAGCCAGTCCAGCTGGGCTGGCTAATTTTCTAGTGAGATATTATAGATAGACAGAGTATGTAGCAATAGACAAGTCACTAAATAGTAATAATGATGAGAGCAGGACAGCCTGAACCAGTAGTAAGAGTAAACGAGACGTCTTTATCTTCATCGCGTGCAAACTTTTTGTTGTTAGCGTACAACTGGGGCCCAACAAACGACTGTCATGGTACGATTTCTTCGGAAAGTATTACCCGACTACATTAGATAGTTCATAATTAAGGTATACGCTGACATCTAATCAATACAATACCTACTTTATCTACGACGACTGTAAAATTATACGAGGATCATTTTCCCCGTGGTTCAACAATACAATTTCCACAGACGATTTCACAAAATGTTTACCAAACGCGCGCCCTTGTGAACGTCATTCAAGCGCCTTGTCGCAGCGTAGATTTTGTTTACTAACTCCATCAAATTAAAAAAAAATACAATTACTGTCAATCAAAAAATATAATTTGCAGTGATAAAGGTGTTGAAGTTTTTAGGTAGTTAAATAATAAATTTGCATTTTATTTTGTGTAGGGTAGGTTAGAAAAAATGATACAATGACATAATAAGGTGCTAGACATCGTTAACCTGTAGTTAGTTCAAGAAAAAGCTAGAAAAACGATAATGCGATAAAAACCACAATTTATAAATAAAAATAAAATTTTATAAAATTCACAAAAAATATACATTTTTATTAACCCACGCTAGCCAACGCTGAGAATGCAATTTATACATAATTATACATTTAAAAATGAATTATACATTTTGACGTCATTTCGACACGTTGACGTGTAATACAAAGTTGATATCCGTCATTAAAACAGCTGAATATAGCGACAAATTAGGGAGATATAGAACTCTTCATTTGATGAAATATTCGTTAAAAACTTGACAAATAGATACCGAGCGAGACAAATTGAGCTGTACAAAAAAATTGCAACCGAATGTTAGCTGTGCATTGGCGCAGAACACTGTATCTATAGAATGTAGCGTTTAAATTGCGTACGAACTGCGAACTTTATTTATTTAGCAGCTCATATTTCGTCATATTTGATTGATCATGAAAGAAATCCCGCAGTCACTGTGGTAAATTTCGATAAGTAACTCAAAATAGGCTGCAATTTTTTTGCCTGAAAACAATTACCGTAAATTGAAGTTAAATCTGTCATTCTTTCATTGAGAGAAGGGCAAAATGCTATTCGTCCTGTATAGCTCCATCTCTTTCTTCCACTAAAACAATGATGGATTGACTGGTCACGGTATTTAATGTGAAGTTTTTTTATGAAGAGTTCTATAACTATCTATCTTGTTAACCTAAATTAATTAAATAGGTAGATACGGGTGCAATACTTAAAGAGCAAAGATTAGTGATAAAAATTCGTTACTAGTAATTTTAATAGAAGGTCTTAGTTGTGATTTTTACGGTGATTTAGTTAAGTAGCACACTTATGGCTTGTTTCACACATTACAGTTTGATTTAACTTTGCTCAGTAAATGTTATGTATACAATATCATGGGGATAATGCTGATATTCGTATAAGAATTTGAGCAAGCGTTTAGTACGAATACCAACTCTAATAACAAACAAGTTCAACAACACATTCGTATGAGGCGCTTACTTTACTGAAAGTCAAAAGTCATCTGTGAATCTTGCCCTCAGTGATGAAGCACTAAAAATCTTCCCCGAAAAAAACGATTTAAGGTTTAGTGAAAACGGTGTTCAAATCCATCGAGTAGTTTTTGATATAAAACCCTGAACGTAAATATTGAGAGGCCGTTAATTCTTATAAACTTTTCATGTCAACTGTTACTTGTTCTTGTTCACATCGTTTCGAAATAACGCAAAAGCGTAATTTTAAGAATTTGAGCTCTTTTGTTCTGATTTTTTCAACGTCATATATCTTTTATCCGCGGAATTCAGTTGACGTTTGAGAATTTTTGCGTAGAAAAACAGTCAAAAACTCAAAATTATTCCTCGTATAAAGATATCCGGCGTTACAAGAAGCAGCCCTAAATCACTGAATAAAAACATGACATCACGCCTGAAAACCCGAAGGGTTAGGCAGATGTGTACCTATAGAACACCCACACTTCACCAGTTATGTTTAAGTCCCATGTAATAGGGGGCGGGCCTATTGCCATCAACCCGGACCAAATCCAAACTCCGGGCTGCTGCACTACTGAGAAATTCCTGATGGTATCACTCAATAACACTTCGTCCGACCTGGGAATCGAAAGGCATTTATTATCGAAGTAGCATTTGCCACCATTAGACCATGAGGCAATGAATAAAGATTAGTTAGTTCCCATAACACCAGAAGACTTAAACTGAAGCGTGCGTCAGGCCTGTTTATATCAAGGGCAAGACTTTCTGTAGTTTCTCTCAGTAAATGCTATTTACTTGCGAGACATTCCAGTCTAAAATATAATAGTTTCGATTTAAATACAAAAAAAAAGGATGTGATGATTTTTGTGGGAGCCAACGACTGCTGATAGTGTAGTACTTGAAGTATGAGTCAAGAAAATCAGTTTTTTTACGTCTGCGGAGTTTCCCTTACTAATTTAATTTGACCTTGTATATGCGGCTGACCTATGAGTAATAAATGTTATATATTTTTAGTAAAACGGCCTCAACACCCTTTCACACCGTAAAAATCACAATCATGAAAACTTAGGCTGTATCTAATGAGGAGTGCAAAGCATATAATAGGTATTATAAATATGTAAAATAATGAATAAATAAAAAAACAAATATATAAATAATAATAATAACGACCGTCATGATTATGTACTTCCTAAAATTGTTATTAATTATTTAGTAAATTAAAATTAAAGTAATTCCTTTTTATATTTCTTGCATAGGTGTATTCGCGAGCGGATATTGTTTGGGTTATAAATTGTAATGTTAAGAGAATGATAAATTATAAATATCATAGATGATAATTTATATTAAGAAATATAAATCATCGCGCGCCGGTGACAGAGCTGATTGGTTTATACAATTCGAATATATTTATTATAAATTATAACGTAACAACATAAAACGAAAATATTATACATTTTAAAATCTGACAACGTCAAATTGTATAAAGCACAGAGCAGGAAAAAATACACAGATAATACAAAAAAATAATCCTAAACAATGTTTGCTTGTCGCGTTCAGACGAATGACGCTCTCATCAAAACATTGCGATCATTGCATGTTAATTTATATTTTTTAAAAACTGCGATCCTTAGAATTGTATTGGGATCAGCATGGCACTGTAGACAGGCTTACCACGACTCACTGGAATGCTGTTAATAAAAACATGAATTGTTCATTTTTGAGTTAGCTGTTATACAAACAACTAAATCTCGGGTGTTTGAAAGGTTTGACCTTAGCTGACAGATTGACAAAGTGCTGTGATTGGCGAACTGAAATAACACAAGCCAATCAAATCTTTTCACATGCCAGTTTGACAAATGTCAGCTAAAGGTGTCAAAAGCTATCATTGTTAAGTTGTGAATAAGAGATGATGTTGTTCGTCCTGTATAGCTTCATCTCTCTCTTGCAGCGAAACAATGAAGGCTCGAATACTAAGTAGGACCGCTAAAGGGAAATGGTCACTCTTCTCTCTCGATTTTTGACTTTATGAGGGTATTTGCGATTCATTTGTCAAGCGTAACTGTCATTTTGAATAAAAAATGGTTACGAATGCTAAATAAATGGTAATTCGAGTCTCATATTAAGACACCAGGCTTAATTTATCCTTCTGATGAAGAATCGAATCACTATTTCCCTTTTGAGGTATAACTTTAAAAAACAATTGATATAATGTACCTTGATGACATGTTGGTAGTTCTTGGTTACATTTTGGGTTTAGTCCAACTGCAATAACAATTATGTATAGTCAAAAATATTTATTTTTTAGAATTCTACATATAATACGATCCATGGATGTCAGCTACAGGAGTTTTAAAAGAGCCCTAAGAGCCAGTCAACTGCAAGTTAATATATCAACTTAGTTTAAGATCTTAGTTTAATTTCAGGACAGGGAATTAGGGCTCATATTTAGGCCTCCAGATAAGCAACTTAGATTATAATTTTAATGGAAATAAGTACTATTAATTTGCGTTTATTTGCAGTCGGATTAATATTGAAATGTATAACTTATTAAATAAATAACAGCTGACTCAACGTTATGTATGAATTAGATTTTTTTATAAAAAAAAACTGTTAATATTAACTTTAAAGTTTAAAGATTGATCGCTTTAATTTAAACTAACTAGAATGTTAAGAATGCATTGTAGTGGTGGGTTATATTTTTAAGAATAATATTTAAGAAAAAATAACTTATACGAAAATTGTAAAATTGAATGAAGAAAAATTGGTAAATTTTAAGCAAGTTTTGAAATACTTAGAATCATTACGCTTAATATATCTTAAGTAGATTAAGGGGTGATAGCATATATTTCGAAGACAACGGTTGAATGATAAAAAATATATACCTATATATAATTATATAAGATAGCCACTATATCGTGGCAATGTCCATTCCCAAAAGAATATAATCACTATATTGGTTACCCCACTTGGCAATAACTGCTTTAAAGGTATTATCACCACACCCTCTCGCCAAAAGTCTATCAACTTCGATCAACGTTATCAGTCGACATTGACCGATGGAATCTTCCAGAAAAATATGTCGATCAGCGTCGGTTGATATCCAATTCTTTATATAGTTCGACGTCGGTCGGGTTGGTGTGATATCACCTCAACTTTGACGAAAAGTGTTCCAACAATGCAGACTCCTCGGTATATTGAATATCTTTTTCATCCGAGCCTTTTAGCTATGTATGAGTCGTCTTCCCTTCAAATCACAGTCAAATATTCACTGTATTACAGCCTCCACTGAAAAATATTAGAGTTAGGCCGCTTACTACTAGAAATCGGAAGGCGCCTTCTGTCGGAACGACTATGCGATCGAGTTCACCAAACAAAAAGTGGCATGAAGGCGACCATCGGGTATTCGCACGACGATCGCTTTCTATTAGAACGCGGAGTTAGGCTTTTCTTTCACAAACCAATTTTCTAAAAAGTGGGGATAACAGAAAAATGGTGATTCAAAACTAATGATATAAAATAATTTAAAAATATAACCCACCACGTATAGTAATAATATTCTTCTTTCTTCACAATTTTTCTAAATTTTATGCATATCACGCATTTGTTAGAACTGTTTAGCCATCAACTATTAATACTGTCAATTAGATCGTCTACATATCCGCGTACAATTCGCTTGGATTGTCTCCCCGAGAAGAAAACGCATAGATTTGAAAAGCATGTACTAAAAGGAGGGTAGGACGATGTTTTACGAACATTTCTTTGACATTCGACAATAATTTTGTGAAATATAAGTTTTAAAATAAGTTATTTCAATGATTCTACTATTACTAAGCTATGTATTATGGAAAAATTACATTATTGCTAAGTTTAATTCCTTTTATAATTCGCTAGTTTGTAAATCATGTAATGACCGCTAGCGCCATCTATTGAACATAGCAGCTATTAGCATACTATTAGTTACAACAGTTGATACTAGATGGCGGTAGTAATCCTACATCGCGCAAGCGAAATTCCGTGGACATCGTTTTACCCAAAATGGAGAATTTATTGCACTTTATTTTTAATTAATACACTAACAAGCTAAATGCTTAAAAATGGCCAATGTTGAGAATCTGCCGTGTAATATGAACTGTGAAATTAGCGACTGTGAAGGCAAGGATTTTAATTCTTCTAAAAAGTGAGACATATTCTATTAAATAACTCTCAAAACCCACAAATTCAATAAAAAAAAACCGTGGCCCTGATTTGACCATTCAAAAAATTATAGCAAAACCTATAATTTTTTTTGAATGGTCAAATCAGGCAAAGTTTTGTAATAATTATGCTGGATACCATTTTACTTGCTTACAATTTGATTTCCAAAACTAATAGAAAAGGAAGTCATTATTTGTAGGTACTGGAAATAGTAAAATACCTTTTGACATCTTGATTGATTGTTGTTCAGCAAAAGTATTCATTATCAAGAATACTTTCGTTTTTCTAGTTTTTGGAAGGCTAATCAAGATAATGAATAAAACTGACAGATTGTCAAACTCATGTCACTGCTGTGATTGGCTAACTGAAATAATCACAGCCATTTGAGATAAGTTTGACAATAAAGCCCCATTTACGCGATCCAAGTTTCTTGCCTGTGGCATACAATAAAATTGAAGTAACTGTGGCGGCATCTATAACACCACATGCAAACTACGCATCACACTGACGTCGCGCAAAATCCTGCATCGCGCAAGCAAAGTTTGACGCGAACGAAGTTCGAGTGACTTGCATCGGCCAAACCGCTGTTTATGTGATGCAACTATTATTGTTGCTTCAACTTATGGTATGCCATAGGCAATTAAATCAAAGGGCGTAAATTAGGCTTTCGTCAGCATTTTTGATTTATTTAAGTATTTACCTTTCTGAAAGTAGGTAAGCGTAAATAATATATTTTTTAAATACAACTTCATAGGGGTCGTTAATTTCCCAGTTCTACGGACAATTGTGGCCCGTTTGACAGATTTTTTCACATTTCACACGATGGTTATACCTGTAAACCGTTTACAGGCTCAAAAGTAAATATTAACTTTACATTTGAGTCTGTAAACGGTGATGTAAATATAAAACGTGAATGTAAACGTACGGTTTGAATCTACTCTGTATTATACATTTCAAAATGATTTTGAAAATGGAGGTTCGAAATTCCATAATGGAATATTAAAATGAACAGTTTTTAAAATGGAATACTGTTGTGGACCATTCTGAATATGGAATCTATTACTCTTGTGCTTGTGGCTGATTAAAAACATGAGCAGAATTACTCCTTCAATATTTTCGTTGTTATAGCTTCAAACCTATGGTATATAATATTATTTATTGTCAAATATTAAAGTGCCATAATTATAGAGATTGTTATAAGATATGGATTTTATTTGAAAACCCTTAAACCCTTTATTTATTATCACTCTGTTATCTCCAAAGGGTAAGGCAGAGGTGTACCTACCTATATATAGTACCACCCTTTCTGTTATGTTTAAGTCCCATGTAATAGTTGGCGAGTCTATGCCATCAACCGGACATAAATCCAGACTCCGGGACTACTGAGAAATTCTTGATTGAAAAATTCAATAACACTGACCCGGGAATCGAACCCAGGACCCCACGCTCAGCCATCGCACTTGCAACCACGAGACCAACGAGGCAGTCTAACATTTATAATCAGCCTATAATGTTCCCACTACTGGGACACAGGCCTCCTCTCTTCGAGAGGGAGTGGGTCGTAGTCTACTACCACGCGGCACCAGTGCGGGGTGTCACTGAATCTGGCAAAGCCACCATCAGGGATTTTAATTTTGATAACACAAAAAATTTGTCGCTAATTATTCAAAATTGGTGCCAAATATCACAATTTGTCGGTCACTAGTTCAAAAGATACAAGGGTTTATAGGTGGCCGATCTGGAGAGTTTCCCCAGCAGGGCCACATTTATATCTCAAAAACTAGGGGACCTAGCGAAGATCTGTTTTTTCCCATATTTAGTCGCCAATTAGTCGGAATCAGTCGCCAAGTCACAGATTTAATCGGGTCTCAGTTTAGGAGATATAATGAGTTCAATTAGTAAGGTGTAGTCCAAGAGCTAGTCGAAGTTTTTTCGTGAACTCTTCGATCTAGCTCTTGGACTATACCTACACCCATAAACCCTTATAGCTTTTGAACCAGTGACCGACGAATTCTGATATTTGGCGACTGATTGACTTTATACACACTAACTAAATTTGGCGATAAATTTCGACTAATTAGCGAAATTTTTTTTGTGTTATCAAAATTAAAATCCCTGATGGTGGCTCTGCCAGTCAGTGACACCAGTGCGGGTTGGCGTTATAACCTTACTGACTAGTAGGTACCTCGTGGTGTCCGTGGAGTTCCTTGCCCGTCGTTCTTCTCCATAGGTACAGACACCACATCAAGCTACCCGTAATCAGCCTTATGACGTTCCCACTGCTCTTCTTCGAATTTTTGGTTCTAGGACATGCCGGTTTCCTCACGATGTGTTCCTTCACCGTTTTGAGAGCAGTGGTGATGGAATAATTTACACAAAGTAAAGCGCCTGTCTGGGTTCGAACCTACGACCTACAACTCGTAAGACGCGGCTGTTACCACTGGGCCACCACTGCACAATTGCACATATACCCGAAACTGTCAAATTTTCCCAACCAACTTCAAACCTTATGCTTTAGCGATAAAGTTGAAAATCTGTTAAAGCAATTTGACAGATTGTAGTAGCTTGATTTGCTGGCGTCTGTACCTACAACGCTTTGGAATGGGCAACTAGCTTCACCTCTCTGACTGACCGACGCTTTGATAATTCAAAAGTGCGTGTGGTTTAGGGCTGATTTTTCCAAAGCCAGATAATTTTATCCGTCACGTCAGTTTTATTCCGTTAAGCTGTTGGTCCCGGTTGTCATTCGTGGATCTTTGACAGTCGTTACGGGTAGTCAGAAGCCCGAAAGTCTGACAACCAGTCTTAAGGGGTATCGTATTACCACTGGGTTGTGGAGGTCAGATAGGCAGTCGCTCCATGTAAAATACTGGTATTCACCTGCATCCGGTTAGACTAGAAGCCGACCCCAACATAGTTGGGAAAAGGCAGGCAGATGATGAGATGATGATGACGTCAGTTTTATTCCACGAATAAAAAATATCTGTCGATTGAAAAATCAGCCCATAATTGAAAAAAAAACTTAGTTTGAGTTTAACACGAGAAAAAGGTAGGTATATTAAAACCATCACTTAAAAAATGTAAAACCATTCATTTTATTTTTCATAATTAAATTCTTTGTTATTAACATTAATTCCTTATTCAATAAATAAGTTAGAGTCATTCATTAACAATACTGGAATGAAAAATAAATACTATCCAATTAACGACTGCATAATATAAATTTATACTAGTTAAAACAAATAAAAATTCAGACACACTTGATTGAAAGTGGTAATCCCTGCCTATACAATGTCACAGTACAAGAAACAAGGTACAAGAAGCAGTAGGTATTACTTGTTCATGCCCAAAACGGCCGAAACGACGCGCTTCGAAATCTCGGTGTACACCAGTATTCAACAGACGCGCGTGCGCCGCAGTTATGTACGGACGAGGACAGATAAATACGGTACGGTACAGATAAATACTGCGATAGATAAATACGGAACGTGTGATACAGAAAGAGATAGCAACAATGAAATTACAACAATTGTCTGAATTTGTCTGCAACAATTTGCGCGCGCTAGTGCCATATCTACCTCTTTAACATAATATCATTGTTTATTGTCGTGTACCGTGTATACACCTGCAATATTTATTCACATATTTCCAATTGTCGTTATTTACACATTTCCAATTGTCGTTATTTATACATTTCCAATTGTCATTATTACACATTTCCAATTGTCGGTATTTACACATTTCCAATTGTCGTTATTTACACATTTCCAATTGTCGTTATTAACACATTTCCAATTGTCGTTATTTTCACTTAAACAAATAAAAATACATAAGTACATCCATTTTTCCCCGAATAGTTAAATACCCACATTTTTCCAGTTATGTCTAAGTCCCATGTAATAGGGGGCGAGCCTATTGCCGTCAACCGGGAATCCAGACTCCGGGCTGCTTCTAAGAAATTCTTGATAGAAAAACCCAATAACATTTCCCGATCTGGGAATCGGACCCGGGACCTTACGGTCTGCAGTTGCGCTTGCGACCATTAGACCAACGAGACGGTTACCAAAAAACAAATATTAACTTGAAAACCAGTGTAAATAAAAAAATAAAAAATTAAGTTGTAGCGCAAACGAAACTTTATGGGCAGGCACTAAAGTTATTTTTGCTATATCACATTATTTGTTAGCTAAATTGTGAACGCCGTTTACTTCAAATTGATGTTGAATTTGAATTTCATCCATTCGTCAACAAAATGTCGTTTTCTGTAAACATTTTAAAAGGTACTAGAGAGTCTACTGTATAAATTACTTACGTCGATTATCTACTCAACATCGTTCATCACTATCGATGAATTAAATATCGATTGTTTTATCGATTTACATCATAGGTTCTCAACCTTATTTTTCCCACCACCCACATAGAGATTTTTTTTTTTTGAGCCCCCAATTTTTTTTACTTACCATCTATCACGAACCTGAAACAGCTCTTGCCAGGATTATATTTAAACGTGTAATGTTATATAGTCATAAGATAGGCCATATAATTTCTCTAGGTCTTCTACAGCCCCCCTGAAAGTCTCAAACGCCCACAAGGGGGCGTTATTGTCCACGTTAAAACCTAGCGCACGCTTAATCATATACTGACATAACTCAAAAAAGACGTTTTTCGAAAAATCGCAAAAAACTATTTAGCAAACCTGCCGAAACGTTTGCGTGTGAAAGAGACAGACATAGGTATAACTCCGCCTAGAAACAAGATAACAAAAAAATTCCGAGATAGGCCGAAAGAGGGCGTTAAAATAAACTTCTTGGTATACTTAACTCAACTTTGACCGAAACACTAATCGGTCAGTATATGATTGAATAAGCGTGCGCTATCATTTACATCGATCGACGTCGGACGTGAGGATGTGGTTACCTTACAGATAACATTGGCCACCAAAACCCTCCCGATATTCGTCGATACATGACTTCGTACACCGTCGATCGACAGTTCATATACAAAAAATCGTTTTTGATCGATTGGTCATCGATAGAGGACCGACAGTCAATCAACTAAAAGCATCTAACGAGAATTGACTACGATCTACCATCAATCCTGCGATCTTAACACGAGTCTTAGACGAGTCGTAAAAAAGGCAGATCATTGAGGCTAGGTCAAAAAATATACTGGTTACGTATAGCTTGATGTGCAGAGCCGTGCGTACGAGAATTGGCCTTCTGACCAACTGATCGACGTCGATCGACGACATCGATCAACGGTACGGTTCATCATCAATCGGTATAACTTTATGGTAATCGTTCTATTTGAACTTCTACTTTAACCCGCAGAGGGTCGGCCGCGTGTTAAAGCGTCGTTCCAGTGTTCTTTAACCGTTCCAATATGTTTTCTGAAACAAAAAATATTTTTATTAACTACTACCTGCGCCTCGCGGTTTCACCCGCGTCAATGTCGATCCCGTGGGAATATCGGGATAAAAAGTACCTACCTCCATACAAAATTTTATCAAAATCGGTGTAGCCGTTTGAGCGTGAAGAAGTAACAAACATATAAACACATACACACACACTCACAAACTTTCGCCTTTATAATATTAGTGTGATTTGGGTAGGCTGTATAGTTTTTGGTAAATATATTAAAGCAACCTTATTATTCTGTGGGACTCGATTTAAAACTGGATATTTATCAACCGCTAACAGGCGACAGTGACAAACGATAAAATCAAGCAAATCTGAAGGCCGATTTCCGTAATTAAAAAAAGGTTCAAAATCTAGTCGCAATCTCATCTCAACGACAATCAATGTCAAAAACTTGTCAAAAATGTAGCGAAATTAGAGGTATTTTTGACAGACTTGAGACCAGACTGTGATGGTTCTTAAAATTACGAGAATTGCCCCTCTCTTCTTAAAGATTTCAGCTTCTTAACATAATCAGCCTATAATGTTCCCACTGCTGGGACACAGGCCTCCTCTCAGTGAGAGGGAGTGGGCCGTCATGCACCACGCGGGCCCAGTGCGGCTTGGTAGATGTCACATGTCTTCGATTTTTTGGTTCTAGGGCATGCCGGTTTCCTCACGATGTGTTCCTTCACCGTTTTGAGAGCAGTGGTGATGGAATAATTTACACAAAGTAAAGCGCCTGTCTGGGTTCGAACCTACGACCTACAACTCGTAAGTCGCGGCCGTCACCACTTGGCCACCACTGCTCTAGCTTCTTAGCTTGTCATTAATCAAACACAGCATATTGAGGGACAGTAAAAATCATTAACAATCGAACAAATGTGCGCCCTTGATGCATTCAGTATCTAAATAATTTACATTCAACAGCCCTTATTCGAATATCTACTTTTGCATTAAGTACTTTGCGTTGATTTTTGACTGAACATTTAGAATGAAAAGGTCTATAAAAAAAAAATCGGTGGCAATGGAATTTGGACTCTGTCAGGTAAGACATAGAGTTTATTTTTCAAAAGAGTTTGTCTCTCTATTTGAAATAATTTTCAAGTTATGGAACAACAGACTCAATTTCATACTTAACAAAGCTCAAATTCCATTGCAACCAAAAACTAGGACCTTTATGTTACAAGTGGTCACTCAAAAAAAAACTTAGAACAAATTATACTAAAGTAGGTAATTGATGGAATAAAAATTATCTGAGATTATGAACACTGCTATAAGATTCTGAATTAAAGTCAGTTTAGGATAAATGAACTTACTCAAGTCTACAGCATCAGGACACTTCTTAAGATGTTCAGTGATAACAGTTCTGAGTACTGCCCTCTCTGATAACAGCTTATCATTTAACTCTTGAAGTTTCTTATTCTCTTGAGCCTGTTGTATCCACGTCTCTTTTAACCTTGCCCTGGGGAAAACAAAATGGCGGATGGACACACACATTTACAGCATGTTTCAACACTTGGTAACCACAAATAATTCGCGAGTCGCTTCATTATCTAAATATACAAAATTCAAAGTCCTGACTGACTGACTGATATATCAACGCACAGCCTAAACCGTTGGTCCTAGAGACATGAAATTTGGAGGGTGTGTTCTTTGTGAAGAGTAGGTATCCACTAAGGAAGGGTTTTTCGAAATTCCACCCCTAAGAGGGTGAAATTTCAGGCGAACGAAGTCGCGGGCATAAGCTAGTCTACCTATATCGGTTGTCATGGTATGGGCATGTGAAACGGAGGAATGAGAGGACATGTCGTGAGGGGGGAAGTTTTAAATATGAATTTCGATGGCTATATGAGTAAGGGAAGACCAAAGAACCGATGTATGGACTGTGTGAATGATGATATGGTTAGAAAGGGGGTGACTGTCAAGACGGCGCGGCGGCTAATAGAGGAAGTATGGTGTAGCGGTATCTACAACGCCACATACGAACAACGCGTCATACTGACGTCACGTAAAATCCTGCATCTCGCAAACAGAGTTTACCGCCCATGAATCATCGGGCAGTTGCCGCCTGTCACAACCCCCGTCTGGTCGGGGGATCCTCCCTTTTCTATGGAGTATGAGTGAACTTTACACCCTGTTCCTCATACCTCTATAATGAAAGAAAGGTCAAATAAATTAAATCATGAGACTCATCTCGTCCCATCGGAACAGGAGAGTGAGGGAAGAGTGGAACTTCATGTGTCTGCGCACACACTTGTGCACTATAATGTCTCCTGCGTAGATGGCTAGTCTCTGTTGTGATTGGCTAAATTGGGATAAGATCTTATGAGCAGGACAATGATGATATCTACCTGTATCTCCTTGAAGCAGCAGACCTGCTATCCAAGTCCTTATCTCTCGGCACACAATTCCTTTTGTCCTTATTTCTAACACTACTACATGGCGCTTCACTATCACATTTTTCTGTTTTCACTTTTCTTTTAACTGGCTTTTTATCAAATTCACACATATTATTTAGGGGTATAATAGGCATTTTGTGGCTTATACCGTTAACATGAGGTACAAAAGTTACAGGTATCAACGTCCCAGGCACTATGGGTACATTATTAACAGGTATTAAATTAACAGTGTTAAATTTTTGTTTAACTTTCTTCGACTCAACTTTTTCTGTTAAGGCTTTTTTTAACACTTCCTTCGCAGACTTTTCTTGTGTCTCTTCTACAGCTCGCATTTTAACTTGTTTACCGTTTGGCAGTTTGATAATTACTTCGTAATCTTCAATTTCAGTTTTGGGTTTTTTTTTGGCTGTGTCTTCAAAATCTGTATTTAGACTATCGACTATGAAATCTTCTAAGGATTTTTGACTCATAATTGGGGGTACTTCCTGTACCTTTTCTGTACTATCCCGTATCACAGTATCTTCGTATATTAATGTTTGTACTGGATTCTTTTCGACACTATCTTTTCGGACCATGTTGCTGATTTTAATAACGTTATTTGTGTATGACACGGAGTCTTTTCTTATATCTTTGTTTCGTTCGTCATGTTTTTCTTCAGTCTTGCCGACGATTCGACTTATGGTTGTTACTTCATTTGTTAGTTTAGATATCGTTGTTCGTTCAAACTCTTTGACTGCGCCCGATTCGTCGCTGGACGATCTGTCGAATAAAATAAACTTGTTTGTTTGAAAAAAATGTTGCCCCACACTAGGAATTTCTCCTGTATTGTGGGTGCGTTTACAAACATTTAAACTCACATACACAAACAGCCACAACACAATAAGAGAAGGTATTTATGCCAGATGGGACAGCTGCATTTAAAATGGTAACAAAACCATAACAAGCGGAACTGGCTATTAATAAAATCTCAATAACACTGGCCCGATCGCGACCTGGGGATCGAACGCTTAGCAGTATGCAACCACTAAAAAAAACCAAAAGTAAGGGCGGTGGCGTTACTTTGAAAAAGTATAATTTTATACCGTCTGAAAATCATATCAAAAATAGTTTTTCCTTAATGTAGAAGATGTGAGCGACAGCTGCTCCAGTAGTGAGGGAGTCCAAAGGCGTCAAAGTTGTAAAAAAACTTATGAAAAAGTAATTTCATACCGCGCCAAAACGTTAAGGGAATGTTTTTGGGATCATCTTCAACCAAAAAAAAAACCGGTCAAGTGCGAGCCGGCCTCACGCACCGAGGGTTCCATGTTCCATACAAAGTGAGTAGGTATTTAAATAGTTATCACGGGTTTTTTTTTTGTAATTTAACTACAAATTTACGGTTTTCGGCACTCGCAAGGGAATCAAAACCTATAGTGTACTTCCCTAGAATCATGAAATTTGAAAAGAAGCAATGTCATGTACCACAAGTAAAGGAAAAAATCCGAAAACCGTAAAAAAATACCGCCCCCCTTCCCCTCTTATCTGCGAAGTTTGCAAACAGAAAAATCTGAAATTATTCTATGTGAAGATTACAGGAAAAATAAAACGAAGTCTCTAAATAGCACACTTTTTCAGAAATCATCAACAAAAGTTACATTAGTTCCACTATCTGTCAAGTGATGGCGCTGACATAAAACTGCAATATTCTACACCGCAGTACACAGTGTTAAAATTCTCTGATGAATATAGGCCTCGCCGATGAAAATTTAAAAACATGATGGTACGGAACCCTCGGTGCGCGAGTCCGACTCTCTCTTGCCCGGTTTTTTTTTAAATAGCTTCTGCCTGATCCAAGATTACTTGCTTACCTGCTAATAGTAATATTTCTTTGGTTGTTGGTGGTGCTGTAGAGAGCGGAGTCCCCATCCATGTGAGGGAACACCATCTGAGGAGTGTGCAGCTCGTCTGATGATGATGCCAATTCCAGGGATAGGAGGCCATGCCTGCGGAAATAGGAATATTTTATTGAGTAGCTTGAGCAGGAATTGCAGTATCAGGACCATCAGGAACGTCAACCGCAAGTCCTAGGTCAACATTTTAGCAGATTACCGCCTAAGTCAGTTGACCATTGAAAAGTCATAATGACGCCATTATATTAGTAGATTACCAAACTTGTCAAAATCAACAATTATGAAATCAATGATAGACCATTCTGACACTATTGTAATAGCAGACTTGAGACCCTGCGCCTTTGCCCCCTGTATTAATAAACACTAATCTAGAAAGAAAGAAAAAGTATTTATTGCGACTCGTACAGGAAGATCACAAACTAAACTAAACACAGTTAAATAAAAATCCAAGTTATAAAAAAAAAAGTAACAAAAGGAAAATGAAACAAAGTCCTATACGAGACCAAAAGGCTCCTATCTCAGCATGATGCTGCGACATTTAAAAAATAAATGTCGCAGCGCTGGTATTCTGATAGGGCCCGCTGTGATGTCACGGGAAGTTACAGATATAAATAAATATGTAAAATATTAGCAAATAAATAAATAAATTCATTTCAACAAATCACAACTTTCAAATCTCAACTTACTTGGCCTCCATAGCCCTTTTGAACCCCTCATCGAAAGGATTGACACTCTGCAAGTCTTGGAACAAGCCAACCTCCTCACAGTTCCGGATGAAGCGAGTCGGTGTTGGTGTTTGGTCAGCTGGAAAATTATAAAGAGTTTTTATTACTTACATGATAAAGACTGGTTTTAGGCAGCTTCAGATAGAAAGAAGTGGAAGGAAAGTATTACAGAATTTTTCATTGTACAGAACATCAAGCTACCCGAAACTGTCAATTTTCCCAATCAACTTTGAACCTTATGCTTTAGCGATAGACTTGAAAATCTATTAAAGAAATTTGACAGATTGTAGTAGCTTGATGTATACTTAAGACTAAATGTTTATTAGAGAGACTAGCTTCTTCCCGCGAATTCGTCCGAGTAAAACTTCATAGTCCCCCGCAACGCATCCCGTCGCATCGCATCGCCTATCCGCTATTATTCCGTTTTAGCTTAGCGTTCATTGTGACTTTTTCTTTGTTTTTGCTCGGCTCCTTATGGTGCTAGCGTGATGTTAGGTAGCCTATAAACTTCTTCAAGGATTGGGCTATAAAATGCAAAAATATTTTTTCGAATCCAACTGATATTTCCAGAGATTAGCATGTTCAAACAAACAAACAAACCTTTCAGCTTTATTATTAGTGAAGAAGAAGATAAAAATATCGATTATCATAGATATACAAAGATCAGATCCTTATGTTGGACTCTTGAGGGGCTCGTGGCTACGTAATAACAGCCGCACGGGTCGATCGATCGAGTAACTTGGCGGGCCTGAACTTTGCGCAGAAGGCTGCGCAGTAAGATTTTTTAGGAACCAAATGGTGACATGAGGAGAGTGCGAGTGAGAGAACATGCGCGAAAGTTCTTAGTGCCTATGTTCAGCCCGCCAAGTTACGTCGGTCGTATTGTAAGTTACGCTTGCCGCGGTTGGTCCGTGAATGAGTGACCATCTTTACATACAGTCACGAGCACTAATATGTCAACACTAGGCAACTTTCGATTGCGATTTTTTCACGAAATAACGAATGCAACGTTGAAATACGATACTTTACATAAACCTATGGGTTCGAAAATACTGTGTTCGTGATAATATAAAATTTCGTTCAAAAATAAAGGAGAAAATCGCCTTTGAATAAAGCCAAGTGTATACATACTTATGCTCGTGACTGTACAAGACCCCTCCGTGCCTCGGGAAAGCACGTGAAGCCGTTGTTCCCGCGGTTGTCATTCGTAGATCTTTGACAGTCTTTACGGGTAGTCAGATGACAGAAAATGACAACAATCTTACCAATGCCTATCGTATTACCCAGTAACTGTGTTGTGGGGGTCAGATAGGCAGTCGCTCCATGTAAAATACTGGTATTCAGCTGCATCCGGTTAGACTGGAAGCTGACCCCAACATAGTTGGGAAAAGGCTAGGCAGATGATGATCCTTATGTTTGACTGTACCTTTAGGTCGCATAAAACACAATGTTTTTTTTTTACTTTGACTTGTAGGTGTTACAGTTATGAATGTTTAAATGGCTGCTTCCATGGTGTAGTGTTCCGTTTGAGTAAGGCCGCTTTCACATTAGAACGTTAGCAGCGCGACAGTAGCGCGGCAGAAGCAGAAACCTTCACGCACGCTTCTGTTTATAATAATTATGAAATTCTGACTGGGCGACCGTCGCGCGTCAGTCGCGCTGCTAAAGTCGCCTAAATGTGAAAGCGCACTCACTGCTGGACATGAAGTCCTGTATTTGATTAGACCAAGTGGAATTTAGAAAGGACTGGCCCACACTAGCCGAGGACAGAAGAGCTTAAAAAAGCGAGAAGAGGACCATTGTCTTGTAGTGGGAAGAAAACAGACTAGGTAGATAGGTAGTAAATGTGGATTTTTTCTGTAATAGCTCATTTTTTTATTTTTTTTTATTACTAAATGGGCCCGCTGTTGACCCCGATCACGCCTGATGGTAAGCGATAGATGAGGTCTATGATGGAACGAGCGTGCCCAGAAGATGCCTGTTCACTCTTGCTTTGAAGGCAGACGGGTTAAATGTGGGAGGGAACGCAGAGAGTTCCACACTTTGGCTGTGCGCATAATCAAAGTGGAGGAGAAGCGCTGAGTACGACTCGTGGGGATAATAATCATAATCTGATTTATGTCTGAATCAGGGCAACAGCATAATCAGCCTATAATGTTCTCACTGCTGGAACACAGGCCAGCAGGGTGTTGTGGGCTGCTGGCCGAAGATTGATTTGATTGATTGAAATTAATATCTCAGAGGGACAAACCAGTGCACAACAAATCGAAATTATGCATCATAAGTAGCAACAACGTGAATAATGTATTGTCACTAGCTGAAAACACGTTTGCAGAGACATAATTTATTAATATGTCACTATTCTCCTGCCTAACAGAGGAATTAAAAATCTGTTTAGTAACATCACTATGAAATTAGCTGACTACTCAAGATACGACTACTGCGTCATTTTTGTTGGAGACGAAGATTTTGTACAAACTAACAACTATCTTGACTTAACTATTTATATTAGACAGATGTTAATCACTGTGCAACACACTAATGTTATAAAATCCCTTTCGCTTCCCTTCCCTTCTACCCTTCCCCCCTCCCCTGATCCCTTCTACTATTATGTATAACTCGCGAATTGAAACTTGTAATAACTTATTATATCTTGACATTTATACTCATAACCACAGAGCATGTACTCATAAGTATGCTATACTGTTTGACACTAATCTAGAATTCACATTTGATCGTTCCATGTTTAAGCATAATGGAACAATTAACTATTACGGCATGGTGAATATATTTAATAATTTAAAATATTATGTTATACATACATAATGTGATAATGAAACTAATCCATTAAATGTAAATAGTAATGTTGTACAGCACCAGCAACATGACAGTATGTTTTTTCGTGGATAATAAAAATGAGTATGCACCCAATGAGTATGCATCCACTTTAATGCATCAGAACATAGCAGGACTGCTTAACAAAATTGATCTCATAGAAGCGTTCATTTCAGTTTCGAATGACAATAACTCAAAACAAAAATATTCTGGAAAACACTTCTCTCAGCCAGACATTAACAGTAGTAGTATTTTCTTGCGTCCTTGCACGGAGTCTGAAATCATGAGAATAATTAATTCTCTAAATAATAAGAAATCAGTAGGTTATGACGAGATCTCTACAATTGTGATAAAATCATGTGCAGAAGCACTCTCTCCCATTCTATGTCATTTAATAAATACATCATTAACAAACGGTGTTTTCCCGGGTAAATTAAACAATTCCATAGTCAAACCTCTATATAAGACTGCACACTGGATATTAATAATTATAGACCCATCACTCATATACCCATACTGTCTAAAATTTATGAAAAAGTCATGCACCATAGACTACGTAAGTTCTTGAACAAAAATAAAATAATAAAAGAAGAGCAAAACGGCTTTCAAAAAGGCAAGTCAACAACACTAGCAGCTTTCTCTCTTGTTAAGTCTATTACAGAAAATATTGATAAAAAACCACCTGTAACTGTTGTCTACCTTGACATGAGTAAAGCGTTTGATTTAGTAAATTACGAGAAGCTGTTAGATAAATGCGAGCGCTATGGCATTCGGGGTCCGGCACTAGATTGGCTCCGAAGCTATCTCTGCGGTCGGACAGTGCGTAGAAGTGCATAAACAAAAATTTGACATCAACAACCTACAGATCTCACTTTAAGGGCAATCGGTCAGGAGTACCACAAGGTAGTATATTAGGACCTCCTCTATTCCTCCTGTACATAAACGATTTACCGAATGCCACCAATCATAAATGCGTGCTGTTTGCCGACGATGTCTCAGTGATTGTACCTAGCAATAATAACACTCAAAACCATGAAAAAGAAGTACACGAGACAATAAATGACATGGTTGGTTAACACTAAATGACCTTAGGGTGAACTTGTCCAAAACCTTACATTTAACAAAATTACATTTACAAAAACATTACATTTTAGCAACTAAAATCAAATTAAAAAACATAATTTCAACATTACATTCGAAGAAGAAAAAATAAATAGAGGTGTAAATATTAGATTTCTTGGTATTACCTTAGACGAGCATTGCAATTGGAAACTACATGTAAATACGGTATCCAAGAAACTCAATAGATTAGTTTACGCTTTGAAACAGTTAAGGAAAACCGTTAGTGAGACAGCAGCTCTTACTGCTTATCACGGCCACGTAAGCTCCATCTTAAGGCACGGGTTATTGTTAGGGTCAGTTCACACCGAGACGCGACGCGACGCTGCACGCACACTTTTAAAAGAGTGACTCAAAATATACTTTATTTTCTACACGAAAAGGTACACATTGCATTGTGAGAGTTCAGAATACGTTGCGCGGCGTCGCGCTGCACCGCGCGGCGTCGCGCTGCGCCTCGCGGCGTAGAGCGGCAGCGCGCGGCGTGCGAGAGCGGCGCTGCGCAGCGCGACGCCGCGAGGCGCAGCGCGACGCCGCGCGGCGCAGCCGAGGCCGCCGTGGCGACTTGTCTCCACTGCGCCGCGCGGCGTCTAGCTGCGCCGCGCGGCGTCTAGCTGCACCGGGCGGCGTCTAGCTGCGCCGCGCGGCGTCGACCTCGCGACGTTGGGATGCGTCTCGCGGCGGCGCGCGGCGCAGCGCGACGTCACTGGCCTGTTCTAGTATCGTCACGTCACGTCGCGTCGCGTCGCGTCTCGGTGTGAACTGACCCTTATGGGGCAACTCGACACACATCAGTAGAGCTTTCATTATACAGAAATAGTGTGTCCGGGCAATATGTAATGTCGGGCCTTTTGAGATATGCAGGCCGCTTTTCAAAAAAACTAGGAGTACTTACTCTTGTATCTATGTACATAATGGAAATTGGGATGTTTATTAGAAACCAATTAGTAATGAAAACCGTAAATATATTTCAAGAGACCCTACGAAATTGGAAATTCATACTTCTTGTAGAAGCGCATTACATAAAAAGAATAGCTATAGGATGTCCATCAAAGTATACAACCATATTCCACATCGGTTGAGAGAACTTCCCTTATATCAGTTTCAAAAGCAAATGAAATTATGGTTAATAGAGAATTGTTTTTATACCTTAGATGATTTTTTTAACTTTAAGACTTAATCCCTATAAAATATGACCTATTTTATCTGTGAAATTTTGTATTTTGTATTTTATTGTTCCTGTAACTGTAAATTTTCGCATGGGTGAGATGTGTAAAGCACTACTTTATTGTAACACCAATTGTACACCATATCTCTGGCGAAATAAATGATTATGATTGATGTCGGGACGTTGAATTGAAACGGACGAATTCTGCATCGCGCAAGCAGAGTTTACCGCACAACTAGCATAATTATACAACAAAATTTTTAGTATATGCGAAATGCGAAACCCGAAACACGTGTCTAGTATTTTTATGTAAAGAATCTATGTACAAAATGTCAAAACTGTATCATGAAAAATCACAAAGTTATAAGCTTGTTAAGTTACCTGTTTGTCCGTACAAAAACATGCTCACCCACGCCGGTCGCGCCGCGCCGTCGTCGCTCGGTGTCCAACTTTTAACCTTTTTAAAATATTTTTGGGACAAAATATAACATGGGGTAAAAATTATTGGAATCGATTCAGTTACTTATTCGGAACAAGTTACATTCAGGTTTCGCATATACTATAAATAACGTTGTATATGCTAGTTGTGCGGTAAACTCTGCTTGCGCGATGCAGAATTTTCGTCACGTCAGTGTGATGCGTAGTTCGCATGTGGCGATGTAGATGTCGCCACACAACTCAGACAGCTCTCAGAACCCTAGGGAACCCTATGGAAAACGTGGGAGGAGCCTAAAGGAAACTCGCAGAGGCCTTGGGCCTGTTATTATATCACTCCACCTACGTCAGAATACAGTTAATAAATAGTTAGGTTAGTGACTATAATTTAATCTAATCAGATAACAAACACTTCAATATCAAATGAATCACTACCAAGGGGATTCCAACGTAACATCAGACCTTTATTCCCTAAGCAGATTTGTTCACTATCTTCTGCATGCGACTTCGCCTGCATGGTTGTCGAAAATTATCCCACAGATACGTGCTACCGGGACAAAAATCCAAATCTTATCGAAATCCATTCAGTAGTTTAGGCATGAAAAGCTAACAAACAGACAGTTACTTTCGAATTTATAATATTAGTATGGAAAGGCTAAAAGTCACCCAAAGGGCAATGGAGAGGGCTATGCTTGGAGTTTCCCTGCCTGCGTGATCAAATCAGAAATGAGGAGAACCGCATGAGAACCAAGGTAACCGACATATCCCGAAGAATTGCCAAACTTAAGTGGCAGTGGGCAGGGCACATTACTTGCAGAACAGATGGCTGATGGGACCGAAAGGTTCTGGAGTAGCGACCGCGTACCGGAAGGCGTAGCATTAGAAGGCCACCTACAAGGTGGACCAACGACCTTGTGAAGGCTGCAGGAACCCGTTGGATGCGAGAAGAACAGAACCGGTCGTAGTGGAGGTGCTTGGGGGAGGCCTATGTCCAGCAGTGGACGTCTTTCGGCTGAAATGATGTATGGATAGTATGGAAGTACTATGGGTAAGCACATTAAGCCGTTGGTCCTGCACCTGATCACTCTATGGATGAGTGCGTGCGCCTGTGTCTGCACACACAATTGTAACTATATTACTATCTCCTGAATTTATGGCTAGTCTCCATTGAGAACTTGAGATTGGCTGTCATGGCCAAAATTCTGGAGGGCTTCTATAGATCGGAAAAGAAATACTTGGTAGTATTTCTTTCTGTCCTCTTGATTATCTATTTGTATACAGGTTTCTGTGAGAAATAAACCTATTTTTCTTTCTTTCTACGTAATAGTGGACGAGCCTTTCGTCATGAACTGGTCACTAATTGAAACACTGGACTTTATTACCTATTACCTAACACCGGACTTTTATTGAGAAATTACAGATGGAAACATCCAATTCTACTTTGCTCTGAACTGAGGGTCATAGCCAGATGTTGCTGGAATCTAATTGTTTGCCCTGAAAGCAGTGTGTAATGTGTATCGTTTGATAATAAAATTATACGAATAAGTACGTGTTGTCCCTGGTTTTACTCAAACATTGTTGGATCGATTAAAACTTCAAAATAAGTTTTTGCAATTTTCCTACAGATTCGTGACCCCCTTCCTACTAGAGTACTAATATAAGACAATCATCATCTGCTGAGCCTCCCCAACTATGTTGGGTTGGCTTCCAGTCTAACCGGATGCAGCTAAATACTAGAATTGTACATGAAGCTACTGTGTAAGACCATTGAGGTTTAATTAAAATAGTTTTTAGTACAAAAATCCTTACCAACAAACGCTGCTTTCTGCTCCGAACCCAGCGATAACACCATGTCATGTTTTTTAGTGTGCACATTCAAATGATCTTCATTAGTAAACGTCATGCCACAGTCGGGCATAGTACAAGCAAACGGTTTCGCCGGCTCCACCATTTTTCCTATATTATAATGATAAAACCAAGATAACTTTTAAAAGACCTTTTTTTTTCCTGTTTAAATTTTAGGCTGCAGTAAACATTTTATATACTTTCTGCAGCTTTAACTGGTCGTGTTTTGAGAAAAGTATGTTAACACTTTAGTTTTTGTTAATTGTTTGGTTGTTACCGAATTTTGAACATCATTTATTTATTTTAATTCACACTAATAAAATTCCGAAAAACATAACTAGCTGCGTTCCAGTACTGTTTTTTTTTTTTACATAATATGCAACGTTTCGAATGAAAGAGAGGTGCGATACTTCACCCTGAAGGTAAAAGAGACAGTAGGTATGAATTGCTTTTAAAATCAGATTTTGTAAATGGAAGAACCGATTCTTTTTGACAAGCCATTTTGACGTTACGTTTTGTTTTATATTTTGTTGATGATCTAAATAATAACAAAAAAGGGTTCTGTAGATTTAAAAATTAATGAAATCAAAATATTTACTAAACATTTTAATAATGATCTTTCAAAAAAATCCAGCAGTTAACAAATTGCATATTAACAAAAACAGAACAACGAATAAAACATAAGTACTTTTGCACCAATATTCATAATAAGTACTAACATAACAAAGTGAAATACAGGGTGTTAGTGCTCCTGAAAATTATAGTGAAAAAGTGCCATTAGTACAAAAGTAACAAAGAGATTAACATTTAATTTAGGATTTGATTAGATTTTAAGATTCGTTTTGGAAAAGTAAGAAGTGTATCTTTCAGGGGAGTATCCGTGTATTTTGACTTGGTGTGGCTGGTAAGAGCCGATTTCACGTCCAAGGGTCCTATCAAACAGAGGGTAGACGGTCGATCTCTTCTTCCTTGGTGACTCTTGCATTTGTTGGTTCGGGTATGGATCTACGTAGCGCCTTCCGTTAATATCGTTGCCATCCGCTGTCGGGAATATCGGGGGCTAAATTAATAAAATATTGACGTTTAACTATTCGCAAAAATACAACTTACTTCTAATAGAAATAAAACTTAGAAAAGGATAGATAATACTTTATTTTGTTACAATTTAAGTAAGACCAAAAATTGTATTGTTGATTGTGAAGTATTGCAATCAACAAAAGAAAAACTAATTACTTAACTACGTTACATGCAAGGCCATTCTATAAATTACTAGGATACTACTAAGCATAAATTATCAGTCAATTAAGCCGACAGTCACTTGATCTTCCCGACATTATGATATTTTTTTCGTACTGCATTGGTAATAAGAATATTCAAAGTGTACTAATAATTTCTAAGACACCAGAATAACAACATGCTTGCTAAAGTTACGCCATTTTACCAAAATTACCCAATACAATGAGTTGGTACTGTGAATTAAATTTTTAGTAAAAATATTATAATTTTTGAGCCAGGGAAGTGGCCTATTCAAGAGCTAATAACAACTTCTCCTTGCCTGCTCCTCTGCTGTTGAAGATGCCTGGTGCGGGTTGTCCCTGGGGCTCACCTACGACGGTGTTCTGCTGGATACCGCTCATTCCCACCACTGCCGGGTTAGGCTCGTTCTGCTGGCCCTTCCAAGGCCTGTAAAATTATGTGACAATGTAAGTTACGATAAAGTGAGTAAAATGTTGTTTAGTGTTAATTTTGCTACTTTGCATCAGTGGACTTTTTGACAGATTATAGGCTCCATCTTAAAGCTATCTACGAGAAATCTCCACTAATTGATAAACTGTAGGTATATTTCCATAAGGGTGTTGGTGCTTAAGAATTAAATTCAATCTTACTTGTCGGGGAACAATTCACCGGGCTGTCCGCGTGTTTGTACTATTCTCTCACCGTTAACTTCAACGACGCACCTCAGACGTGCGCAGCAAGTTGGAAATTCTGGATAAATAATGGTAATCCAAATTACTTAATTATATTAAATATCAATAGGTGTGATTTAGAAGTTTTCTTAGTCATTTTTTCATTTTAGCTGTAATTAGAACAGTTAAACTATCTATAAAAAAATAAATAAGTGTACCGAGTGTAGTTTCAATACATACCAACATTTTCATCTTCAATGTATTCGTGACATTCCAATGCATTTTCAGGAATTTTCGGTTTTCTACATCTGAAGAATCAGTAAAATTACACATTAGTTTTAAGAAAAAATGGTCACAGATTCAGTAGAGTAGTCATAAATAAAATCCTCCAGACCGTATTTCGGCCACGGCGGCCAATCTCAACGGAGACTAGCCTTCGGCGCGGGAGATATTATAGTGCACAAGTGTGCGCGCAGACACAGGTGCACTCCCTCTTCCCTCACTCTCATAGTCCGATGGGACGGCAATCCGACACGGCCGGAGAGAGATCAGGCGCAGGACCAACGGCGTAACATGCTTTCCGAGGCACGGGGGTATCACACCGCCAACTTCCAAACTCCGGGCTGTTACTAAGAAATTCCTTATGGAAAAACTCAATAACACTTTGCCAGACCCGGGAATCGAACCCGGGACCCCACGCTCAGCAGTCGCGCTTGCGACCACGAGACCAACGGGGCAGTCAAAAGAGAGAGAGTAGAGTACTCATACAAACGTGTTCAATGGTGAGTTTGTTGTAAAGGACGATAGTAAAAGTCTTCTTCAGCGAAGTGCATGGAGCGTCAGCCGAAAACATGTTTGGTAATGGTTTCCGGGAACGACCCTTTCACCCCCTGACCGACTTATCGCATATTATAAGATCACACTGATGATGCTCCTCGATAACCGGTTTATATAGATAGAAGAATTGTGAAGTTAATATTAATAGTCATCCCTTAACTATCGCCGTCTAAAAACAAAACGAGTTCAAACTTTGATCTAGCCCAAACCTTGGACGTTGTAATTAGACGATCGAGGATGGTGTTATGGTCTCCCCTGTAGACCTCCAAGTCTGGCAATGAAATGAATATTTACCCAACAGCAGCGATGAAGTACTTCCCGTCCCGAATCTCGCACCGATACCGATGACACGTGTAATGGTCGGACCATTCCTGCCACGGTTGATAGCCTTTCCTTGAGTATTTATCCACGCAGGCTTGATCTGAAAGGTTCAGCCGTTACATTGAAAATGTGTGCAAAAAAAGCTGCCAGTGTTTTCTGAAGAGTAGAAAGATCTATGTATGAAAGTTTGGTGGTTAAGATAAGTCATTATCATAAAATCAGCGCGTACTTTAATCGATACGTGTATGACTTTTTGCAGCATGTGTCGCCCCCGAACAGAACTTTAAAATGAACCCGTAAGGAGAACACACATGATAAGTGAAATTCATAGCCGGCACTACTATGTCACAGCTGGTGTTCAAGTAAATTTACGAATAGGCTTAAGAACTAGAACCAGTGAAAACTACACCATTGATACTTAGGGTAGCTTTGTGTAATGTTTATACTTAGTTACACAACACAAAGAAGTTGTTACGTTTACAAATAAATGAACACAATGCCTCTAATTCCGTGTTTTACAGTTTAACTCACTAGAAATTGTGATGTGTAAATTGAAGTAAAATATGTACTTGCTGTGCAAGTTATCTATGGTAAAAAACAACACAGATTATGAATTCTTTGGAAAATACTGTCTCCGTTGAGTAAATTTGAGTTTCAGAATGATAGATCAATAACTAGTGCAAAAGAAAAGGTGCATCTTGTAGGTACAAACGCTAGAACATCAAGCTACTACAATCTGTCAAATTTCTTTAATAGATTTTCAACTTTATCGCTAAAGCATAAGGCTTAAGGTTGATTGGCAAAATTTGACAGTTTCGGATAGCTTCAAGTGCTGGCGTCTGTACCTATAATATTTCGTAAAAAATAAAACTTACAGCTCACATCCTCAGCAAAGATAATAGGAAATAAAAGATGGAATAAGAAAATTAGAGTTCCCAACTGCATTTTCACCATGTCAACTTCAGCTGTAATTACACACAACACTACTTTGGTCACCCTGTATGCTTGAACTGTGGTAACGAACTAATTTAAATTGGAGCAACTCGGTCTAGAAATACACTTCTTGTAGCGAAATATTTATAAAACAATGATTGAGAAGACACCGTCTAAAAGGCGAAAAGAAGTAAAATATTTTGCCAATTCTTGTGGGTTTCCGCGAAAAATTTCAACAAACATAAGCATGGGATCCGGGTTGAATGTTTTGCTTATTAATCTTCATAACATTCTTCTTCCTCAAAACATACCAAGCGAATTAAGAGAAGTTAACATAACAGTCTAATAATTTCCGTGAGAGTGCAACAGCTGTTACGAAAAAAAGAACAATTATTTAATCACCAAAATTATCTAGTTACCTACTTATACCTAGTGTAGCTGTTTTATTCTATAGTAAAATTCTCTTTCAAAGAAAGCCTTTGCATTCAATATGAGCAATTCTTATTTACTGCAGCTAACTTAAAACATTTCATAAATTTAAAAATAACAATTACATTTTTTATTACTGAACAAAAACTTACCCATTTTAAAAGGTGATTTTTCCAACAAAGCACGGAACAATAGTCAATCATAAAGTTTGTCGATAAATGAAGGAAAACCAGATTGTGGAGTTCGCGGTCGATTTCGCGATGTGTTTTCAGTTGCATAGGTTACATTCTAAGAACTTGACCATTGTCTTTCCCATTCATTGTTGTGTGTTTAATCAAGTTTTCATGTGAGTATTTTTTTGTTTTTATTTATATAGGCTTTTCTTGAGGGTATTGCTGATCATTGGTTGACCTATCAAATTGCCTTTAAGTTAACATAAAATGTACAGACGCCAGCAGGTCAACCTACCCGAAACTGTCAGATTTTCCCAATCAACCTTGAACTTGAACCTTATGCTTTAGCAATAAAGTCGAAAATCTAATAAAGAAATCTGACAGATTGTAGTAACTTGATGTGCTGGCGTCTGTACAGACGCCAGCACATCAAGCTACCCGAAACTGTCAAATTTTCCCAATGAACTTTGAACCTTATGTTTTAGCGATAAAGTTGAAAATCTCAAGTTGAAAACCTCAAGGTTGCCGTGAAGAGATCGCAGAAAGCGATAAGGCCGCCCATTGTATATTTTGTTGTAGTGTTTGAGTGTTTCTCATGTTATGTATTTTTGTGGTGTACAATAAATTATATATAAATAAATAAATTATAAATCTATTAAAGAAATTTGACAGATTGTAGGAGCTTGATGTGCTGGCGCGTCTGTACCTAAATTACGTAAATAAAAATAAACAGTAGACAGAGTAAAATAAACCCTGTGCCTATAAGACTTGCCATAGAAAGGAAAACCAAGAACTTTATTGAACGAACGCTTCAATTATTGAAGCGTTCGTTCAATAAACTTCTCGGTTTGTAACACCTTATGACGCAATTATTGCGTCCTAAGATACATATATTTTAGTTAAGGTCTTGAAAAAATTCTTTCAGATAACCTACGTATTCAAAAATGCTGGTGAACCTACCAATATTTTGTGTCCAAATGTGGCCCATTAATATTTTCACCCAATTCTAACTCAGAGCTTCGTATTGATGATTTCAGTGATTATTATTTCTGTAATTAAATATTGTTGCCGTTGTGTCTATTTTTTTTTCATAGTAGGAACTTGATACTGCGCTACAAATTGCAAAAAAACGTAATATTTGAATTTCGCGGGGTACTTTTACGTAGTCTCCTTGCGAATTAGAGAAATAGTAAAAAAACGTTTTTAGAAAAATCTAAATTATAACCATTTCTATTCTATTGTAGGCAATCAAATGTAACCGTTTTTTAATTCACATACTGATCACCAAAACCATTTCTGTACTTGAACGCGTCAATAACATAAACAACGAATGCTTGCTTGCGTAAAAACTTAAAACCACAGAGTACTTTCATAAAACGAAACGTCAGCTGTCAAAAGCTATGCGAAACCCGATGTCACCAGCGCGGTATAAAATTATTTTTTTATAATATTCTGATATATTTTTCACAATAAAATAATACAGAATTTCAAAGTTGAAGAAGTTACAAATGAGGTGAGTGCACTATTTTACATGATTTCGTTAGTTGATAATGAGAATTTTATCATTGAACATTGAGGTGTCGATTTTTGATATTTTTAATATATTCTCCTTGAATTCGTTGCATTTTGTGCATATTGTTTTCTTTTTTTACATAATTAATGAGTCTGCCAATTTGTAGGTCGAATGAGGTGCCTCTAGAAAGGGTTATAATATAGATTCATGATGGTACTTGCTACCCACATTTTGTATTTATTATTTTATTTTATCTTGAGGAAAAGTGGGTATAGAAAAAACAATTTATGTTTTTTTTAATAGGGCTACAAATAGACATGCAATAGAAAAATAACATTTTCTTTTTGCCTGGCATAGCGATACTATTTTTTACCTCTTTTTGTTTGTTCTATTTTTTAATTATAACTATCACAAGAAATATGTTAGACTACATAACGTCGCTTAAGTTCTAACACCGCGGAAGTCATTTTTTTGACAAAATACGTATTGTATGTCATTCGATAGAGAATCGCAAAATTTTGTTTTAAAATTGGATGTGTCTACATGAATTAAACATATTTTAATTTCTATATTGAATAAACCTAAATATGAACAGTTGTTTGAGGCTAAATAAAACGGATTTTTTGCCCTCCTGAAAAGTTGCGTATTTTGACTTCTGCGGTGTTAGAACTTAAGCGACGATAAGCAGAATCTTTGTACAGTGAATACATAAGAGATTACAATAAGAATTCATTATTATAACTGTAAGAAAAGTTATTTTAAATGCCATTAAACTACTGTGAACTTCTCTAGGTTTTGTGTAAATACTATACTATACTACACACTACTACCTACACTTATTTGTAGGACATTATTTCTATTCATAACTTAATTTATTCTAAACTAAACCGCAATATTATTAGAAAGGAGTCATCATCTGCCTAGCCTTTTCCCAACTATGTTGGGGTCGGCTTCCAGTCTAACCGGATGCAGCTGAATACCAGTATTTTACATGGAGCGACTGCCTATCTGACCTCCACAACCCATTTACTGGGTAATACGATTCCTTTTTGTAAGACTGGTTGTCAGACTTTCGGGCTTCTGATGACCCGTAACAACTGTCAAAGATCCACAAATGACAGCCGGGACCAACGGCTTTACGTGCTTTCCGAAGCATGGAGGGTCTTGTTAAGTACAGATGGTCATCCATCCACGCTAGATCAGTTAGTATTTGCCTAAAGAGGTTTTCAGTTATTTCAATTGCACCTGATACCTCCACAACCTAGTTATAGTAGTTCTATATCACGAAGCGACACGTGCTTTACTTGTGGTAACCAAGTGTCACAAACACGCTGTGAATGTGTGCGTGAAGACGAGTAGTGTCAGCACATAACACACACACACACACCCCCCCACCCCCACACACACACACCCACCCCCACCCCCACACACACACACCCACCCCCACACACACACACACCCACCCCCACACACACACACACACCCACCCCCACACACACACACCCACCCCCCCACACACACACACCCCCACACACACACACCCCCTCACACACACACACACACCCCCCTTACACACCCCCAAACACACACACTACCGACTTCGCCATTGTCTCGGACGGTACCGAGAGCTCCTGCGCCTACACACACATTCACAGTGTGTTTGTACACGTCATCATGGTAACCACAAATAAAGCGGGCGTCGCTTCGTAAGATAAAAATACTGTACAGCCGGAACCAACGGCCCAACGTGCTTTCCAAGTCACGGAGTGGTCTTGATATGTAATGGATGGTCACCCATCCACGAACCGACCGCGGCAAACGTAGCTTAACCTTAGATAGACCTGTGCGGCTGTTATCATTTAGCCAAGAGCCCCGACTGTATATAGCTGTAGAAAGTAGTTATTGGGAGCAAAAACATTGTAACATCGCCACCATTGTCTTTGGCACTTTCACTCTATGTATGGAATGCCATGCTATTATAGCTCTGTGGTTAATTGTCACTTATATTCGTAACGGGTGTGAGTTCGCGTCTAAACAATGTATGCATAATTAAAAAAAAATTAAGTTAAATATAAATGTATTCCTCCCTGCCTAGCCTTTACCCAACTATGCCTTTTCCCAACTATGTTGGGGTCGGCTTCCAGTCTAACCGCATGCAAATGAATACCAGTATGTTACATGGAGCGACTGCTATCTGACCTCCACAACCCAGTTTTTGGGTAATACAATACCCCTTGGTAAGACTGGTTGCCAGACTTTAGGGACTCTGACCACCCGTAACGACTGCCAAAGATCCACGAATGACAGCCGGGACCAACGGCTTAACGTGCTTTCCGAGGGACGGAGGGCTCTTGATATGTAAAAATGGTCACCCATCCACGGACCAACCGCGGCAAGCGTAGCTTAACCTGATCGATTGTGTCGTGCGGCTGTTATTACTTAGCCACCATCCCCTCTATATATAAAGAGGGGCTTGTGGCTAGACAGTCATATAATATCATAAATAAATAAATATACGACCAATATTATAGATGATATAACATGAAAATATCTATAATAAATTAATAATAGAATACTGTTCTATTCGAATTTCTTTTGTTTTTATTAGAAAACACGTTATAAGTATTTAGAGACTTCACATTATAATCGGCTGAAATGACACATGCTTTTCAACTTTAAACTCGTGCCATCGCGTCACACGTGTAATTTTAGCGATGACACATCTGTTGGTCACAAGTTGGCGCAGTGGTTAAGTGATTGACTGCTGCGCTGCGTGTCGCGGGTTCGATTCCCGCACGGAACAAATATTTGTATGACCTACAGATAGTTGTTCCGGGTCTGGCTGTTTGTGTATATGAATTTAAATGTTTGTAAACGCACCTACAATACAGGAGAAATTCCTAGTGTGGGGCAATGTTTATAGTAAAAAAAAAAAAGGTCTGAGAATTGCTGTTTACTTGGCTGACTGTACCATTTTATCAATATGTATCTGTGAATGTAGGACGGAATGAAATAACTTTAAAAGTTAAGTATGGTCGCCTAGCCAAAATTTCTTGTTGCTAAGAACAAATTCTCGTCATCATAATTTTTTTTGCAAAACTATGCGTCTTTGTAGTATTGTAGAAAACATTTCTTTCGTGTATCAATTTTCTATGTTGGGTTAAAAAAAAAAAACCCCCCAAGAATTAAAAAAAAAAACAATTACAGGCACAATTGCACAAAAAAACAATTTCTGACTGACCGACCAGTCTGGTCAGTCAGAATGATGAAGCTAGTTGCCTGGGTCGCCTTCCAGTTTAACCGGATGCGGCTGAATACCAGTGCGTTACATGGAGCGACTGTCTATTTGACTTCCACAGCCCAGTTACCGGGTAACACGATACCTCTTGGCAAGACTAGCTGTCAGTCTTTCGGTCTTCTGCCGACCCGTAACGACTGTCAAAAATCTACGTAACGAATAACGGCCGGGACCAACAGATTAACGTGCTTTCCGTGGCTCACGGAGAGGTCTAAGTATAGAATGAGTAATCACACATCCACGGACCAAACGCGGCTAACGTAGCTCAACCTTGATCGATTGAACCTTGTGGCTGTTATTTAGCCACGAACCCCTCAAACTACCTCCTGGTATTTTCAATAAATAAACAACACTTAATTCTCACTTTTGGTTCCAGTAACTTCAAAACACATCGCTCAAATGACGAAGAATTAACATCACCATCCTCAGATGAGAAGATGGACACGGGATCCGAGTCCTTTCGGTCCCAGGACACCCCCAACTCGGTCCTATCCTCCGACTTCGAAGGCGACCACCCGGAACCGGTCCTAAGACTCCAAAATCCGGAAATACTCCGGCTTTCAGAACCAGAACGGCTTAACGACAGTCTCATAACGAAAATGTCGAATTTGCACTTAGACTCTCCTCGTCCTAAAAACCTTGGTATCAGTCCTCCGAAATTCAGTTCCACTTTAACTTTAACTACCAACCATCCTCTCATGAGTCCTGATGAGAATTATCCGGATTTAATCCCGAAAAAGGTCCATAAAATCGATGACGAGAAAGACCTTAGCCTGTCCAGTATTGAAGACGAGAGGCCGAACGAAAATAATGGCTTCTACAGTCCTCAAAGAAATACTTCAAAAAACAACCTCTATTTCACGGAAAGTTTTGCCACAGCCGAGAGCCATGATTTGACGGGGTTCAGGAGTCACGATTTGGACCTGACAGTTCCTCCTGATGTGGCGAGGGTGGATAAGGTGGAACGAAGGAAAATAGTGCCAAAGCTAAGGGATGGGACGCCCCAAAGACCGGATGGGATGCTAATGTTTATTGAGGAGAAGCATATGCAACAAAGTACTCCGAAAACACAGCCTGTGGATATTAGCGCTAATGAAGAGTTTCATTCGGTGAGTTTTTTTTACATGTTTGAGGAATATGTCATGAGGAAAGTCTGAATCATAATGTATGTGTGTATGGGTCGCTATAAGAGTAGGGGAAGACCAAAGAAACGATGGATGGTGGAAGATGATTTGGCTAGAAAAGGGGTGACTACCGAGATGACGACTAATAGAGAAGTATGGACGACGAAAACATGTTGCGCTGACCCCAAATAAATTAGACCATGAGACTCATCTCGTCCCATCGGACTATGAGAGTGAGGGAACAGTGAGTGCGCCTGTGTCTGCGCACACACTTGTGGATTATAATATCTTCTGCGTGTGTTAGATTAATTAAGTATATCTGTTTAAATATGGTAGCTTTGAATATCAGAATGGTCACTAGTTATTTATTAAGTGTACCTATATTAGGGAATAAAGTATAATCTGTATGTAAGTAGGTTTACCTCAATAAAGTATAATCTATATGTAAGTAGGTATGTCTAAATATTACCCAAATATAAAGCTTTGACTATCAGTATGGTTACTAGTTATATCATATGTGTAATACCTATGAATATGGTATGTAGGGGATGGATTTTAGGTTATTAGTTATATCATATGTGTAATACCTATGAATATGGTATGTAGGGGATGGATTTTATAAAATAAAGCACAGAAAGACAAGACCAGGTGTTTATTAGAATTTAGGCTTGTCAGTAGTCAGAAAGCTGGTCGTCCGTTCGCAAATCTATTCAGCATGGAGAAGAACGGACAAGAAACTCCATGGAAACAGTATTATAGTATTATATCAACATATTTATTACATTTATTATATTGTCATAAATTATCGTTATTTTTAAAAACAATTAATTCTATCTGTTGGACAATGGTCCAAGGAAATCAGAATAATAGCAGCATAATAACAGTAGCTAGGAATACACCTTAAAACATTAGCAATATTGGCCATATTATAACAATACAGAAACAACATAGTTATCAGCAGTAATCAAGTAATTAATATTAACTAACGGTCCAAGGAACTCAGAATAATAGCAGCATAATAACAGTAGCTAGGAATACACCTTAAAACATTAGCAATATTGGCCATATTATAACAATACAGAAACAACATAGTTATCAGCAGTAATCAAGTTATTAATATTAACTAACGGTCCAGGGAACTCAGAATAATAGCAGCATAATAACAGTAGCTAGGAATATTCCATTATACACATTAAAACATTAGAAATATTGGTCATATTATAACAATACAGAACACCATAGTTATCAGCAATAATCAAGATAATAATATTAACTTACATGACATCTGGTCGATCTATTCCACATAATAACGGCACTAGTATCTACTAATCAACTGAAGATTTACCGGACAACAACTGCCCTGATAAAATCATTACCATCCTTTTTATATCCTACCAACGTCTTTTTCGTCAAACATCGCCACAACAATACCGCCATTTTGAACCAATCACAGATCATCATATATTTTGGATTAATATCTTCCAATACCGGTAATTATATACAAATCTTGTGTAGTGTAACCGTTTTAAAACATTAGAATGTAATTAAGCAATTTAATAAGAGTTGATTCGTAATTCTTAAAAGTCTTTAAAAATAATATGAACATCAACTGACAGTATTGTGCCAATCGTTTGAAACAACCTACTATATTAAAATAGCAATATTAAATCTAAGATATAGTACAAGTGTTATTAAATATGATTTAATCATTTATAGTCATAGCTTAGATGTGATTTTGACAAGTTAAGACTTATTTTTTTGTAAACACAATATTCAGTCAAATTAGGTACTTCTACATTGGTCCCAAGCTTCGTAAATATGGCAGATGCCATTATCCAACAAACAATATTGTAATATTATTATTATATCATAGTGAATTATCTAACACGTGCTATCTCCGTTGAGATTGGCTGCCTTGGCCGAAATTCGGTCTGACTATTCATAGAAGTTCGCCGGTTGCGACGTTTCGCTAGCTAATCTAACCCTACTACTCTGTCTTTATCCTGCAGGTGGCTAACTTGTCCTTGTATACTCTGTCTTTATCCTGCAGGTGGCTAACTTGACCCTGTATACTCTGTCTTTATCCTGCAGGTGGCTAACTTGACCCTGTATACTCTGTCTTTATCCTGCAGGTGGCTAACTTGACCTTGTATACTCGTGTCTTTATCCTGCAGGTGGCTAACTTGACCCTGTATACTCTGTCTTTATCCTGCAGGTGGCTAACTTGACCTTGTATACTCTGTATTTATCCTGCGGGTGGCTAACTTGACCTTGTATACTCTGTCTTTATCCTGCAGGTGGCTAACTTGACCCTGTATACTCTGTCTTTATCCTGCAGGTAGCTAACTTGACCTTGTATACTCTGTCTTTATCCTGCGGGTGGCTAACTTGACCTTGTATACTCTGTCTTTATCCTGCGGGTGGCTAACTTGACCTTGTATACTCTGTCTTTATCCTGCAGGTGGCTAACTTGACCCTGTATACTCTGTCTTTATCCTGCAGGTGGCTAACTTGACCCTGTATACTCTGTCTTGATCCTGCAGGTGGCTGAATGGTGCGAGTCTCCGTCTCACCTGCGATCGATGCCTAACTTCGAGTTGCCGATTGAGATGTCAAGCAGTATAGGAATGCATAACGTAAGTCATCATCTGTCTAGTCAAATGTCATTTATATTCAATATAGGCTGATAATCAGCAATTTTCGAACGTCAAAATTACATATGTGGTTGATCGCGACGATAGGTCGTGGTGGAGTAAATGAAATTGTAGCGGACTGCATAACAAGCAAGTATAATAAAAAAGGACATAAAAATACAATGGTCGGTTAAAATATGTAAACAAGAATAATGATATGAAAATTAAGACGCGCAAGCGCAGCCGTGTACGTGGAGATCTACAGCTGACTGTCGTGGTGGTGTGGTGCGGGGGCCCGTGCTCGGCCGTCGGCCAGCTGACTCCCCGCTGTCCCCGCACCCCTCGTTCACTGCCGCCAGCGCGCGGCGATGTTGAGTGGAGCGCAAGCCGTCTCAACAGTGGTCCTTTCCCCAAAAGACCACCTCAGACATCGACCTACATGGTCTACATATAACCTGACCCAAATTATGTCTGGAATTTAAAAGAGACTGACTTCCGAGTTTCTTTCGGATTTTCTTCTCAGAGTAGTTAGGAAACGTCGACCTCATCTAGTTTAAAAAAAGTATGATTGACGTGTAAAAGTGTTTGTGCAAACCTACTTACAAAAATAAAATTATCATAAGACATTCCCCCGGCACGCCCGCCCTTCACCACTTCCTAGTGCTCTCGCTGGGGAGAAGAAGTGGCGCAACAAACTCCCCAGCAGCACAGCTGTCTGTTCAGTTAGAAAATACTTGATTGTATACAATACTAGTCTTTTCACAACTATGTTGGTGTCGGGTTCCAGTCTAACCGGCAGGGTAATTGCGTAACACGCTGTCAGTAGCAATGGGTTTCATTTTGACAGTTCAACAACATTCATTGCGTGATTAACATTGTTGAGCAGACACACTTTTCGTACATAAGGAGCAATGGATTAGCAATATGCTTCAAAATGATTCAAATTGAGAGTAATGGTGTGTTACGCAATTAGGGTGCTGGTGCAGCTGAATACCAGTAATTGACACAGAGCGACTGCCTATCTTACCTCTAAAACCCAGGGGGTATACTCCCTAAGCACAGCCCGCAGTTTCGGCCAAAGATACAGGCGATTCAAATTCCTTATCGCCTACGGACATAAGATTAGTTCGAGGCCCGGCCTAAGAATTAATGTTACAGTCAACAGCAAAAGTAGATGATCAAAGTCAGAAATTCAATACTAATGAACGGAGTTCGCGTCAGAACTGTGTGGCGTCGAAGTGATTCAAAAGTATTCTACGTAGTAAGTATTCTAAGTAGTAGTACTTCGACGCCACACAGTTCTGACGCGAACTCCGTTCATTAGTATTGAATTTCTGATTTTGATAATCTACTTTTGCTGTTGACTGTACTACGATTTGACAGTTGTTCCTACCTCGATGTGTTGAGTCTCTGACTCCGTCAACGAGGATACGGCCCCGCCCGAAATTAGTGGCATACTCGATTTTGACCCAGACGGGTAAAACTCAACCCATCTGAAAAATGTAATTAATCGGGTGTAAGTTTCAATCCGAAGTTTGACACTAATTTCGGGCGGGCCCGTATCTTGATTGACGGAGTCAGAGACCAGACCCCCAGTTACTGGGCCACATATACCCCTTATATACCTCTTGTTAAGACTGGTGGACTTTTTTGTGTATTTCATTTATTGGTTTACACATTTAACCCGTCTGCCTTCAAAGCAAGAGTGAACAGGCATCTTCTGGGCACGCTCGTTCCATCATAGACCTCATCTATCGCTTACCATCAGGCGTGATCGGGGTCAACAGCGGGCCCATTTAGTAATAAAAAAAAAAAAAACTAAATACATAGACAGTATTCACAGTAAAATATTGGAAGCCCCAAATATGGTATGTTTTTACTGATGACGTTATTGAATGACGCTGAGTCATATCGGGGGAATTTATCTGACGATATTCCTTCCGGCGCGGCGTTGAATATTTTAGTTGTGGATAAATACCCGGTTTTTGCCATTGAACTCTTATGCAACTCAACATGAAGTTATGTATTTAATTTTTCCTTTGTACAATATTTATTCTAACACACTTAACCTATTTTACAATTTAACACTAAATATCACACTTAACCTATTTTACAATTTAACACTAAATATCAGCAAAAAAAATCAGCAGTGAAAAAAAATCAGCTGTTCCCTACATTGTACATGTTCGTATAACCTCGTCAAAATGTAGGGAACAGCTGAATTTTTTTTTCGCGATTTCAGGTTTGGTCCCATAGTAAAAGTTGTTCATAATGATGAGTACAATGCAGACCTCTTAAGAGGTTGTTAATGTTTTACCAATAACCCTGTATACAAGTATATAAAAAACTTGTTAACAAAAAAAAAACCGACTTCCAAAAAAACACTACAAAGTGAAAAATAACTTTAATTTCGGAAGTCGGTGTCTTTGGATCTGTACCTATTTTAGTTTTTGCCACCGACTTCCGAAATTAAAGTTATTTTTCACTTTGTAGTGTTTTTTTGTTAAAAAGTTTTTATTTCTCGCTTTTAAGTGGGTCTGTTTTTATTGTGTCTAAGTTACAATAGCCTAATGTCAACTTGCCCAACGCCTTTTACAAAATATTGCTTTTCCCGATGCAGAGACGTTAATTGTTGAGGACTTCTCCTAGTATTCCACCATTAGCTCCATTTCACCATTCGCATTTTGACGAGCATAAATTGCTTAGCAACCATATTAAAGTAATCGAATCGCAACCCGTGAAATACTTATTATTAAGTAGTTCCGTTGGCCATCTGTGGTCTTCTTCATCAGTTCCACTTCACCAAATGGTGGTTTCCGAGAGCAAATGCATGAGTTACTGTAAAAAATACCCAAAATCGCTATAGGTGTCCCTATAATATTTGAGGAGTTCCCTCAATTCCTCGTGGATCCCATCATCAGAACTGGATTTTGATAAAAATGGGACCAATCTGGAAGTATATCCTTTTAAATAAAAAAAAGAATTATCCAAATCGGTTTATAAATGACGGCGTACTGAGGTAACAAACATAAAATAAAAATAAAAAAAAAACAATCGAATTGAGAACCTCCTACTTTTTTTGAAGTGGGTTAAAAAAAAAAATGCGGAAACTCATTGGGCATCAAAAAATTCGTCCGCATCGCTGTCAATGGGATAAGTGCCCAAAAGGCTGGCAGTATAAAGTTTAGTACGGTTGCATAAAGTAGCACAATGCTGTGCTAACTATCCTACGGTGGCATGACAACGACGCAAACTGTAATCATGAATTTAGCACATGATTCTGAACTCCGCGGCGTTGATATTTTTCGTTGGTTATTTTTTTTTAAATTAGGCGCTCCCATACATTTAGACCGCTTAGGTATTGCCACTTTTCTATAAAATAACTGAAAATTTTCTCTAGAATCATGTGCTGATTTCATGGTTTTAGTTTGCGCGTCGGTGTCCCTGCCACCCTGAATAGAACAGCTTTTTGGCTGGTCCAATACTAGTTTTTAGGGTTCCGTACCCAAAGGTAAAAACGGGACCCTATTACTAAGACTCCTTTGTCCATCTGTCTGTCACCAGGCTGTATCTCATGAACCTTGATAGCTAAACAGTTGAAATTTTCACAGATGATGTATTTCTGTTGCCGCTATAACAACAAATACTAAAAACAGAATAAAAAAAAAATATTTAAGGGAACTCCCATACAACAAACGTGTTTGTTTCGGCGTTTTTGCCTTGTGGTACGGAACCCTTTGTGTGCGAGTCCGACTCGCACTTGGCCAGTTTTTATATAAATTTTCATCTTTCCCAGGACCTGGATTCTCCAGACGTAATATCAGCATCGACTCAAGAGGATCGGTCTGCTTACCAAGCGCTCCTAGACCCTTATACCGGCAGTGTGGCGCTGCGCCATACACCAGCACCACATAGGAGCCCGGGAACGCAAAGGAGGAAGATACAGCTGGTAAGTCAAAGACGTAAACTACGTTTGTATATTTATTTATTTATTTCAGGCGACGCAGGCCCATACATAAATACCTTAACCTAAACATACATATTCTTACTATATAAAACAGTACTTTACTAGTTCTTGAGCAGTTCTGTGGTACTTGTCCGCGGAAGCGACGGAACACCACGTCCTGCGGCCAGAAGTCTTCTTCCATGACGACGGGCAGGTAGCAATTCGGCACGCGCACCACGAACGCCTTGAAGTTGACGTTGCGGTGCGACTCCAGTAACTGCACCCTCGGCGCGTACCTCGTCTTCTGGCGCACGTACTTCACGAAGTCCTCCGCCTTAGTGGTGTAGTGTAGGGAGATGTACACTGGTTTGTTCGGCTTTGCGGCACGCAAACTGACTTCGGGTTCCGTAGGAGCTTTGCTTTGTTTCCTAACATACAAGGTGTAAAAAGACCCATCACATAGCTATCAACTATGCATTGCATCGAACTAAGTAACATTGCCAAATAAGCGAGGGGCACGTGGCTAAATAATAACAGCTGCACAGGTCAATCGATCAGGTTAAGTTACGCTTGCCGCGGTTGGTCTGTGGATGGGTGACCATCTTTACATACCGAGACCCCTCCGGCCTCGGAAAGCACGTTAAGCCGTTAGTCCCGGCTGTCATTCGTGGTTCTTTGACAGTCGTTACGGGTAGTCAGAAGCCCGAAAGTCTGACAACCAGTCTTACCAAAAGGGGTATTACCCAGTAACTAGGTTGTAGAGGTCAGATAGGCAGTCGCTCCATGTAAAATACTGGTATTTAGCTGCATCCGGTTAGACTGGAAGCCGACCCCAACATAATTGGGAAAAGGCAGGCAGATGATGAAACTAAGTAACATTGCACAAAAATAATCATTGCTGGGAAACGACTTTTATTTTTGATGAAAAAATTTGCTGTTTGCGGTAGTGCGCAATGTCCAAATATTGTGCTATTAAGCACATTTTTTTGCATGCTTTACTTTAAATACCCCTCAGCTCCTGTACCGTTGCGGGATATAACATTTAAAATCGGTTTTCGTGATAAAAAGTTGGAATTTTGGCTTCAATATACACCGAAGGTTCCCCACGTATGATCCAGTAAAAAAAAAAATATCGCAGTGACGAGGAATATAAGTGACTCTCGGCTCCGTTACGAGACATTGTAGGTACACCAGTTATGTGGAAAAATTACTTTCAAAGTCAATTTTTTCATTTCAGTTGGAGGACACTTTTGTGGTAAACTAATTTTATTCTAGTTGCATCGTCTTCACATATTGTTATATTATGTATACAAGACCTTGTAAAACATTTTAAAAGAGTAACGGTGGAGTTTCTTGCCCATTCTTCTCCATACGAAAACTACCTTCTGGAATGGGCGACTAGAATCATTTCTATTTAGTTGTAATTTTTTACGTTCAAAAGTGCCTTTAATTTGCCTCTTTGAAATAAATGATTTGACTTTGACTTTGGTCTCATTTACAAGACAAAAGGCAAATTGAAATAGTTGCCCCTCCCAAAAGTTAGTTTCTTATGGAGAAGAAGAAGAAATTACTTTTCCATACATTTTGATCGTGTCAGTATTGCAATTGTATGGAACAGCAGTTTTTTACATGTCATGTCATGGTACACAAGACACACGTCACACATGACGACATATCCATCAAGCTTGGTCGCCATTTTGAAAAAAAAATCAAAATGTCGGACAGGCCAGGCTCCTTATAAAATTCTTCTATCCCCTTTATAGCTTGATATGTCGTCGTGAGTACAGTCAACAAAAGAGACAAGTATGCAGGATCGTCGGATATAGTTGAAGTTTAGTACGAAACCGATGGATGTTTTCGGCTGAAATTTAATTTGATAAATGAGGTCTTTGTTCTCTATTAATAAAATTAAATTTCAGCCGACAACAATCCATCGGTTTCTTACTAAACTTCAACTATAACCGACGATCCTGCATACTTTCATTTTTGCTACACTGAATTTTTTATATTTTATTTTCAACATTAAACTCTTCTCAACATTAAACAAATTTGCTTTTAATTAATACCTAGTTAAATAAAATAAAACAGGATCTTTTTTGAAGATCATGGTTAATGTTCAAACTTCATTAACTTAACTGACTTACAAGTTTTAAGTCAAAATAAAACGTTAATTTTATGGTTATCTATTTCGTTGACTGTACATATATAGCCGTATAGCCAGTAACAAGGCAGTCGAACCAGTAAATGTAACGCGTAATTATCGAGGCCTAAAAAGTGTTACAAAAAACGTCATAACACAGTTCCTACGGCACACAGTATTGTTAGTAAACCAAGCTCGTGCGAACTGCCAACAATCACTGCGACATCGTGTTCGTGTGATATTACACAATAACAGCACTTAATATGTGTTGAACTGAATGTGTGTACGCTTGCCGAGCCTTGAGAACAGTATTGTGGCCCAGTGGTAATTGTCGCGACTTACGAGTTGTAAGTCGTAGGTTCGAACCCAGTCAGCCGCTTTAGAATAGAATAGAAAACTTTTATTTCAGACAGCAGTCCATAGGGTTAGTAACAATTGTAGTTGAGACCGCGAAATTCAAATTTTCTTACGTTTTTTGCAATTTGCAGGTCAGTGTCAGGTTGTATCTTGATCAAAATATGATTCGCGACAATAACAGGTACATATTTAGAGAATTATAATAGGCTATTTGACAATGTAAAAAATAAGGTCATAATTATTGACACTCGTATAGATTATCGCTTTTAAAATCGATTTGCATTAATTTTACTACAAAACAATGTATTATTTATTAAAAAAATCCCGAAAAAACTTCATCTTTTTAAATCTGGCGCCACGTAATCGAAAACGGTCAGGATTGGCTGAACTTATGATGACGTCATGATATAGTAAATTTCTGTCTATCGTTGACAGAACAGATGACTTTTGTCTAGTATCTCGACCGTTTCAACGTTTGTTTACGTGTATTGTGACGTCACGACGCCATATTGTTAAAGATAGCGTTTTGGCGGCTTATTTAAACAGTACATTTTTATTTACTATTTTCTAAAAGAAATACATTATGCAATTTGAAGTAATAGGTTTTTGTGGGCTCGTTAGACACCATTAAATAATCTGAGATGTTTATCAGAAACCAGTCAAATAGCCTATTATTAGAATCATTAATACATCTTTCTAATTGATTGATTGATTTCTACCACCAAATTTGAATTTCGCGGTCTACCACTATCCATTCAACTTAAATTCTAGTGTGTAGGTTACAGACACAAATCATCATCATCATTTCAGCCAAAAGACGTCCACTGCTGGACATAGGCCTCCCCCAAGCACTTCCACTTCGACCGGTTCTGTGCTTCTCGCATCCAACGGGTTCCTGACAGACACAAATAAACAATTAAAATTCAGCGCGGAGCTGCATCCACCTCCGCAACATCGGGCAATCCCACTGATCTGCGAACACACTGAGAAATTGAGAATACTGTGTTGGCGCGAACACGCGTCATCAGGGATGCACATCTATTCATAATAATGGCGGCAAAACCACTAATATTATTATCCGCAAACATCCCAGATGCACTACAACGCCGCAGCCGCAGCAGCACTCTCAGTGCATTATCATATTGAACGCGTAGGTCGCTGTAAGCCCGCTGAGTGAAGTTGACCCACAGGCTGCACGTGTAGAAGGACTGACAGTAAGCTTTGAATAGCGTTACTTTAACTGGCTTCTTACATCGCGCAAACCAACGGACAGCCAGCGACCTTCGTTCCCCTTCAATATCACAATTGTCTTTTAGGTCTTCAGTGACCCAGTGGCCCAGATACTTAAACTTGTCCATGTCCACCCTTCGCAGGGTCCTTCCTTTACTATGTGTAAATAATTTCATCACCATTGCTCTCAAAACGGTGGAGTCACCGAGAAGAAGCCTGTGTCCCAGTAAAAGGAACATTATAAGCTGACTAGCAGCGCCCCTCGGTTTCACCCGATTACATAAGTGTCGATCCCGTAGGAATATCGGGATAAAAACTATCCTGTCCTTTCCCGGGACTCAAACTATCTCTATACCAAATCTAAATCGGTTCAGCGGTTTAAGCGTGAAGAGGTAACAGACAGACACACTTTCGCATTTATAATATTAGTATGGATTATGGAAAGTCTTCCCATTACATATGGAATTTCACAGTAGCAGCCTAAAATCAGGATTTGCGCCCAGTTGTCAAGTGATGGGTTGAATATTCTAGTAACTAAGTAATTTAAGTTAGCAATACGATTTGAATGTAATAATTGGACATTAATAAAATGGACCTTGAAATGAACAGTTGTTTCCATCTGCAACCTACCCTTATGGATATACTTCAACATAAAATCACGCTTGTATTGTAGTCCCATGTTGTTTTTGGGATACATGAAGAAGCCTCCTCGTGTTTGTTCCGGTAGCGCAGTTTGTTCCGCCAGTTACTCAACTGAACGCTCGCGCTCGGCGCATCCTGGACAGTCACACCCAAAACCTTAATTGACTGGCCAATTCTTCCCTTGCGGTGGTAGCGCTAACGCCCGCCTGGTTTGCGACCACCCTCCCACCGGAGTCAAGCAGCCTGCTGTTTCGTCGATGCGTGGGGGTTCCAGTGCCTTAGGCATCTTCTGGGCACGCTCGTTCCATCATAGACCTCATCCATCGCTTTCCATCAGGCGTGATCGAGGTCAAGAGCGGGCCCATTCAGCAATAAAAGAAAATGTAATAGGGGCAAACCAATTGCCACGGTTTTTTGGTTAATTTTTAATGTGGATTACTTTCAGCCCCCAGAGGAAGACAGATGTAGCCTGGACAGCGTCAGTGTGTGTTCCATGGAGTCTGAAGACGAACCGCCTGAGCCTCAGGAGTTGGAGACAGAGCCTGTCAACCAGCACCTGGTGTTGAGTGATGATGAGGGGAGCAAAATGTAAGTAAAACACCCAGGCGTGTGGCGGCACATCGCCACATCGCACCTTTAAAGTAAAACCGTTACTAAACGAAATTATAAAATTTTACAAGAGAGCCAATATTAGAAAAAGTCACTTTTTTTTTGGCAAAAAATAAACCTTAAGATGCATAACATAATACAATTCTTAACTTTAAAGGGTGTGTCAAAATAAAACCACAATAACTAACTAATTACAGGTCAAAATCAACGAACACACTCTCCGAAGGTAGCGACCCCATCCCCGAATACTCCGCGGCCGAGGAGTTGAGCAACGAACGAGGTTGGATCACTGTGCCCAGAGCAGGCGGACATGCTACTTGCGATATGAAGGTAATCCTACGCATCATCTGCCTACCCTGTCTCCAGCTGAATACCAGTATTTTACCGACTTCAAAAAAAAGGAGGTTATCAATTCGACACGGATTTTTGTAATATTATTGGAACTGCATTATATTCACATATGACAATTTATTAGGGCTTCCAATCAAATATACAAAATGTTATAGATGTATGTATGTTTGTCCACGCATTTCTCCGCAACTATTAATCGGATCGTGACCATTTTTTTTATTGGCTTACATTTTCTTCAACTTCAGGTAATTGTACTCATCATTATGAACAACTTTTACTATGGGACCAATCCTGAAATAGCGAAAAAAAATTCAGCTGTTCCCTACATTTATGTTCGTATAACTCGTCAAAATGTAGGGAACAGCTGATTTTTTTTTCGCGATTTCAGGTTTGGTCCCATAGTGAAAGTTGTTCATAATGATGAGTGCAATGACCTCTTAAGAGGTTGTTAATGTTTTACCAATAAGCCTGTTTAACTGGCGTCATGTGTTTTTCATTTTGTTTTTTATCGGCACCTTGTTTTTATATTATAAAATCATGTGGGTAGTTTGGTTATCATCTAATATTGTACTTTTGTGTGTTGTGCTGACTTTTTTACCGACTTTACAAAAAGGAGGAGGTACTATGTTCGGCTGTTTGTACGTTTTTTTTTTTTTTTTTTTTTTATGTGCGCCAAATAAATGGTTTATCTATCTATCTATCTAAATGTGGGTATGATATAGTTACATCTCTGCCTACCCCATCGGGGAAAACAGGCGTGGAGTTTTTACATGTTTATTTATTAAAAAAAGAGTTTATTTCATCAACTCATGTAAATAACATTGTTAAGAATTTGGAGTCACTTTTTAAGCAAATTTATAAAAACATATTTCAATTCGCAGGTAATCGAGCCCTACAAACGCGTGATATCACACGGAGGCTACGATGGCGGCGGTGCTGCACTCATCGTGTTCAGTGCGTGCCACTTACCCGACTGCGCACGACCGGACTATACATACTGCATGGATAACTTGTTCCTGTGAGTATTGGGACGAGTTGGGACGGTTTTAGAGTCGGTAGGAATAGATTTAGAGCCAATGGGAATAGTTTTTTAGAGCCAATGGGAATCGTTTTAGATCCAATGGAAATAGTTTTAGAGCCAATAGGAATCGTTTAGAGTCCGTGGGAATATTTTTAGAAACAACTGTAACTGTTTCAGATTTAGTTGTGACATTTAAGAGTCAGCTGCAACACTATTCAAATTCAAAATATTTTATTTCACATAAATCGACATGGGCACTTATAAAACGTCTGAAGCCAGGACCACGGTTTCAATTGATGGTTTCCTAAGGAGGGAACCGGCAAGAAACTCCACGGTTACTATTTTTACAAATAGAGTCAGTTGTAACTGTTTTAGTGTCAGTGGCAACAGTTTTAGATTGACTTGTTACAGTTAAAGTGAGCTGTTACAGTTTTAGAGTAGGCTGCTACAGTTTAAAAGTTAACTGACTTTTAAAGTGTATCAACCTACTCTAAAACTGTAGAGTCAGTACTTCTAAGCATTTTAGACTCAGTTGTAATATTTTAGAATGAATATTTATATCTATTTCAGAGCGAGTTGTAATATGTTCAAGTCAGTTATAAATATTGTGGACTCAGTTTAATATTAAAAGAGTAATATTTTAGAGTCAGGTGTAACAATTTTAGAGTATTCGTCACGCTTTTAGTTGTTACAGTATTTGTGCCAGTGGTTACGATTTGTTACGTGACCAGTGTGACCGTACCCGACGTTAAGAGTAATTTGTAACACTTTTAGAGACATTTGTAAAAGTCAGTTGTGATACTTTAAAAGTAGTATCCGTTTAAAAAAAAAAAAAACACAACACACTTTAAGAGTCAAAACATACAGTCACAAAGACTTAAACCTACATTCTCTCCACAGCTATGTAATCTGGACGCTTGAGCGCCTGGTAACAGACGACTACATACTGGTATATCTTCACGGCAGCGCCGGCAGGAGACGGCTGCCCACCTTCCATTGGCTACATGAGTGTTATAAACTCATTGATCGAAGGTATGTAAGAGATACTGTCATTCATTTTGCCTAGCATTTTCCCAACTATACTTGGGGTCGGATGCAGCTGAATACCAATATTTCACGTGGAGCGACTGCCTATCTGACCTCCACAACCCAGTAAGACTTATAATCAGACTTTCGAGCTTCTGCCGACACAAAACGACAAAAAAAAAACAACATACGAGTATAAAATCGTAAATCAGTTTGACAATCTGTTAAGCCGTTGGTCCCGGCTGTCATTCGTGGATCTTTGACAATCGTTACGGGTAGTCAGAAGCCCGAAAGTCTGACAACCAGTCTTACCAAGGGGTATCGTATTACCCAGTAACTGGGTTGTGGAGGTCAGATAGGCAGTCGCTCCATGTAAAATACTGCTATTCAGCTGCATTCGGTTAGACTGGAAGTCGACCCCAACATAGTTGGGAAAAGGCTAGGCAGATGATGAGTTTGACAACCTGTCAGGAAATTCTTCATGGATGTATCGCTTAAATGAAAAAAAATTGCATGATTTGTTTTTTTTTTTTTAATGTGGTTAACTAATTTTTATTTCAGGTTACGTAAGAGCTTGAAACACTTGTACCTGGTGCATCCAACTTTTTGGCTGAAATCCTTCGTCATATTGACCAAACCTTTTGTAAGGTAAGCATTCATTTTCCATCAATAATTCTAAGACTTTATGTGCCCCTAGTGGCCGCAAGCGTGGCATCCAGGTTTCAATCTCCAGGACAGCGTAATTGAAGGTTTCTTTGATGAATTTTTCGGTAGCCCGGAGTCTGGAATCGTGCCCAGTTGATGGCGTTAGACTCGCCCCCTATCTATTCTTGTGCCAATCCTCCCACCCCTGTGCCACCCTCACCCAGGTTCTACGTTTTGTCCGTCCATCTCGCTACCGGACGACCAACCATTTCGTCTTCCAGTCCTTGGACGCCACTCGCTCACTGCCTCCACCTGTCATCACTACACCCCCTATTACATGGGACTAATCGTAACTGACGAAATGTGGTTGTACAGGTACATCTCTGGTCAACCCTTTGGGGCCATTCAAGTATTACGTAAGCACTACGGGTAACCAAGGTAACCGACATAGCCCGAAGAATTGCCAAACATAAGTGGCAGTGGGCAGGGCACATTGCTCGCAGAACAGATGGCCGATGGGGCCGAAAGGTGAAGGCCGCAGGAACAGGTTGTATGCGAGAAGCACAGCACCGGTCGAAGTGGAGGTGCTTGGGGGAGGCCTATGTCCAGCAGTGGACGTCTTTCGGCTGAAATGATGACTACAAGAGGGGGGGGGGGTCTTTGCTTTGCTTATTTTTGATGACATAGGGGAGGGGGGGTCTGGATGGTGATTACGTCAGCAGTATTATTTTTTTACTTTTTCGGATTTTCTACAAAATTTGGTCGATTTTGGTTTGAACACATATTGATTATATTTTTTTTTTCTACATGTTTACTTGTCTGCGAAACGCATATAACTGCTGCTCATGAATTAATAAAGAAACCACTTCTTGAATGGCCCCTTTGAGGGTATAGGCGTGATGTTAAAACATGTATTTTTCTCTCCCCCAGTTCAAAATTCTTCCGCAAACTATCCTACGTGCGGAATCTGGCCGAGTTGATGCAGAAAGTTCCCGTCGAGCCCAATGCTATACCTGAGCTGGTGAAGCAGTTCGACGCTACTCGACGATAGGAGATGTAACGGTGTTCACACGGGTCCAGTCTTTAGTTAACTGCAAGTAAGTTGATAGTATTGTTAACTTGAATTGTGTAAACGTCAAAATCTCGTGACAACATGTACAGTCAACAAAAGAGATAAGTTTGCAGGATCGTCGGATATAGTTGAAGTTTATTAAGAAACCGATGGATGTTGTCGACTGAGATTTAATTTGATAAATGAGCTGTTTGTTTTCTATTAATAAACTTAAATTTTGTTCGTGAACATCCATCGGTTTCGCAGGGGCGACTCTTTTTCGCGCACTGGATTTTCAACGCGTTTCATGGCTGAGAGTTGAAAATCCAACAGTGTGTTTTCATGACGCGCTGGGATGCGCTCTGATGGATTCTCAATATTCGGCTCCAGACCCAGAGTTGAATATCCAGTGCGCAATACATCATGCGCAATAGTGATATATCAATCATGATACATTTCGGATATATCATGATATTATATCAAACCCTGTGTGAAATCATAACCATGTAAGCAGACAAATTAGTTGCTAATCTTAGTTTAACAATATTGTCAAGTTGCTACTAAAGACTGGTTGTGTGTAAACGGACTCTAAACTCGGTAAAAGATTGAAAAATATAGTGATTCTTAACGCCTTGAAGATTTTCTAGCTGTAATGATTTTGATTGACACTATAAATATGGAACCTCAAATAATTCCATTCCAGTTTAAAAATATAGTGCAGCATTAGACGCGCAAAAACTTTATTAATTAAAAAAAAAAAACCATTATTAGAAGATCAAAAAGTTTTTACAGGAATATAATGAGGAGTGCAATGACCTCTTTAGAGGTTTTCAGTTATTTTAATAACACCAAGCAGTAGTATATTTATAAATTTTTAGAAACTTTGTTCAAGAAAGTATGAGAATCACTGTATTTTTTATCATGGAAATTATAATTAATATATTATAATAATATCAGTGGTTGGTCTTTTTATGCCATAAATATTTTTCTTTATTTTCGCTTTAAAGCACTATAGATTTTCTACACTTTATTTTTTTAGTAATGTATAAGGAGGGTAGTTGGAAATTATTTAGTAAACTCACTACGACTGTGAAGAAATGGGGAAATAAACTCAAGGGTCTCTTTTAAAGTTCAGATATAATCTTGGTCAGAACATGTGAGGACCATGTTGAAATGGTATTTTGAAGAAAGAATTACACAGACTTTAATGGACCTGTTGAGGCAGTTTAAACTCGTGAATGTTTCGCGATCTTCGCACGGTGGTAAAAATATTGCGGCAGGATTTTATCGCGCACTGGATTATCAACTCTCGGCCCTAAGCAAAAGAGCGTTGAAAATCCAGTGCGCGGAAAAGTGCGTCCGTGCCAACTTGGGCTTTTCTGCCTATCCCGAAATTAATTCGGGTCGTAGTTGTTACTTTTAATAATAAAACGCTACCCTGTATATTTTCTTTCTATTTTTTTTCTACATATTTCATAAAATATTATGGTCGAAACAGATTAACTACTGATTGTACAAAATTACAATAATATTAATATAAAAATAATATATCCGGTTCATATATTTTTTGTGAAATATAAATTCGATGGAAAAATAATAAATATTATATTTATTAGAAAATTTTAGGACATTCCATATCACAAGAATAATAAATAAAAATGTACCATTCCAAAATGCACAGATTATAATTATTTTTCACATAATTAATACATTGCAAAAGAAAATTATTATTTTTGACATAAAGTTGTGTTCAGCCTGACGGCAGTCACAAATGTATTTATTTTATTCAGGCCCCGCCCGATGGGATTTCTCATAGGTAAAAATAACAAAACTCCATACAAACTTTCATCCCCTATTGGGGATAAATTCCAAAAATCTTTCCTTAGCGCTCTTATGGCGGCATCTACCGGGACACATGCCAACTACGCATCATACTGACGTCACGCCAAATCCTGCATCGCGCAAGCAGAGTTTACCGCGCAGCTAGCATATATAGAACGCCCCGACTTCCACCACCAGACTCGACACCCGTCTGATCGGAGGATCCTCCCTTTTCTTTAGAAGATGAGTGAACTTTTACACCCTGTTCCTCATACTTCTATACTCTTTCATTATAAAAGGAACTCTTCTGCAAAATTTCATGCTTCTACCCACCCACCCAGCGGTTTACGCTATGCGTTGCCTGTCATGAATGAATTTAAGGTTTTTATTCATTAGAATCTTCTAGACATATACTTCTGCCACTATCCTGGTTATACGCCTTTCTCAAGTTTAACTGTATCCTTCTTTGACGAAGTTGTGTCTACCGAGCTGAATGACTTGCCCTAGATAGACACTCTTTCACAACTTCACTTACCCTACCGCCTCTGTGGATTGCCCTAGCAAGAATAAACCTCAGTCTTCCATAATGATATGACAATAATTGGCTTAAATATTAGCTAAAAATATTTAAGAATTTTCTCATTGTAATCTTGCATTTTGAAATCTCTTTCTGAGAATTCCCTTTACTTATAAAAAGTGGTTTTTGGATCACCAGTGTAAGACCAATTTCTATATCTATGGTACTCGGCAATACTGTAGCTTCCCATTAGTGAAAGAATTTTTGAAATCGGATCAGCAGTTCTGAAGATTACCCCTTACATACAAACTCACAAATTCTACCTCTTTATAATATTAGTACTTACACATTTTTCAAAAATGTCTGCTTTTGTCAACATTCATACAGGGAATTTAAACAATGACGAATTTTGACATCTTTATTGTCAAACCAACTGCAGTTAGATCTACCGAGACCATTATTATTTGACACGACATAACGACTAATCGCGGCGATTAGTCGCAGGTGTGAACACAACTTTATATCTTTCACGACACTGTGATAAAATAACATAGCAATACTTTCAGAAACTATAAATAATTATAAAAAGTACATATAAGTGGATATTATTATTATCGGCAAACCTATATGATAAATTTATTTTAGGCAAAAAATAATAATTAATAATTATTGCTTTAATAAAAATCTTTTATTAACTTGATTATAAATAATTATGGGTAAGTTTCTCGAATGAAAATTATTGCAAAATGAATCTATAAATATATCCTACTAGCTTCTGCCCGCGACTTCGTTCGCGTGAAATTTCACCCTCTTAGGGGTGGAATTTCGAAAAATCCTTTCTTAGTGGATACCTACTCTTCACAAAGAACACACCCTCCGAATTTCATGTCTCTAGGAGCAGCGGTTTAGACTGTGCGTTGATATATCAACAATCAGTCAGTTTACCATTTTATATATATAGAAGATAAAGGGTATGTGGCTCGCTCTCTTTTACTTGGAACCTAAAACATAAACTAAATGTGAGCGTTTAATAATTAATATAAAATGGTTATAATTATTTATAATTAAGAATAATAAATGGAATTTATATGCCATAGCTTATTAAGCATTGATGTTCAATAATTTAAGGTAAAATAATAAATGCAACACTTTTGATGTTTAGTCAAAATAGATTTTGTATTATGATAAAATAGTTGAAATATTTTGATATATCGATTTGTTATATCTGCCGAGCCGCGTGGTGGATTACGGCCCACTCCCTCTCACAGAGAGGAGGCCTGTGTCCCAGCAGTAGGAACATTATAGGCTGATTGTGATTATTATATCTGCCGAGCCTTTTCCCAACTATACTGTGTCCGGCTTCCGGTCTAACCGGATGCAGTTGAAATCCAGTATTTTACATGGAGCGACTGCCTATCTGACCTCCACAACCCAGTTACTGGGTAACACGATACCCCTTGGTACGGCTCGTTGTCAGACTTTCGGGCTTCTGACTACCCGTAACGACTGTCAAGATCTATGAATGACAGCCGGGACCAACGGCTTAACGTGCTTCCCGGGGCACGGAGGTTTTTATATTGAACGATATATCAATATATTTATTCATAAAAATTTATAATTTATCGGTAAAATGCACTGATCTTGCAATTATTATTATTTCTAATAGAATAGTTTGATTATTTTCAACATCTCATTATTAAGATTATCCAGGCACTGTCGACGATGCTTATCTAGTATAAAAGTTGCCATTTTCTTGTACATATAGTAGGTTTAGTAAAATATATATATGTATAGAATTTTTTGTTAAAAAAAAAAAAAACTAGTTTATATGCAGAATTACAACGAAGTATAAGGCACAACTTTAAAGTACCATTTTAATGTCTAAATAACACTTTTTTAGACTGTCAGTGTTACCAGTTTCTGAAAGCTTCAAATCTACTGTCAAATATCTTGTGAGCTGTTGTGATTGCAGCAGAAGTGACCCAATGAAAACACTTGCGACTTAAAAGTTGTAGGTCGCAGGTTCGAACCTAGCCACTTTACTTTGTGTAAATAATATCATCACCACTGTTCTCAAAACGGTGAAGGAAAACATCGTGAGGAAACCGGCATGTCCTAGAACTAAAAATTCGAAAACATGCGTGTTGAATTACGGCCCACTCCCTCTCACAGAGAGGAGGCCTGCGTCCCAGCAGTGGGGTACACTATAGGCTGATTATACAATCATATAAGTTGAAATGGGATTTGACAGCAGATTAAATTCTCTTCGGCTTTGTGAAACTGAGGGTGACGTAGTATTTTTCTCTAAGGCATTGTTTAGTAAATAAGTTTGAAATGTCAAAAGATAGTTTAAAAAAAAAAGGTAAATATGATATGATATTAACTTGGCATGTAAGCGTTTCTAGGGTTTTTTACTGTCATTGTAATAAACAGTTTTCGTACTAGTGTTGTAGCGAAAGTATCGATACTTAAATGGAGATTTTTTTACAAATGAAGTTTTTAATGAAATCAGAAAAATGGTTGACAATCATCTTCCTTAGTTAAATGTCGATATTACGAGTGTTGCTTGAAAAGTACACGTACCAGAAGTATCGAACTTTAGACATGGAATGCCTAGTTGTTATGCGTAGTAGTCAGAACTTTCTAAAGAAATAATATATCTTTTTGACATATTAACTTATTTATTAAACAATCTACAGACTTAATTATAGTTTGCTGAACATTGCAACCGAATTAGATTTTTTATAAGCCAGTTTTTTTAGAATATTTTTGTCAAGATTTCACTAATAATATTTTTATATATAGAATCTCAAAAGTTAATGCAGAACATGACAAGAAACTTAAAAACCGATTGTATTGTAGTAGTCAGCACAGAGTTTTTCCATCTAGGATTTCCCAGTAGCAATCCGGAATCTGGATATGTGCCCAGTTGATGGGAATAGGCTCGCCCCCTATTACATGGGACTTAAATGGTGAAATAAGTAATAAAGGAGCAAGGGGGGGGGGTAGGATAAGTAAGTGGTAGTATTATGTTAGGTTAAATTAAAGTCTATAATGTCATAATTATGTTCTTTTTTGAAGAAAAATTACTTGATATTATAAAAGATAAAAAACTAAACAATATTATTTGTGAAATCTTAGTATTTGTAAATATAGTCAGAGCTATATTTTCCCTATATCGTTAGCAAGCTTTAAATAATCATCTAATTTCGTAAGTAACAGTCGCTTGTGACGAGTTCCTTTATTTGCCATAAAACGTGCATATAAAAATATCGATATTATAAAGATACTCAAATCATAGACCCCACTGTGTTTGATGTCTTTTTTGACCCAAACAACTCAATGGGGGGTCACTGAGACCTCCTAAACTTACTCCAATGACGATTGGGGTCACTGGAACCTGAAGGCGTAGGGTTTTAACGATTAGGGATCATATAGCTCAAACGCGCCAGTATTTAGCTTTATTTACGGAAATAAACACTATAAGAATAAATGCTTTTCCACTATTAATATAAGTTAAGTTAAGGTTTTGTATGTATGTCTGTAAAACAAAATCTCGTGAATAGCTTTACTTAGAATAGTTATGTACCTGTGTATTGAATTTAAATTAAATTAAGGTGAAGCACAAAATAAAAATATTTGTATTCGTCTAATCTACGTTGTACCTTCGAAATTATTTGAAATTTTTGAAGTTTATTAGGTAAATTATCTTTATACTTTTCGATTTTGAAGGCGGATAAAATTACCGTGTGACTTTTTCGCCCATATTTATTTAATAATAATACACAACGCCGTCTAGTCTCAAGCTAAGCAGAGCTTGTGTTATGAGTACTAGACAACTGATAAACATACTTATATATTTCTAAATACATACATATATAGATAAATTACACCCAGACACAGTTAATACTAGTTTCGTCCGCGTGAAAATTCGGCGCTCGCCCCACCGAGTTTCATCCCATCACCTGCCCGCGCTATTACTTTGGACTCCCAGTCGGATTTAAAAAATTCTTACATACAAACTGGCAAACAAATTTGACCTCTTTCTAATATTAGTATAAATAGTATAGAAATCTTACCAACAGCATATATACATTCAAGATTGGCCATCATTTGTATTTTGCAAAGGTCAACATCTGCCAAACATTTTCCTCTATGGTCCGAGGCGCGGAGGAGTCTCGGTATGGTCACCCATCCATAGACTGACCTCGGCAAGCGTAGCCTAACCTTTGATCAACCCGTGCGGCTGTTGTTGTAAAGTAATATACAAATTAGGAAGCCATTGAATATAGGGCTTTTTCTTAAAACATCGGATAAACGATGTTTTTCTAGGTTCTCGGATCTCAGGTCTTAAAGTAGCCCAGTTTTTGACAATGCGTTTAAAACTATATTTTGCCCGTCTTTCAAAAGTCAAAAGAATGAAGATACAAAATTATTTCTTCATCTGAATAGTATTGAATCCTAAAATTATTTTTGTAAAACCGCCACTTCTAGGTACCTTACTGAAATTCGTATTTTTTGAAAACCACTTCTTAGTTATAAGTAGTAATAAAATATAGGATTTTTTTTTCATATCTGGCGCTTATTTGTTGCTCTCTTTATTAAGCTAGAGTTTATTACATAAAGTCAGAGTTTTCTTTGTTTAGCAGATTGATTATCAACTTAAATTGTCCGTCTATTCAAATCACAACTGTAATTTTTGACAGTTGTATAAAATGGTTATGACACGGCAAATTAACGTAGGGTGTCAAATTGCTTCACAATAAATTTTCCTGCACACATTAAGTATTTCAACCAGTCTTAAAGAATTTCTCAGTAGTCCCGGATTCTGGATTTGTCCCCGGTTGATGGCAATAGGCTCGCCCCCTATTACCTGGGACTTAAACATAACCGGCGAAATGGGGTGTACAGTCACGAGCACTAATATGTAAACTTGGCAACTTTCAATTGCGATTTTTTCGTGAAATGACGAATGCAACGTTGAAATACGACACTTTACATAAACCTATGGGTTCGAAAATATTATGTTCGTAATAGCATAGAATGTAATTAAAAAATTAAGAAGAAAATTGCCTTTGAATAAAGCGAAGTGTATACATACTTATGCTCGTGACTGTACTGTAAATCTCTGCCTACCCCTTTGGGGAATAAAATCTTGATGTCCCCTTTGCGGAATAAAATCTTGATGTCCCCTTTGGGGAATAAAATATTGATGTCCCCGTTGGGGAATAAAATATTGATGTCCCCTTTGGGGAATAAAATATTGATGTCCCCTTTGAAGAATAAAATCTTGATGTTATCCTAAATCCTAGTTTAGTAATAAAAAGAGATAATTGCGCCAATGCCTATGTTTTTTATACACTATAACTTTCTCTGCATTTTTCAGTTACGCACTATATTTTAAGACTTAAACGTAGTCTATAGATATGAATGTGGTGCATCTTGGCATGGTTTTCTAACCTTTCTTTGTTTGTGTTCAAATGTTATACTCATTTATCTTTAAAATCAAGCCAGCTCGGAGGTGTTTGAGCACTACTAACAACCTTAGTATATTGACAGTGGAATTTCAAATGTCGTAATATAACATTTTAAATAACCTACAAATGTCCCTTACGACATTTAAGATTTCCACTGTCGTCGATATGATCATAAAAATATACCAATACACTTACAGGGTGATTTTTTAATTGTGTCAAATCCAATTCAAACCTGTAGGTACTTATCTGTGGATGTTCTGAAAATCAGCTCGAGATTCCTTTGAGTCTAGTTTTGGACTATTATGGAGAATGCAAACTCGGAAAATTCACCCTGTAGCTTGTGCCGTGCTAAAAAAGTTAGCCAGTTCAAAGTAAGGTGGTCCGCCGTCCAAGCTTGCTTGATTTTTAGATATTATACAAGGTGTAACGTTAAATGCGCAAAACCTGCTAAGGGGTCACTCTACTCATCATTATGAACAACTTTTATTATGGGACCCAAGCTGAAACCGCGAAAAAAAATTAGTTATTCCCTACATTTATGCTCGCATAACTCGTCAAAATGTACTAAACAGCTGATTTTTTTTTGCGATATCAATTTGGTCCCATAGTACAAGTTGTTCATAATGATGAGTATAATGACCTCTTAAGAGGTTTTGTGCATTTAACGTTACACGTTGTATTCAGAAATTTGCATTTATAATTATATTTATTTTTATCATTCCTGTATCTCATTCCGTGATATCGCCCAAAAGATGCTCTGTTCTTTTCTATTTCAATATGGCCGAGGAATCATGACCGGTCCGAACTTTGCGCAGAAAGCTGCGCAATAACATTTTTTAAGAACCAAATGGTGACATGAGGCGAGTATGAGAGTATTTGCGCGAAAGTTCGGAGAGCAAAATCAAAATATTTTATTTCACATAAACCTACATGGGCACTTATGAAACGTCAGAAACTCCACGGTTGCTCTTTTACAAATAATTGGCTTTTACATTTTTTTTGGGAGGACAGTGTAGGCCTGTCAACAAGTACCAGGTACTTAATAAAATAGATCATGGTCTACAAATCTACAGTCTACAAGGCTTACGACGTTCTCCCATTCTCAAAATATACAAAAAATCTATCAAAAAGATTAAAAAAAATATTAAAACCAAATGACAAGATTGCCATTACAACCATTTTGAAAAAAATCAAAATGGCGGACAGTTTGGTATGCCGCGGAGCTTCGAAGCCATTTGGGAGCAGTTAATAGACATTTACATAGCCTATGTTTAGAAACCCGCCATGATTCAGTACCGACCGTATTGTATTTATGTTTTTTTTAGTCACTCCTGTCTGATATACAAGGTCAAATTAAATTAGTTAGCAAAACTTCGCAGACGTGATGGAAATAAAAATTAAAAATATTGGAAGTATTTTTTGGGGGTCAACGACCGCTGGTAGTATAGTTACTTTACTTATGATCTGAGAAAATCAGCTTCCTTTCGTTATATTGTAATTAGGTATTGATACGAATCGCGTGTGTGACGTTTACACTAAAAAAACAGATATTTCAAGTGACTACACTAACTCCTGTGGATGGCCCAAAAAAAAACATTAATTTAATTAATTTTTGTTTAATCATGTGTAGATATCGGAGTTTCGCTAGTTAATTTAATTTGACCCTGTACTATAAACTAGCTTGTACAGACGCCAGCACATCAAGCTACTACAATCTGTCAAATTTCTTTAATTGATTCTCAACTTTATCGCCAAAGCATAAGGTTCAAAGTTGATTGGGAAAATTTTACAGTTTCGGGTAGCTTATGTGCTTACTATATTATTTTTTTTTGTATTATTTTTTTCTGTTATTAATTTACTTTATATTTTATAACATATTCCTAAGGCCATCTTGTATTTAAGATATAAATTCCTAAGTATTATTTAGATGATATTTCCTATGATATTATTATTTTTGTACCAATAATAATGCTATCAAAAACATAAATTAGGTACGTGATTTATAAATCGTCATCTGCCTGCTTTTTCCCAAGTATGTTGGGGTCAGCTTCCAGTCTTACCGGGTGCAGTTTTACATGGAGCGACTGCTTATCTGACCAGTTACTAATAAATAGTAGTATACTAGTTAATTTTATAAATATTTCATTTAATAGTAAAGAACCTACTCATTAATTTCTGGTAATTATTGAAATGTTAAAACTGTTTCTGTAAAGATTTTCAAATATGACTCATTAATTTGCGGGACACTTAACATACTAGGCGTACAGTCACGAGCATAATTATGTATACACTTGGCTTTATTCAAAGACGATTTTCTCCTTTGTTTTTGAATGAAATTTTATGTTATTACGAACATAGTACTTTCGAACCTATAGGTTTATGTAAAGTGTCGTATTTCAACTTTGCATTCGTTATTTTGTGAAAAAATCGCAACACAAAAACAGAAAAAAGTATCTTTTGAATGCGTCATATTTGACCCCATAGACTTGACACCAAGTCTGCAAGTGCCATTAGTTTTACACAGCACAATAAATATAACGTTTATATACCCATTAATATATAATATATGGATAGAGAACATGTACTTGTCTGTGTGTAGAGTTTAGAAGTGTGTGTGTGATGTTACAATTAGATACAGAACTGTTTTTTGTACAACTGATTTTTTTTAATGGGTGCATTATTGTCAGCATACTGGTTTATGTTATAAGTCACACAATGAAACTTTTGTAATTTGCTGTAGGTACTTTTAGTTGTGAACATCAGAATGACTGGCCAAAACGGCCGGATCAGCTTTAAAATATTACTAAAATCTAATAACTATTTGCCAGTATTTGAAACAAAAAAAAATGTTGGCATTACTCGCTAGAGCGAGAACTCTGCTCGCAAGCATCAAAAAATCAGCTGTTCCCTACATTTTGACGAGTTATACGAACATAAATGTAGGAACAGCTGATTTTTTTCGCGATTTCAGGTTTGGTCCCATAGTAAAAGTTGTTTATAATGATGAGTACAATGACCTCTTAAGAGGTTGTTGGTGTTTTTCCAATAACCCTGTATATGATAGAGCGTTGGTAGTTCGTACGGCATACGAACGGTTAAACTCTACTCACACTAATTCGAAAGTGATCTTGTTTGATGAGCTTTGCCTATGGAACCTTTTAAGTTGTATCATACCATATATATGTATTTGATTTACATGGAAGCATATTCAAAAATGTAGAAAATATGGAATAAATCGAGAGATTTTCATGAAATCATTTTCTTAAAGTTAGCACATATTGTCACTATGAGTACCGGCACTGAAGTTTGTGAGGCCTCGCTTGAGCAGCTCAGTAATTTGTTCATTTGCAGATTGATCATTGTGTTGTACCTTATAAGTTGTAATAAATACTGTGAATCGTTGTTTTGGTGTTTTTTATTTTATTTTATAATACCTTTCCCTCTTACAAAAGTCAGTTCCAAAAGAATCAGTGTCACTGACTCTGGCAGAGCTACCATCAGGGATTTTAATTTTGATAACACAAAAAATTTGTCGCCAAATATCAGAATGTGCCGATCACTGGTTCAAAAGATATAAGGGTTTATAGGTGGCCGATCTGGAGAGTGTCCCAAGCAGGGCCACATTTATATCTCAAAAACTAGGGCACCTAGCGAAGATGTGTTTTCTCCCATATTTCGTCGCCAATTAGTCGGAATCGGTCGCAAAGTCACAGATTTAATCGGGTCTTAGTTTAGGAGATATAATGAGTTCAATTAGTAAGGTATAGTCCAAGAGCTAGTCGAAGAGTTCAAAAATAAGCTGTTCCCCACATAACTCGTCAAAATGTAGGGAACTGCTGAATTTTTTTCGGGATTTCAGGTTCGGTCCCATAGGAAAAGTTGTTCATAATGATGAGTACAATGACCTCTTAAGAGGTTGTTAATGTTTTACCAATAACCCTGTATAAGATTTAAACATAACTGGCGAAATCTGTGTGCTAAGGTACGTACACTTCTGCCAAACCATTCAGGAATTGCAGGCGTGATGTTAAGGTAGGGGTTAACAAAATAAAATATTTAAACAATTTTCAAGTGGACATGGACATTTATTTTCATTACTGGATACATTTAACATTGATTTGAAACTGCAGAGAGAACACGTAAATGCTGTGGTATATTATTTATTATATTTATTTTACTAGCTTGTAAAATTAGGCCTATCTGTAATATTATTGAGCTAAAATACCTTGTAAAGGTGCAGTTCCACTAGGTTTCAACTTTCTATATGACCCCTTTTTTCAACAATTACGGTTGGGCCGGCCATATTAGCCGTAGAACCGATGACCGTTAGGGTAGACGTGTTCCTGAATGGAGACCGCGAATCGGCAAGCGTAAGGTAGGACGCCCTCAGGCTAGGTGGAGAGACTATCTTCGCAGGGTGGCTGGTAGCAGCTGGATAAGAGTTGCCGAAAATCGAGCTGAATGACGTGCAGTTGGAGAGGCCTAAGTCCAGCAGTGGTCTGCTGTGGGCTGATGATGATGGATTGAAAAATCATCGACAAAAATCGACGTTATAAAATTAACCTCAATTATCAAATGGAAAACAACTTGTAAGGTGATTTCGGGTTCAAGAATTGAAATAATCAGATCAAAGCACTCAATTTGACTCAACGTCTGCGCTTTCTGATCTATTCGTTTATTTCTTTATCTTCCTTATCGCTATTTTCCATCAGATAATTTTCGAACAGACCATACACAGCGAGAAGGCAGTAAGAAGGCCTCCCACAAGGTGGACCGATGACCTTGTACCCTGCAGGAATCGCTGGATGCGAGAAGCACAGAACCGGTCGAAGTGACGGTGCTTGGGGAAGCCTATGTCCAGCAGTGGACGTCTTTCGGCTGAAAAGACACAAGATGGTATCACAACAGTGGAACTGCGCCTTTATCCATCGCAAAAAAAAAAACATTATCTACCTATTATTTTTAACAGACTGATGTTGTAACGTGCATGTTAGTGCAAAAATCCGTTTTAAACGTTAATTTTCTGTGATTTTTTTAACAATTTTTCTAATACAAATTTAATATGAACACATTTAATCTTATCTCGATAGTTTATAGTTAGAACAATTATTTTGCAATAGATAAAGCTTACTGCCACTTACAATACACCAATTTATAATAGGCATCTAGTTTTTACGTTCATAGATATTAGGATTCTATTAAATCATCGTCGACATGGACATCGACGCGCAAACTGTAACCATGAATTCAGTAGGTACAGACGCCAGCACATCAAGCTACTACAATCTGTCAAATTCCTTTAATAGACTTTCAGCTTTATCGCTAAAGCATACGGTTCAAAGTTGATTGGCAAAATTTGTCAGTTTCGGGTAGCTTGATGTGCTGGCGTCTGTACATGATTTTAGCGTAGAAATTGTTCGTCAGTTATAAAAAAAGAAATTACCGTTTCTTAAAAAAGTGCAATACCTACGCGGTCAAAATATACTTCTAATAACCGACAAAAAATTTCAAAGCAGATGGCGCCCAATAAATTATCAACTGTTCCATACAAAATTTCAATTCCTACTCGACCCAAATGTATGGGACAGTTCATTATTTTTTCGCGATTACGATGTTGATCCCATGGAGAAAGTTGTTCTGTGGCCTTAGTGTGCTTTTCCGACTCATGTTCGATTGCGAGCGCGTTAGAATTCTGTATGGGAAATTAGGTTTCTCCTAGTGACCACCAGGTGGCGCTATAATTTTTTTCCATATAAAATTCTAACGCGCTCGCAACTCACACTTGATGGTCTGTACCACACAATTAAATATGACAATACCTTTCTGATACATGCTGTAAATATAGAAATGTCTGCGATCGGGTAAGCATTTTGATACATACCTACTATAAAATAGATATACCTATATTATGTAATATTAATATTTTATGTACCTAAGCAAACAGTTTGTATATTTTTACAAGTATAGTGGGTTGGGGTAAGTTCGGCTCTGGGATGAGAGCATACGAATCAAATTCCCGGCTTATTTGGCAATATTTTATAATGCGGATAACATTGAATTCTATGGTATTTTATTTTGCCCCGAAGACGACCAGGGCAATTTTTTTTGTAATAAACTTGCACAGAATTTGATTCATACGGTCTTATCCCAGCGACGAACTTACATCACCATACCTTACCTAGGTACCTACCGCTATTAATCAGACATATTATTATCCTTAATATTATGACTTTTATCACATCAAGTCCTAAAATCCATTCCTGTACCATTCTTTAGAATTATATCATTTATTTTAGATTATATCTACATTATCATATTGAAAAACTAATTAGTAATTTTAAAGCTAATTTTTTATCATAGATATAAAAACTTATGTAGGTATTATTTAAATTAATTAATATTTCTATAGAAGAGATCAAGTTAGGGTTTCCAAAGACTGCGGTGCAGGCCGCCACATAGCGTCCGTAATTTACCGTAGCATGACGTCACTGAAACGTTATTTATAAATGTGTTGGTGTTTTCTAGAGCGTTTTTAGACACCGTTATGTCAAAACCCGGTGCCATCTCTTTCATGACGTCCGTCATAGTGCGGCCACCGCTCTTCTAGAAGACCGTAGCTCAAAACTTTCGTGTGTGCAATTATTAGTAGAATCGATGTTTAGACTCGATCAGAATAAGGTAACAATCGGTAAAGTATTTACCAAATTCTTTATAAATACATAGTTAATTACATATACTTAATTATAATAATATATTATAGCATGTGCGAAAGATAGAAGGCCTTGAAAGGGAATGACTGCTGAAATGACTTAAGTGGTATAGGGCACAATGCTCGCAGAACAGCCGATGTGGCCGAAAGGTTCCGGAGTAAAGACGAAGCGTTGGAAGGCCTCCCACAAGGTGGACCGATGGATGTCGCAATGCTTGGGGGAGGCCTATGTCCAGCAGTGGACATATTTCGGCTGAAATGATGATGATGGGACTGAGATGGCGACTAATAGAGAAGTATGGAAGAAGAAGAATTGCTGCATCGACCCCTAATAAAGTGGAATAAGGCCAGGTGATGAATAAAAATGAATGGGAATGAGAAAAAGTAAAATAAAAAACCAAAAATTAAAAATACAAACAGTTGTTTTTATTCAATAGAATGCTGTGAAAAATCACACTACAGAGTCTAAGATACCACAATACATATAATGTATACTAATATTAAATCACATACATGTAATCATTAATTATTATTATTAAATACTTCCCCCATCTTTATAGGATGCTGTGATTTTATATCTATTAAATGTATAAAAGAAAGTCGTGTTAGTTACACTATTTATAACTCAAGAACGGCTGAACCGATTTGGCTGAAAATTGGTGGGGAGGTAGCTTAGAACAAGGAGACGGACATAGGATACTTTTTTCTTTTACGTATAGGAGTAGGGTAGGAGTAGTGTAGGAGTAGGGTAGGAGTAGTGTAGGAGTAGGTTAGGAGTAGGGTAGAAGTAGGGTAGAAGTAGTGTAGGAGTAGGGTAGAAGTAGGGTAGGGTAAGGGGTAGGACACCACGCGAACGAAGTAGCGCCGGGCAGCTAGAAATAATTTATATGGCCAAACAACGTTTGTCGGGTCAGCTAGTAAATTATATTTTATCTGCCCGCGACTTCATGAAATTTCTTGTTCCCACGACCCACCCCGTCGCATCGCATCGTGTGCCCGCGCTATTGCTTAGCGTTTCTTCGACTTCTTTTTTTGCTCGGCTCCTAATAGCTATAGCGTGATATTAAATAGCCTATAGCCTTCCTCAATAATTGGGCTATCAAATGTAAAAATAATTTTTCAAATCCGACTAGTACCGACTGGTTCCAGAGATTACCCCCTACATACATACAAACAATTTTTTCCTCTCTATAATACTATTCTAACATAAGGAGTTGTATTGCCGATTCTAATGTTTATAATTCTGTAAAGCTACATTTGTTACGGTCGCGAATCATATTTTAATCAAAATACAACCTGACACTGACCTGCAAATTGCAAACGAATTTCGCAGGCGACCCCTATTAAAAAACAGCTGTGCTGTTGGGGAGTTTGTTGCTCCCCAGCGAAAGCACTAGGAAGTAGTGAAGGGCGGGCGTTTTGGGGGACTGTCTTTAGTAATTTTGATGTTTAAAAAGTCCTGATTTTCGTCCTAGTTGAATAAAAGACTTTTTTTTTGTCGCAGCATCCCATAAAGATCATGTTCATCTGAACAGATTAATCACAGTTAAAATCCCACCCACAACTGACTATATTTTATATAACAGACACAGTATTATAGTCAAACTGTCTTAAAATAAATTATTTATTTAATAAACTTGTGTAGGAATGAGAAAAATGTAGAGCTATTTGAAGAAATTATAAAAATCAACTGATATATTACGTTTATAATCAAAAATTTCTGTTAAACTTACAACAAAAATATATTCCACGGGCGCCGTTGTGTCTGTAAACTTCGACAATGTATTTTCCATTGGACATTGACGATGTATTTTCCTTTGGACATTGACAATGTATTTTCCTTTGGACATTGACAATGTATTTTCCACGGACATTGACAATGTATGTATTTTCCATGGACATTGACAATACTATTTCTGTTGACTGACAATGTATTTTCTCTGGAAATTGACAATGTATTTCCTGTAGACATGAAAATGTATTTCCTGTAGACATGAAAATGTCTTTCCTGTGGATATTGATAACGGTTCAGCAGTAAACGCCAGATGGTTTGAAAAATATTAATATTCAGTTAATTTTCACAATTTTCCGTGAGCTAATAAAGTTATTATTATAAATATGCGATTTAGAGTTAAATTAAATTGAAATGCTTTCGCGTCAATATTATGGGAAATATCTCTAATTTAATATATCGACGACAAATTATATATCATAACATCACGCTTGAATTACCCGACGGATTAGGCAGAGATGCACTTATAGTACACCCACATTTCGCCAGTTATGAAGGGGCAAGGCCTATTGCCATCACCCGGGCACAAATCCACTCCGAGCTGCTACTGAGAAATTCCAGATGGAAAACCCAATACCACTTTACACAACGCTAGGCAGCACGGGTGGTTTACGGGTGGCAGCGCTAGGGAGCAGGGCTTCCTGCTGCCTAGCGCTAGGTTTTTTCCCATCTCAAAAAATGTCCAACGCGCCTAAGAAGTTTTCACTTCAAAAATGAGATAGGACTTTTAGTTATGCGAGGGAATGGGACTTGAAACATAACTGGCGAAATGTGGGTGTCATAATTCACCTCTGGCTACCCCTACGGGTAACACGAGCGCAATATTTTTATACACTTTGCCACCATTATATTTTTCGTTCTTCGTGCTCCAACACGGCAGTCAATTGTTATAAAATAGTGTTAGATTATTAGCGACTACTTAAAATCTAATTTTATGTAGACCATAATTATTTTATTTGTCGGTTTTTGATTGTGTAATAACAAAAATTACTGACAAATGTTTCCACTCAAAAGACCATTTCAGACACTAATCTACATGATCTGACCAAGATTATGTCTTGATTTAGAGACTATGACCTCTGAGCTTTTTTTCTCCGTTTCTGCTTAGATATGAAATGTCGACTCCATCTAGCTATTTTTTTTTAACCTTTTGACCGCTATACGTCAAAAATAAAAAACGTGCCCTCGGCGTCAAAGTCTGTCATGTCATGTACTCAAACCGTGGCGTGCTGGGCACATTTTGGTTTGTCATCTATACATGATTGTCGCGGTCAAAAGGTTAATAATATGACGTGCAAAAGTGTTTCCAATACCCTATTTGCAAAATAACAAATTTCAATTTATTAAAAGAAGGAAACCACATGTCCTCATCAGTTGTCAAAATTTTGATACAAATAATGTAGACTCCCAGCCTTTTTCCAACCATGTTGTGGTCAGCTTCCAGTCTAACCGGATGCAGCTGAATACCAGTATTTTACTCGGAGGGACTGCCTATCTGACCTCCACAACCCAATTACTAGATAACACGATACCGCTTGGTAAGACTGGTTGTCAGACTCTGACTACCCGTAACGACTGTCAAAGATCTCAACATTTCGTCAGAGGTTCTCGTAGTAAGATTTATTAATTTATTTTATTTGGGAAATAAACAGATGCAATAACAAACATAAGTATACAATTAGCTCAACACAATCCAGAAACAGTTTCCACAGATTAATAAACAAGTAAAATTATATGAAGTGTAACAACAACCAGAAGTGTAACAACAACCAGAAGTTCACACCGTAAAAGTTCACCATTCTTAACCTATTATCAAAATCTTGTTATTACACGACCAGTAACCGTTTTACCCTTATTAAACGTACATCGTGATAATAATAATATAACAATTAATAACACAGCGTTGCGACAGTCGTGCGACTAGTCGTAAGCGCGTTAATACAGTCGCAATTGTTAGCAATATAAAAAGTGATAATTTTTGGACATAGCTCGTCATACTTACAATAGTTCTAGTATATTTTAGTTAATATACGGAGTTTTTTTGTATCATTGGTGATACAAATTATTACTTATAGCATTAACATCTACTCGCGTTTGTGTTCGGCATTCATATTGTTCGTTTAACTTTACAGAATTACTTAAAAACTACTGAACAGTTTTTTTTTATTGAAAAAGTCGATGTAGTGCCCCGAATCACGTTAATTTTACTTATAAATACCTATTTTACAGAATGTCAACATGGATTGTAACTATTTTTACCCAACTACAGCAGAAAGAGGTTATGAATGTCACTAGTTTCGATGTTACCATTACTATTTGTAATATAAACCAGAATTTCGCACTATAATATGTAATTTTTTTTTGGAATCTTTGCGGGTAGTTGGAAAAAAAATTGCAAGTTCGGGGTACTACGAATATTATTACAACAAATCTCGTTGTCCGAGAGTACAGTCAATTGCATACCAGTGGTGACACTTGCTCTACAAAAATCGCCCTTACTGATGTCTGATTTAAAGGTGCTGTCCATGTCAAATCGTTACCACTGTTATGCAGTCGACTGTATGAGGAAGGTTGCAAAGGCAAGCTACTTCTTAGATTAGTATTATTATTGTATTAATCAACACTGAGATATTTAATAATAATGAGTTAATTACAAACACCGGGTCAAATTAAATTATCTAGCAATACTCCGCAGACGTGATAAAAAAAAAGAAACGAAAAATGTTAAATATAAAATTAATATTATTTTGATGTTTTTTTTATGGGGTCAGCGACCGCTCGGGTGTTATTACTAAGTATAAGTTGAAAAATTGACTTTTGTTCATTCGTGTTTAGATAATTATATCGATACTTCTGTACGTTCAATCATATTACTTGGTTATAGTAGGTTTTTTTTTCCTTTTGATAGATTCTTATTTTGTAAATGTGAGGACTTTGTAGGCCTTGTGGACTTTAGTTCTGTAGACCATTTTTTATTTTATCAAGTTCCTGGTACTTGTTGACAGGCCTACGCTGTCCTCCCATACCTACTGTAATTTGAAAACATTGTAAAGCCAATTATTTTTAAAAAGAGTAATCGTGGAGTTTCTTGCCGGTTCTTCTCCATAGGAAACGACCAATTGGAACCGTGCACCTAGCTTAAGGCGAAAGCGCCAGGGTAGCCCGCGAAATTTTTTTTTTAGGTTTTTTGCAATTTGCTGGTCAGTATTAAGTTGTACGTTAATTAAAATATGATTCGCGGTCGTAACAAATACGTATTTACAGAATTATAATCATTAAAGTCATCAACACAACTCTCTAAGACCATGTAATCCCCAAATGTCAAGATTTCATGAAATAGTCATTCTTCACCAGCAAATTGCAAAAAACGTAAGAAAATTTGAATTTCGCGGGCCACCTTAGAGCTTCCCCCTTAAGCCCGACATTTTAGATGACCAACTGCGGTCGATTACCCCACAAAGACATCAAATTATATACTTATTTTTTTTATCATGTTTACATAACGGTACTCATTTTGTTTACGGACTTTGAAAGAAAAATAAACAAAATACGTTTATTAGCGGCAAAAATGACGCATCAAAAGAAAAAAAAACACAAAAAAATAATAACAAGTTGGGAGAGAACATACGACACATCCACGCAAAAAAGTTTCGCTAGCTAATCTAATTTGACTCTGTATATTATTTGGATAAAGTAATCCAACCAGAGGCAATTATTTACGTTGATTTTTTACGAGTAACAGACTAACATTGAACTTTTTAACTGACTTAAACAGAGGTTCTGTATGTCCGTTAATATGGCACATCGGTAATTAGAAAGAAACTGTCACGCAGGTATGAGTGACAGAGACGCTATATAAAGTCCAACTTTTTCTAAATCTGAAGTGCTATAGCAACGGCCGCACATTGTACAGTCAACTCTTACACTAGTAGTAACACTTGCACTACAAAAATGACCCTTACAGCTACAACATAAAGGCGTTGTCAACGTCAAATGATTACCATTTTTGTGCGGTTGACTGAACGCCTCCAGCGAAATTTCTGCCACTCAAAATGAGCCGCTGAAATTACAACCTTGCCGTTTGCGCAACAAACTCGTCAGAAGAAAGGATCCATCGAAGAAACAACTTATTTTTCAGGCATCTAATGAATAATAATTACAATATAGCCTTTAACAACGCACTCGCCAGAAAAAATACTCATTTTGCCGGCAAAAATCAAAAATATCCATTTTTTTTTCATTTTCCAGGCAATTTTTCGGGCATTTAATGTAAATAGTAACACTGGTGCCTGTCCTGTTGTATCCGGGCATGATGCCCGCACAGCCCGTACAACTCTCAAATGATGTTGCAGCAGCGACAGTACCTGGGACGTGCGCGCGCGCCGCCCACGGGCGGGGTCACGGGCGCGAAGTAGGCGTGCACTTTTATGTTTGGGAGATGGTTCTGGAAAAGAGAGAGGTTTATATATTAGAGTGAGGAAAAAAATTAACCACTCGAAGACAGGAGGGGCTCATGGCTAAATAATAACAGTCGCACGAGTCGATCTTCAAGGTTAAGCTACGCTTGCCGAGGTTGGTCCGCGGATGGATGACCATCCATAAAATACCGAGACCCCCTCCCTGCCTCGGAAACCACGTTTAGCAGTTGGTCCAACGATGACGGGGATTTGGCTTTGACAGTAGTTACGGGTCGTCAGAAACCCGAAAGTCTGACAACGACAACCAGCCGGGACCAACGGCTTAACGTGCTTTCCGAGCCACGGAGAGGTCTCGGTGTGTAAAGATGGTCACCCATGAATAAGCAGGATACAAATGTCTAAAAAGTTACTTAAAACATTTTCGAAATATCTCATTTAAATAAAGATAACTGGAAATCTCTGTTTCTATGGAACATTTAAAATCGGTCTAATTTGGCTGTAACACTATTTTTCGAAAATGTTCTAAGTAACTTTTTAGACATTTTTATCTCGTATGAAGTTTCATTAAAATCGGTTTATTCATTTCGAAAAACAAGTGCTAGAAAGTTTGTATGAAATGCCGTAAGGCGTAAACGCTCTTAAACGTCTTTATACTCTCGTTATACTCCTCTGCTCAACCAGAAAAATACAGGCGTGATGTCATGTTATGTAGTACATACCCTCAGCTTCCTGATAGCGTTCCTGCTCACCATCTGACAGTCGTAGAGCTCGATCAGCTGCAGGTTGTGGCAGGAGATCAGGTGTTCTAGGGCGCCGTCTGTCACTAGCGGGCAGTTGTCAAGACCTGGAGGGAAAAATATGTATTAATTATTAATAACTAGCTGCGCCCCGCGGTTTCACTTGCGTAAATGTCGATCCCGTGGGAATATCGGGATAAAAAGTAGCCTATATGTTAATCCAGGGTGTCAGCTACCTCCATACAAAATTTTATTAAAATTGGTTCAGCCGTTTGAGCGTGAAGAAGTAACAAACATATAAACACGTACCGAGAATTTGTACCGTTCCATCAGGATCGTAACAAAATTAATTCCTTGGCTATAACGATACTGACAAACGGAACGAAATAATAATATTATCAATATATCGTTATTAATAACGTTATTCATTTCGATACTAACAAAAACAGAACGAATACAGCGGTGGCTTGTGCCGGACCGACCGGGCGACGGAGCGGTGGGCAGCGGGAAAGTTTATTTATTTATTTATTAGGGACAACAAACAGTAGTATATTAAATATTACACATGAATGGAGTACTAAACTAATAGAATTAACAAATACACTACTCACGACGTTATCCACAGATTACCATATAAAATAATTAGCATAGGTACTGTTATTAATAACAATAAAGGCAAACTTAAAGATACTCATTACAAAGTTACTCGGTTTGTTATTAAAATGCATCTCGGACAGCATAATATCTAATAATATTTGCGTCTTAATACAAGGGACAAATTTAAAGGTATGGAATCAGATAAAATCGGCATGCAAAAACAAGAGAAAAAAGAAGAACGAACTTAAAGCTACATAAATACATGAGGTATAGGAATCAAAATTAAGTAACATCAAAACTTATGGCTGTTCCTTTAAAGTGGAAATAACTTGATTTTTGAACCTATTCTTGTTCAGAAATATAATATGTTTAAGTTCTTAAGAATAACGTTACAAATGAATCTGTAACGTTATTACAAGCGGATAACCCTACTGTTACTGATACCTATAACGTTACATAAAATATCGTTCTACGAAAATTATATTCTTTATCGTTTTTTTTATCATTTATCATTTTTAAGCTTTAGTATTGTTGCAAATTTTGGAACGTTATACGTTTATGATATAAGATTTTCATTAAAGATTCTGATCAACTTACCGAGCACGGTCAGATGTTCGGCGGCACACGGCGACATTGATAACTGTTTGATACCGTAGTCTGTTATCAACTCGCAGTGGGACAGCGTCTGGAAAGAAAACAATCTATAAATATAAAATTCAAAGTCCTGACTGACTGATATATCAACGCACAGCCTAAACCGCTGGTCCTAGAGGAGACATGAAAAGAGTAGGTATCCACTAAGAAAAGGTTTTTCGAAATTCCACCCCTAAGAGGGTGAAATTTCACACGGACGAAGTCGCGGGCAGAAGCTAGTATATTATGTGTGTGTTAGGCAATATTCGCCAGGACAATGTCGTGTAGTGGTCGCAAACACGACTGCTCAACGCGCGGTCCTGATTTCAAGTACCAGGAGGCAATGGGATTTTTAAGTACTAGGAGGCAATGGGATTTTCAAGTACCAGGACGCAATGGGATTTTCCATCAGGATTTTCTTAGTAGCAGCCTGGGGTCTGGATTAGTGCGTGGTTGATGGAAATAGGCTCGTCCCTTATTACTTACTTAACTGGCAAAATGTGGGTGTACTAGGCACAGCTCTGACTACTCCTTTGCGGAATTAAGACGTAATGTTAAGTATATGTCGCATCCGGTCATACGTTTGAGTATTCGGAACGCTAGCGCCATCTGGTGGCGCTTGACAGAGTCTAGCCTGAGTTCGTGGGAGTCGACGACAGCGCGACAGAACGATGTGGAGCGTGGCGCTCTCTTGGACACTGACATCGTACGAACCACATGTGCTCAGAAACTATCCCGCGTTCCGTATTGCTGGTTGTGTCGTGTATCTACAGTATGTAATTTGTGATTAAATTGTTCGTGAAATTATAATCTGATTTGAACTGCAAATAGTTTTTCTGTTGCGCAGTAACCAACACATACCCACAGTACGCCCACAGTAGGTAGTTAAAATATGGCTGATGATACCGAGCGAGACACACATACCTTCTCCGTCATATACTACATATTTTACTCACCAATTTCTCAAGTCGGGGACATCCCATGGACAGATGTACGAGCGTGTTGTCGGTGATCAGCACACACTCCTCGAGGTCCATTCGCTCTATCATCTTGCAACTCTGTTGAAGAATGTTATCTTATAGTAAATGCTTTGAAGAATGATAGGAAAGAAGCCGGTATTTGGAATAAGTTTTACAAAAGTTCTTGGAGAAGAATTGGTAGTGTTTTATGTTTTAGGTATTTTAGTCACAAATTATTTCCAAAGAGGTATGTTACCATTATTATTATAAACGGATTTTTTTTTTAAATTGATAGTGCTTTTAAGTAGTATTTATTAAGATATTATTTTCTTATTATATAAATGATATTAAATTATTTTTAAAATTATTGCTGACGTCGTAAAGGAAAAGAATGAAAAGTTGTTTAGTCAAAAGCTTCGTACTCAAGCGTATAAAAAGTTGTAAATTTTATCCAATGTTTGATGTCAGGGCCAGGGACCAAAGACAACACATTATTTGACATTGACAATACAAATTAATCCGTGATGCGCCCGCGACATTGGCAGATGACAACAAAAAAACAAAATGCAAATTGCAGAGTGGGGAATTAACTACTTTACTTTACGTAGTCACCATACAGACCCTCGTGTCCCCAATGGCAATATCTTAAAAATAAGCAAAGAAAATACCCCCCTCTCCCCCTCCCTTTGGTGCTTACGCAATACTTGAATGGACCCTCAGTGTTTCAAAATTGTTAAAAAAATAAGTAGCTACTCACCCTAGCCAAGGCCTGGAAGCCGGCATCAGTGAGCTGAGTGCACTGCGCCAGCTCCAGCGTCACGATGTCGGGGCAGCGCGCCGCCAGCGCCGCCAGCGCGCCGTCCGTGAGGCGCGCGCAGCCCGACACGCACAGGCGGCGCATGGCCCCGCCCAGCTTCGATATTGACTCGTCTGTTAATTGCTGGGGACACAACAGTATAATTTAACCTCTCACACGTTTTCCCGATCACCTGTCGACACACCCGACGCGTCGGAGTAGGTAAATGGACACAGTGACGTCATTGTTTTCACAATAACAATAGTTGTGTACATACACTTGTGTACCGTTGGCCTTTCCAGCACTTTCTCTTATGTACAGTCAACAAAAGAGATAAGTATGCAGGACCGTCGGATATAGTTGAAATTTAGTAAGAAACCAATAGATGTTATCGACTGAAATTTAATTTGAAAAATTACTTTTTTGTTTTCTATTAATAAAATTAAATTTTATTCGAAAACATCCATCGGTTTCTTACTAAACTTCAACTATAACCGACGATCCTGCATACTTATCTGTTTTGTTGACTGTACACTTGGTGTACAGTGGACGCTTGAAGGTAAGGCTGCGCTGGTTTTTAGTAATTTGCAGCCAGTTTTTAATAAATTGCAAGTTGTATACTGATTAAAATAATGATTCGCGACCGAACAAATATGGCTTTACAGAATTATATGGTGGTTTGGGGGAACAAGAAATTTCACGCGGGCAGGAATTAGTAGGATAATAATGGTGTATTAAAATAGTAAATTGTTTGCCAAGGGAGCAAACCACTATTTTGAAGTCGAAAGTGTTTCTTTGAATCCTGAGCACAGCGAGGGATTCAAAGTACGTCACTCGAGCTTAAAATAGTGTTGCTCCCGAGGTGGACACTCTATTTTTTATCACCCTCTATAAAAAAATAAGTAAGTGCAACTTATGAATAAGAATAGTACGTTTATTTTAATAAACTGTACTATTCGTACGTTCGTTCGTTCTACGTTCGTTTTAGTCCCTGTTTACGAAGAATACACTAGCTCTTTTTGAATAGATGAGATTATAGAGGTATGAGGAACAGGGTGTAGAGTTCACTCATACTCTATAGAAAAGGGATCCTCCGACCAGACGGGTGTTGTGTCTGGCGGGCAACTGCCCGATGATTCATGTCGGGCCGCTGTATCTATGCTAGTTGCGCGGTAAACTCTGCTTGCGCGATGCAGGATTTGCGTGACGTCAGTATGACGCGTTAATAAGATAAAAATAAACTTACATCGCATCCCTGTGTATTGAGCCCAGATAGATCTGGGCAGTATGTGGCGAGCGTCGACACGCAGTTGTCGTTCACGTTCTTACAACCTGTAAGTAAAAGAGATGATTATAATCCATACTAATATTATAAATTCGAAAGTAACTCTTGTCTGTTTTTCTGAATTTTTAACATGAATGATGTAAACAAGATTTTGTAACCATATTATTTTGATTTAAGAGTGTCCATGGAGTCTCTGGCCCGTTCTTCTCCATAGGTACCTACGCTTTGGAATGGGCAACTAGCTTCATCTTTTCTGACTGACCGACCCCTTGAAAGTGCCTGTAATTGGTTTAATTGAAATAAATGCTTTAAGTTTGAGTTTGTGTGTCTGTATCTGTATGTTACCTTTTCACGTCAAAACACTGAACGGATTTCGATAAAATTTGGCAGAGATAGATTGCATCCCGGGGAAGGACATAGGATAGTTTATATCGATATACCTCGCGGGCGAAGCCGCGGGCGGAAGCTAGTAATAAATAATTAATCATAGTCGTCAAGAATGTAAACGTTGGAAAGCGTATTTTTAGTTTTTTTACGACGATTCCAGGGAGAGACGGAGCTATACAAGAACGATAGCGCCATCCCTTTTTTGCACTGGAATCATGATGGTATTAATACTTCGTAATACGGCCTCAGGAGTCTGGATTTGTGTCCGGTTGATGGCAATAGGCTCGCCCCCTATTACATGGGACTTAAACATAACTGGAGAAATGTGGGTGGTACAGTCAACAACAGAGATAAGTATGCAGGATCGTCGGATATAGTTGAAGTTTAGTAAGAAACCGATGGATATAGTGTTTTACCAAGGGATATAGTGTTACCCAGGAACTGGGCTGTGGAGGTCAGATTGGTAGTCACTCCATTTAACATACTCGTATTCAGCTGCATCTGGTTAGACTGGAAGCCGACCCCAACATTGTTGGGAAAAGGCTAGGCAGATGATGATGATAGTGTTACCAGTAACTGGGCTGTGGAGGTCAGATTGGTAGTCACTCCATTTAACATACTCGTATTCAGCTGCATCTGGTTAGACTGGAAGCCGACCCCAACATAGTTGGGAAAAGGCTAGGCAGGTGCAGCTGAATACTACTACTACTACCTACCTCTGCATATAAAAGTCTTGAGTCTGGGACAGGCGCGCGCTAACGCTTCCACGCCATTCTCTGTGATCGCCTGGCACCAGGATACGTTCACGTGGGTCAGGAGCTGGAAATACAATGGTTTTGTGTGTTAGGTTCATGTTGGAATAGCAATTTAACCTTTTGACCGCTACACAAAAGATCAAAAACTTTCCCTCGGCGTCAAAGTCTGTCATGTAGTCGAACCGTGGCGTGCTGGGCACATTTTGGTTTGTCATCTATACATGACTGTGGTGGACAAAAGGTTAATTTGAGTGTGTTTCAAATTGATTCGATTTAGCATCTAAACAACGCGGAGTTACAACTAGTATTTATTGCAGTTTTAACACACATTTTTCGAGGTTTAAGGTGCCACTAGTCAATATTTTTTCCATACAAATTTCGGGAGAGTATTTCTCCACTGTTTCACATTGTGCATTCAAAGTTAAACATGATATCGTTTTGACTTAATATTAATTGTGTCTGTACGGAAACAGAATAGTAAAATAAAAAATCATTAAAAAGTTATGAGCCAACAAAGATTCGTTTTTCTTGCTATTTTTAGTTCTCACGCACAGAAACACTGTTCCAAACTAATAGGCGCGTAAAAAAAATCGAAAAGTGCTTCGGAAAATCGAGAGAAAAAAACCACTGCATAAATCAATTCCAAATAAATTTTATTGAATTCTTCAATAACTGAGCTTTGTCAGTACGGACTTGGTTTTAAGATTTTATAGTTCTTTTATTATTTATTTACACCCGAAGTTACGTTAAAAATAGCAAGAAAAACGAACGAATCTTTGTTGCCTCATAACTTTTGAATGGCTTTTTATTTTACTATTCTGTTTCCGTACAGACAAAGTTAATAAACACGTCAAAACGATATCATGTTTAACTTTGGATGCATAATGTCAAACAGTGGAGTGATACTCTCCCGATATTTGTATGGAAAAAATATCGACTAGTGGCACCTTAATACCCTGAATCAATACTTCATCATCTGCCTAGCAGTTTCCCAACTATGTTGTGTTCGGCTTCCAGTCTAACCGAATGCAACTGAATACCAGTATTTTACATGGAGCGACTACCTATCAGACCTCCACAACCCAGTTACTGGGTAATACGATACCCCTTAGTAAGACTGGTTGTCAGACTTTCGGGCTTCTGAGGACTTGTCACGACTGTCAAAAATCCACGAATGACAGCCGGGACCAACGACTTAGCGTGCTTTCCGAGGCACGGAGGGGTCTTGGTGTGTAAAAATGGTCACCCATCCAAGGACCGACCGTAAAAATAAATATAGGAAATGATAGTAATGGCACCAATATTAACCTTACCGGGCATCCATCTGAAAGCGCCTTCAGCGAAATGTCGGTGATGTTCGAACATGAGTCCAGATTTATCCTGAAATAGAAGAAATATTCATAAATACCATAATCAGCCTATAATGTTCCCACTGCTGGGACACAGGCTTCCTCTCGGTGAGAGGGAGTGGGCCGTAATCCACCACGCGGGCCCAGTGCGGATTGGCAGAACACACACACACGTCTTCGAATTTTTGGTTCTAGGACATGCCGGTTTCCTCACGATGTTTTCCTTCACCGTTTTGAGAGCAGTGGTGATGAAATAATTTACACAAAGTGCCTGTCTGGGTTCGAACCTACGACCTACAACTCATAAGTCGCGGCCGTTACCACTTGGCCACCACTGCTCTCATTTCATTCATAAATAAACAAATAAAAAACTGGCCAAGTGCGAGTCGGACTCGCACACGAAGGGTTCCGTACCACAAGGCAAAAACACCGAAAAAAACACGTTTGTTGTGTGGGAGCCCCCCTTAAATATTTATTTTGTTTTTAGTATTTGTTGTTATAGCGGCAACAGAAATACATAATTAGTGAAAATTTCAACTGTCTGGCTATCGCGGTACTTGAGACACAGCCTGGTGACAGACAGACAGACAGACGGACGGACGGACAGACAGCGAAGTCTTAGTAATAGGGTCCCGTTTTTAACCCTAAAAAAAGGATCACTTCGATGTCCGTCTGTCTAACACATTTTTCTCAGGAACGCATGGAGGTATCAAGTTGAAATTAATATCAAATACGTATAAATTCATCCCAAATACGGAACCCTTCATTGTGCGTGGCCTGACTCGCACTTGGCCGGTTTTTTTTTTACATGGAGTGACTGCCCATTTGACCTCCACAACCCAGTTACTGGGTGACGCTTAAAATTAATCAATGTATTATTTTATTATGAATCCAATCTCACCTCTGTAACTTCTTGCATCTCCTCCCGAGCGCCTGGCAAGCGTAATCAGTAATCTTCCGACATTTGTTCAAGTTTAACTCCTCGATGTTTGGACATGACTGAAAATAAACACAAAATTATAAGAAAAAGAAATGGTATGACAACTTAAGAAAGAAAATACATTTATTTAGCACATACTAAAAGACACACACCGTGAAAACATACAATGGCACTCCGGGAGTGCCGACAGAAGTGAAAAACAAAACACAAACAGAATACTTTGCCATCACTAACTGACATATCGGATATACATTAAAACAAGAGTACATCCCGAGGACAGCCGAACACATCCAAATGTAGCGCGGTGTCGGTTACGGTAACAGTGTCGCGAGTTCAATGGTTTTTCCCCCATCTCAAAAAATGCTCATTGCGCCTGATGAAGTTTTCACTTCAATTTCATCACCATTGCTCTTGAAACGGTGAAGATGAATGAATGTAGATTACGGCCCACTCCCTCTCAGAGAGGAAGCCAGGTTCCCAGCAGTGGGGACATTATACACTGATTCAAAGTCAAAGTCAAGTCAAAGTCAAATCATTTATTTCAAATAGGCACATTAAAGGCACTTTTGAATGTCAGAAAAAAAAACTAAATAGAAATGATTCTAGTCGATTTTGCTTGTTGCGGCCACTTGTAGAGGAATTTGTAGTGCAATATGTTCATCATCATCTGCCGAGCCTTTTCCCAGCTATGTTGGGGTCGGCTTCCAGTCTAACCGCATGCAGCTGAATTTGATAGCACCAAAAAACTGACCTGTGCCAGCGACCTGACGGATCCATCCCCGATGCTCTCACATCCTCGGAGGGACAACTCTCTGAGGAAGCCGCCGCATCTGTGTGAGATGTTCTCTATTACTGGACCCTGGAGAGTAAAGACAATATCATTAAAACTTAAGATCTATTCAAAATCATGTTTCAAATTAATTTTATTTCAAGTTAAATAAATATCAACTTTGTTATAGTGAAAATCAAGTTGAATTCAGAGTGACAAGTACTATTAAAAAAGGTTATAAAAATGTTTGAAGTTCTAGCGTAAACTGAACTTTATTGTGTAGGTATTGAAATGAAATGATTTTGAAATGAAATGAAATGATTTTATTTTTTGTAAGTAGGTTTGTACAAACACTTTTACACGTCAATCATGTTTTTTTTAAACTAGATGAAGTCGGCGTTTCCTATCTGACTACTCGGAGAAGAAAGGCCGAAACAAACTCAGAGGTCACAGTCTCTTTTAAAGTCCAGACATAATCTTGATCAGGTTATATGAAGACCATGTAGATCGATGTCTGAGGTGGTCTTTTGAGGAAAGAACCACACAGATTGAGAGGACCTGTCCAGTCAGTGCACGCATTTGTCAAAAATCGTGCAGCAGTATTAAAGTATTTTTTCCAACAACTCATACTTGTTTACATGTTTGTAAAATAAATGAACGGAGCCTCGCTGCTCTCATCATCCCAATTTATTTGGTGTAAGAGCAACATGTCATGTTGCGCGGCCTGTATGCACTCGGCAATACAGTAGCTTCCCATCAGTGACTTGAAAACGAAATGAAATTCGTTCCGTTACCACTAATGTTACCGTATAACGTTCCAAAATTTGTAACGATACTAAAACCTAAAAATATCAATAACGTTACATAAAAAATGGTTGCCTGTAAAGTCGGTTTTACGGGCGAAGATTTTACGTGACAACGTCTTTTTCTCGGTAGAATATTTATTGATATGAATATAATTAAATTGCACAATAGGAACAAGGAATTGAATGAAAAACAGACCGATCATAGTTGAGTGGGAGAGAGACGCAAGGCATTCGGCGGGCCTCTCTCTCGTTCGGTGACTCATCGTAACGTTACCGAGCGTTACACTTTTTCATAAGTGACTCCCAGCCGCAACCTAATTTAAGACGTTGTCACGTCAAAAAAAAACGTTATAGAATATCATTTTCGTAGAACAATATTATAAGTAACGTTATAGGTATCAGTAACATTAAGGTTCCGCTTGTAATAACGTTACAGGTGAAACGTTACAGATTCATTTGTAACGTTATTCTTATGAATTTTCCCGCTGCGCACCGCTCCGTCGCCCGGTCGGCCCGGCACAAGCCACCGCTGTATTCGTTCGAGAATATCGAAATGAATAACGTTATTATATCGTTATACTAATAACGTTATTATTGTTAGTGAACAGTTTAAGATTTCGTTCCGTTTGTCAGTATTGTTGCCAAGGAATTAATTTTGTTACGATCCTGGTGGAACGGTACAAATTATTATCAGTACCGGAACTACGCGTAACGTTATTTTGAGTAACGTGTGTCAAGTCCCTGCTTCCCATTACTGAAAGAATTTTCGTTTACTATGATTCTACTGACGTGTTGTTGAACGATCAAAGTCCATGTTATTGACGTGACAACGTCTTAAATTAGGTTGCGGCTGGGAGTCACTTATGAAAAAGTGTAACGCTCGGTAACGTTACGATGAGTCACCGAACGAGAGAGAGGCCCGCCGAATGCCTTGCGTCTCTCTCCCACTCAACTATTCTACCGAGAAAAAGACGTTGTCACGTAAAATCTTCGCCCGTAAAACCGACTTTACAGGCAACCATTTTTTTTTTATAACATTTCAAAGCTTGGTTATTCTAAGAATTACATATTTTAGGAAAATGTACTGGGAAGCAGATACTCCATAATCTGCGTTTTGTAAGATTTAGTAGTAAATTAGCTGCGTGCGTGAATAAGCTGACTGCCGCGTTGGTCCCGTGGTCGCAAGCGCGACTGATGAGCCTAGGGACCTGGGTTCGATTCCCTTGTCGGGCAAAGTTTTATTTGGTTTTTCCATTGGGAAATTCTTAGTAACAGCCCGGAGTTTGGAAGTTGGCGGGGTGATACCCCCGTGCCTCGGAAAACACTTTCAAGCCGTTGACCCTGCGCCTGATCTCTTTCTGGTCGTGTCGGATTGCCGTCACATCGGACTATGAGAGTTAGGGAAGAGAGAGTCCACCTGTGCCTGCGCACACACCTGTGCACTATAATATCTCCCGCGCCGATTGGTCGCCTGTCCGAAATTCGGTCTGGGGATGTATGACCAGCACCCTAATTGCGTAAGACACTATTAATCACAATCTGAACCCTTTTGAAGAATATTGCTAATCCATTGCTTCATATGTTCGAAAAATGTATCTGCTCAACAACGTAAATAACTCAATGAATGTTGTTGAACTGACAAAATTTTACAAGTCTACAATTCTACAAAATTGTATAAAAAATTGCGTAGCACAGAAGTTACAAATATATGTATGAGTTACAATATTGTAGACTTGTCAGTTGTCACTACAATTTACATAACGCTCATTTGGAGAAACATCGACGTAACTCCTATTTTTACCCGACTGCGCCAGGAGGAGGGTTATGTTTTTCGAGTGTATGTATGTGTGTGTTTTTCCGTTACAATAAGTGGCTTAGCGTGTTGTGGCACACGCACTTGTAAATTATTATTGTACAAGTTTGTGGTATAGGACCCAGATGTATGAATATCTAACAAAAGGACTATGTAAGAATCTTAGCAGGTGGCGTTCTGAAGTTTCTGCCTACCCCCATAGGAAGATGGCGTCAGTTTATGTATACAACTATGTAGTTCAATATAAGTTGCTCACCTCGACATCCCTTTGAAACTCGAAAAGGTCTATCCTCTGCCAGTTGGAGCCGTCCAGGGCTAGTATGTTCCATAGTTTGGAAACCTGCAAAATATAAATAAATGCACAAATATCGTAAAAACGATAAAACCAAGGGCGATCAAGGGCTGTTTAACCGCCGCGGGAGACGCTCCGGGCGTCGGGAGGCGCGCGACGACTCCCGGCCACCGTAGGCGCGGGCCTGCGGGCGGAGAGTGATGGGTAGCTCACCGTCCGATCAGGACCAGGCCCGTGCCGGACGGCGCGTATGTGTTCCACGCGCGCCTCAAAGAGATGTCAGCATCGAGGAGGGGCCCCATAGGGCCGAAGCCTGCCGGGTCAGCGGGATTGTCCGAAAGGGTTACCGCTGGCCCGGAACATAAAGGGCTAAGGAAGGAACACGGGTGAGTTTTAGTCAGTAAGAGTCTGACACTCCCTTCCGCCCCAACCAAAGCGGGAGGGGTCATTTGATGATTTACCATCCGCAAAAAAAAAAAAAAGGGCTGTTTAACTGTTTTGTTTCAAAACTCGAGGATTTTTACTTGATCGCAAAAAGGTACAGAGAGCTCCTGCGCTTACACACACATTCGCAGGGTGTTTCGGCACTACTTGCTGAAAGCTTGGGCTTAAGAATTCCTTTCCAGCTCACCTGTGCACATCTACAGAGCGAGACGACGTCCAGGTAGGAGAGTATCCTCAGCAGCAGCTCTTTTGGTAGCTTTCTGTTTATGTGGTAGTCATCCTCGCTCGAAAACCGAGCGATCTGGAACAAAAGAGGTTCATAACTTATTCGAGTGCACCTAAGGAGCCAAATTCGTTCAGTAGTTCTTGCGTGAAAGAGTAACAAACATCCATCCATTCTCAAAAACTTTCGCATTTATAACATTAGTAGGATAGGACAGTAGGAAGTAGGATAGGATAGTAGGAAGTAGGATAGGATAGTAGGAAGTAGGATAGGATAGTAGGAAGTAGGATAGGATAGTAGGAAGTAGGATAGGATAGTAGGAAGTAGGATAGGATAGTAGGAAGTAGGATAGGATAGTAGGAAGTAGGATAGGATAGTAGGAAGTAGGATAGGATAGTAGGAAGTAGGATAGGATAGTAGGAAGTAGGATAGGATAGTAGGAAGTAGGATAGGATAGTAGGAAGTAGGATAGGATAGTAGGAAGTAGGATAGGATAGTAGGAAGTAGGATAGGATAGTAGGAAGTAGGATAGGATAGTAGGAAGTAGGATAGGATAGTAGGAAGTAGGATAGGATAGTAGGAAGTAGGATAGGATAGTAGGAAGTAGGATAGGATAGTAGGAAGTAGGATAGGATAGTAGGAAGTAGGATAGGATAGTAGGAAGTAGGATAGGATAGTAGGAAGTAGGATAGGATAGTAGGAAGTAGGATAGGATAGTAGGAAGTAGGATAGGATAGTAGGAAGTAGGATAGGATAGTAGGAGTAAGGCGTGGCCGCCATTTTGAAAAAATTAAATAAAATGGCGGACAGGTAGGTATGCCAGGCACCATAATAAAATCTTCAATCCCCTTTAAAATTTGGTAGCTTTGAACCTGCAACCATGTACTCACTTGATGTACTGTACTGTAGGGCGTGAATATGACACATCGAGCTTTAGAAAGAGACTCACACAAGTATGAGTGACAGAGACAAATACGCAATTTATCTAGAAGGCGATGTGCCTTATGTACTGTACTTTTACAGGTAATACGGGCTGGTTTCCGCAACTCCATGTTAAAGCGCGTATTTTGCGTACAAAAAGGAACCCTTATGGTGAGACTCAGTCTGTCTGTCTGTCACAGCTGGATATCTCAAGAAAGAGACTCACATAGATATGAGTGACAGAGAGAAATACAAAATTTATCTAAAAGGCGATGTGCCTTATGTAGGTACAGTACTTTAGGGTTCCGTACCAAAATGGTAAAAGGAACCCTCATGGTGAGACTAAGTCTGTCTGTCTGTCACAGCTGGATATCTCAAGAACTACTAATGCTATCAACTTGAAATTTGGAATAGTTTTAGATGACGTTTACCACAAAAGGGATGAGGCCTATATCATCATCAGCACTGGGTGGAACAAGGCCAATGATGATGATAATGAATGCCTAAAGCTGGATTTACATTACTGTGTTGTGTCGCTTTCTGACACAGCCAATCAAAACTCGTTGTGATTTGACATAGTCCTGTACAGAATCGTTTGATTGGTGTATTCTGCGTCACAATACAACACAACACTGTGCAGAGCTTGCATGGAGGCTGATGAAACCATTGCGCATGTGCTCTTTGAGTGCACAGGCGTCACCTCGGGACACCCAGATCGTACATAGATGTTTTCAACAGACCATGAGACTTAATCAGCTTTTGGAGGGTCGTGGGTCGGTTGGAATATCTACCGACGGCCGCCATGGCCCACGCACAATGGTCCATTGAAGGACTAAGTGTGGAAACTAAACCCATAACATAGAATACAATAAAATACAACACAACACAGTAATGTAAATCCCACTGACCGAAGTCTTTCAGCACAATCAGCACTACATTATTAGTTCCCTCCTCTAAGAGCTTGTATACAGTTGTATAGACATTATAGATATAAAATACATAGGAGTCAATAACATTGAAAATAACAAGCATGGACAAAAATATGTGGCATGATAATTTCTTATCTGATAAACACAATGTAACAACAATCTGTCTGAAGTCGTTTCTAAACAAAAACATATAAAATTAATTGCGCGTTTAGTTTTGCGATTTACGGAAAATGTCAATTTTCCCGCCGTACAAAAAAAAAACATGCGCTCTTTTCTTTATGACTTTCCCCATTTCTTTCACAGACAAGCAAAGGTTGGCAAAGGTAACACGGATAAAGCTACAAAACCAGGCGCAACATTAAAAATACGTTTTAAAATTAACAAAACAATCATTATAACGGTTTATAGGCAATTCATGGGTTGAGTGGCCGCGCGCCTGAGGTCATTTACACTGACCTAACAAAGAAAAACATGAATACTGAGTACCGCGTGCGAATAAACAATAAAAACATACAAATAATAATTACGACACGACATGTTATGAACTTATCCCAAAGATTACGTAGAACGCATCATTTTGTATTATTCAAAAATAGAATAGTTATGGCTTCCCGACTTGTAAATACATGTAAATACATAGGTATTTACAAGTGTCATAGACTTGTAATAAAGTTTTATTCCCTGAAACCGTTGTATGGGGTATCAAGAACAAAGAAATGGGCCCGTAGCGCCCATGTCAGCTGTTTTTATCACAACGAAAACACAAACAATGACATTAATATTGATTAGTTCTTACCTCGAATTTATTCCTTCCGGAATAACTCATGTTCGGGTAAGGCGTTACCTTAGCCACAATGTATGATTTAAAACACTTATTTTAAACAATAATTTGTGCAAAGTGCACCACTAAACAAATATGGAGGAAAATTTTATTTGATTTTTCGCAGACAGCGACAAAGCAAGACGTCCTTCATCAGCTGCAGACTGGGTTACCAGACTGACATAATTTAATTTCCCCACTTCAGCCCACTTGTTGTATTGACATGCCAGAAATAGCTCATGTGTGCCCAACGAACGCGTAAACAATACTATATTAAGTAAGTTAGTAACTGGAATAATAATTTATTAAAAAAGCAAGTTGTAAGGGCCTATTCACACAACGTTTATAAGCGTGCGGTTTGTATGGCCCGCATCGACGACACCACGGCGCGTTTGTCACGCAATATTTTGCGCCAAACCGCGCTTCCGCAGCCGCTGCGTAAATAAAACGCTGTGTGAAGCCATAACTAAAGAGCAGGTAATATTTTATTTTAAAAGATTATTTTACCATTCCATTATCATGGACACGCTATTTTAGTCTACTCAGAGTTAGTTTTAAATACATATCTATCCGGATTTAATTATCTGGTACCTTGTGTTTATAATTTTAATAAACAACGTGAACAAAACGAGTTTAATTAATGTGTATTGGAAGGAAATAACAATATGACATGCTATGGGGAGAACGCCTTACGCGGCAACCCTGATAGCGTTCCAGATAAAAAAATAACATAATCTGTAGCGTAAAAAATGTTCATTCATTGCATCGAAATTATTGACATTAAATATCAATAAACAACTGTCTATTCCTATCTCTATCACTCTTATGTAAAATACTATAATTGGTCTCTTTCTATGCTAAAAATACCGGTCAATATAAATAATTTAGAGATTTTCAAGTTACTGGAATGAAATTGCAATAAATAAATAGCAATGTTTATGTTTCGTATCGAAACTCAAAACAATCGATTCCTAGAATGCATTGCAGCGTTAGCAGGAAATAGATACATGCAGTATGAATCACAGTACCTAAATACCTACTGTTATTAATAATTAACATTGCATTTATTTATTCCAGTGCAGTAGATACCTCAGGGTCCTCGGGCGTAAAACCGGGCACAGGCATCTGTCAGGCTAGAAAGAGACTGTCACACAAAAATGAGTGAGAGAGACGACGCTCTACAAAGTAATTTTTTTTACGAAACTCGATTTGACGTCCGGGTCCGGGATGACCCAGTGAATGACCCGACTGACCTATTTTTGCATGAGTCTTCTCCTATCTAGGTAAAGTTTGATATTATTGCCATTTAGTAGGTACCTAAAGCAAGGATTATTTATGTTTAATGGATCTCCAACAGATGCTACACAATTACATGCGAGTATGGCTTGAAATATCGGTATTTTTGGTATTTTTATATCGCTATTGTTAGCCGCAACCCAACCGCGCAACACGCTTTCAATCACAATCCGTCTAGTAATTTAAGGTAATTTGTCTTTTGTAGGAAATTCCTAATCCATTGCTTCATTGTTTTAGAAATTCGTCTGCTCATTAACATAAATGACGCAATGAATATTGTTGAACTGTCAAAATGAAAGACATTATTGCCAGTTATTGTGTTTCGAAATCATACTGATAATCTTGGCTTAACAAAAATCAAGACTATTACAAAAGAGTAAAGTAACTATGTAGGAACTGTTACTTACCCACATAAACAGATGTAACGATGTAACCCTCAAAGTGGACACAGAACTTGTTGAACACACATAAAATAACTTCACGCCTGCAATCCCTGAAGGGTTACACAGAGGTGTACCTACCTTATACACCCACATTTTGCCAGTTAATTAGGGTTATTACTAAGACTTCGCTGTTTGTCCGTCCGTCCGTCTATCTGTCACCAGGCTGTATCTCAAGAACCGCGATAGCTAGGCAGTTGAAATTTTCACAAATTATGTATTTCTGTGGCCGCTATAACAACAAATACTAAAAACAAAATAAAATAAATATTTAAGGGGGGCTCCCATACAACAAACGTGTTTTTTTAGGTGTTTTTGCCTTGTGGTACGGAACCCTTCGTGTGCGAGTCCGACTCGCACTTGGCCAGTTTTTATAAGTCCCGTCATCCCGTGTCTAGCCTATTGCATCAACCGGGCACAGATCCAAACTCCGGAACTACTATTCGTTATTCTGTGACTCCGGGCTGCTGCAGAGAAATTCCTGATGAATGATGAAAAATCTAATAGGTATATAATTTTGCCCGGCCTGGGAATTGAACCCAGGCCCTCACGATCAGCAGGAGAGCTTGCGACCACTAGACCCACGAGGCTGTCCCACTTGTTGAAGTTCGCGGTAATCCACAGACTGCGTGTGCTGATAATGATGGACGCCAATCGGCCTTATTACGAAAGGTCTAAAACTAAATTTTATACTTTAGACCCAGATTTTAACCACAACTTTGGATTTCTAACTTTATTCAGACAACTTTAAAATTCTAAATACAAAAACTAATTTTAAAGCGGAGTCTAAGTTGTCAATAAAATTTTGACTTTATCCCTGTCGGCATAAGGTTCGTAATACAAAACTGGCTGAAGGTAAGGTCTGTCTAGCAAATGATAATGATGACTCGATGATAACAAGAAATTATTTAAAAAAAACAGTTTGGTATATAAAAAACACATTTATTTTAATGCTAAATATAAGCTTAGGTACATACTTAATGCTAAGGTTAAAAAAAAAACTCCAAAAATTCGCTTCAGAATTTCTCTTGCAACTAAAAATGAGCGCTACTTTTCAATAAAGTTTTTTTTAAAGAGGTTTTTATCAGCACTGAGTAAATAACTCATGGTAAAATTTTCAAGTAAATATTAGTTAGTGTGTTCTAGTATTTAATAAAATATCAGCCCTCAGGATTCAGTCAGCCCCATTTCCACTTTGCTGACTGATTCCTGAGAGCTGTTATTGCATTCAATGCTAACTTCTTCCCGCAAGCTGGTCCTCGTGAAGTTTCTTGTTTTAACATAAAATGGCACTTGGCAATACAGTGGCGTAACTATACCGTTTGGGGCCCGTGGCAAATTCAAGGGATGGGGCCCTCCCTCAATGTAAAGAAGCTCAACAAACGTTATAGTTTTTTTTTTATTAGCACTTCTCCCGCGACTTCTTCCGCGTACATTTCATATTTTCCCCTACAAAATTTAACACCTGACTGCTTCTGTCCTTATGTTAGGATCCTCCTGTGCTCATGGCCCTCTCAGGCTGGGGGCCCCCTCTGGCTGGGGGCCCGTGGCATTTTGCCCCCAATGCCACACTATAGTTACGCCACTGGCAATAGAATAAATTTCGGAATCGGATCAGTAGTTCCGAAGATTACTCCCTACATACAAACACACTAAAAAAACCTGTTTATAATATAAGATAAGACTGAGAGTTACTTCCGATGTTGCTAAATTAAACTTAGCCTCTAAAAGGATCAGCAATAGGTTCCTTGACCTTTTCAAACGGATAGTGAGGGTGTGTCTGCCAGAATGAAGGCAGAGTAAATCGAGTACCCGAGTCAAATCGATTGATCTTCTCGATTTCGTCTTGTTCTAACTTAAAATCGAATATGTTGATGTTTTCGGCGAGCCTCTTCGGGTTGACCGTTTTCGGGATTGGTACCACATTTCTGTCGACCTGGAAATGATAATATTTGGTTATTGCTGATATCGAAAAGTTCTTAATATTCTAGAATTATCTGCACTCTTCAATCTGTCTAGCCTTTTCCCAACAATGTTCAGTCCAGCTTCCAGTGCAACCGGATGCAGCTGAATACAACTTAGTCCGACCGCTTAACTGAGACGTTGCCTGAGGTAGCTGCGCGGTGCGGGAGGGGTGATAGTTGTCACAAGTTGACGAACCACTGAGCTCTCGTATCACGTCACCACACCCCTCCCGCACCGCGCTGCTACCTCAGGCAACGTCGTCTCAGTTAAGTGGTCGGCCGTATTAGGGATGGCTAATCTGACCAGCACAACCCAGTTGCTGGGTAACACGATACCTCTTGGTAAGACTGGTTGTCAGACTTTTGGGCTTCTGACTACCCGTAAGGACTGTCCAAAGATCTACGAATGACATCCTGGATGGAGGCACGGAGGTCTACGAGGTACGGAGACGGAGGGGTTCCGTTGTGTAATGAATGGTCACCCATCCACGAACCGACCGCGGCAAGCGTAGTATAACCTTCGATCGACCCGTGCGGCTGTTATTATTTAGCCTCAAACCTCAAACCCTTCAGCAGTCAGCAGTATACCATTGTAACCATTCTCTCGCCCTTATCCCAATTTATTAGACATCGGCGTACCTAGTAAATATTTATCTTCATCTATAAATCTCAAATATTCGTCATCTCTCAGCACCAAATGTACCAACTCACCCCCTTTCTGGCAAAGTCATCATTACACAAAATCCATTCATCGCCGACGCATCGTTTCTAACACACTTTCAATCACAATCTGAATAATTTTCAAGGATATTGCTAATCCATTGCTGCGTATGTTAGAAAAATTTGTCCCGCAATGAATGTTGCTGAACTGTCAAAATGAAAGCCATTGCTACTGTTGGTGTGTTACGCAAATACGCCGCCTGGCAAAAATGAATTTGGCTGTCTGTTAGTGTTACCTTTTCACGCAATGTGGCATACTCAAACATACCATGACCTGGGTTAGGACTTAGAATACCTACAGTTTCTTTCCCGGTAGTATTTTCCAGTGGAATAACTATCGACCTCCATTCCGACGAAGGCGCTGTCAAAAGCTAGTTTAAAATATTTCCAGATTACTTACCAACCACCTCAACACCACTTGAGCAGAAGTCTTCCCATATTTCTGGGCTATCTCCACGAGAACTGGGTCATCCATCTTAGGTCCTGGGAACTGCATACCGTACCTCATGACCAGGGAGCCGAAGGGACTGTAGCCCATGACTATGATATTTTTAGACCTGGCGAAGGTTATCAGGTCTTCTTGGATTATTTGAGGATGAACCTGAAAAGAGATTAATCATTTAAGTAGTGAGACTTCGAGAGATCTACAAGCGGTTGGTCGACTCTTCACGTGACCAGAGGGCTGGTCTGTTTTTGGGCCAAAGAATCAGCATTGCCATACAACGTGGCACTGCTGCCAGCGTTTTGGGCACTTTTCCTATTGACAGCGATGCGGAAGAAAATTTTTGATTCCCTTTGATTATTTCCCCTCCTTTTTATATACCTACTTGTACATATTTTTTTTAAGACTGTTATTTTTTTAAATTATATAAATACTAGCTGACCCGGCGAACTTCTTACCGCCTTAGAATCAACAAGAGCGAATATATGATAAAATGATAATTAAAAAAAACTCTGTCTTCAGTACTTGCCCTGATGACCTCTTTCATCAGAGCTGAATTACTCAAAAAGTTATAGCAGTTCTAGTTACCTCAATCTGCAAAGCCACAGGTCTCACAGTCCCCTCATCGAGGACCCTCTGCAGCTGCTCCTTATTGAAGTTAGACAATCCTATGGACTTGGCCAGACCAAGTCTGTGCATGTCTTCCAAACCTCGCCAGGTCTCCATGAAGTCCACGTCAGAGTGGCTGTAGTCGGCCTGGATTAGTAACAAGTACTATGATTAATCTTTTCAATAAAACAATGTTGACCATCGTCATTCAGTCTCGGAAGACGTCTACTACTGGCCAGAGAACTCCCCTAAGCGGGCGCCACATCGACGGGTCCAGTGCTGCCCGCATCAGGTTGTCGGTTCATCTTGTGGGGGTTCTTCTGTACCAAAGCTGCGCCACGCCGGTGCGCAGTCACCGCTCCAGAATTTTTCGGACCCATTGGGTCTTCGTTCTACAAGTAATGTGCCTACTAATTTCCTCTTGAGTTTGTTGTTAACGTGTTAATAAATGTCGCTCTTGGTTTTTTTTTTAGCAAACATCCGATATACCTAGATTTTTGTCTAAGATGAAGGTATAGAGGTATGAGGAACAGGGTGTAAAGTTCACTCATACTCTATAGAAAAGGGAGGATCCTCCGACCAGACGGGTGTTGTGTCTGGCGGGCGACTGCCCCGATGATTCATGTCGGGCCGTTGTATCTATGCTAGTTGCGCGGTAAACTCTGCTTGCGCGATGCAGGATTTGCGTGACGTTAGTATGACGCGTTGTTTGCATGTGGCGTTGTAGATACCGCTACAAAGGCATACTCACATTGAGCCCAATAGGCCAGTGCATCAGATACAGGTCCACGTAGTTGAGTCCAGTCTTGTTCAGGGTCTCCCTCATGGCAATCGCTACTTCTTCCCTTCTGTGGTACGTGTTCCACAGCTAAAAATAAATTAAACGACATTCATTAGATCTACATTATTTTCAATGAAGTGCAGATTATGTCCAGACACCAGCACATCAAGCTACCCAAAACTGTCAAATTTTCCCAATCAACTTTGCACCTTATGTTTCAGCGATAAAGTTGAAAATCTATTAAAGAAATTTGGCAGATTGTAGTCATTGTAGTAACTTGATGTGCTGGCGTCATCTGTACATAGGATCTAGTCATATCCTCAGGCCTGGCATGACTATCGTGGCGGGACCATTTCAGAGAATCTATCGCTTAATAAAAGCACGGAATTTGACATTTATATTTCGATCAGCATGTGGCAAACACTATGGTCATAATCTACCTATTGGTAAAAGTTTAGAACTTATAGTTGGCTTCCATAAGACTTAATACAGGATTTTTTTCAAGCCAAATATTATTAGATTTCGAAGAGGTCCTAGAGAAAGTCACAGAAAACCATGGATTCATTTTTTTTAAGAAAATGTTTGAACTATACCGTATAGGTCAAACATTTTCTTTAAAAAAAATGCGTATAGTCTATACGCGATGGGGACGGACGGACGATTAGGTAGGGAAGGAAAGAACATACGTCTCACCGCCACCGTGCGCGGGTCTATTTGAATCTGAGTAAATAAATACCATATCTGAGTAAGTATTTTTCGATGCTCATACTAGGTGTGCACCTTACGCCTTACGGGACACCTCTATTAGTTTTAGGTCGGACCAAACTTCACCTTAGTAGTAATAAAGACATCTCCCCTCGAAACAGCTCCCTGGGCGATCTTCATCCTGACAGCTTCTCCTACCTCAGCCTCAGTGTTGTAAATAGATGCTGTATCGAACAGCCTGTACCCAGTGTCTATAGCTTCTAGAACCACGTCCCGCAGTTGATTGTCTTTGGATGTAACCACGCCATTCTGGAAAAACAGAATAACTTACAGTTTTCGGGCCTAAACATTACACTTCGTGTTTAAGAAAGTTACTGTCAGACATAATGTCAGTGACAGAGATAACGCTCTACAAAGCCGAACGTTTTAATTTATTTTTTATTGTTTTCATGATTTTGTAAATTTAATGTTCTTTTTAGGGTTCCGTACCCAGAGGGTAAAAACGGGACCCTATTACTAAGACTCCACATGTCCATCCGTCTGTCTGTCACCAGGCTGTATCTCAAGAACCGCGATAGCTAGACAGTTGAAATTTTCACAAATTATTTATTTCTGTTGCCGCTTTAAAAACAAATACTAAAAACAAAATAAAATAAATATTTAAGGGGGGCTCCCATACAACCAATGCGATTTTTTTGCCCTTTTTTGCTCGATATCAATAATGGCAACAGGTAGGCACTTGAAATATTCACAAAATACCCAGTTGTATTTTTACTTTAACTAATAATAAATCATAAAATTAAAATAACTTAAATTACAACAAGCCAGTATAGGCTAATATTATAACACTAACCTTACTAAATCCAAGGTACGTGCCTAAACCTATGGCTGGCATCTCCCTTCCATCGGACATCTTTAGCCTCGGCACATCCACAAATGAGCTCATCTGAAAAAAGAAAGAAAAATCAATTTAAAGAGGTTTCCACAAAGTGACGAATAGCCGGTCAATCATTTCACAAGACGCTAGGAATTGACATTTGACATATCAAATTGACAGTTCACTTCACCTGACTTTACAAAATACAACGGCAGATCACACTAATATTCCCACGGGATCGACATTTACGCGGGTGAAACCGCGGGGCGCAGCTAGTACTAAATAATTATAGAAAGATGACGGGTTAGTAGAGCGTCGTCTCTGTCACTCAAACCTGTTTGACAGTCTCTTTCTAAAACTCCTTATGCACGTCGGTAATAAGCATACCAATTTTATCTCACGAAGAGATGCGCTCTTTACTTGTGTTAACCATGTGTACAAACACGCTGTAAATGTGTGCGTGAAGACAATTTAATAAAATTAAATTTTATTCGAGAACATCCATCGGTTTCTTACTAAACTTCAACTATATCCGACGATCCTGTATACTTATCTCTTTTGTTGACTGTACCTACTGTAAAATAATCCTCTGCCGGTCGATTCCGTAAAAGTCTCACCGTGAATACTTAGGTGAAGTGAGTTTGTTTTTGCTAGGAATTGACACTGTTCACTCCACGCTCACTTCACCTAAGTTTTCACGGTAAGATTTTTACAGAATAGCACCGCAGTTTATTAATTTCTGTGTGACAGTCAGAAATGATACTCAGTTATCAGTTTTGCAATTTTAAATACAGGGTGGCTTATATATGACACATCTATAAAGGATGGCAGGGAAATCCGCGCACAGTAGGTACATGCTTCTGAACCGCGTTTAAATTTTGCGTCAGTTATCAAATAAATCAATCAGTAGTAAGAGCAATACATACGCCGTCAAAATGCATGGGAACAGCTAATTGTTTTTTTTTTCAAACTAATTTGACAGGCTAAAAAACCTTCCGTCTCTTTTTTAGTATTGTTTACTAGAAAAGGAAACCACGAATTGAACGCCAATTTTGAAGCTTTTGAAGCAATGATAGAAATATGGAAAACGCGTGCGCGCGTGGTCAATGTCTGACCGCTACTAAATGTAAATCATATTAGGTATCATGGATTCATGGCTACTACTCAAATAACTATGTATTAAACAATGCAGTGCCAGAGATATCGTTGTTGATATTATTATTATGTATATATACGTATGTATGTGTGTATAGTAATACCAGGTAATAGTTCAGTCAATTGTATTATTAAAGGCAGTCAAAGACTGATTGTAAACAGTGAACAAAACTAAATAATTATAATTGACTTTTAAAAAGGGGGAAAACGGCTTTTGTTTGTTTTTGTTTATGGTATAGCGCAGTGGTAAGGGTACCCATTTCGCGAGTTCGATCCCCGCACGAAACAACACAACAAATTCTGAAATGAACTGAAAAAAATAAAACTGGGGGCATAAAGGCCACTTTGGCAGAATCATAAAAGGATAACATTAGGAATCAAAACGTACCAAATCCCAATGGTGAAGGATTATTCAGTTATTTTTTTTGTCGGTGCTAAAATAAAATACTAAACAATCCAATCCAACTAGGTATCAGTAGCAATGGCTTTCATTTTGACAGTTCAACAACATTCATTGCGTCATTTATGTTGCTGAGCAGGCTGTTGTTTCGAACCTATGAAGCAATGGATTAGCAATATCCTTCAAAATGATTCAAATTGATAGCAATAGCACAACAATAGTGTTACGCATGTAGGGTGCAGGAGAAGATGGCGGGACGACCTTGGCGCCTACAGACAGGATTGGCCCACACTAGCTCAAGACAGAGAGGAGTGGAAACGAGAAAGGGGGGAGGCCTTTGCTCTGCGATGGAACAACATAGGCTGAAAATAAAAAAAAACAGTGGCACTCCGGAAGCGCCGACAGAAGTGAAAACAAAACACAAACAGAATACTTGGTTACTCACTGACTTATCGGATATATGCATTAAAACCAAGTCCAGTCACGAGCACTAATATGTCAACACTTTGCAACTTTTAATTGCGATTTTTTCGTGAAATAACGAATGCATCGTTGAAATACGACACTTTACACAAACCTATGGGTTCGAAAATACTTTGTTCGTAATAACATAAAATTTCATTCAAAACTGAAGAAGAAAATCGTCTTTGAATAAAGCCATGTGTATGTAACTCATGCTCGTGACTGTACATCCCGAGGACACCCGAACACATCCGAAGCCGGTATTTGCATAAACACAACACGACACGCACCGCACGGTTTGCGAGTTCAATGGTTTTTTCCCCATCTCAAAAATTGCCCAACGCGCGTAAAGAAGTTTTCAATTCAAAATAATTGTGATAGGATGCATCATAGGTACATTTAATTGGCATAGTGTGTTGTGAAGGTTACACCAAGAAGGGATTGTAAGGTCGGTCGCCATTCGTCCTTCCGTAGGCACCTCTCATCGTCTATAAATAGCAGAAAACTTATATCGTCGTCAAGATAATAAATATCTTCCTTATTAAGGTGAATGGATAGTGGTAGACAGCGAATTTCAAATTTTCTTACGTTTTTTGCAATTTGCAGGTCAGTGTGAGATTGTATCTTGATCAAAATATGATTCGCGACAATAACAGGTCCTACCTACATATTTAGAGAATTATAATTATTAGATTTCTACCACCAACCACCAATCTCCTAGGGAATTCTAACTTAGAAAGATGTATTAATTAATCTTATTCTCTATTTCTCTAGCGGTTAGTGTTTTTTTTTTTTTCGCGGATCCCTAATGTTTTCTCTAAAATAAAAGTAGGTAGTACCTAGTATTTTTTAATTATTTTTTCCGTTTCTACCGTATAATTCTAATAGACACGTCGAAGCGAACTAAATTCACTAATAAAGAGATTAAATAGCAAAACAATAAAACTACCTACTGATAAAGACTCGGAGTGAATGACTTATTTATTATAGATAATGTTTTAAATAGCAACGAAGACTCAGATAACTAGAAATTAGCTTTGGCAAGACACTTTAGGCTATTTAACATCACGCCACGGCCATTAGGAGCTTAGCAAAAGACAACAAATCAGAAAGAACGCTAGGTAACCGAAAACGAAGTAGGTACCTAATAGCGCAGGCCGGGCGATGCGACGCGACGCGTCATCATCGGGGGGGAACAAGAAGTTTCACTCGGACATGGTCGCGGGCACAAGCTAGTATTATTTATTACTAGCTTCCGCCCGCGGCTACGCCCGCGAGGTATGTCGATAAAAACTATCCTATGTCCTTCCCCGGGATGCAATCTTTATACTTAGGTATCTATATCTCTCTGCCAAATTTTTATCGAAATCCGTTCAGTGGTTTAGGCGTGAAAAGGTAACATACAGACAGACAGAGCCTGTGATGTCCTACTGCAGGGCAGAGGCCTATACTCTCTTTCCACTTCTCTCTGTTCAGAGTTGCTAAGGTTCTTGTTGAAGGAGTCCAGCTTATCCCACCATCTCCGTCTGGGCCTGTCACGATGTCGCTTGCCATTATGAGGGACCCATTGGGTCGTAAGTTTGGCCCATTGGTCGTCTGACATGCGAAGAAGCTGGTATAGGTAGGTACATAAAAATTGTCTAAATAATCTGAATTCGCGATTTATTTGCCAAAAATGTAAACAAATACGGTCTATGAGTTTATTGAAAAATAATCTAATATATCTTCTGTCCTTGTCATAATGAAACGGAAAGAAAAAAACTTAAATTAAGTTTAGTTTGTGAACATAAGAATCGGCGCCAATGTTTATCTAATTAAAAACAATAACAAAACTCACCGCTCCTTGGTAAACTGCTAATAACACAAGTAAACTGCTTGCCTCCATCTTTTCGCTTCAAATGACGCGCGCTTCAGGTATCCTATATTTATATATAGTTTTACGCGTATATTTTATTTGTAACATATTGAGCATATGCTATCTCAAAATATTGGGATTCGAAGCTCGCGCGGACGGCTTCCATCATCTGCCTAGCCTTTTCCCAACTATGTAGGGGTCGGCTTCCAGTCTAACCGGATGCAGCTGAATACCAGTATTTTACATGGAGCGACTGCCTATCTGACCTCCACAATCCAGTTACTGGGTAATACGATACCCCTTGGCCTTGGCCCTTGGTAAGACTGGTTGTCAGACTTTCGGGCTTCTACTACCTACCCGTAAGTCGTTACGGGTATAAGTGAAAGCCCAAAAGTCTGACTGTCAAAGATCTATGGGTGACAGCCGCGACCAACGGCTTATAATAACGTGCTTTCGAAGGCACCGAGGGGTCTTGGTATGTGAAGATGGTCACCCATCTACGGACCGACCGCGGCAAGCGTAACTTTACCTGATCGATAGACCCGTGCGGCTGTTATTACTTAGCCACAAGCCCCTCTTTGTGTAACACACTGTCAGTAGCAAATGGGTTTCATTTTGGTAGTTCAACAACATTCATCGCGTTATTTACGTTGTTGAGCAAACATATTATTATGAAGCAATGGATTAGCAATATCCTTCAAAATGATTCAGATTGATATTGATAGTGTTACGAAATTAGGGTGTTATTTAGGGGAGTGATATGAAGATTCGAATGACGTTATTGCGACGCACGCTATTTCGAAAAAATTAAGAGTGGTACGCCAGTTCGAAAACTCATAAAATCGAAAACCGCTATATCGAATGACGTTGTCGCGAACACGCTGATTCGAAAAACTGTTTGAATGGTACGCTAGTACGAAAGTCTTGGCATTGAAATCCACTGTTGCGAATAGCCTAATATTCCAATCTGAATTTGTCTGAGGATCGAACTCGCGACCCCCGACTTACTGGAAATTAAAAAGTTAACTTTTTAATTTCTTAAAACAGTAGTCAACAAATCAAAATTATAGGTGGTATATAATACTCATTAGGTACCAAAAGTTAACTTAAAATAATAGGTACTTCTTATTGCTCTTGTTTCCCAAACCCAATACATAGCTAAGGCTTTATCGGGGTCATTCGAATCTTCATATCACTCCCGTTATTTAGTCTATTATGATTCTGCTGGACCATCATTTATCGTCGGTGTGGTGGTAAAAAAAATGCTGTTCAGTATATTTTGGCCGTGTCGATATTGTATACTTTTCTATGAAACAGCAGATTTTTTTTACGCACCTTAAATGCTTGCTTGAATTGGAGATGACCACATGCGCTGGTGACCCTACATACTATCAGTTGAGCACTTGAGCTGTATGTGGCATTAACCAGTCGATTATTTTCATACTTTTAAGTAGCACAGTAGGTAATTTGCTAACCACGTTATATTTTCTTGGTCCTCGCTCTCCGGTCGTGTCGGATTGCCATTACATCGGACTATGAGAGTGAGGGAAGAGAGAGTGCACCTGTGTCTGCGCACACACTTGTGCAGTATAATATCTCCCGCGCCGAAGGTTGGCAGGAAACCAACTTTCGGCAAGAGATTTAGATTAGCTTGGAAGGTTGGCCGCCATGGCGCAAATACGGTCTGAAGGACTTTATCTAAATAACACGTCTCCTTTCCCCGATACAGTGGCGTAGCCTAAACATGTTTAAAAATAAAAACCTTCTTTTTCTTCTGCCATAAACAGGATTTAATCGGGATCGGCGGGTACCTGCACCCTATAGCATGAACTTACCCCTTTTTTTATAACCTTGTACCTACTGAACTTGTTTTTAACCCTAACCATAAAAGGAATGTGGATCCGGGGGTGGTATAATTAGGGTTTGCCGTGTGAGTCTGTCTGGCAAGCCCCAACGAGATTTATAAACAGGGGCCCAAGTCTGCTATTTTTATAAATTCGTCATTCCAACACGATCCCATTGTCATTTTGCTAAAAGTTCGTAATTTGCTAAATTCATAATGGTCGATCCAATGATTTCAAAAGTAATATACAAGGTGTAACAGAATAAACGCAAGTCCTGAAAGTAGTTCGTTCATAATTGATTACTGAATCAATTTCGGTAACATTTAAGATAGGTATTTTTTTTAAATTATGTATTTTGCCATACTGATCGCCGATTGAGCCAAAGAAAATTAAATCTTATGTCAAGGCAATAAGACTCAATTTTGAATGCATAAAGTAATGATAGGGTCAACACAATTTACTTAATAAAAATAGTAAGCTTTAAAAAAAATTGTTTTGATCATTGTATTATGCTTATAACTCAATACTCTAATTGGGGTGTATGAGGTCTTGCGTTCATTATGTTACGCATTGTATAATATGTCAATGGGTCGATCATTGGTCGGTCAATGGCACAGAACATAATACGATACTCGTACCTAACGAATTAGAAGCAATGACTGCACAATGACGTTCTAATGGTAGGTTAAGTAGGTAGATACTGATCAAAGGAACTGTCAAAATTGTAGCAGTTTACCGCCCAAGTCAGTAAGTACGAGATTACCTACCATTCTATGCCATTTCTTTCAATGGAGTGTCAGTGGTTGACCATTGGAAAGTCATAATGACGCCATTATATTAGTAGATTACCAAACTTGTCAAAATCAACAACTATGAAATCAATGATAGACCATTCTGACACTATTGTATTAATAATAACAGACTTTAGGCCCTGGTGATAGCTTTTCATAAAGACATTATTTTGTACCTAAAGAAAATAATAAGATCCCACCAAAAACATTGTCATGTAAAATATTGCCAAGACGAGACCACATATGGCTCGCACTGCCAAAAAGTTATCAGATCTCATGTAGAGCCAAGCTTCTAACTCTACACGCCCTAACTTCACAAACTCTACACCTTAGTCAAAATATATGAGGCTTGGCCGTTTCGTTACTACAAGAACTATTGTACCTACCTATAACAGAAAAGTAATGAACAGTGAATAAATTTTTGACCTTACGCCCATGTGATGGCAGCGAAACGGTCAAGCCACATATTTTGACTAGGGTGTAGAGTTCATCGGACATCAAATAAACTTATTTTATTTCTTTTCTCTTTCATCAGCCATCGCAGCCTATCATATTCCACATCGTAGCATAAATGTTTGCGGTATCTCACCCTCCCAAATTGAAGAAAAAATAATAAGGAAAGGAAAATAAAACAAAACAATTTTAAAAGACTATTTATTTATAAAAACTCTTAGTTTTAAATACAGAAAATTATCAATAAATGGCTTGGCATTTCTGAAAGCTAGAAATAAACCTAAGCTAGGTTTATTTTTAGCGTCTATGTTCAGAGATGTATTAAAAAAAAAACTTCTTCCCTACGAATACAGACCGTTCTGTCAGTCGACATTTTGTGTGTTGCCAACATGACGGCAAGGGACAAGTTAAAGTGAACGGTCTCGCTCGTGTTACAGAAATGGATATCTTGTCAATTCGATTGCAATGAACATTTGAGTTGTTAATAATTGAAGACAATCGCGAATGTGATTTGAAAGAATGAATGATTTGCGACATACTAAAGTAAAAATATACTTGGGGCTTACATGACCTAAAGCTATTATTATTATTATTATTATCTATTGTTTGGACTAAAAAATTAAAACATGTTTTAGTATGTTGCTTTTAGAATAATCTGACAAAAAAAACAGAATGATTGTATGTATATTAGTAAGTATGGTTTTTATTGTAAAAAGAAAGTTTTTAGAGGTATCTTCATGACTTTTTCTATCGTATCAAATTAGTTATATTATGTTTTCAACGCACTATCTACCTAGCATATATCCTGAAGAATATCATATATTTTTCTGATTTTGTTTGTTCACTGTAATCGATCATATACTTTTATTGTTTCTAAAACTTGCGTTTTTTGTGTTTAGGTCCTGTAAACCCCTTAGCACTCTAATTTGAAAACATTGTAAAAGCTAATTAGTTTTTAGAAGAGTCACCGTGTAGTTTGTTGCCGGCTCTTCTCCATAGGAAAACCTATACATTTTTGTTACATATAACACCATTGTCTGTGGTAACTTTAAAAAAACCCTTGAGGGGTTTTTTATTCAACGTCCATTTCATTCAACGTTGAATGACAGAATGAACTAGACACCTAGAACATTCACTCAAAAGCGCTCAGCCATTTATCAATGCTCACTAACGCCATCTATTTATTGCCCAACATCACTACTATCATCTAAAGAAACAGCATTCTTTTCTATCTCCCCTGAACTTAGTCTGTTGAAATGTTTTCGTTTCTCATCCTTAGAACGTGAATGTTTTTTGTGTGAGCGAGAGCCCTTGTTCTTCCTCTTCTTGTGAGTGTGTTTCTTGCGTTTCTTCTTGGAGTCTTCTGCGCTGTCTGGGACGGCTAAGTGGACGGGCGCTTTGCGACGGTTCTCTACTACTGGGGCCATGTAGGTTGGTGCAGGTTCCTGGTGAATAGAGGTATTTGTTGTAAAACATATCTTATGGCACTCGTAATAACGTAGATATCTATCAGTGAAAGATTTTTGAAATCGGTTCAGTAGTTCCGAAGATTACCCCTATATACGAACTCACAAAGAATCATGGCAGGTTTTGTACAAAAAAGATGTTTAGAGAAGTTGGAATTCTAAAGACCAAATTGTCATCACCCCACTGGGAGACAAGGCTTAAGGTCAAATCTGTCCGCTCTACCATGGCCTCTGTCAAGAAACGAACTTCGGCCCCGCTGGCTTTTGCGCTGGACAAGTATCTCTCTGAAACAATACTGTCATCTGCGCACCCAACAATACCAGGCTGAAGTAGGTCATTGATGTGCAGCAGGAAAAGAATTGCAGAGAGAACAGACCCCTGAGGAACTCCGGCATTAATAGCCATAAGGGCAGAGCAGCCGTCAACGACTACTCTGATCGACCGCTCACTAAGGAAGTCAGATATCCAGCTCAGAATCGAATCCAGTCGACCTCATCACAACACTACTGTTACAGTGTTACTGCTCCACTAAACCAACGAGCCGAAAGGAAAGTGAAAAAAGATAAAATAAAGTTATAAAAGTAAGTAATTCTCAAATGATAATATAATTATCTTATTACCTTGGGCGGGAGCTTTCTCCTTAAGACACTGTTGCTAGCATCACTGAAATATCCGGTCAGATTAGTGTCTTCAATAAATAGTGGCTTTTCTGTAGTACTATCTGTAGAACTATGAAGGTATTTGCTACCTCGGTCATTACGCACGTTAAACCTTTAAAAGAAATGTATTCATTTATATCAGCCTATAATGTTCCCACTGCTGGGACACAGGCCTCCTCTCTGTGAGAGGGAGTCGGCCATAATCCACCACGCGGGCCCAGTGCGGGTTGGTAGATATCACATGTCTTAAAATTTTTGGTTCTAGGAGATGCTGGTTACCATACGATGGTTTCTTTCACCGTTTTGAGAGCAGTGGTGATGAAAAAAATACACAAAGTAAGGTGCTTACCTGGGTTCGAATTCACGACCTGCAACCCGTAAGTCGGGGTTGATACCACTGACTACTGAGCCACCACTGCTCTTTCTTCATTCATTTATATGTGTTATTTTTCGCTTGAGGACAAACTTTTGCGGTCTCTAAGATAAATTTTGTTTCGTAATAGAAACAAGATTTATCTTAACAATTCAAAGACGCCGCCGCGTATTACCCAGTAAAAGGGTTGTGGAGGTCAGATACGCAGTCGCTCCATGTAAAATACTGGTATTCAGCTGCATCCCGTTAGACTGGAAGCCGACCCCAACATAGTTGGGAAAAGGCTAGGCAAATGATGATGATTTAGTGATGGGAAAATCAAATCGATTCAAAGACGCCACCGCGTGCGACACCCGTCTCGCCCCACCCCCGGGGCCCAGCGCCAGCGCTCACGCTCACCCAGCCAGCAGTACTCAGTTACATGCTCTGTGGTACTCAGGACTGAGCGAAAGTGGCGGCTTAAGGCCTCTACACATTAAACCCGCGATTTTTGTACGTAAGCTGGGCACGCGAAGTAGTTGCTCTTGCGTTATCTAGGTGTATATACAGGGTCACATTAAAATACATGGACAAATTTTAACACAGCGCTCAGTTCGTCTAACCATATCTAGATATCCAAGCAAAAAAAGCACAGATTAAAGTGATTTTATTTTGACCTAAAATAATAAATTGCCGGCACATTAGTGTATTTTCGTTAGCTGATTATTTTTCTTGTAAGTATCTATGCGTTTTTCTTATATATATTTTTTTACCATCGTCCTTATTTTGGTGGTCTGAATGATTTCTAAAAATTTGTCCATCTATTTTAATGGGAAATTATATATCTGTGCATAAAACCGAATATCGTTGTTAATTTTGTATTGAGAACTTTACCTCAGTCGGAATAAGGTTCGAAATACAAAAACTGGCATAAAGGTTTGAGCTTGGAGTAAATTTTTTTTATATATATAATATATCATCATCCAGCCGAAAGAAGTCCACTGCTGGACATAGGCCTCGGGTCTCTTAAGAAAGCCTAACAGCTTCATGCCCGTTCTCAATGTAACGCTACACTCTGATTTTTAATTTGCTAGACTAAAATGACAGCTGCGTAGTGACAAACAGTCAAACACTGTCACACCTAATATCGTATCATCATATATTAAACACTATATCGTGTCCTGCGTGTACTGTCGGCTGCACGTTACAGGATCTGATGGACGTCGGTGATGGCGTCAAACAAGTAGCCGAATTCTGGGGGTCTACTCCGAAGCGGTTAACCACTGTATCGGCCGAATGTTCGGTCATTTTCTACTACCATTAATTTCCTATATTGACTATTGGTCCCGACCAAACTGTGCCAATCCGAACCTTTTTAGAACCCTTAACCCTTCTTTTACCTTTTTTTTTTTAAATTCGTATTAGGACAACAATATTCGAATCAAAAAATGACCGAACATTCGGCCGATACAGTGGTTAACCGCTTCGGAGTAGACTCCCTGGGCCGAGTATCGACACGCTAAGAAAAAGACCCCTGTCAACTTGACATAAAAAGGTCGATCGCAGCTGTCATTCATCAAATTAAAAATCAGAGTTGAAACTTGAAAGGTGCACTAACACATTTAGACATAGTGAAAACGGGTATTAGTTTAAATATGAGGTACCTTTTATAACTTTCATCCTCTCCGCTTGGACGTTTGACTTCCTTATGGCGTTTATGTGCTCCATCTCCCTCGGCTGACGCTCTGAATTATACACAGGTTTATAAATATATACTATTTATAAATATATACTATATTTTATAATATATAATTTAAAGGTTTATAAAGATCCAAATGACGATCGCTAACAGCTACAGACCGCCGTTAATTTAAGTTAATTACTTATAAGATAATACATGTAACATTGGTTCAATAAATTCAAAATTCAAATTCATTTATTCACCAAAATAAGAACACATTTGACAAAATTGAATAACGACAATGTACACTAAATTTTAATAATAGGTTAAAGTTTGTAATATAGAGAGTTTGGGACTGAGTCTGCATCCAAACTAGGTGGTAAACCTCTCGGATTACATTAGATCCCCATAAATAAGTTGTGAACAACATATAGTAGCCGGTGAGAACTTTGCATGATTGATATACATAGCTGCGTTGTAGGGTATAGAATAGGTCGAAAAGTATACTTTTTAAAATAGCTCGTTGAGCTATTTCTAATTTTTCATGATGGTTTTTGGAGCACCTCCTCAAGACGAGATGCAGTACGTAATTATCGACTGGCAATCCGCTAAATAGACTTGTTTAAGTAATTTTCTATCGGCGGCAAGTCTGAGATTTCTGAAAATATAAATTAGTTTCCGCACGCGAGCACTTAACTGTTTAATGTGTTCCCTGAAACTAATGTTGCTATCAATTATGATACCCAGGTACCTGATGCTGTTGACGCGCTCTAGAGATCTGCATGATCATCCCACGCCAAACAAGCATTCATGGAATATTACGTGACGATTGCAAATTATATAGCTTCACCGAGACAGCGAGCACTAAACGTCAAATATTTGGTTTTTTCGATGAGGGTTAAGATAATATTAACCCGCGATGATTTATGTGGTATGTTTAAAGGTTCAACAAATGCTTGTAAACTGTTTTTTTTTATTAATAAAAAAATATTGGCACTAAGTCATTTCTTCACCACGTTGAATCCCTTTTGGGCAGCACTGAATACCTCATCCCAAGTATCGGCGGAGAAAAGGAGAGCAATGTCATCTGCATATGAGATCAATTCGCTTCGGGGTAGAAGGAGGTTAGTGAGGTCGTTAATATATAAGAGAAATAGAGTCGGTCCCAAAATACTACCCTGTGGTACCCTATAGTCAACTACATGATCGCTACTTGTGTGTTGACCTACTCTGACACACTGTTACACACAAAAATAGCTAGACAGCTCTTACAAAGATTCAGTTGCGTGCCTCTGATTCCTAATCCATCTAGTTTGTTTAGGAACAGAAATAGTGTTAAAAGCTTTGCTTAAGTCGAGTAAGTACTAATACGCAGTAGGTATTCTACGGACCTTCAGAGCCCTTTTTGCGGTGATTACTCTTTCAGAAACCGTATGACGAAACATCATCAGCCCAGCATTTTCCCATGTATGTTGGAATTGGCTTCCAGTCTAACGGAATACAGCTGAATACCAGTCTTGTACATGGATAAATTCTCTCACCTTTTTTCACCGCTGCCTTCTACGACAGGTTTCGCTTTATGGACCTTATCGCTCATCTTCTGTACAACACTCTCAATGTCCCGCATCCTGGTACCTATGGCGTCTACGAGAGCCTGAAGATTCGTTGACTTCTCCACTGGATCTTTCTTTGGAGGTGTTTGTACTGGATCAGGTTTCGGTTCTGGGAACTCTTGGGGTTGTTGTTCTGGAGGCTGGTAATTATTACTGTGCTCCTGGGAAATAACATTGAAGTTTTGAGAAACTGTCGCTTAAGGAACTTAGATATAATCAGCCTGTGATGTACCCACTGCTGCAACTCAGGAGTCATCTCTGTGAGAAAGGTTTTGATGAAAAGTATGTCGCTCAGCGACTTGACATAACGTGTTTTTAAGTTAATTTTATGTTTCTTGTTTAGATGACAGCTAGGCAGGCACAATACAGGGACATCGCAAACTGTAACCATGAATTCAGCATGATTCTACACCCCCTAGCGTAGAAATATTTCGTCGGTTAGGAAAAAAATCTGTTGTTTCATAGAAAAGTGCAATACGTAGGCGGTCAAAATGTATGGAACAGCATTTTTTTTTTTAATAACCGTCGAGAAATGTCAACTCATGTGCTGAATTCATGGTTGCGCGTTGATGTCCTTGAAACCTTGTAAGTATACTTACGCTGGTTCTAGCTTCTACGTCCGCAGTCTCCTTTGGTTCATTCCATTGGTTTTGAGGTATTTCAGTCCAAGCGGCTGGATTGTGGGTGTTCTATAAACAAAGAATACATAATCAAGTTAGCAAAGAAACATTAAATAAAATACGTAGTTGTGGTCGTAGATAGATCACTGACTACTTGAGAGATTATGCGTTACAAACATATGAATGTGGCCAAAAAATTCTAATTTAATCATCTTCAAAGTTTATTACTGTGGTGACATCTACATCGCCACATGTGAACTACTCATCACACTGACGTCACGCCAAATCCTTCATCGCGCAAGCAGAGTTTACCGCGCAACTAGCATATATACAATGTCCCGACGTCTATCGTCGGGTGGTTGCGCCCACCAGACACAACACCCGTCTGGTCGGAGGATCCTGCTTTTTTTATGAGAATAAGGCTGTCCAAAGGTTGTCTTTAACCTTTTGACTGCTACACGTCAAAAAATCAAAAACGTGCCCTCGGCGTCAGTCTGTCATGTAATCGAACCGTGGCGTGCTGGGCACATTTTGGTTTGTCATCTATACATGACTGTGGCGGTCAAAAAGTTAAAATATCGCTCTTAGCGATAAGACCGCCCATTGTGTCACCCTTTGTACAGTTTCCATATTTGTGTCTGTAATTTATATGGTGTACTTAATAAAGAGTATTCTATACTATTCTATTCTAAGTGAACTTTACACCCTGTTCCTCATACCTCTATATTATATTTCTCATCAAGCCTTCCTATTCGGTTTTAGTATCACGAATTTCTCATTAGCAGTCCGGAGTGTAGATATCTGCCCAGTTATAGCCCCCTATTAGATGAGACTTAAACATAATCTGGCGAAATGTGGATGTAGAGCACACCTACATATATCGGGTGTGCGGGGTACACAGGCGTAATGTTATATTTTTCCACAGGTACTTCTTGTTCTTGTTCAGCCTTCCGTCACCCAATGCTGAGTGTAGGCATCCTGCATTGCACGCCACTCTTCTATTTTTCTAGCCTTCCTAAGCCAGAATCGTCCAGCAATCTTGACCAGGTCGTCAGTCCACCACATCGGCTGTCTGCCCACACTTTTACTACCAGGGTCTCGGTCTCCAGTCCAGCACTGTTATACCCCACCTGCCCTCTGTTTTACGCTAAAATACTGGTATTCAGCTGCAACCACTAGACTGGAAGCAGACTCCAACATAGTTGGGAAAAGGTAGGCAGATGATGGCATTATTATGTAAATAGTACGTACATGGGACTTGTGCGGTGGTTTCTCGGTGGCTGCATTGTTGTTGTTATCGTAGAATTTCTCATTCTCCTCCTCTAGTGCATCTTGAGGCTAAAAAAAAAATATATCACCCGCATAAGTGTCGATCCCGTGGGAATATCGAGATAAATACTCAAACTATCTCTACTCCAAATTTCATCTAAATCGATTTAGCGGTTTAAGCGTGAAGAGGTAACAGACAGACAGACACATTTTCGCATTTATAATATTAGTATGGATGATGCACATTACTTATGTATAATTTTGAGAGAAAAGTAAAGGTCGACTAGATTCTGTACTATTCTGGACCGCTGGAACGGCCATGCGTTAAAATATAATTTTAATTTAAGAGGGCGCCGACCAAACGCCCATCACTAAAACGGATAATAGTGGCCACTGTTTTCCGTTTTATTTATTTATTTTATAATTTATGTACACACAGTAAAATACATAGGGATATGACATAGTTAAAATTTGAGTACAAAGGTACTGCTTATTTCTTAAGAAATTTCTTCCAGCAGACCTGCGAAAGGAGAAGTAAAAAAGAAATGTAGACAATAGTGTGTGAGAACAAGAAGAGAAAATATGAATGTGTGAAGTCTAAAACTAGAATATTAAATAAACCTACACATATAAGTACTTAAATAAATACATAAAGCTAAAATATATAAACATATATATATATACTCACAGTATAGAGGAAAGGTAATGCTCTCTCGTTTTAGTGATTATAATAAAACTAAACAATGTAAAACTACCGTTTATAATAATATTAACGTATAATCTTGTGGAGCACAACTTAACGTGCTTATTTTCTGCATTTTCATTCTAAAATAAAAGAAATAACCAAACAAACGATGAGGGCGCCACTAGGCGGTCGGCGCAGTTAATGAAATGTTTCTTTCTGTAAGTAGATCTTTTAAGACACTTTTACACGTCAATATTTTGTTGGTTAGTATCTTAAAACGAGTGAGCTCATAGGGAGTGAGCTAAAATCTACCACGTGGACCTAGTGCAGGTTGGTAGATGTTACGTGTCTTCGAAGTTTTGGTTCTAGGACATGCGGGTTTCCTCACGATGTTTTCCTTCACCGGTTTGAGAGCAGTGGTGATGAAATTATTTACACAAAGTAAAGTACCTGCCTAGTTTCGAACCCAGTTGGACCGTTAATACTGCCACCACTGCTCACCAGAAGCAAAAATAACGCGCTGCGTAAAAAAAACGTTAGGAGCAAGAGTTTTTACGCCAACGTTTTTACGCGTTACGCGTTTTCACGTTTTTGCGCGTTAATGCGATCTTGTATGCGCTACTCTCCCGCAGAAATATTTTCTCGAGAAGGCCGCACTTGATACGGTTAGTTTATACAGGTCCTATAAGGACGACCTACAACATACAGGGTTATTGGTAAAACATTAACAACTTAAGAGGTCATTGTACTCATCATTATGAACAACTTTTACTATAGGCCTAACCTGAAATCGCGAAAAAAAATCAGCTGTTCCCTACATTTATGTTCGTATAACTCGTCAAAATGTAGGGGACAGCTGACTTTTTTCGCGATTTCAGCTTTGGTCCCATAGTAAAAGTTGTTCATAATGATGAGTACAAAGACCTATTAAGAGGTTATTAATGTTTTACCAATAACCCTGTATATACACTCACTTTTTCAGTAGGAGTAGGTACCTCCTCCATTTCTTCGTTCACGGGTTCAACCTGTTTCTCTTTCTCTGCCTCCTCTTCGAAGTACTTTGCCGGAGGCTGCGTGTTTGATTTCCGCCGTTTGCTATGCCTAGAGGTAACATAAAATCAAAATACTTTTTTTAAACTAGACTGAAAATCAGCACGTTTTGAACATCAAAATTACATAAGACAGTCCCCCAAAACGCCCACCCTTCACCACTTCCTAGTGCTTTAGCTGGGGAGAAGAAGTGGCGCAACAAATTCCCCAGCAGCACAGCTAAGACGACATACAAGGTGCAACTGAAATAACTAGAAAACTATTTTAAGGGGTCATTGTGCTCATAACTATGAACAATTTTGACTATGGAACCAAATATAAAATCGTAAAAAAATCAGCTGCTCCATAAAATAATTTATGTTTGCATAACTCGACAAAATGTAGGGAACAGCCCAATCAGCTGATTTTTAGCGATCTACTGCCGCCATAGGGTGTGCGGACGTCCCCCACACATCAGGACCCGAGGTGGCGGCGCGTAGTGTTCCACGCGCGCCCCTATTAGACGTCGCGGGGGACTCAAACACCTCACTCCCCCCCCCTGACCCGAGGAGGCCCGCAGTCGAGGGTTGCGAAAGGATCGTACGTTCCCGCGACCCCCGGCGCAGGTGTGAGATGGAACACCGGGGTGGTTTTTAGCCAGTAAGAGTCGAGTCTGACAGACATCCATGAGGATTTTCCACCCCGGATACAAAAAAAAAGGTCGTGTGGTTTAAGTCAGTAAGAGTCTGACAGAACCTTCCACACTCAAAAGGCAAGGGCACATGAAAGACATACCCAGTAAATGGTAGCTTTGTAGTAGGTAAATAGTACTCACGTATGAGATATCTTATTATGAGAAGACTCCTTTACTTCATTTGTTGATAGCGCGATCTGAAATCGAAAACGTATGTCAACAATATAATTTATTTAAAAACACCTCAACAGCTTTATTACGTAAGGCAATTGCAATCGCTTTCGCATAGGAACTTCACTTATGTTTGTTGAACTGTCAAACTCTGAAACAATGACGGCTATTGTAATCGTGTTACGTAATCGCGCTGTGAGCCGTTGGCAATGGAAATTAATTTCACTGCAGTAAACAATTTGTATTAAACAATTATTAGATTTCCATTTAGTTTAGTTATGATTGGTCTATATACAGGGTTATTGGTAAAACATTAAGAACCTCTTGAGAAGTCATTGTACTCGTCATTATGACCAACTTTTACTATGGGACCAAACCTGAAATCGCGAAAAAAAATCAGCTGTTCCCTACATTTTGACGAGTTATGCGAACATAATTTTTTTTTTGCGTTTTCTGTTTTCAATTCAATTCAAATTCTTTATTTCAGACGTAAGTCCATAGTGAAAGTTGTTCATAATGATGAGTACAACGACCTCTTAAGAGGTTTTGGGTTAATTCATTAACACCTTGTATATAAAAGCAATATGATAATATTTTGGGAGTTGTGAATGCCCATAAAATGGAATTTAATAAATTTACAAACAACAGTAAAACATTTGAATCTGGTCTTGAGGGTCAGTCAGACATTGCAATGAGTTTTACCAATATCCGATCCTGAATATTACAACATCGCAATTCGAGACTTGTTTTCGTGAGTATAATAATTTTAATTAAAGGTAAGTATGCGCTTTTTATCCAATCTGAATTCAAGAAAGGGCGGTACTTTTATTGAGCTGCTTATGCCGTAGACGGATCGCGCGCCCCCGCGCGTTATTTCTATATACAAACGCGTTTCCGCGCGGAGCATTTTGGCTCCGTTTCCCGCGCCCCGTCGCGCGTCGCGTGTTAGTGCGAGATATGCCATGCTTCGTACGCTTATGTATCTTTACAAAAACTTACACCCATATAAGATTGGTTTCAAAAAATCCCGCTCAACACTAAGGACACTCTAAGTTATATTTATGTAGGTACACAAATAATATTTTCTTAAAACTTAAAATATTTAATTTAAATCCTTTATACAGGGTGGCGGTTATTACAAATTGTAACCAGTCTGTTATCATCATCTCCCTAGCCTTTTCCCAATTATGTTGGGGTCGGCTTCCAGTCTAACCGGATGCAGCTGAATACCAGTAATTTACATGGAGCGACTGCCTGTCTGACCTCCACAACCCAGTTACTGGGATAATACTACGATAATACGATACCCCTTGGTAAGACTGGTTGTCGGACTTTCGGGCTTCTGACTACCCGTAACGACTGTCAAAGATCCACAAATGACAGCCGAGACTAACGGCTTAACGTGCTTTCCGAGGCACGGAGGGGACACGGTATGATAGTCACCCATCCACAGGCCAACCGTGGCAAGCGAATGTTAAAGTAATTATAAAATCAAAGTTTTACTGAAAATTGAAAACTGAATTTTTCAAACAAAACAAATAGCTTAAAAATTGGAACGACACAAACCACCCTTGATAATAAAAAGGGACTATAGTCGGACTTTTAATTAGCTGCACTAAAATGACAGATTGTGTTACTGACTGAAATTGGCGTCTTTTTGTTTTCCGCGGCCAACCAAATGTTTCAACCACAATCGATCAACCAAATCTTGTTTTTCTAGTACAGACTAGTGTAACAAACGAAACTTATTTAACATGCATATCTCTAAACTCAGTCCGAAATGAGTTATTAAGTCATTTACTGCAGCTAATTAAAAGTCGAACTATAGACATGCGCAGAATGTAGAATACGTGGTTTCGATATCGCCACACTGTAGGTTGTTCTCTGTCAGTCAGTCATGATATGTCCTGTTTTCACACTAATATTATAAAGGCGAAAGTTTGTGAGTGTGTGTGTTTAAATGTTTGTTACTTCTTCACGCTCAAACGGCTGAACCAATTTTGATAAAATTTTGTATGGAGGTAGCTGACACCCTGGATTAACATATAGGCTACTTTTTATCCCGATATTCCCAGGGGATCGACATTTACGCGAGTGAAACCGAGAGGCGCAGCTAGTATAGTTTTAAATGATTGCGTTTTCAGTGGGATCACAGCGTAACTTAGCCCCGTTCAGAATAGAGTCGTCGACGGAGTTCCATCACGATTATTGATTACCACGATATCTGGGGGCGGCAGCGCAGCCCTACCAGGCACGGGTTCAGGCGCTATTTCGTTGTAGTCTGTGGTGTCAGTAACTGGCTTCTTGCCTGATCGTAGCACCTTGTCATGGCTGCCTTGATCTGACTCGTTTTCTGACAGCTCGTACACGGGGCCTTGGTCGATGGTCCTAGAAGAATTAAGTATATTTAGTTTAAGATTACAAGATATGTGCTTCAAAATTGCTTCAGGAACTATTACCGAGAGTTTTTGACGTTGCTATTTAAACTCTGTTGATTTTGCGACTTAACGTACACATGCACCCATCCATACTAATATCATAAATTCGAAAGTAACTCTGTCTGTCTGTCTGTATGTTACCTTTTCACGCCTAAACCACCTGAACGGATTTCGATAAAACTTATAGCATCCTTCCCCGGGATGCAATCTATCTCTCTGCCAAATGTTATCGAAATCCGTTCAGTGGTTTAGGCGTGAAAAGGTAACATACAGACAGACAGAGTTAATTTCGAATTTATAATACGAGTATTAGTATGGATGTTCTTTAAGGAGAGCTAATCAATGCAAAAAAAATGCTTCCAGATTGTCAAGCTCAGTTAACTCTTTCAGTCAGCCAATGACAGCCATTTACATGAGTTTGTCAATATGTTGGATTTTTTTGTGCTGCTGTGCTATTCTGTAAAAATCTCACCGTGAAAACCTACGTGAAGTGAACGTGGAGTGAGCTGTTATATAATAGTGTCAATTCCTAGCAAAAACAAACTCAAGACTTCACATAAGTTTTCACGGTGAGATTTTTACAGAATCGACCGGCTGGTTCGTTATTCAAGAACAGCGGTGCTATTCTGTAAAAGTCTCACCGTGAAAACTTACAGAATGGACCGGCTGGCTGTTAAACTCGTTTGACAACTAAAAAGACCCATCATTATCTCACATTTTTCTATTGTTGTATCTTACTAAGAGCCTTAACAAGTGAGGGTTAATGAACAAGAGAAAGAGTACCACTTACTTGGGAAGGAAAGTGGAGTCAGCTGGGGGTGGTTTCTTCATCTTGTACATGTGACTCCACGGCGCGGCGGGCAGCACCTCCCAGGGCTGGCCCAGCACCCTGGTCCATACTTCTCCCCGGACTACCACCAGACACCTGGGAGGATACATAACATCACGTCTCTATGACCGAGTAGGTAGGTAGAGGTGTATAATCCACCCACATTTGTCCAGCTATGTTCAAAGAGGCGAGTCTCTAGATGTAGACTTCGAGGTAATACAAGTATTTTTTTTCTTGCTAGTACAAGAAAGCATTATATTTAAAACCATTTAAAAACATTCTATTCTACATATATCTACTGAGAATTTCCTAATGGAAGAACCCAGTGGCACTTTGTCCGACCTCAGAATCGAACCTAGGACCTCTCGTTTAGCGTCTTTAAGTACGAATTAAGTATATGGGAAGTTGATAGCTCATGCCTTGGTAACAGTATAAGCCAGTCAGTAAGGTGGTAGCGAGGCTGACTGCTCTGAATCTGACCGTTTGAAATGGCCATCAATATGAAGAAGAGGGTCTCACCTAAGTCGCGTGCAACAGAAAGGAAACTGCATGTTGGTATCCTCCACCACTTCTTCACACTCGATGGCAGACTCTGGAGCTTCTACCCGCTTACATCTAGACAAAAATAAATAAACATTAGGTAGCTAGGTATGAGTTGTGATCACTGAATACCTGTACCAATCATGAAGCATTTGGTGTCGCGGCACGAGACCCTTCCAAGTCTCAGGTGAGTCTCACAGCCCCGCTTCATTATCACCATCATCGTCACGTAGTCAAAAGACTTCCACTGCTAGACAAAGGCTTTTACCCGAGCAGGGCCCCTGCGATCCATCTTGTGTTTCCCACATACCGCGAGGTGGTCAGTCCACCTTGTGTGGCCTCCCAACGCTGCGTCTTTCAGTATGCGGTCGCCACTTCGGCCCCACAGGCTATCCGTTCTGTGATCAATGATTCTCTCCCACTGGACCAATGCTAAATAAGTGAGGCATCGTCCTAATAGAACGCGAATGCGCGATCATCGTAGGTTCGCGCGAACTTAGTTCGTACGAACGCGCGATAAAACATATTGAATTCCAATAGGTATCCTAATTGAAATTCGCGCGATAATCGCGTCGCGCCATGTTCGCCCGTCGGGGAGCGCGGCGGCAAACAGCAAAAATTGAGCGTCTCTGAGGTCCATGGTTGTTGGTACCGACCGTGCCAGTGCCAAACTAGGTACTCCACGGTCGCTCGCGTCGTAAATTCGCGCGGTGATCACGTATTCGCGTTCTATTAGGACACCCAGTTTTTGGTATCGCGCGTACACGCGATGGTCGCATCGCTTACTCGCGCTATGATCGCGCATTCGCGTTCTATTAGGACGATGCCTGGCAATTCTTGGTAGTGTCAAGAAATTAAATAATGTTTGGAGAAAAAAAAAGATGTTAGGAACATACCCGACTGTGTATATAGCAAGGTTCCGGCCTCCGGGCTGGCATCTATGCCTAGTGCAGGAGTAGGCATCTGCCCACTCTGTGTATGCTGGGTGCTTCTTCATGGTCCTGGGATCCGTGCAGTCTGGGGGCAAAGAGGTGACGTCATAAAAAAAAGGGTTTTTCAATACCTAGCTGATGAAACTATAGCTACCTACCATACCCAGTTGAGTACCTACGTTTTGGTCGAATAATAAAGCGAAAAAAAAAATGGCTGACCTTTTTGATATTTGGCAATAGCTGCTGACAATCATTATAAAGGTAATAATGATGATACTTATCAAACAAAATTGCTATTTCATTTTCTGTATCTACTTAATACCTATCTAATTTCTTTTAAACTGGTATTTTATATTTTTGATCTAAAACAATCTATTTTTGATCTAAAACAATCTGTATTTCCAAAAATAATAGGCAAAAATACGTGCAGTGGACTGAAATTTGCACTCAATAAAAACGCGTTATTCGCGTCAAAACAAGTGCGGAGAAAGTTTCTTGTTTATAAACAAAACGCCTAATCAAGTGATTCGGCAAAACAACACGCAAGATTCGGTTTTTTTTCTAACAGTACTTCCTGCATTTCTTAGTTTCCTTTAGCTTGCAAACCTTCGATCAAATATCTTGCAAAAAACAAACTGAACTTCAAAACTGATAACAGAGTTTTTGTTGCTATGGAATTTTCAACTTTATAATCATGTCACATAAAAAGAAAAGTATATAACCTCAATATAACCGAGCACCCTGCAGCAACAAGTACCTAGGTATGCAGCTTGACCTTTCAACAATAGGTAGGTACCTTTAATACAAATCAAAGCTCATTCAAAACTGCATCATAATTTTATGTTGCGTACCTAGGTATTTCTTTTGGAATGAAAATCCTGTTAGTTTTGACAGTCCAAACCTTGGTAGGTAGGTACCTATCATTTTTGTTGCCAAGCAGACAAATTTAAAGCCGTCTTTTCAAAATAAGGGGGGGGGGTCGTGTTTTAAGAACTTTAAGTGTGTTAAATAACAATAAGGATAGGTAGGTACTGTAGCACCCTCGAAATGACAATCTCTTTCATTTTGACTTATAACCATAATATCCATTGCAATCAATTTCGTTGTGTAGATGTCGCAGCCAATTGGTTTAATTAGCCCTTTAGTTAACCGCTTAGCCTTTTAATTAAACGGCGGCCGTTCAACTAACGGCCTGAATGATATTCAATATCATAGTTTAGGTTGGAACTGTAACCAATCACGCGCGAGCCGAATTGGTCGCAGTAACTAAGCCAGTCATGCACCCCGACCAAATGGGTTAGGTTAGAATTAGAACTGTGATCAACCGCGTGCGAGCCGTGACAGCGAAGCGAGGCGAGCACGACTTCCAAAAGCCAGGCGGTTAACTAAACGGCTAGTTTAACCACTTGGCTGCGACATAGACATTGCCATTTCAAGTCATTCCAAATGGAGGTCTATTAAATTTTAATAAAGATATAAAGATGATATCTACATTCTGAACTGAAGTTCTCGTGTTTCCCTTTGTGTTTCCCAGCATGGCCAGAACTGTGAACTGCAAACATAGGGAATACGCAAGTCAATTTATGATCATTATTAAGAGAAAAACACAAAAAATTCAATTCATTACAATAGCCCCCTAATGGGTGGGACTTAAACATAACGGGCGAAACCTACACCTCTGCTTAGAGCCTCGGGAATTGCAGGCGTAATGTTGTTATGTTACTTCAAAGTCAACAAACAGACTTTAATGAAATAAAAAAAATATCTTACATTGATTCTTGTACGAGTCCTTATTTTCCGACGTGGAACTAGCAGAGGCCACGGCCAGTAGGCCCAGGATTATTATTAACATTTTAGAACCGGCACATGGACCGTGCACCAAATGCAATGTTGTCAAATGACCGACTGTTTGTAACTACTGTGGTTTGGACGCCGCCGTACAGTGAAGCAGATATGGGTGAAAGAAAAAAGAGTAACAATGTACTGTTTCGACCTTTTTCTGATCCGTTATTGGATTAACATGAGCGATATTTTTTGTATGTACTTAGGTAGGTACTTTGATAAAGTTTTATGGGTCAATTGAGGAGTGGACAGTTAGTGACAACGGTAAAAATATTAATAAGTAGACTCTGGTCTCATGGTGTTTTTTATCTTACAAAAAAAACCACTGTCTTCCATAAAAACACTACCAAGTGTAAGTGAAAAATAACTTTAATTTCGGAAGTCGGTGTCGTTAATTCCGCATTTTCGTTTTTTGCCACCGACTTCCGAAAAAGTTATTTTAAATGTTAAAAACTTGCTATGACATACATACATACCGGTCAAAATCATAACCCTCCTTTTTACCTCGCTGTAGTCGGGTAAAACCGATATTTTTCTTTGTCCAACCGTTTATCAGTTTTGATGGTGACTGTACTTGGTTTTTAGAACAATACAAATGTTTTGTATTTACGTTTACGAAAGAGCGGCATCCGGTTCTTTTTCTTCTAAAACGTGGGAAAAAAAGTCCGATCACTAGGCTTGAAGTAAGATGCGTGTGAAAACCTCGTGAAACGGTTTAGTAATAACAAAGTCAGTCATAGAAAATAAAAACTTTTTTACAAAAAAAAAACAGCCGACTTCCAAAAAAGACACTACAAAGTGAAAAATAAATTTAATTTCGGAAGTCGGTGGACGGTGACAGACAACGAAAATGCGAACACAACGACACCAATTTCTGAAATTAAAGTTAGGTAGTTAGTTTATTTTTCAGTTTAGTTGTACAACTAAAAAGTACCTGTAAAAGTAACCTATAACTTTCCCACTGCTGGGACACAGGCCTCCTCTCTGTGAGAGAGTGGGCCGTGCTCCGCCACGCGGGCACAGTCATATGTAGGTACGAGAATTTTTGATTCTGGGACATGCCGGTTTCCTCACGATGTTTTCCTTCACCGTTTTGAGAGAGCTGTGGTGATGAAATTAAATATAGAAAGTAAAGTGCCTACCTGGGTTCGAACCATTCTGGCCGATACCATAGACATAGGCCTCCCCTCCCCCAAACACCACCACTTCAACCCGTTCTGTGCTTCCCGTATCCAGCGGATTCCTGCGGCCTGCACAGGGTCATCGGACCACCTTGTGAAAGGCCTTCCAACGCTACGTCTTCTCCGGTACGCGGTCGTCACTCCAGAACCTTTCGGCCCCATCGGCCATCTGTTCTGCGAGCAATGTGCCCTGCCCACTGCCACTAAGTTTGGAAATTCTTCGGGCGGTTACCTTGGATCTCCTACGTTTCTGTTCAACTACGGACAGGCGCCGATTCCCTTGTTCACAAACTAAACTAAATTTAAGTTCAGTGCATCTTTTTCTTTCTATTTCATTAAGAAAAGGACAGAAGATAAATATTAGTTTAGTCCTGTCAAATTAGGCAGCGCCTAACGTAAATTGACGTATTTTAGTAGCCATGTTTTTAATCACATCTAAACTTGCTAAGGAGTATCTTAATTTGACAGGACTAAACTAATAATTTTATCTTCTGTCCTTTTCTTAATGAAATAGCAAGAAAAAGATGCCTAAACTAAACTAAATTTAAGTTCAGTGCATCTATTTCTTTCTATTTCAATAAGAAAAGGACAGAAGATAAATATTAGTTTAGTCCTGTCAAATTAGTCAGCGCCTGAAGTAAATTGACGTATTTTTAATAGCCAATTTTTTAATCTCGTCTAAACTTGTCTATGGAGTATCTTAATTTGACAGGACTAAACTAATACTTATCTTCTGTCCTTTTCTTAATGAAATAGAAAGAAAAAGATGCACTGAACTTAAATTTAGTTTAGTTTGTGAACAAGGGAATCGGCGCCATTGTCTCATGCGGATATTAAAGTAAAACCAGTATATTCTCAACATTAATTTATTTATACTAACAACTAATAATAACTCTTAAAACTTAATTATTACAATTATCAGAAATGCATTGTTTTAATACATAAAATTTTATGAGAATACACATATAAAGGGACGTTTTTTAAACGTTCCTACTCAACCCTTGAATTATCGGATGTGTGCTTATAATAATCTAAAACTGAGCAATCACACAACAAAATAATAAAGGTACACTTCCGAACGCGACTGCAGACGGCAGCGGCGTTGCGGTTAACCGCAAGCGACAGTGCCGCTGTGGATTTAATTCCGAACGCGACGACTCAATTTCGATAGCAGCGACACTTCTCTTTTACAGTTTAGCGAAACACGCACTACTGCCACTACTGGTATACTGTCTGCAGTTCGCAACTCGACCGCAGCAGCAAACCTACGGAAGCGTTTTCATAGAAATCATTAGAGTCACTGCGGTTGGGCGGCACAACCGCTGCCGTCTGCCGTTGCCTTCGGATATGTACTTTTTAACTGATTTTTTTTTTATTAAAATGCCGTATGTCATCATTAAGCAGCCCACGGCCATGCAACGCACGGATGCGTGGCTCGAACGTGCGCAACCTCGCCGTGCACATACATACACAACTGTGGAATTACGCCTTTATGATAACGTTTTGCTATCAATGTATTTACTGAAATTTTAAGACGATATAAGTAACCGATGAAGGGTTTCTTCATGTGGAGACGATCCTGGCTGTAGCATCAGGTCATGTCTACCAAATAAATGTATTGTCATCGGAACGGAACGAGTATGCGAAGTTTAAACTTGATATGCCAAGAGAAAGTTTGCTTAAATTGGATTGCAAGATTTGACCCTAAAATAATAAAAGCTTGGAATCTCTCTGAGGGATCGAATTCGGAACGAGGTGATCCGGCAGAAAAGTAATGTTGTCGACATAGCTCACAGAATTAGCAAGCTGAAGTGGCAATGGGCCTGACATATTGTCCGCAGAAACAATGACTATTGAGGTAGACGCGTTCTTGAATGGAGACCGCGAATCGGCAAACGTAAGGTTTGGACGCCCTCAGGCTATGTGGAGTGACGATCTTCGCAGGGTGGCTGGTAACAGCTGGATGAGAGTTGCCGAAAAGCGAGTTGAATGGCGTGCAATTGGAGAGGCCTATGTCCAGCAGTGGACAGCTGTAGGCTGATAACGAACTTTATGGTGTCTTTAGAGCAGTCCAATAATTAAAATACCTAGTCTATTGTTTAAAATAACTAAAATATTACGTCTTTAATTTATTTCTAAAATTCTGTAATACCATAATTTTATCATCTTTACATACAGTTTAATTTTTACAAAATAACGACGAACGCAAAAAAAATCTTTTGGAATTACGTATACATTAATATTTGAGTTGGGTTGCCCCCTACTACATGGGGCATAGGATACACCTTTGCCTATTCCTTGGGGGAATATAGGCGTGATGCTACGTAGAGAGGCGAATAAAAATATGGAAGTTAGTTACCATTTTGAATGGTTTTCTTTAGTGGGTAGATGAATATTATAAATGTGAAAGTGCGGGTATTTGAAAAATAAAAAAAATAGTGGCAGTAGTGAAGGGAAAAACTAAGAATCGTACTTTTTTCGTGTCGGTTAGATCTAGCATAAGGGATGGTACACAACAAACATAACGCTCTGAAAGTGAGTTAGCGTTCGAGTCCGAACAGACAGACCAGCAAAATTCTCGATACCGCAGGGATTTATCTCTTGCAGACTATTTTGAACTTTATTTTAGTTGTAATTTAGTTCAGTATCAATTTATCAAAGAAAAACTGCTCAAGTATGCTGTTATGTCTGTGCTGACCTTTATTTAAGTGGTTTCGTGTTTTCTCATACATTTCAACTTTCCATTCATACAAAAATCATAATACGATTATACCTTTCATGTGAGCTGCCCCTAAACCAGCAGGGTAATTGCGTAACACACTATCAGTAGCAATGGGTTTCATTTTGACAGTTCAACAACATTCATTGCGTTATTTGCGTTGTTGAGCAGACACATTTTTCGAACATATGGAGCAATGGATTAGAAATATGCTTCAAAATGATTCAAATTGAGAGTAAGAGTGTGTTACGCAATTAGATATACAAATATCTAAATTGTAACAAAATGGAGAAGAAATATAGAATGTTTGACTTCTCTTTCTTAGCATATTATATTGCCTGTGATGTTGTCTTTATGAAACATATTTGCTGTAAAATCATTGTTTGTTTTCAATGACCAGTTTGTCGGTCCGGTATAAATCTCCGACTATAATCTGAAAGAAAAAAAAAAACACGATTTTGAAAATACGTACGTAATAAATCCGAAAGTGTCATGGCACTCGGCAATAGCAACTTTCTATCAGTTAAATAATTTTTGTAATCGGATCAGTACTTCAAGAGATTACCTCTTACAAACAATTTTACTTGTAAATATTCATAATCTGCCCATAATGTTCCCACTGCTGGGATACAGGCCTCCTCTCTTCGAGAGGGAGTGGGCTATAATCCACCACGCGGGCCCAGTGCGGGTCGGTAATGTCACAAACATGTCTTCGAATTATTGGTTCTGGGACATGCCGGATTCCTCACGATGTTTTCCTTCTTCGTTTTGAGAGCAGTGACGATGAAATAATTTACATAAAGTAAAGCGCCTGCCTTGTTTCGAACCTCCGACCTAAGTCGAGGCCGATACTGCTCGGCCACCACAGCTCTTTATTGCTCCCAACCGGAGATTAGCCAGGCACGCAGGAGATATTACAGTGCACAAGTGTGTGCGTAAACACAGGTGCACTCTCTGTTCCTTTACTCTCATAGTCCGATGGGACGGCAATCCTACACGACCGGGGAGAGATCAGGCGCACGACCAACGACTTTACGTGCTTTCCTAGGCACGGGGGTATTAAACCACCAACTTCCAAACTCCGGACTGTTACTAAGAAATTCCTAATGGAAAACCCTGTAACACTTGTTGAGGGGGTGGACTTTTTTAGTACGACCTCGGAATCGAACCCAGGACCCCACGCTCGGCAGTTGCAGTTGCAACCATGAGATCAACGAGGCAGTTAAAAAATTTAAAATATTAGTTCAGTATATATGCACCTGTCTCCTTATAATAGTAAGGTTTTGCAAAGCAAAGTCATATTGTTGCTGAATTTGTTTTGGATCCGTCAGCGTCCTGTTGTCTCTAAATCCATCTTTTACTCTTCTAACTGCATATGCCCTGAAAATTATAGAAGAAATAAAATTAGTAGTTATCATAATGATTATGATTATAATGATTAGAAATAGTGATAGTTCAGGGGCTTGTGGCTAAGTAATAACAGCTGCACGGGTTGATCGACCAGGTTAAGCTACGCTTGCAGCGGTTGGTCCGTGGATGGTTGACCAGCCATTACATATCGAGAACCCTCTGTGCTTCGGAAAGCACTTTAATTCACTGGTCACGACTGTCATTCGTAGATCTTTGACAGTCGTTACAGGTCGCCAGAAGCCCGAAAGTTTGACAACCTGTCTTACCCAGGGATATCATTTTCACCCAGTAATTGGGTTGGGGAGGTCAGATAGGCAGTCGCTCCATGTAAAATGAGTATTCAGCTACATCCGATTAGTCTGGAAGCAGACCCCAACATAGTTGGGAAAAGGCTAGACAGATTGACTAACTTACTACAAAATTAAGTAAAAATAAGAATTATAGTGGTCTAACCAATAAAAAAGGTTATCAACCTTGGAATGGTGTTAAATTGACCAAAAGTAACTTTAAAACATTTGCTGATAACGTTATCAGTATCAAAACAAATATTATGACATCATGTTAATACATAATAATATATCTATTCTTGTAAGAATCCTCTGAGATTATTCCCTGTTATCTTCCGTACTTCATCGAAAGGAGAAAAGTGCATACTAGTTAATACTGTAAGGCCGCTTGTATACGTCCGTTTTTTTCACCGGACAACGGACCGTTTTTTTTCGCCGGATTCGCGGTGGTGTATGGTTTATAATGAATGTGTGCACATGCATCGGACACAGGTCCGGCGAACAAGTTACGCCGGATGCACCGCCGCCTCCCCTCGGCGCAACGGATACTGGACGAAAAACGGACGTATACAAGCGGCTTTAGTTCTTAAGTTTATATTTTATACTAGCAGCGCCCCACTGTTTCTCCCGCATTAGTTTCGTTCCCGGGGGAATATAGAGATAAAAAGTATCCTATGTGTTATTCTGATGAATAAGCTATATTATTACTGTAATGTTTCATCAAAATCCATTCAGTAGTTTGTCAAGTCAAGAGATGGCGCTGACCAAAAACTGCAATATTCTACACCGCAGCACGCAGTGTTTAAATTCTCTGACAAATATAGGCCACGTTGATGAAAATTTAAAAACATATTATTATGATGGTACGGAACACTGGTTTGTTTTAGGTGATACTTCATTAAGAATCATCCCTAATGTATCCCCAGTTCAGAATATCTATCCCAGTTCAAGTATATGCCTTCGCTTGAGGTGTTTGATATCTCCTAAGCTGTTTAATAATTCCCTAGCCAGAGAGTGGCCGTTTTTAACTTCTCTTTGTATCTTTCACAGAACCAATTTCGGTCAGTGGGTCGTCTTAGGGGCGGATTTCCAATTTCCTTCCTGTTTGATAGTAGGTACCTCAAGTATTCATGTAGGTATTTAAGAGTTTTTAGTGAATCAAAGTGCACCGCTTTTGAGTAAGTTGCAATTACCCCCTCACTCCTTTAATGTATTTGATCCCAAGGTATCTTGCAACAAAAATGTGTTCAGATGTACAATGCAAGTACTCAAAACTTGCAGCTTGTGGTCTCTGTGCCGAGTTCCCTAGTGTCGTTTGTATTTTTTGCCAAAAACAAAAAATTACATGCTGATGAAATATTTATCAGGTCATGTGTGTGTATGTGTAAAGATATTTGAATATTGAATCGCGTGTTGCTATTCACGTTTTTCTAGTAACTTAATTTTTACCTTAACCTTTTATTTTTTTTGTGCCAATTGAGGTTATGTAATTTGAATTAATTATAAGAGTTTACCTGAAGTTGTAATTAGAAAACTTGTCAGCTTCTCTCAAGAGTAACTTGTACATTGATAGAATTTGCCGTCTTGTCACTCCTGAAGACATTTTTAATATATTTTTCTTACTCTGTTTCACAAGGAATTTTCACCGAAACGAAACGAAAACGAATGAATTTGTAAATATGATCAACTGATCACGTTACGTTTGACTCATAGAAATTGTTTGCCTAAATATCTTGATGATAATATTGCATAGCAATATACTTCTTTTAACTTAAATTTAGTTTATTATTTTTTAACCATTCAATCAAATCTATTTTATTTATCACCTAAAGTGCAAAAATAATAGAAAAAAAATGTTGTGAAATGTTTGAAATTCAGTCTATTAAAAAGTACTCTACGTGAAATGAAACGAAATTATCTGACTGTGTTGCCAGGTTATTTAATTTTTGTACCATGGTAATTAACACCGATTGAAACCAATCTTTCAGTCGTATTCTAGGAGCAGCGCGATACGAAGAGAGAAGAATAAAATTATGAACTAAATCTCACAAAATAAAAACAGCTACAATAAAGAAGGCCTATAATCAGTGAACCCGCCTCCTACCTACCTCCGCGCAGCAGGCGGCAGGGGCTAAACCTTTGCGGTCCCCGAAATCTTGAGAAGTAAGTACTCAAACTATTTTTCATAAATAAGTCTCAAAAGTAACTCGATGCCACTCCTCTCTCCTACTCACTCTTGTCATTCACACACATTCCTTTTACTGTCAGTGTCAAGTTTACCTGCAAAATTACTCCTAATTTTTTTTTAGGTGCTAAAATTTCAAGCTCGCTTCGCTCAAGATTTCCTAACTGAGAATTATGAGACGAGCTGAAGGCACAATTACTCACTTTAGACCTGACTTTTCTTTCAATATTCATTTTCTGCAAAATGTTACTAGAAATTCCAATTCCTACTAATATTGAGAAGACTGAACGGGGGGGGGGGCTCATTTTGTTTTGCACCCCCGGCCCCCGACGATCTTCGTCCACCAATACGCCATTGCTTCCATTTAAAATGGTGTAAAAGTAAATACTACACTTTTATTCTATTTCTGTTAGGACGTTCATCATCATCCATGGTATGAATCAAAGACTACATTAAAATGGTATGAAGGCTCTTACACACAGGCGCGACGCGACAGTGCGACGCGATTCTGCGATATATATCCATAGAACAATTTCTATGGAAACGCGCGCGACACTTCACACAGGGGCGTGTAGCCGCGATATCGCCGCGACACCATACTAAATGTTCATTTTGTATGGTGTCGCGGCGATATCGCGGCTACACGGTGTAGCGCTTGTGTGAAAGGTGTTGCGGCGCGATAATATCGCAGAATCGCCAGGCGACACGTCGCGCGACAAGTCGCGCCGGTGTGTAAGAGCCTTGAATCTGAATGTCATAATACTCATACTGTGCCAAGTTTCTACTATGTCGTAAAAACTTTGACAAGCAATTTGGTGTAAAATCCGTCAAAGTTTGGCAACATTCAAGTTTTTTACAAATGGCTGCTGCAGCTGAATCAAACTTAATGTGATAGTCTGTTTTCATTGTAAAAAAATAATTTAATTAATTGTTAATAGTGTTATAGTGTTTGAAAATACTAGCATAACCTTTAATTGTGTGAATCTCGTTACTTCTAGTGCCTAGTGGCTATTAAACGGTGAGTAATTTGAAGAAACAAGACATTTCATGCGATATTGTTTATTTATATTTTAAATTTTCGTCTTTATTGGGACTGCACGACGTCCTAGATTTCAGGAAGGCTTGCTAATATAATTATTAAGTTAAACCTACTGTGTTACTTTACGTCATAAATGAAAGTTCCCCTCATCGAGGTTAATTATGTCAATAAATCATAATATTTGTATGTGTACTAATCTTTACGCTTTACGATGTATTTTTTCCACAAAGTCATGTGATATTACGTCTTTAAAAATTCTACAACATTCTTTACTTACTCGAGCAACAATTGAACTCTGTATTCGTTATCCTTTTGAAACAAATCGGTCAGTTAAAACATATTTTTTTCTGTATTTTCTACTAAAACTATATTAGTTCTAATACTGTGCTAAATTACATGAAATTAGGCCTTTCATTTAAAGAGTTACACACACAGAAGTTTATGATCATAATTTACAAGCTCATTTGTAATTCTAATAGAATTTCATTCATATTAGGAAACAGCATACAATTATGTTTTATTCATAAGAGTTTGCAATAATTTAATTTACGTACCTTGAACAACCATTGTATTCGCAATAATTATACGTTTAGAAAACCATAAAAAAGTAGACATAATCGGTCTGAGATAACAATAAGAAGGTTTCTTTATGAAATTATGTTTCTCAGAACTGTCTGAAGGAAAAATAACTCTCTAATGAAAATCATTTACTCTGTAGTAAATGATACTTATTTAAGTTATGGAAGCACGGAGTCTCCTAACACAGGCTAATCTGCTTAAAAGGAGGCTCCTCTCCTGTATTTGTTAAAATAATAAACCAGTTTTCATAATATGACTAAGAATGCTTGCTAACAATGCTTGATATTCGCCTTTTTATAACTTGCTTCTATTATAGATTTGATGTTTGTCATTGTGCAAATAAATAACACAAGCTGTGTCACCCAGTAACTACACTGTTACTGACACAACACTGTCGAGGGCAGATAGGCAGTCGCTCCATATAAAATACTGGTTTTCAGTTGCATCCGGTTAGAGTGGAAGCCAACCCCAACATAGTTGGGAAAAGGTAGGCAGATGCTGACATAATTATGTAAATAGACACGCAGTTACAGGCTATGACAAGGCTAAAACTGAAGAAGTACATGACAGATTAACAGATGAAGAACTTTAACAGTATAATATGTAAGTTGATTCCGGCTACTATTTCCATATCTATACAAATAAATAAAATGGAAGTATCTGTTTGTTATGCCAAAATAACTACTATTTACTAAATGCTTATGAAAGTACTTATGGGACTAATAACAAAAAAAAATAAAAAAAAATCTGTCTGTATGTCTGTTTGTTTGTTCCGGCTTATCTCCGAAACGGCTGGATCGATTTCGATAAAATTCTAGGGAGATACTTTGAACCCTAGGGAAAGACAGAGGTTATTTATCTATACCCTTTATTGACATACCACACAGGCGCAGCCGCGGGCGGAAGCTAAGCTATTATAAATGTGAAAGTTTGTATGTTTGATAGATACATAGGTAAATCGTTTATTTGGTGCACGAGGCATAGCACAGCATACCAAAGCGACGATTAAATAATAACTAATTACATGAATGAATGAATGAGGTTTAGATGTTTGTTACTCAATCACGCGAAAACGGCTGAACGAATTTGGATGATATTTGGCACACAGATAGCTTATAACTTGTATTAACACATAAGATACTTTTTATCTCTGTACTACCTACATTCCTGTAGGATAGTTTTCGATCTCCACGCGGGCGAGTCGCGGGCGGAACCTAGTGTTCTTTAAAACTTGAGTAATTTATTCTGCTCACAATTTTATGTAAATGTTCTCTGACTCATATTAAATTACTGATATTTTAAAATGAAGATTTATGTGTCAATTCCTTCATTGCTTAGCTTATCAACAGCTTGTTGTTGTATTTTTAATGTTTTTGGCATTTTGGCCACCTCATCATTTACCCTCATTTTTTTCTTATTTTCCGGTCAACGACCGCTGGTAGTGTTGTTACGTGAAGTATGAGTTAGAAAATCTGTTTTTATTTGTGTTTAGATATCGATCGATACCCATCACGTATGTGAAGAGTACAGATTTTTTTTTTAACTGATTACTATTCGGGTTACCGCTGGCCCGGAACATAAAGAGCAGAGTCTGACACTCCCTTCCGCTCCACCCAGAGCGGGAGGGGTCATTTGACGATTTCACATACGCAAAAAAAAAAAAAAACATGTATACTACATACGCTCGTCTACTTTAAAATAAAGTATGCGTTTTCCCAATTATGTTGTGGTCGGCTTCCAGTCTAGCCGGAGGCGGCTGAATACCTGTATTTTGCATGGATCTGATCATGATCTGACGTCCACAACCCAGTTAAGTACTAGATAAGTAGATAACTGACTTGGACTGCCCCGTTGGTCTCGTGGTCGCAAGCGTAACTGCTGAGCGTGGGGTCCTGGGTTCGATTCCCGGGTCGGGCAAAGTGTTAAATGAGTTTTTCCATTAGGAATTTCATAGTAACAGCCCGGAGTTTGGAAGTTGGCGGTGTGATACCCCCGTGCCTGGGAAAGCACGTTAAGCCGTTGGTCCTGCGCCTGATCTTTCTCCGGTCGTGTCCAATTGCCGTCCCATCGGACTATGAGAGTGAGGGTAGAGGGAGTGCACCTGTGTCTGCGCATACACTTGTGCACTATACTATAATGTCTCCCGCGCCGAAGGCTAGTCTCCGTTAAGATGGCCGCCGTGGCCGAAATACGGCCTGGAGGACATTATATTATTACTAGATAACACGATACTGCTTGGTAAGACTGGTTGTCAGACTTTCGGGCTTCTGACTACCTGTAACGACTGTCAAAGATCTACGAAAGACGGCCGGGACCAAAAGCTTAACTGAAAATGGAAAATGGGTCTCGGTATGTACGTAATGGATCACCCATCATTGGAACGACTTCGGCAAGCGTAGCTTTACCTTCGATCGACCCTGGCTGGCGGCTGTCATTATTTAGCCACAAGACTTACGTATTACCCTTACAGCCACATAAAGAGTATTCGAAAAATGTGTAAAACATTTAAATAATTTATTTTTTATTTATTTATTAATAATAAACTTATATTAACAGTTTGCACCACACATACAAGTTATATAATATAACCTTCATGCTGTCATTGTCTATTTGAAGTGCGGTATTAGCGATGGGTGCATGACGCATCCTGCATCCCACACTTAGTTAGTGTAGGTACATAATTTATTTCTTTCAAGACAATGTGACTCTCTCGTCTGTGTGTCTCGTTGGTCAAGCAGTACTGCCACAAAATACAGATGTACAGAAGGAAATCTACATACAAAGAGCGCTCGAGCAACGCACACATAGACACCGCTCACGGCCGCGTTATCTCGGACGGGTTGGGAGTAGTGTGAGGGTGGGTGCCATTGGTTCCCTGCCGGATCACCTCATTCCGGATTCTATCCCTCAGAGCATAGCCCAAGAGGCAAGAGCTCGTTCCATAACTCGCTGAGCGATCTTGCATACTTATGTATCCTAATACTTCCCCGCGCGCCTCAAAGAGATGTCAGCACTAACTGACGGGGTCCGCTAGGGCCGATGCCTGCCAGGGTCGCGGGCTGTTCGAAAGAGATACCGTGGCTCCTGCCACAGGCAACTGAAGGAACACGGGTGGGTTTTAGTCATTAAGAGTCTGATACTCCCTTCCGCTCCACCCAGAGCGGGAGGGATCTCATTTGAAGATTCCACAACCAAAAAAAAAAAGTATCCTAAGACACTCAGCAGTACTGTAGCTTCTCATTAGTGAAATGATTTTCGAAATCTGATCAGTAGTTCCGGTTTACTCCCTCAATACAAACTCTAAAATTTTACCTGTTTATTATAATGTAACTAGCTTCCGCCCGCGGCTTCCAATCTATCTCTCTACCAAATTTTATCGAAATCCGTTCAGTGGTTTAGGCGCGAAAAGGTAACATACAGACAGACAGACAGAGTTACTTTAGAATTTATATTATTAGTATGGATGAACTATTGATATAATTACCTACCTAATTATTATCCTGTTACCATTTCAGCATAAAACAGTAAATGCTTTAATTAAAATTAAAACATAGTGTTCATTTCATTTAAAAGTTCATTAATATTCCTTATCGTTTTGTGGTTTTCCTGTACAACTAAATAAATAGTTAGTAGTTAAATATAATATAGGTACTAGGGTCCCGGATTCGCACGGGTGCAATCATGAGAAAACAGATTTAAAAAAAACTGGCCAAGTGCGAGTCGGACTCGCACACGAAGGGTTCCGTACCACAAGGCAAAAATGCAGAAAAAAACACATTTGTTGTATATGTAAATATTTATTTTATTTTAGTATTTGTTCTTATAGCGGCAACAGGAATACATAATTTGTGAAAATTTCAACTGTCTAGCTATCGCGGTTCTTGAGATACAGCCTGGTGACAGACAGACAGACGGACGGACAGCGAAGTTTTAGTAATAGGGTTCCGTTTTTACCCTTTGGGTACGGAACCCTAAAAACTTGACAGCAGCGCCACCTATCGGGTCCAATACTCAATTCAATCTTTATTGCATCCATAATGTACACACCTTTGCCTAAGCCAAACCAGGTTTGTATGTGTACCACATACGCACCTGTATGTGTGTGTACATTATGGTAACTCCCTCTCACTGGAAGGAGGCGTGTGTCCCAGCAGTGGGAACGTTATACATATACTTGATTTGTACAACATGTATCAGAACGTAGACAGAGTAAACTATAGACTGCTGCATATCTTCTTTTTCATTCGCACAAGAAAAAGAGAAAAATATTAACGTGACTAGCAAAGAAAAGAGACAGAGTAAGAATATTTCTGTCCCTTACTGCGTGTCGGCTAAGCACATCAATGTGCACAACAAGTTTGACGTTTATGAATGAAATATTAAAAATTATGAATGAATTAGTAAAAACTACATCGCGATTAAACGGAAAATAAGATCTTTTTCGTGCTTATTTAAATAATAGTACATTTGCGCAACTATGAAAATGGTTAGGTGCAGTGTAATAAGCTGTACAAATGATAGTATGATGAAGATTGCCGGAATTTTTTGTCCCTTTCGGTGACACGGATACCATGAGTCTATAGATTACTCTGTCTACGTATCAGAAAGATGTGGTCAAATTTAAGTGTGTGGTACACAGTGGCGTAACTATATCGTTTGGGCTCGTGGCAAATTCAAGGGATGCGGCCCTCCCTCAATGTAAAGAAGCTCAACCAACGTTATAGTTTTCTTACTAGCACTTTTCCGCGACTTCGTCCGCGTAGATTTCATATTTTCCCCTACAACATTTAACACCTGACTGCTTCGTTGGTCTAGTGGTCGCAAACGCTTCTGCTGAGCATGAGGTCTTCTCTAGGAGAAAGGTACAAAATGTTCGAAACCTAAATGATGTCCTTTGTTGCAAATTTTCAAAAAAACACTTGCATTTATAAACTTATGTTAGGATCCTCCTGTGCTCATGGCCCTCTCGGGCCGGGGGCCCCCTCTGGTTGGGGGCCCGTGGCATTTTGCCCCAATGCCACCCTATAGTTACACCACTGGTGGTACAGATCATCAAACTGAACGAATGCATGCACTGACTGGACAGGTCCACTCAATCTGTGTGGTTCTTTTATCAAAAGACCATTTCAGACACCAATCTACATGGTCTTCACATGATCTGACCAAGATTATGCCTGGACTTTAAAAAAGACTGTGACCTCTGACTTTGTTTCGGCCTTTCTTATCAGAGTAGTCGGATAAGAAACGTCGACCTCATCTCGTTTTTAATTAAAAATATGATTGACGTGTAAAACTGTTTGTACAAACCTACTTACAGAAATAAAATCCAAATTTCTCCATGAGCCCAACATTGTAATTGTAAAGAAGGGGTTGTGTGAGGGTGTCAGTAGTGTCTTCTATGTGGGGTCTGCTGAGGCTGGGCGTAGGTGCAATGTCGAAATAACACGGAGGGTCAAAATACTTGTAGGTAGTTTGTTCGGCGTTTCACAGCGAAAAGGGGCGCAAATGGCGGTTACAATGTATTTTATATGCGCATACAATCTGTTGCTACCTTCCCAAAATAGTACAACTCGATACTTAGAATGATTATAAATTAAACAAAATAAATATAAGCAGCAATAAAACTAATTAATAATTAACCAAACATTAACCAGAAATCAATCCGAGGAAACAAGTGTGTAACTGTACAGTACCTACTTAATTAATACCTACATTAATAGATTGGCGGTGACGTCACTGCTTCTGCTGATGCGTAGGCTCCCTGCGGTTGTAACATAATCGCGAACAGAGTATCAACTGTCCTATTAGATAATATAAAATTTCAATAGGTACCTACTCATATGATTATGTGTTATTAAATGTTGTTTTTGTCCGCAGTTAAATCTATGGATGGCGATAAACATTGGTATGACGATGACCGCCTGTACCCTTCTGTCTCGAACAGTGATGACAGCCCCATACTGTCGCACAGGTAAGGCAATTCACTCATACTTACTAGCTTTCGATAGGCCAGAGGGCCTAAAAAGGCCACTTTGGCAGAATCATAAAAGGATAACATTATGAATCATAACATCGTAGCTTAACCTGATCGATCGACCTGTGCGGTTGTTATTTGTTATTACTTGGCTATATTGGACAAAATATTTTGTTTTTGAGAGGTCAACGACCGCTAGGAGTGTTGTTACTTGAAGTAAGACTTGACAAAATCTGTTTTCTTTTGTTTTATCGTGTATTGTTATCTGTACTAAAAACAGAAATAAAATAAATATTTAAGGGCGCCGAAAAAAACACGTTTGTTGTATGGGAGCCCCCATACAACAAACGTGTTTTTTTCGGCGTTTCTGCCTTGTGGTACGGAACCTTTCGTGTGCGAGTCCGACTCGCACTTGGCCAGTTTTTCTTCATGACGGCAGAGTTATGGTCGAAATTACCGTCGAACTTCGTTTCGCACTCATTTGTTTATCAAATGTAAAGTATTTTTGATGCACCTGTTTATACCTTGGCAACCCGGTTATAGGATAACATAAATAGAGATATGTAAAGTAACATTTTCTTGTTACTAATGCTTCGTTTTCTTAGTCAGCGTGGGATTTGTTAACTAAACAAATACAAAAGTGTTTCGGCACGACGACATGGCGGCAGGCCAAGGCGAAGGTGGCGGGACGAGCTTGACTCCTACGAAAAGGACTGGCCGGCCGATGGGTGACCATCTTCACATACCGTGACCCCTCCGTGCCTCGGAAAGCACGTTAAGCCGTTGGTCCCGGCTGTCGTTCGTGGATCTTTGACAGTCGTTACGGGTAGTCAGAAGCCCGAAAGTCTGATAACCAGTCTTACCAAGGGGTATCGTATTACCCAGTACTTAACTGGGTTGTGAAGGTCAGATAGGCAGTCGCTCCATGTAAAATACTAGTATTCAGCTGCTTCCGGTTAGACTGGAAGGCGACCCTATAACATAGTTGGGAAAAGGCTAGGCAGATGATGATTGACTTTGACTTTTAATCGTGCACTTTAGGGACTCCCCCAAATACATGACTGTGTCCAGTTTGATGTGTCATTTGAACGTCGCACATAGGGGTATTTCATTAATCTAGCCGGCCAAAAATATTAGTGCGGGTTTTTGGTTTAAAATGACGGAAATAAAACAAGCGAAATATATACGGACAATAATTTTATAATTTCATAAAAAAAGCAGCAAAACACAAATAAAACAAAAAAATATATATAAAAATGCTGAAAATAGGCCATATATTTACATATATTCTTACGTACACTTATCTACATTACACTATATATTTACATAATCTTACATATACTTATATACACACACTATATATTTACATATTCATAATAACAATATATATTTTTCAAATCAATTCACCTCCTCGTTCTCACTTTCTGATTTTGTTGGGTTTGGTGTAGCTGGAGGAGGATAACACTCTTTTTTTGCTCCTTGAATTAAGCTATAACATGGAAAGATCTTTTTGTTCGTGTTTCTTATAATTTCATACTGTCCTCTTGTTAAGTCTGCATCTATAAACATTTTTAATGCTTCCATGGGGGTTAGACGCGATGGTTTTTATTCCATTTAGACGAATCATAAGCTTTTTTGTACTTCGTTGCACGGGTCGGAGAGCTCATAATATCTTTGAGCACGTGGAAGCATCCTGTTTTCCCGATTTACTTAATTCAACTTGAGCTGCGTGAAGTATTACACCATCTTCTACATTAGATCGGATACCTTCCGTTTTTCTTCTTTTGGTCCTTTCGCTAGATTCTCCAAACGATTTACAAGGGCGATCTGGACGATTTGCCGTTGTGACTGGAATTTCGAATGTACCTTCTAGTCAAAGTTGGTTATTTTTTCAAAAAAACCTCTTCTTTTTTGTGAGATTTAATCCACATTTGCTTCATTTCCGACTTAAAATGTGCAAAATTGTTTTTCAATATTTTTAAATGATCTTCAGTAAGATCGTCACTAGTGAAAAGGTGGTCTCTCAAAAAACATAGTTTTTCTTCCAAATTGCATAAATTTTCATTTTTCATAATATCAAAGAGAGATTAACGAGTCACTATTCTCACTCCGGAAGTACCCACTATATCTGGAACAAGTAAATATTGTTTTTAGACATAAATACTTTTTTTCACAAATTTTGCTTATTTTGACCGTGAAATTCAATGTTCTACGTTTTTGCGCATCCGCGCTATTCCGCGGCTAATTTATTTAGTATTCGTTACTCAAGGGTCTATATTTTTTATATAAATTACAAAAGTGGCCGGATCTATCCCGATACTAAAACAAATAGCTTCCTAAACATAAATTTCTTAAAAAAATATCCTTATTTCAGACGTTATTTCTCGACCACTAAAAGTATATTAAAATAAAACAAATTTTAACAAATATATTACATTTGGATTGTCACATACCTGTAGTTTCCGAATCCATTGCTATTTTGCACCAGGTAAACACAGAAAACTTCAGTTTAACACACAAAGTTAACGCTTTTGTAAATAGCCGATAAGAGACACGTATACAAGGTTCAATCATCAACTTTCGACTGAATTTACCTGATAACGCGCAACGGAAAAAGGATGGGGGTGGCGGTCTATTGTTTGTTGGAATGTCCCCTGCCTCAGGTAGTCACTGTAATTAGCATTCCTTAAACTTTGTTATTTTGACTTTTGGCCGCCTAGATTGTTAAAATACCCGTATATGCGTCGGGGCATTGCACCTTTATTTATAAACAAGACTTCCTCCGTGGCTCCGTGCTACTTGGCAAAACCTCAATCCTTCGTCATCTATATAAATAAAAAACCGGTCAAATGCGAGTCGGACTCGCGCACCGAGGGTTCCGTACGAATTTGTAGGTATAGTTTTAAAAAAGTAATTTAAAAAAATAAAACCGACTTCAAAAAAAAAAAAGAAATCAACTCAAAATTATGAAATAACTTTAATTTCGGAAGTCGGTGTCTTGGGATCTGTATTTTAGTTTTTTGCCACCGACTTCCGAAATTAAAGTTATTTCATAATTTTGAGTTGATTTCTTTTTTTTTTTTTGAAGTCGGTTTAATTTTTTTAAATTTCTTTTTTTTTTCTTAATTTTTAGTTTTTGCACTAGAATTTGACCAAGGTTTTGAGATGTTTTCCCTTTGACACTGTAGCTCGTATCAATACGCCAGGCCGTCACACTTACACGTATTAGTCCATATCTTGAAAATTACTGAACCGATTTTGATGAAACTTGCACTGTTCCCTAAGTTGAAGTGAATGTAAGCTAATACAAAAAAAATGGTCACGATCCGATTAATAGTTGCTGAGAAATGCGTGGACAAACATACATACATACATACGTCTATGAAATTTTGTATATTTGTTTGGAAGCCTTAGTAGATTGTCATAAGTGAATATAATGCAATTTCAATAATATTACATACATACGTATCGAATTGATAACCTCCTTTTTTTTGAAGTCGGTAAAAATATCAATGAACAAGACAAGCATCGACGCATCGACGGGCAATAGGTCAATTGTCTGTTTAAATGGGAGCTCTTATGAATGTGATTGTGATGTCCTTAAAAAATTAAAGGTTATAAGTGTTCGCGAAACTTGCAACACGCGTCGCGCGCCGCTCGCCTCACGTCACGTCACGAATAATTTTGACACGTGAATATGAAATCGAAAGTAGTCCTATAAAGGCGAAAAGCACCAGGGTAGCCCAGGGTAAAATATAATTTAATTGTATGCAACAGGCGCACGCCATATCGTACAAACTAAAAAAAACTGGCCAAGTGTGAGTCGGACTCGCACACGAAGGGTTCCGTAACAAAAGGCAGAAACGCCAAAAAAAAAAACACGTTTGTTGTATGTATGTTTGCTGTGGTCTGACAGTCAACGTGTTAATTATTTTACCTTTTGTGGAATTTTATTTTAGGTGCATCGTCTTCACATATTATTATTATATAATTAATGTATGCAAAATATTGCAAAACATCTTAAAAGAGTAACGATGGAGTTTCCTGTCCATTCTTCTCCATACGAAATCTTCCTTTTGGAATTTAAAAATTACTACAAAATAGAATTGACTAGAATCAATTCTATTTTGTAGTAATTTTTGACGTTCAAAAGTGCCTTTTATATGCCTATTTGAAATAAATGCTTTGACTTTAATTACTTATAGTGTGCTTACAGAATTGAATAACATTTTATCATTTCTTTCCAGGTACGAGAAAACCCGCCGCCTGTCCCCGTACGCGTCACCGAAGGCCGAGGAGCGCGAGCGCCGCTCCACGCTCACCGTCCTAGCGAAGTTCTTTCTCTTCTGCACCGCCATGATACTGTTCTGCGTGCTCTTGTACATACCTGTTTATAATAAGGCCAACGATCAGCTGTCTAAAGGTACTTTTTATTTTTCACATTTTAATAAGACACAGACTAAATACAGGGTGGGTGTTGGCGACTTGCGTCCTTAATTTCTCGGGAATGCGCGGCGCGAGGAGGCGGCAAAAAATTCAAGGCAATACCTCGAGGATATGGTTTCACCAATATGGTGCCACATGCCATACTGTTAGGGTGTCTATATAACTGCTGAAAGAAATCTTCCCGGGAAAACTCATTTCGAAAAGGGGGGATATTGAATGGCCTCCACACAGTCCTGATCTCACAGATTTTGTCTAAGGGGCTACCTTAGATCGCTAATCGGTGGTCTCCGAGAATAATCCGTGAGAACATTATTCGGTAAATTAACAATAATACCGAGAATAACGTTTCGCTGAATTTTCCAAAATGTGCGACTTCGGTTTCAAGACTGCCAAGCAGCCGCGGGATGTCATTTAAACAATATTATTTTTAAGACGTAAAAATTCCAAAATTACTATTTTTTATCATCATCATCATTTCAGCCAAAAGACGTCCACTGCTGGACATAGGCCTCCCCCAAGCACTTCCACTTCGACCGGTTCTGTTTTTTATATAATTAAAAAATGTTTTCGGTTACACATAGTTTTTTTTTTTAATTTCATGTTCAAACCGCCAACACCCTTATGGCCCACCCTGTACATTATAATTAGAGATCCAACCGCATATTAAAAGTAGCCGAATAGGCCGAATACCGAATAGTAGCCGAATATTCGTGGCATCTCTAATTATAATATCAATAGTACACAATTATGTAGATTGTTAATTAGAAGTCCCTTGTATATTAAATTGTCCTGTTTTACTGTAGAAAAAATGGGGTTTATGGATAAGTTTCTATAAAATAAGATGTTTTTTTTGGTTAGTTAATGAAACTTCACTGAATTGATGGGTAACAAACAGTAAAAAAAAAACATAAATTACTGAGAGATATTTGCCGTATTTTAAGGAACGGTCGCCATTTGAATATCAGTCTCAATCTGTCAAAAAATACCTCCGCTTTTCACATTGATTGCATTGTTGCTAAGATGTGATTACAACAGGTGAACGTTTTTAAATACAAAAAAAAAAAAAACAAAAGTCATTTATTCAAATTAGGCTGCAAACCAGCACTTCTTGAACGTCAAAATTACATAAGACAGTCCCTCAAAACGGCCGCCCTTCGCAGTGTCCTCGAGTCGCGAACTGCGGTCATCCTCATCACCTTCGTACATCACTCCTGTGAAGTTTTGCCAACTAACTTAAAATGTCTTTACGCACATCTTGAAAATGTCTTTATTCACATTAACCGATAATTTCCAGGTTTAGTCGCGGGCTGGTCGATCCACACAAATCGCGACACAAAAATATACGTACAACCAAAAAACGTAACGACAATACACAGCCCTAGGAATTTATGCCATAACACTAGTAAAAACAAGCTATTTCTACTAATAGTTGTCTGCTCATCCACCCTCAACTTCGAACGCCGCGTAGCTATAAGGGAAACCTGGGGTAACTATAACAGTTACCTAGAAATGTCCAAATTATATCACGCAGTGAAACAAAAGTACATAAACTACAATTATACATATGATCTTTATTCAGAGAATGCTGTACATAATATATCTAGCGATAGGGTCAAGAGAGACATATCCAGCTTTAGCCGGCTTTTGCCCGAATTGGCTAAGGCGCTGCAGGACAATCTGGTTAACGAGAAGACTGACAATGTACCTGAGCAGAGGTTCGAAGACGAAGTTATGTTGCCAGAATTTGATATGAATCAAGAGTTAGGAGAAAATACTGAGCCAAATTATGATTATTATGATACTAATGTTATGAAGATACCCCCTAAGGGGTTCGAAGATAACCCAGATTTAGACAAAGTTCTGTCAATGTTAAAAGGGAATAAAAACTTCAAAAAAATGAAGGAGAAATTGTCATTGCCAACAATACCTGGCAACATTGATCCGGAATATAAAGTAGTGTTTCTCTTGGGGTTGCCAACCCATGACAACGATTCTACCATTCAGAATAAAATTGAGGAGGAGTCTGAGAAGTATGGTGATGTTATCCAAGAAGGGTTTATTGATTCATACAATAATTTGACGCTGAAATCTATTATGATGTTGAAATGGATTACCAACAATTGTAATAATAGTGGTAAGTTGATAAAGTAATAATTATTATAATATTTTCCTGTTACACATAATCAGCCTATAATGTTCCCACTGCTGTGACTCGGGCCTCCTTTCTGTGAGAGGGAGTGGGCCGTAATCTACCACGCGAACACAGTGCGGGTTGGTAGATGTCACATGATTCTAGGACATGCCGGTTTCCTCACGATGTTTTCCTTTACCGTTTTGAGAGCAGTGTTCCTGGGTTCGAATCCTACAATTTGTAAGTCGAGGCCGTTAACTGTTCTACTCAAAATCGAGCTGTAGGCCTAGTGTTCGGGCTAGGGGCCGGGTTCAGCTCAATTTCTTTTTCTATTACCTCAGTAATCGTGTTCACTTGCAATAGGTATCATAAACAATCAATCTGCCTAGCCTTTTCCTATGTTGGGGTCGGCTTCCAGTCTAACCGGGTGCAGCAGAATACCAGTATTTTACATGGAGCGACTGCCTATCTGACCTCCACAACCCAGTTTCTTTGTAATACGATACTCCTTGGTAAGACTGGTTGGCAGACTTTCGGTTTTCTGACGACCCGTAACGACTGTCAAAGATCCACGAACGACAGCCGGGACCAACGGTTTAACGTGCTTTCCGAGGCACGGAGCGGTCTTGATATGTAAAGATGGTCATCTATCCACGGACTGACCGCGGCAAGCGTAGCTTAACCTGATCGATTGATCCGTGCGGCTGTTAATACTTATCCACAAGTTACTCATAGGTATCATAAACTATTTTTTTTTTTCAGTCCGCTACATACTGAAAACAGACGATGACATGTATATTAATGTGCCAAATCTCATAGACAATTTGAGGAACAGATCTCGGGACTTTGATACGAAGACTAAAGGACGTAATATTAAGGAGTACATGCTCATAGGGGATCTCATCTGTGGCGCAAGACCTGTGCTGGATTCTAGTAATAAATGGTAAGTGGTTTTTTTTTTTTGTAAATATCAACATGCTTTTATTCCTCGGAGGTTGAGGTGTGTAGTGCGGTCACCTACTGCGGGGTGCGGGGTTTGTACGCGGTAAGATTGCGCGGGGAATAATACAGAATTGAGGCCTAGTACCCCACGTTTGGCTATCTCACTTGCGACCTCTAAACCAACGAAGCAGGCTGATTAAACATTTACAATGATTTAACTGTTAATTATTATTTGCAGCAAAACGGTATGTTATAAAACTTAATTAAAATATCAGTTTATATTATCATTTTCCTGCAGGCATTACAGTTAATTAACATATTTTTTTCCCATTTACAACGACAACACTACTAACAAAAACCTTAATTACAATTTACAAGCTAACACTAAAATAATATAAATATATAATTATATATATTATATACAAGTATCTAATAAAAAATAAAAGAAAAAGGCAGGAGCTCATTGGGCATCAAAAAATTCGTCTTTAATGCTGTCTATGGGATAATTGCCCAAAAAGCTGGCACCACGTAGGATGGCAATGCTTTGGGCAAATTTTTTTTTTGCCTGGTTCTAGAAATGATTATACATAATCCTTACTAATATTATAAATTCGAAAGTAACTCTGTCTGCCTGTATGTTACCTTTTCACGCCTAAACCACTGAACGGTTTACGGACGATAAAAGACAGAGAGATAGATTGCATCCCGGGAAAGGACATAGGATAGTTTTTATCCCGATATTTCCACAGGATCGACACTTATGCGGGTGAGACCGCTGGGCGCTGTTAGTATTATAAATATACGGTTTAATTTTTTTTACCGGTTCCAAATTTTTACAGGGTGTTCTACCCATGAATATGAACAACTTTCACCTTTACTAAAAACAATCAACTGCAATTCATACAAAAGTTCAATACCTATTTGACCAAAATGTATGAAACAGCAGATTTTTTTTTTCTTTTATTTTTTAAGTATATTTTTTTATTTTAAACATATAAAACAATTAGCCTCTATTTTCTCTAGTTTCATGAATTGATGAAGATATTCGAAGATACAGAATAAAGTCTTCAATGGATGACGACAAATGAACCGAAGAAAAATAATATCTGCCAAAACAGTTTTAGTTCTGTGGTAACGCTATTTAATTAACTTTAATATGTAGTTAGTACTTACTACCTGAAAGCCACTAACCGGGTACAAACCCAGTATACGGGTTGCTGCTAAAAGGGGATTGAAGATTTTTATATGGAGGCTGGCATACCCATTGTCACGCCATTTTGTTTATTTTTTTTCAAAATGGCGGCTCCGCATAAAACCTATATAAATCGGCAGCTGACATTAATTCAAACAGAAAACAATATCTCGGAATAATATCAGCTATAACACTAATATTATAAAGGCGAAAGTTTGTGAGGGGGTGTGTTTGTGTGTGTGTGTTTATATGTTTGTTACTTCTTCACGCTCAAACGGCTGGACCAATTTTAAAATTTTGTGTGGAGGTAGCGGACACGCTGGATTAACATATAGGCTACTTTTTATCCCGATATTCCCACGGGATCGACACTTACGCGGGTGAAACCGCGGGGCGCAGCTAGTCCATTTATACAGGTCTCATGCGTGGCCGCCATTTTGAAAAAAAAAATGACGGACCGGTAGGTATGCCACGGACCTTCAAAGTCCTTTTGTTTAAGAGTTCCTTATATAACGAAAGATACTCCCGTATCACGGAAGGATTATAAAAATATCACCCCCTAAAGTAGTTAAATTGGGGATGAATGTTTGTATTGGGGATGAATGTTTGGGCACACGGCCTGTAATGCTTATATTTAGCAGATGGTGAAAAGAAAAGCCTGAAATTGTTTCAAACATAACTTACATTTTCATTACAGGTACAGCCCGAGGTACATGTACGGGGGTCGTGTGTACCCCAAGTATCTGTCAGGTACGGGGTACGCGCTCTCCGCAGACGCCGCCAGAACCCTCTACGCGGCCGCTTTAAGAACTAACTACTTTCATTTAGAAGATATTTTTATTACTGGTAAGTTTGAAGGATTTTCTCTAAGGCTTTCGAATCGCATTTTTTTGTGATTTTTGAGTTCTCTACGTTCTGTGTTTTTTTAATGTATTTTAATATAATTTATTGAAATTAAAGTTATAGGTATAAGTTATTCATTAGCCCCCTTAGTAATAAACGTATTATATCAGGTTAATAGTTACTCACTAATAAACGTATTATATCAGATGCATAGTTACACAGCAATTTTTCTCTTTCAGTCGTCAGTAATTTGACTTTCGAAAGAAGAAGACAAAGCGTTGTGTAACTATACAGACGCTATACAACGTTTATGTAAGGGGGTAGATGTGGTCAGCGGGATTGTCCGAAAGGGTTACCGCTGGCCCGGAACATAAAGGGCTAAGGAAGGAACACGGGTGGGTTTTAGTCATTAAGGGTATGACACTCCCTTCCGCTCCACCCAGAGCGGGAGGGGTCATTTGATGATTTCCCATCCAGAAAAAAAAAAAAAATCGGTTATATGTATAATTATGCCAATCACATACTAAACTACACACACACACTAGCACTAGCAGTTTTCCTTATGAGATTGGTTCTTATGGTAGAAATCTAACTCAGAAAGATGTATTAATTATTCTAATGATTATAATTCTCTAATTATGTACCTGTTATTGTCACGAATCACATTTTGATCAAGATACAACCTGACACTGACCTGCAAATTGCAAAAAACGTAAGAAATTTTGAATTTCGCGGTCTACCACTACCCATTCACCTTAAGGCTCTCCCGCGAAATTCAAATTTACTTACATTTTTTGCTTTACTTAAATATGATTCGCGACCGTAACTATGATGACTTTATAGAATTATAATCATTAGAATAAGCATGCCGAGGCCCCTCCGTGCCTCGGAAAGCACGTTAAGCCGTTGGTGCCGGCTGTCATTTGTGGATCTTTGACAGTCGTTACGGGTAGTCAGAAGCCCGAAAGTCTGACAACCAGTCTTACCAAGGGGTATCGTATTACCCAGTAACTGGGTTGCGGAGGTCAGGTTACTTAATGTTTACTATATACTTTGCAGGTATGTGTGCCGGCCGGGCCCACCCGCGCATCATCCCGAGAGACGACCCCTCGTTCTCATACCAGACGCCCTCCACCGGCGGGGCCATGCGGGCCTGCGGGGCCCACGCCCGGGCCACCGCGCATCGAGTGGCTCCCGACCTTATGCGGCGGTTGCATGGTATGCTGAGGAAACCTGGCTGGTTGGATACGTATGTATTGAAGATATTATATTTTTTTTTTTGATTTTACATAATCATCCCACTGCTGGGACCTAGTCCTCCTCTCACCGAAAGGGGGTGGGCCATAATTCACCACGCGGCCCCAGTGCGGGTTGGGGATGTCAACTCCACATGTCTTCGAGTGTTTGGTTTTCTCGCGATGTTTTCCTTCACCATTTTGGAGAGCAGTGGTGATGAAAATAATTTCCACTTGGCCACCACTGGTCATTTTGGTTTTAGTATGAGGAAAAGGTCTTGGAAGGAAGTTTTCTAGTTTGGGTGTGGATCATAGTTATAGATACATCTAGATAACGCAAGAGCAACTACTTCGCGTGCCAAAAATCGCACCAGCTTACGATAAAAAATCATAAGCCGCCACTTTCGCGCTCAGTCCTGTGTACTGCGTACGTTTCGGATCAATGACCCCAATTCAATCTGCCTACTCCGATCGCTGGCTTATAACATTAAAACTTGATTTCGTAAAAAAAGTCAGTAAAAGTTGGAATTTTGACCTTCAATGCCTCCGTAACCTTGAGGTTCCCAGGTATGGTCCAGTACAGACAAATGATCACAATGACGGGGAGGACAAGTGACTCTCGACTTCGTTAAGTGTCTTTTTACATCCCTTAAACAGGAAGATTTTTTTATCACCATCCAAATTTTTACGGGGTGTTCTACCCATGAATATGAACAACTTTTATTATGGGACCAACTATCAAATCACGAAAAAAAAATCTGCTGTTTCATTCACATTTTGGTCGAGTAGGTATTGAACTTTTGTATAAAAAAAAACAACAGCTGATTTTTTTTCGTTGTTGTTCATATAAATAGGTAGAACACCCTGTAAAAATTTGGATGGTGATAAAAAAATCTTTATATTATTCTATTTTTTTTTTATCTTTATAATATTTTATATTATTCTTTTAATTTATCCAAACGGACATGCACTTCCTTATGTGTTTATTATTCTAGCGTATGTATGGCACTCGTGGGTTGCAGCTGAGAATCAGTGTCAGGTGGTATATATCTTGTGTTGTCTTCTGGCATTATACTGAGCTGAGGACTTTTTGTTTTTTTTTTCTGTTTTCTAATTTTTTTTCTGTTTTTTTTATTGTTGTTTTTTTTTACTTACTTTGTTTTCTATAAAATTTTTTCTATGTGTTTTGTTCTTCTTTGTTTTTATATTTTTTTTCTCTGTTTTTTGCCAAATACATATCAACATAACGTGTTTTAAAATAAAGTTGATAATAAATAACCTGAGGCGCATACCTCTTTCCGCTTAGATGCGCTCTCGTGCTAATGGAAATTAATGTATTCTCAACTTTATTTCAACTGTAGCAAGGTCAATGTTTGTTTGGCAGTGACAGTCAGCCCTAACAGTGAAATAGCTTATTTTTGTTTTTTTTTTACAACGAAAAACTTCTACGCTGCTACGCTTAGATTTTGCGCTAAAAATACTAACTTTAAATTTTTTCTTTATTTTTTCCAGATGTGAAAGAATGCGACTCACAAAGGTAAGGAGGGACCGGCTTAAGCCTAAAACGCCACCAAAACGTCTAACTAAACACTAGCGCTAAGAACAATTAGTCACAATAGTCAACTCGTCCATAATAGTACATAAATTTAGTCACCCATCGATATACAGGGTTGTTTTCCAGATCTCAAAATTAAAACTTTAATCTTTTCGTTCAATTAAACCATTTCAGGCCCAGTTTTTCGAACGAAAATTATCGCAAAATTTGACATACATAATCCAGCCTATAATGTTCCCACTGTTGGGACACAGGCCTCCTCTCTGTGAGAGGGAGTGGGCCGTAATCCTCCATCCAATTTTGTTATAATTTTCGTTCGAAAATCTGGCCCCTAGGCTACATGTGCATTAGCGTGATCTGTATATAGTACAAAACTGCTCAAAAATTATTTTATTTTAAACCACTTACTACTATTTTATTTTATTTACTAAGTTTTTTAATTAATGCTTTAAGTCCTACCTATTTATCGAACTATGTACCTGTGTATCTTCTGCATTCCATTTTTTCTCTGTAATTGGAGCAAAACCCATGTTATTTAGCGTCTACTAAAATATTTACTAATCCCACTAATTCGTACTTGAAAAAGTAAAAATAAATACGTATATGTAAGGATCGTAGCTAGGTGACTGTGGATTCTGCTTACCCCGTTGGACAAAACCGTGATTTTATGTATGTAAATCTGCTCTATGTTCTTGTAACGCTACGGTTCCGAAAAAGAGCGGTGCCGTCATATTAAAACGGACATCACGAAAATCGGTAATTTTCACCAGGATTTGACATTAAGGTGTTAAAAAACTCTCTGTGTTAAAAAAAAAATAAAACTATTTATTTAAAACATTGTTTTTGGACAGCCGTTATTGCGTGACTGTTCACCGCTTTCTTAGGAAACCAAATCTTTACCAAATCCATACTAAACTCCAAAATCATCTTAGATATAGAACGAACACCCTGTATATCGAATATAGGTATCTTAACACTAGTTTATGAGTACAATATTAACTATAGTTTGTCTCAAAGAGTCGCCGTAGAATTATAGGAAAGAATCATCGTCATAATACATTGTCTCGAAATGAGAAAAGTACATGCGTTCATATTACAAAAATAATGGCTAAGATTGTGTAGAACATCGAGTAAATTAAGCTTAAAAATATTGCTATCTCATTCTAGCTTATGGAATAAGAAAGAGTTAGAAACTGCCTGTTTCAAACGGTCAGACTGTTTCAATCTGGCAGACGGTTTCAAACTGGCAGACGGTTTCAAACTGTCGGACTATTTCAAACTTGCGGACTGTTTCAAACTTGCGGACTGTTTCAAACTGGCAGACTTTTTCAAACTGTCGGACAGTTTCAAACTGGCAGACGGTTTCAAACTGTCGGACTATTTCAAACTTGCGGACTGTTTCAAACTGGCAGACTGTTTCAAACTGTCGGACAGTTTCAAACTGGCAGACGGCAAAATTACATAAGACTCCCCCGACACACCCGCCTTTCACCACTTCCTAGTGCTTTAGTCGGAGGAAGTGCCGCAACAAACTCCCCAGCAGTAAGTTATAGCGACATTTTTATTCAAGCTTAGTCGATGCACTACATAATCAGTCATATTTAAAACTATACTGAAAATGAATAGCTCTCAAAATGACCCCTATAACAAATGAATCTCTCTAAGTTACCCTCAGTAGTAATTAGTATTTTTAGGTGCCGTATTATGATGGTTAAAGAGCTTTCATCCCGCGCGGGTTGGTGACGTCGCATTTCTAGTGGGTTTTCGTGATTATTCTATTTTTAAACCAAAGTAAGTGTCTCCTATTTTTTACATTAAATGTAAAATGTTAATTTTTTTTTAACATTTATTCTTAAGGGGGAAGCTCTAAGGTGGCCCGCGAAATTCAAATTTTCTTACGTTTTTTGCAATTTGCTGGTCAGTATTAAGTTGTACGTTGATTAAAATATGATTCGCGGTCGTAACAAATATGTATTTACAGAATTATAATCATTAAAGTCATCAACACAACTCTCTAAGACCACGTAATCCCCAAGAATGACTATTTCACGAAATCTTGACATTTGGGGATTACATGGTCTTACAGAGTTGTGTTGATGACTTTAATGATTATAATTCTGTAAATGCATATTTGTTACTATAATAATAATAATAAATTTATTTCAGATTAAAAATCCATAATAACAATAATAATAATAATAAGCTGTTAGTAAAAAATCTTAAACTAATGTTAGTAAAAAAAAAAAAAAAAAACACAAAATTGAAATGACTGACACTTACGTGTGCAGCCGAATCCAGTGAGCCAGCATGGGGCTGTCCCACCTATCACACAACACACTCAGAATGCTGTGGGAGCTAGCTCGCATTCTACCGAGTGTAGAAGCGCACCGTTTCCGTATAATGGCATGAAAACCATCAACCCTGGCCTCGGTGAACATCCCGGAAGCGCTACAAAATCGTGGTAGCCCCAACAGCATCCTGAACACATTGTTATACTGGACACGCAGGGCGTTGTATGCCCTCAGCGTATACCTAACCCACAGACTGCACGTGTAAAAAGACTGGCAGTATGCTCTGAAAAGGGTTATTTTGACTTGCGTCGTACAACGTGCAAATCTGCGGATCAGCATATTACCTCGGACAGCCATCGCCCTGCGCTCCCTCTCTATGTCCAGGTCATCATTCAGGTCATGAGTGACCCAGTGACCCAGGTACTTAAATTTTGTTACTCTAGTTAACGGAGTATTATTTATGGTCACAACTGGCACGTTAGAGTAACATTTGGTGCCAGCCTTGAATACCAATAATTCACATTTTTTTGCATTGTACCTGAGTCCCTGACTGACCGCATAGTCTTCACAGATCTTAACAAGACGCCTGAGTGCACTTATTGATGGACTCAGCAGCACCATGTCGTCAGCGTAACTTATATTGTTAACGCAAACTCCGTCTATGTGACAGCCTATACGGGTGCTGCTGAGTTCAACAATAAGCTGATTAATATAAAGGTTAAAAAGACGAGGCGAGGTAATACCCCCCTGCCTCACCCCGCACTTCAACCCATACACATCAGACAGAGTTCCACCCCACCTGACATAGTTCGTCTGATTCTCGTACCAAAACTTAAATAAAGAAATAACAGCACAGTCAACGCTGCTTTCCTTTCGTAGCTTATCCCACAAGATATCGTATGGCACCAGGTCAAATGCCCTCGATAAGTCCAGAAAACACGCATTGACCGGTGTTTTCCTATCAGCATAATACTGAACAGTCTGCTTAAGACACATAATGGCAGTCTCCGTCGATAGCCCGGGTCTGAAACCGAATTGGGCATCGTGAATATTTATACGACTTGCCATATGTGTATCAAGCAAACCGTCCAGTATCTTAGCTGTAACAGTCGCCAAGGAGATAGGCCTATAGTTAGCGGGGTCAGAAATATCGCCCGTTCTGTTCTTTACTATAGGCACGACTATGGTCTTCATTAGCTTATCTGGCAAATACGAGTGACTTATACAAAGCGAATAAAATGTTGCTAACACCCTGGGTAAATGAACTCCCGCGTATCGCAAGTGCTCGACGCTGAGGTGGTCATGACCCGGAGACTTGCCTCCGACCATCTTACTAATGACATCAGCTATTTCCTTGGCTAAAAACCTTAAACACGGAGAACTTACCTCAGCGTCAATCACCGACGAAGACACGGGCGTAACCGGTCCCGACAAGGGATCAACTTGGAACTGATTCACAAACAAATTTGAAATGGCTTGAGGATCAGAAATTCCTGCCACGCTCACCGGCAGACTCGGCTTGGGGTTCAGTTTACTAGTACTTTTCCAAAACTTCCCGAAATCTTTGGATTTGCGCTGCTCAGCCATTATGTCTAGTTTTATTTGTGCTTGATTATTGCGACACCACTTTAATTTGGCTTTAAAAATGCTACGCGTATTTCGCATATTTTCATAAATAGATCCTGAAGTTGGATTTCCAAATAAACGCCACATCTGAAAAGCAAGCCGAGCCTGAGAGTGAACACTTCTAACATGCCTATTCCAACCCGTTAACGGTTTATAACATTTTTGTCTAATACCTGTAGCGGTCCGCTCAGCAGATGTTGAAAGTATATCAATGATTTTCGTGTACATATTGTCTAAAACCACTCTGTGCGTTACATCGCTGCATATTTTATCCGCGCAATTAATACACTCTGGGGGGAAATCTATTTCACGTAAACCTGAATTACACAATTTTTCATACATCCTTATCTGTTCTAAGTCTCGTTCGCCCCATACAACCTTACTACATAATTCTTTACGTAGTGGGATATTAGATTCCACTATATATAAGTTACATTCTAATTGAATGGGAAAGTGATCGGACCAATAAGTGCCGTACAATACTTCTACATTACATATAGTTTGACGCGCGGCCTCAGTAACAACGCAATGGTCAAGCCACCGCTTGCACCCGTGCGCATCACTCACATATGTATACGAGTCGCGAGGTAGTAGCTCGCTATCCGCGCAGGTCCAACACTGTTCCTCACCAAACTTTAACAATTCATAATGAAATAGTTCACCGGTATGCGCATTATAGTCACCTAACATGAACACATATTGAATGTCACTATTTTCTATTATTGCGTTCATCTCGCTTAGACACTCGGTAAACTCAGATAAATTATCAGCACAGCAAGTAGGCATATATACTGAAAAAACAAGTAACTTATTGTTTGATTGTTCTATCTGTATTGCTGTTAGTCGAGCACTATTACACTTTACAACCGTCACAGATGAGAATAAACTTTTCCTCCAGAGGAGTGCTACTCCTCCGTAGGGCCTACCTCGCAGTATTCCAGCCGAAGTATCCACCGCAGAGGTCCCAGTGTAAGCAAATTCATCATGCACAGTGCCTAGAAACGTCAAGTCGTGGGGTAGTAACCATGTTTCTTGTAATGCTATAACGTCAGCTGATACACACAGCCGCCTAATACAGTCAATCGACGATTTTACACATTTGCAATTGAAATTGATCATTTTTACTACTTTATCCATTATTATTGGTTTTAGTATTAATTTTCTGTGTCTCCACTGAGCCTCTGATGGATCCTCTAAAATGTATGAATCTGCGGTATGATACCCCATCCGGCCAGAATTCGTCATTCATAAAAATTTCTTCCTTATGTTTCGGAATGAAAACTTTGTAACTGTCATACTCCTTTTCTATTTTCATACTCATCTTTTCCACCTTCACTTGTAAATTACATTTCTCCTTAATATACATTACTATGTCTTCTTTAGAAAGTCCTTTTAATACCTTGGAAATAAATAAAGGTACCATTATCTCAGCCGCCTTAAACTTTGCATCAGGTTGTATTACAGCTTTCCCCATTTTCCCTGCAAACCTCTTATTTCGGTTACTTCTTTGAACTAATGTCCAACCATCCTTATCTTGCGAGGGAGCATGCCCATCCTTTCTCACGATACTTGCAAAAGTCATTTGCTTCCCAACAAGCTCGCCATTCTTCACAGCCGTGTGTCCGAACTTATCTACTCGGTCAGGTGTTACGCGATGCGTCATCGCGTTCTCGCCGCTCCTCGCAATGTTTACAACCGGTACGCCGCCACTGCCACCGATCACACCGAGACTTCTACCGTCAACATCTTTTTCTTGTCTACCCTCCACCCGCGAAGAATGTAATAACGGGCTGCCGGGCGCAGATATAATTGTAGTATAATTATCTGACCTCTCAATGCTAGACAATGCAGATGCATTGTCTAGCACACAACCGCCTCCTTTTGTGTTCACTTGACGAACATCCATCGTTGAAATTTTTAGACTTTCAATGTCCTTTTTAACAAAATCCAATTGTTCTAATGTAACATACTGCTCCTTGACTTGTTTAATCTCATTCTGCATTCGAAGCAAGTCTTTTAAAAGCCTAGTACAATCCAAATGATCAAACAGGACCGCCGGAAGTTTTTGAAGTTCCCGTGCAACAAATATGGGAATCAGTTCAGGATCCGTTTCCTTTAGCAAGCATATTATATCATCTATATCACGCTTCATTTTTCCATCCCTTTTCCTTTGGATCTTACGTTTTGTTGTAGGAACTGAATCAAATAACAGACTCTTAGCCTTGCTTATATCTTCATCAGTAAACGCAGTTACACAGATGCGACTTATACTCTCTTCGTCCATGACATCGATCTTATTACACACAAAGGAAAGTACTTCGTTTATAACAATATTGCAATTTGAACACTTTAGCACTCGCGACTGCGCCATCGTACTTTGTCTCTAAACTCGCAATTAGCACGTCCATCCGTCATGCGTGCGCGCGCGAACCGAAAATGGTTGGGTATGGTTACGACCGCGAATCATATTTTAATCAACGTACAACTTAATACTGACCAGCAAATTGCAAAAAACGTAAGAAAATTTGAATTTCGCGGGCCACCTTAGAGCTTCCCCCTTAAATAAAAATATTTAATCCTAATGATTCCTGCAAACAAAAATAATTGACAATATGTAAATTTTTATGAGTAACTGTTAAAAAAATAGCATACAAACTTATAAATATTAACGATTTAGTACTTGGCTGTAAAAAAATAGTACCAACTATGGTTTCAATAAAAAAAAAAATGCGACGTTGCCAGCCCACGCGGGATGCACGCTCTTAATGTCATCATGATTCCAGTGTAAGAGTGAGACGGAGCTATACATGACCGATAGCACCATCTCTTTTTCGCACTGGTATCATGATAGCAATTATACTACTTTGTCATACGGTTCCAGCTATCCTACCTTAGCTAATATATTAATATCTAGGTTGCTTTATTTCTTAGCCGTCCTTTAGTTTTTATTTAACTAAAACTGTTTATTTAGCATTCCAATTATTATTTATAATATTTTTAATACCGGTCTTTTTAATAAGCACTAAAACGTTTGCATGTGTATAAAAAGTAAAAATGGAGTGATAATGTTGGGGCTCGTGGCTAAGTAATAACAGTCGCACGGGTTGATCTATCAGATTAAGCTACACTTGACACGGTCGGTTCGTGGATGGGTGATCGTCTTTACATAAGGAGACCGCTCCGTGCGTTGGTCTGGAATATATCACTCCATTTTTACATTACTCCGATATTATGGTAGCTTTTAGCCTTGGTAAACTAATGCCTTATTCTATACACTCTTCAAGAATAACTTGTACCTCGTCCCATAGAGAAAATGCTAAAACACGCAGTCGCTCATCGAGTTTCAGAACAAGTTTCTCCTTGTAGAGCATTGTCTCTCTCACTCCATACCTGTGTGACAGTCTCTTTCTAACGCTCGATGCGTCATGTTAACGCCCGGGTGTACTGACTGTTCGGTGAGAGTCATTCTACGTAAAAAAAAAAACATGACTCTCCTTTTAAGCTCCGCAGTCGGTTGGACGAGGTTTTTGACAGAAATAATAATCTCATATTTTCTTAGAAATAGTTGATAGTTGCTTTAAAACATTGTATGAAAAGCTACTGCAGATAAATAAATTATTTTTATAGCAAAAAATACTTGAAATCTGGGCGCTTATTTACTGTTAATAATTCGCGAAAAACGTAATCACGTACATTATAGCTCTCGCCACGCTTGGGCGAATCCTGCGCGGGTATCGTTTGTTTTAATGACGAGAAAATCACGCGACTATTCGCGCCAGTTTGAACATCTCCATACGAGTGAGTTGACAAAATCGGCGCGAGCGAATTTTGTCCTGTATCCTGCGCGGGATTCGCTTCAGTTTAACCAGCATGGCCAGTCACAACCATACGACACGCTTCTGTGCCGAATCGAACATCAATAAATGTTATCTAAGGAGTCCTCTCAACACTGTTAACAAACACGACACCCGAAAATGTTGACAGTTTAAAACAAATAGAGGACCAGTGCCGGATTAGCCCCTAAGCAAATTAAGCAATTGCTTAGGGCATCACGTCTCGGGGGGCACTATAAGGCAGAAACAGCACCGAAACAGTATTTGCTAGCACATGAAAGGCAAGGCTGTTTATCAGCAAGATATTACAAGACCGAAAAGTCACTCTAGCTAGAGATGTGCTACAAATCGCTCGTCGATGTTTTGGAAAAATAGAAGGCGACTAGTGGATAAGAGCCCCCTCCCCTATGGGCGTGGATTGCTTAGGGCATCAAGTAGTCTTAATCCGGCACTGTAGAGGACCTCTATTCTTCCGACGGCTACCTATGCGCGGTCGTGAGCAATGCAAACCAAATAATCAAAATGCGTCATTCTCGACACGATAGCCTGTCGAATAGTTGTGATGAGCTTAAATCTGCACTGTCACAAAAAAAAAAAACTATTAAAAATGGATAAAATGTCATTTGAAAAGTGCTATGTAACGTATTTGCGAATACCATAGTGAATCAATAGCCTGTAGCTAATGACAACGCAGCTTTATAATAATATATAATATTCACTTAAGGGGAAGGGAGCTAAGCTTTACGGACATACTCAATTTATTTTAAGTTAGGAGTAACATTAATTTAGATAGAAATGCATAGCAAAGCTTCTAACTATATTCCCGACAGATAGTATTTACCCCCCTTTTTTCCTTTGAGTAAAACTCAGGGTAAGGGTCAACCATAGTGAGAGTAGTTTACCCCTTAGGGTGAGAGTAGGTTACCCTTTTGGGGTAAAATTCGGGAAATTAGTTGCCTTTTTACGTTAGTACAGAAAATGGTTAGGGGTACTCTAGGTGGTAGGTAGTTTAGGCGAAAGCGCCAGGATAGCCCACAAAATTGCAAGTTTTCTTAAGTTTTTTGCAATTTGCAGGTCAGTATCAGGTTGTATGTTGACTTAAATATGATGCGCGGCCGTAACAAATATTTATAAAAATCATCATTACATCTCTCTAGGTTTATATTATCCTATTTATTAACTATTTTAACTTAAGGAGTTGTATTGCTGATTCTAATGATTATAATTCTGTAAAGCTATATATTTGTTACGGTCGCGAATCATATTTTAATCAACATACAACTTGACACTGACCTGCACATTGCAAAAAACGTAAGTAAATATGAATTTTGTGGGCTACCTTACCGTAGATAGCTGTAAGTTCAATATTGTTGATAATTTCTCGTGATACCTAGTATTTAGCTAAATATTAGATTAAGGGGAGTTTTCTAGACCAGTGTTACCATAATCTGGCAACTCTTATAAATAATTTAACTGCTTTTAAAAAGGAGGAGGTTCTTAATATTTACTTTTATTTATTTTAAACAAAATTCATGGCTTTTATAGGGTTGCCAACTTTAAAACACATTTTGCAGATCCACGTTAATTGGCAGCTTTAAACAGCAAAAAACAATTTAACTGTTGGCAACATTTTATTTATTTGTGCAATATAATAAAGGTGTTATGTTTGCTTTTGTTAATGTTAATAATTAATAACAATTTATTTTATTAGACTAAGTGCATACAATGTAACTGTGGTTGATTTTAATATTTTTTAACACATATCTCTATTCGCTAATAATATAATTAAGCTTAAGATTATAATATTGCATCGTGCACCTAGGTACTGGTTACTAACTAAATTATTCAGTGTGTATTAGAAAGGTGTGGTCAAAGGGCTTTGAACGTCTGTGGCATACCTACGAAATACGCTTACGGAATACGCTTTAGGGGTCTGGTCCTTTAATGTTTTCTGTTTGTATTGGTCTCAGCTATCGATTTATATACCATACATTCGCGATTTATTTGCCAAAAATGTAAAAAAATATGAATGAATGGAAAAATAACTTTAATTCCTACACAATAAAGTTCAGTTTACGCTACAACATCAAACATTTTTATAATGCTAGTCCCTCTGAAATCAACTTAATTATCATTGAAGTAAAGTTGATATTTGTTTAACTTGAAATAGGGCAGGGGTGTGCAACACTGAGTACTTTTACTTTAGGTTTCATGCAAGGCCGCCATTTTGAAAAAAAAAAAACAAACTGACGGACAGGTAGGTATGCCAGGCTCCATGTAAAAATCTTCAATCCCCTTTGGGTGTGGTACAGAACATTAAACTGAATAAGTTTCTCTGAGGGACCCATGTCGTAGTCGCGAAAAAATGATCAACTGTCCCATGCAAGCATTCAATACCTACTCAACCAAAATGTATATAATATTTTTATCTTACGAAGCGACGCGCGCTATACTTGTGGTAACCAAGTGTACAAACACGCTGTAAATGTGTGCGTGAAGACGAGAAGAGTCAGCACGTAACACGCACACGCACAAACACACACTTCCGACTTCGCCATCGTCTGGGACGGTACCGAGAGCTCCTGCGCTTAAACAAACATTCACAGCGTGTTTGGTAACCACAAGTAAAGCGCGCGTCAATTCGTGTGATAAACATACTATAACTACACGATTATGACCTTTCCGATACATGCTGTACCGGCTGACTTTTTTTACCGTCTGGACAAAAACCGGGTATAAAAGGGTAACGGAGCCTATGGCCCAGAAATCTATTTGTTTTTACTTATACAAAGTCAAAGTCAAATAATTTATTTCAAACAGGCACATTAAAGGCACTTTAGAACGTCAAAAATTACAACTAAATAGAATTGATTCTAGTCGCCCATTCCAAAAGGTAGTTTTCGTATGGAGAAGAATGGGCAAGAAACTCCACCGTTACTCTTTTAAAATGTTTTACAAGCTCTTGTATACATAATATAATTATATGTGAAGACGATGCACCTAGAATAAAATTAATCTACCACAAAAGGTAAAAAGAATTAAAAATGAAGCAATGACAGGTAAATCAATTATCTGATAGATACCATGGTGCTCACATATTTACAAATTATATACAAATATTGTAAAAGTAGATGATTTTCCTAGAATTTTAACAAGTGTGTGAGTTACTGTAGTCACAGCTTGTAAAAATCAATGTCATAAAATTTAAAAAAATATAAATTATTTTCCAATTTAGTTAATTAGTTTTATCTTGGATATAATCCTCAAATTTGTAATATCCTTGTTTACAACGTGTTCTTTTAATGAGTTTTAAATTTTCTCTCATTTAATTGCAATATACGAATCAATCCTTTGACTGAAGCCATCGGCCGGCTTCAATCAAAGGATTGAATATATAAAAAAAGTTTTTTTTTATATATTCATTAAAAAAAAAACAGGTTTCTGTGCCTTAATCTTATACTCCGTTCAGCTTTTATACCTTAATTTTGTCCAGACGGTAAAAAAAGTCTGCCGTTATATTTCGCTTCAGTCTTTGTAGTTCTTATAATGTACATAGAACCATTCTTGAACTTTTTTTTTCCTCTTTTTTTGTTGATTTTTTTTTCTTTCATCCTTTTCAGATAAAAGAACGACAGCATAGAGATTATGTCATTTATAAGTTCTTACGAATGCTTGTTTCTACCGAATGCTAAAGAAAGTTGGGCCCTGAAATATTGATGATAAAACATTACCCCTACTTTTGGGGTAGTTGGGTAAAAATTTTGGGCCGAAGGCCGCATATTCGAGATTCTTATTCCCAGTAAGGAAAACCGAAATTATATTATTCTTAAGTACTAGTTATTAGTAATTTACTCTGAAAGTAATAGGCGAAAAAAATAAGAAAAAGTTGCTTCAGTGTTTACAGCTGCCAAGCTATTTATTGGTCAATTTAAATTGAAACAATATAAGAATTTATTTATTTTAAAACAATGTAGTTCTGAGTATATTAGGGCTCTACTTTAACTTTATTTAAATATCAAACAAATTGTTAAATCGAACGCCGAATATGTCGACCTAAAGCCGAATATCGAAGTACGACAGCCGAAAGGCTGAAATGATGTAAACGATGCTTTATATTTGCACCCATTTTAACTTAAACAATATAATTACTTCGGCTTTCGGCTGCAGTATTAATTTTTAAAAGATAATGAAAATGTAATATTTTAATGTTTACCCGTAATCTCAGTATTTAGTCTTGCTGAAAACTTGCGGCGCATTTTTGAAACACCCATTTAACAAAAAATAGTACTTACCAAATACCTAGTCATGTATAGTATTTTTATCTCACGTAGTTATGCGCTCTTTACTTGTGGTAACCAAGTGTACAAACACGGTACCGTCTGAGACACGGGTGTTGTCGAAAGTGTATGTGTGATGTGTGCTGACGCTCCTCGTCTTCAAGCACACATTCACAGCGTGTTTGTATACTTGGTTATCACAAGTAAAGCACGCGTCGCTTCGTGAGATAGAAATACTGTAGGAAGTTGTGGTCTTAAAACGTGCAAGCAGTACGGTGTTGTGTCATCTCGCTCCCGCGTTTTGTGACCGCGTGCCACGACCGCCGGCTACTTTATCATTCATTGAGCGTATCGATAAAATTGTAAAATTACGCCCCGTAAGTTTTCAGTGAAATATCGCTGCAATACTATTTATAACCCAGTGCACATTTTATGCTAAGTCTAGTCAAGTACCGTAATTGCATAACCCACTTTCAATCAGAATCATATGAATTTTGAAGGAAATAGGCTAGTTGACAGTTTTTGAGAAACCAATTAGTAATGTTTCCTCGCGTTTTAATCTCCTCAAAATATGAATGTTTTAGCGAAATATTATTTAATATTTTACACGGGCCTAATTTTTTTTTTTTGATAATGTTAAAAATAAATGTTAAGCAATTTAATTTTGGTTGTTATGACGGTGTGTGTGTTTTAAAATGTATTTATTTTAATCTGCACATAACAGCACTGCTAAAATAAATGTTTGTTTGTGCCCTGCATGATTTTCGAGATTTATGAAAAAAATGCTGTCACTTTATCTTGACAATTTTATTTTGACCTTGCAAAAACATTTTGCCACCTGGCTGTGCCGAATCATGCCGACCCTAACAAGTGTGTTGCACCCTTTATATTATCTTTTTTTCAGGCATATTGTAGTGGCTGTAGCACAATTTTTAACTGCATGTTTTGCACGTGATAGTATTTTTTTTTTGTAACCCGCGAAATTTTAGTTTTGTTATGTTTTTTTTGCAATTTGCAGGTCGGAAAATGTTAAATTCGCGTAAAAAAATTTGAATTTTTCTGGCTACTCGGGTCCTTTCGCCTTAAGGCGTCAGGGTAGCCCACAAAATTCAAATTTTCTTACGTGTTTTGCAATTTGCAGGTCAGTGTCTTATTGCATGTCGATTACAATATATTTCGTAAGCGTAACAAATATGACTACCCTCTAATTTTAATGGTTATAATTCTGTAAATACATACTTGTTTCGCTTGCGCTAGGCAGATTGATAGGTTTATATTGTAACGGTCAAGTTTGAAATTGTAAAGTTATAGTAACACAGCTGATTTAAAAAAATATATTTTTATTATGCATAGATCAACAGTGATGATAACCATTTTAAGTGACTGACGAAAAAAAATTTGACTAGGATTTAATTTACTTTTTTTTATTTATCAACAAAGCCTCTGCCTTCCCCTTTAAGCACAATATTATTTTTTTATTTTAATATTTTGCTAAATAGCTTAGTGCCTTCAAATTGTTATATTATCTCATATACAAAAGTTCATTCTTAGGAATCTCTAGAAAAAATCTCGTTACGTAATTATTTTTAATACGACCAACATTACGTAATTTATGAATACGTACGCATTTTACGTTTTTAATTTTTAAATCAAAATATTTCAAGTTTTACAGAGATTTATACTTTTTTTTTTGTTATTTTATATTCATAAATTGTATGCATATTATCAGATACAATTTTATTTTATTTTCCTTTACTTTTATGAATTAAATTATTTTATTAATAGGGATAAGTACCTACATATTAAAAATAGGGGTAACCAGCAATCTCGAAATTATAATTGTCACAATTTATGTGCCATACGTACATAATGATATTTATAAATAATAAAAAATCTTTATTTAAAAAATATTGTTAATAAAATAATAATTATGTATTATGTATTTATTAAACATTTTTGTAAAAAAAAAATAACACCAGTTAGGTAGGTAATTGAAACCAGTTAAAATTAGAAAACTAAATAAAAACTTCTTTATTAAGAAGTAATAAAATGAATGCGTAATTACGTAAGTAAGTTTCAGTGATCAATGAATCAACTAATAAAAAAAAAATAGAGTAGAGAGGTGACGTGGGACACCCGGTTGGAACGAACTTCATTTCGTATTAAATAACAGACACAGTGAAATAAATTAACAATGTTTGTAAGAAACTAAACGAAAAAAAAAAAGATATTTTTATTAAAAAGAAAAATCAATATGTTAACTTTTTTCTAGCTTTTGTCTAGCTCTTATTCGCCAAATGAGCGGCACCCTAATTGCGTAACACACTATTAATCTAAATATGAATCATTTTGAAGCAAATCCATTGCTTTATATGTTCGAAAAATATAATAATAATAATAATAAGTTTTATTAGCACAATACAAGTTTGACACTTAATAAATTACACATAGTAGTCACTAGGAGACAGAGAAATGAAAAACAGGAATAGTGTACACACAAGAGACAGGTACAGTCAACACAGAATTAGAGCCCTGACTCCTAAACTAGGAAGATCCTGTATCTTAGGAGGCAGTGTCTTCGCATAAATATGTCTGCTCAACAACGTAAATAACGCAATGAATATTGTTGAACTGTCAACATGAAAGCCATTGCTACTAATGGTGTGTTACACAATTACCCCGATGAGTATAAAAAGCGATAAGGAACTTCATTCTAATAAAATATTTAGTATAAAAATAATTTCACAAAGACTACCAGTTTGACATATAAAAAAAACCCAGTTCCAAATATAACCGGTCCAGTAGTTTTCAAACAAATTCGCATAAATATATAGGGTGACTGGTAATTAGTGACCGATACATAAACATGTGATTTTACTCATCATTATGAACAACTTTTACTATGGGACCAAACCTGAAATCGTGAAAAAAAAAAAACAGCTGTTCTCTACATTTTGACGAGTTAGACGAACATGTAATGTAGGGAACTGCTGATTTTTTTTTCGCGATTTCAGGTTTGGTCCCATAGTAAAAGTTGTTCATAATGATGAGTAAAATCACGTGTTTAAGTATCGGTCACTAATTACCAGTCACCCTATATAACTTTTATACCATTCGTCCTGTATATACCAAAATAATATAAAAAATGTACATAGTACGTTATTATCTATAATAGGTAGGTTATAAGTAACTAAAGTGGTTTTGTATGTGCCTATACCCGATTTGGAAGCGGCGTGATGTTAAAAAGTACGCCAAAATATATTAGCCAGTATTAGAAATTGCTAAAATTAGTTAAAACTCATATTGTCTGGTTGAAGTGGATAATTAATATAACTGTCAAATATATGTACAGTTAGAAAAAATAATTGTTAAGCAAATTGACATCAAATTGCCGTGTAATAGACATTTCATACACATGTCAAAGAATGACAGTTGTGATTTGAATTTAAGGACGCTTTAAGTTGCTTGTCGCTTTACTTTACAATTATATTTGCTGACTTTACTTTGCCCGTAGAGTAAGATTCATATCAAGTTATTTTCATATCAATAGTAAATATTGTTTTTTTTTTCCATATATTTATTAATTAATTTGAACAAGAAAAAAAGTAAACTTTTATTGGTCACAAAATTGACATTAAAAAATAGTTCTATTTATTTATTTGGGCCCTGGGTCCCTTGGCTTTTTATAATAATGAAAATCTTGGGTACACAGCAAATTTTTATTATTAATAATTGATATTTAATTTTTTTTTACGAAAGAAAACGCTGCGTTTTGTTTATTTATATTTTTTATGTGATATTTGAAATTGGCTACATTCCATATAACTACCTAGTCACTTTGTCCAAGTTATTTGCTCAGCGTTTATATATTTTTGTCAAAATTTCCTTTATATTTTTTATCCAATTTTTTTTCTATATTTTAAGATGTATTTATATTTATTATACATACTTTCAAAAAACAGACTCATGTGTTTCGTAGTAACTTTGACTTTAGGTTAGCAGTACTTCTGACGTAGTTAAAAAAAAAATTGTTAAAAATTGGTTATAGAAATATTTGGTTATTTAACATTAGGATAAGTATTATAAAAAATATATTTTATTTATTTTGTAAATTTTCAGAATTTTCATTAAAGGTTGTATAACTATCAGCGCTCGTAATAAAAAAATATGAATTAAAAAAGTGTGCGAAAATCAGTGGAGTGAACTATTTAGCCGCTTTTCATAAGAGCAATGGTAGGATAAAATGAATCAAATTTTAATTTGGGAAAATAAAAGGTTTATGGGAAAAATAGATAAAAAAATTTACGTAATTTAAAATTAAATTAGAAATAATCGGCTGTCGATAGAAAATTAAAGTTTTTACCGTTAAAAGATAATACATTTCTTAAAATAGGCAGTACTGTATCCGAAAGTAATTTTGAATTCAAAATAATCTTAAAAAGAACAATAATAAATAATAATACACAAGTAAAGTTGCCTTTAATAATAGGTGAAAAAATTTTAAGCCCTTCGCTTTATAAATATACAAACAACTTTTAAAGTAAAATGTATATTAATAAAGTGATACCATAGGCAGTCCGTTGTTAAAATTATAATAATAGAAGGAGAAAACCTTCACAAAATTATCGACTAGAAAATTGTATAGATAGTGATATAAAAAAAATAGTATATAAATAAGATCTGGTGCCGTATTGTTGATAGTTGTTTAAAAATAAGCTTTTTATTATTCCAAGAGAATAATAAATATTAATCGAAAATTATAAAATGGACTAAAAATATTTCGAACAATAATTGAAAAAAAAAACTATCTCTCTTCTATTTATTAAATAGTAATATTGAAAATTACTTTTAAAAGTCATCTGTACTCAACCAAGACAATTGCGGATTGCCAAAAAGTTAAACAATCTAATAAAAAAATTAAAAGAAAACTGAATATAAGGCCCACTGTCATCACAAATCACTAATAAATGCAATAGCGTTAACCAAATTTGAAACAACGTTATGTTTCTCTCAATCTTTTGAAGATAATAGAGACGGAACTGTGTTTTAAATTTCGCGCTAAACGCATGTACTGGTTTGTGTTGCAAATACGCCTAATGGCGTTTGTCCACCGCCGCCGTCACCCGAACGTCATCGCCGAGAACATGATGACGGCGCCGAAGTAGCGATAACCTACAACTTACACAAAAGTAAGCAAGTAGCTTACATGCCGTGTGCCATAACAACTTCTGATTGGTGAGTACCATAATGACATAATAAGGTACTTGCATAATTTTGTGCAAGTTACAGGTATCTGTATTCCGGGCTTTACATACGTTCAAGATGTCACATTCGCTTCGAATAATCTTGTTTCTGGATGACGACGGCGGTGGACAAACGCTCAAGTCTCTAAATGCCACAGGTTGCGTATCGCTGATTTTGATGCACGATGCATCGCCATTTCTTAAAAAAATTGCTCATACTTAGCGATTCTTAAAACTGTAGTTTTCCTAATAAGAATCTCTAATAGATCTAATTTAAAACTATCTAAACTATTTATTTACATTTTTTTTTTATATTGTTCCATGATGATATATTATATGTTTTGATACAAATCGAAATGATGATACAATCACAGTAGACACCCGGTTAATGAAAGGCAAATCGAGACAAAAATATCTAACAAATCGATGAAACTTATGTTAACTGCTGTGATTGGCTGGCTGAAACAACAACAAGCCAATCAAATCACTTGATATGAGTTTGACTACCCAGTCTCCTGTCCATAACCCAATTTATTTGTGGCCGGCGCAACATGTCTTTTTCTTCCATACTTCTCTATTAGTATCTTCTATCTATCTTAGGGCCTGTGCACACCACGTTTTTTAAACGCGCCGTTGACGCGCGTTTTAGAAACACGCGTCGACGGTGCGCTTTTATCCTATAGGTCTACAGGCTGCGTCTGACTCGCGTCTGTATCGCTACAAACGCGCGTCAACGGCGCGTTTAAAAAACGTGGTGTGCACAGGCCCTTAGTAGTCACCAATGGCTAGGTTCCATACAATTCGATTCGTACCGGCTTCCCTTTGAAAAATGGCACAGTCAGTCATTCTATAGACAAATATTATAATCATATTAAAGATATCTACTCCGGCTTACCTCTTACAAAAACTTTCTTTCTAACCATATCATCTTTCACACAGTCTATCCAGTTTCTTTGGTATTCCCTTACCGGTATAGCCATCCATTCATACTTAAAACTTTCGTCAAGACAATTTCCCCACTCCGCCGCATTAAATGTCCATATCATGACAGCGGATTTCCACACAACTTTTCAGTCACCGGTGCCACGGAGTTTCATGAGTTTGACAATCTGTCAGTCAGTTTTTGTGTTGATGAGCCTTTAAAGCAACCGATTGTATTTCTTGCTTGTATCAACATAATCTTGATTGCCGTCCGTTCGTTCGTCAAGAACCATTACGTACAATAATATGAAAGATGCGCACACAAATTGTGCGCAACTTTCATGTTCACGTTCTGTATCGGTACAAAAAAATGTTTTAACAAAACTTAATTTTAAAGATTCAAATTATATTTAAATTATTTTACTTTTATTATTTGTTAAGAGAAATAAATATATTTATGTACAAGCTTAATATGCAGCCATAAAATCACATTGTTTCATTGCAAAAACGATTGTGATTCCTAATAATCGTAATTCATAATTATGAATTAATTTGTCTCGTCCTCTAAATCATGGAGCTAGTGATGTGGGTGTACTAGGTACTTCTGCCCACCTCTCTGGAGAATGCAGGCGTGGTGGTTATTAACTAGTTTTTTTAATAAGTCAGCCAGTTTTTGCAATGAAAAATAAATTGTGTCCTTAGTTATTTATTTCCAATCTCATATTTTAATAATGTGTCTCAGGAGTATCTTAACTCAATACAGTACGGCTTATGAATCATGGCCGGTCCGAACCTAGCGCAGAAGGCTGCGCAATAACATGTTTTAAGAACCAGATAGTGACATGAAGTGAGTGTGACTGAGAGAACCAGATGGTGACATGACATGAGTGTGAGTGAGAGAACATGCGCGAAGGTTCGGAGAGCCTGTGTTCAGACCGGTCCGGATGATTCATTGACTGTATTGTACGAATACTGTTATAGTAATTTATAGTACCTTGGTCATTCCTCCAAATATAATTTCTCGTTATAGGTCTGTGATAATGCCCATTTTAAAACACGTAATATAGAAATGTAATAATATTAATAGTGATGCGAGGTGGCCTATTTTTTTTTGTTTATTTTTATAGAAGACTTATTGGTTGTGCATAAAATGAAAAATCGAAAATGTTTATTTTTTTTGTAAAATTCTTACGAATAATAAATATTGTCTATGATAATTCTTTAGAGAGTATTATTGTGTGCCTGATGAAATTATTTATGAATATCTCTGGGACAATTATCTGTTGGAAGGCTGTAGTGTGTAAAGCCTGCCTAATGTACAGACGCCAGCACATCAAGCTACTACAATGTGTCAAATTTCTTTAATCGATTTTCAACTTTATCGCGAAAGCATAAGGTTCAAAGGTGATTGGAAAAATTTAACAGTTTCGGGTAGCTTGATGTGCTGGCTGTCTGTACCTAAAATATATACTGTCTCACAAGATGAAAGTTAATGAAATATTAATTAATAAACTGTTGTCCATAAGAGCTAAAAAAAATACCTGGACAAACTAACAGATCACAGTAATCATGAATGTGAACGACTTTGACTATGCTATGGGACAACTCTGAAACATGAAAAAACAAATAAAATGTCCCATATGAAAAGTGCAATGCTTACAAACAAAATGCAGCAGATTTTTTAGATGAAAACTTCTTTAGTTGCATTTTATGCTCTTTCTAAACAGTAACTGAACCGTCACGCTCGGGTCAGTGACGCTGAACCGCGATACTCGGCCCCAGTCGTAAGTTTTCACTTCTATCGTGTGGTCATACTCTCTTTTGTATTTCGGAGTTAGCCCAATTGTAAAAGTTTTTCATATTAATGAGTAGGTACTGCCTCTATGAAAGTTGATCCAGGTAATTTGATTGGACCTTATGTAAGAAAAGACTTGATTAAATTATCGTCAACTTAATGACTCATTAATTTAGTTAATGACTCATTAATTTTGTGAATGACTCATTAATTTAGTTAATGTCTCATTAAACGTAAATAGGTCGCCTCTCAATAAGTAGTGAAATAATAAAAAAGTGAGACTATGTTTTGAAGTGAGTCCCAAGCGATCGATAAATTAGTTTTTCACAGATTATAAATATGAGATGTTTAAGATATGTTATAAGCTTCGCCTGTCCGTATGCGTAGTTCTAATGTCAACCAATTTTATAAATAAAAGTTTTTGGAACTGTGGTTATGTTTCTTTTTATAAACCTAAACAGCGGTGCTATTCTGTAAAAATCTCACCGTGAAAACTTAGGTGAAGTGAGCGTGGAGTGAGCCGTCAATAATGTCAATTTCTAGCAAAAACAAACTCACTTCACCTAAGTTTTCACGGTGAGATTTTAACAGAATCGACTGGCTGCAATCTTTTTCTTACCGGATCAATGAACAAAATAATATTTGTATGACCTACAAGTAGTTGTTCTGGGTCTGGCTGTTTGTGTATGTGAGTTTAAATGTTTGTAAACGCACCCACAATACACAGGAGAAATTACTAGTGTGCTGCAATGTTTTTTTTAAAGAAAGAAAGAAGACAAAAAGTTTTAACTTTTTGGCCCACAAAATTCAGCTGCTTGAACTCCGCTCATGCTGTCATCAAGTGCCAGTGCAGAATGGAAGGTGGGCCATTGCATTTTAAACTGCAATAAATATCTAATAAGATTACCTTTTTCCAGAAGTCATCTTGTTTCATAAATGCCCACATTTTCACCACTAACTATAGCTTAATCAGCGTATAATGTTCTCACTGCTGGGACACAGGCCTGCTCTCTGTGAGAGGGAGTGGGCACGCGGGCCCAGTGCAGGTTGGTAGATGTCTAATATGTCTACCTATGTTCTATGTTATGGGTTTGGTTTCCGCACTTAGTCCTTCAAATGGACTATTGTGATTTGTGCGTGTCGTAGATGTCACATATCTTTGAATTGTTGGTTCTAGGACATGCTGGTTTCCTCACAATGTTTTGCTTCACCGTTTTGGGAGCAGTGGTGAAGAAATAATTTACACAAAGTAAAGCGCCTGTCTGGGTTCGAACCTACGGCCTACAACTCTTAAGTCGCGGCCGTTACTACTGGGCACCACTGGGGCCTACATAAAAGCCCTCTGTTGGATTTTTAACTTTCGCTGCTGAGCCCAGCGTTGAAATCCAACAGTGGGCATGTGGCCGGCGCTGACTGACGTCGCGGCACGGCACGGCACGGGGTCGGTAAAGGATTTGTTTCTGATCAAGTTCCTTTTATCCTTATTTCAATGAGTTTAGAATTCATATTACTTTATTTCGATATAATTATACCACAGCATGTCGTTTCATTCCTCGGATTGCCACGGCGTGCCACCGCGTCCCGCGAGCCACATAGGTCACAGGATTATGACAGCTAAACTAATTGAAATAAGGTTTTGGCAGGCTGGGCTTTCTGCGAGATGCCACGACGTGACGCGGCATGTTCCGGTATGCTTCGGCATGCCGCGTCATACCAAGGCGTCCTTCGGGCTGCCGAAGCACGCCCAGCCGTGCCGCGACGTCAGTCAGCGCCGGCCCTTATTCCACCGCACGCCATCACCGGGACGTCCGTCACGCTCGGTTCAAATAATCTCGTTGACGTCCCATTGACGGTGGTGGGTAGACAGACTGTGTAAGATTACCTTTTTCTAGAGGTCATCTTGTTTCAGAAATGCCTTCTTTCAATAAAAGGACTCTGTAGGATTTTTAATTTTCGGTGCTGGAACGAGGGTTGAAATCCCAACAGCGCACTATGTATGCGGGTTAACAGCGGTGACCGCCACATGCGGCCGTAATGCCTAAATATAGAGCTTGCTACATATTAGTAATCTGTGGTATAGAGCGTTTTTGACACCTTAAGGCGAAAGCGCCAGGGTAGCCTGCTGATCAGTATTAAGTTGTAGATACGTTGATTAAAATATGATTCGCGGTCGTAACAAATATGTAGGTATTTACAGAATGATAATGATTAAAGTCATCAACACGACTCTCTAAGACCAAGTAATCCCAAAGAATGACTATTTCATGAAATCTTGACATTTGGGGATTATACTACCTAGTTTAGAACTAACAAGTTGTATTACTGATCCTAATGGTTAGGTATAATTCTGTAAATACATATTATGTTACGGTCGCGGATCATATTTTAATCAAGTTACAACTTATTACTGACCCAGAAAATTATCAGCAAGATATTACAAGACCCAAAAGTCACTCTAGCTAGAGATGTGCGCCAACCTTTACAAATCGCTCGTCGTTGTTTTGAAAAAATACGAGGTGACTAGTGGATAGGAGGGCCTACAGGCGTGGATTGCTTAGGGCATCAAGTAGTCTTAATCCGGCACTGTTCGCCGCACTGCGTTTTGTACGTGAACACTTGCATACTATAATATGCTGTGTTTGATATTTCGTGACCGCGCCCGCGAGTCAACGTGTTCAAGCACTTGGAGTAGTAATAGATTTGCGAGGACAGAAAATAAAAAGAAGACACGCAAAACAATAACATATAAACAAACATTTAATTTTTATTGAAAAAAATAATTTAGACAAAACTAAAAAAAAAACTTATTTCTAATATTAAGAAATAAATAAAAACTCGTAAAAAATTTCGTGGTAGGTATATCTAAAAGAGCCATTTTTGATCTGTATAAATTCAAAGTTATAATGATCCACTAAGATTTTTACTTACAATGAATATGTGGGTTACACCCATAAAGGCAAATTATAGTATCTATGAAGATTCTAATTAACGGGTATCCCCTGTAATAGAAATTCTCCCTTTCGAAGATGTCCAACAGACTCAAATCAGTCGTCAAGAAATTTGCTGTCTTATGATCTGAAAATAGAAGACAATTATAAAATTATTAAAAAAATCATTAGACGATATTGAAATTATTTCTCTTCAAGAGTTTTATCAAAACAAAAACAATTCGGTTCCCCCAAACTGCTATCAAAGTATTTTTATTGGTAACTGTTACTGTTACCCTGCATAATCCCACTGCTGGGCAAAGGCCTCTCCCCATGACTTCCAGCTCTTTCGATCCAGGGCTAAAGTGGACCACTGGGTCGTTTGTTTTCTCCAACTCGTCCCGCCATCTTTTACGGGGTCTGCCGCGACGCCTTCTAGCTGTGTCAGGGCTCCACGTTGCGGTTATTCCGACCCACAGCCTATTGGGCATACGGCAAGCGTGGCCAGTCCCACTCAGCTTAGCGGCTTTATGAGCAACGTGAGTACCTAGGTACCTAATCTGTGTTTTGGAACGCAGTGTGGTATAGCGAACATAGTATGTCAATTGGAAGCCTAGAATACTGCGCTCCATCGCACGTTGGCAAACCTTGAGTTTGGACTTTTGAATGTTTGTCTAAGACCAAGTCTGGGATCCATAGGTCACAATACGCTGAAAGTGTTACATGCTCTGTGATACGTTGCAAGCAGCCGAGCACAGAGTATGTAACACTTTAACAGTCGAGCGCGGCGGACTATTTTCGTATAGTTTGCATCTTGTGTGTGTTTTGAACTTGTCTTAGCCGTTGTTTGCATTGGGATTAACCAAATACGCAGGATATAACGTCTAATGTTTATAAGTCAGCTAAAATATTACCTATTGGCGATAGTGGTAAAGGAAGTAAAAAAATATGCACAAATAAACGAAACTAAAAAGGATGAAAGGTAAGCGCTAGACGATATTAGAAATATTTGTATATATGTACTTATTTAACAAATGATGGATTCTTGTATGTGAAATGTGAAAACTACCCACTTTTAATTTTCCGTCTCCCTTCTACAGCCTCATGGATGTCAAATCACAAACTGCACAGAGGTTCGCCACTGCCAGTGCCAGCTCTTGGTGAACGATGGGTGAAATGGCGCCATCCCGACATCGTACGTCTCATTCGTATGCAAACAGGCCAGGCAACATTGGGTACGTTGACAAGCAAACGTGGTTCAGCGATGCAATAGTTGAATATTTAATAAACGTTTTTTTTTAATTTGTTTGTCTTGTATTCTGCAGGTCTCACATCTGCGAATGGGACGCAGCAGTGCCGCGGATAACGCAACTACAACCACCGCGCCGAGGGTACAGGGGACATCAGCCAGCTAACCGAGCCGAGCGTGAGCATGAGCAAGAGCAATTCCCAGCAACGAGACTGGGTATATTACTTTATTTATGTACATTTTCGTGCAACATTCACACCGACAGAAACACTGACACATGACATACTCAAGTGGGTAGGTACTCATACATCATATATCTTTAGTGTGACCATATCTAGCTTCCTTTGCGCTTCTATGAGGTACTGCCGTAAGCGTCGCGTCGTCTAAAAACGTCTATTGTGTTAATTACTCTAATCGGTGGCAAGTTATTCCATACTTTGGAAGCCGCATAACGAACGCTGCCTCTAACAGCAGCCGTACCCTGAGACTGAGTCGAGAGTTGTTGTGAGCATTGCCTTCTCCCGCATTCCCGTCTACTCGCAACCCAACTTAGCTTGTTATAAAGGTAGTCCGGTTTTTGATATTTAACAACACCGAACAGAAGGCAAGCCAAGTGTAGTTTGCGTCTGGACTTCATCTTCAGTATAAGTGCTTGTTTAGAAAAGGAGTTACATGGCTTCTGCGAGGAATATTGTAACAAAACCGAGCACAAGCGCTTTGTACCCTTTGGATGAGGCAGGGTGTAACTGCACTGTACTTACTTAGTGAAATAAACTAATTATCAGTATAAATATCGGTGATTCTAAAGCTCGTAATACACATGTCTGTAACTTGCACAAAAGTATACAAGCAGCTTGCATGCCAGTAAGCCCAACGCAGCCGGACGATTCTGTAAAAATATCAGCGTGAAAACTTAAATGAAATGAGTATGTTTTTGCTAGGAATTGACACTATTGACAGCTCACTCCATGCTCACTTCACCTAAGTTTTCACGGTGATATTTTTACAGAATAGCACCGCAGTTTCTGATTGGAGAATGTCACAATGACATGCAAGCCACTCGCATACTTTTGTGCATTTTACTGGCATGTGTATTACGGGCTTTACAGTAGTTACAAACGCCAGCACATCAAGCTACTACAATCTGTCAAATTTCGTTAATAGATTTTCAACTTTATCGCTAAAGTATAAGGTTCAAAGTTGATTGGGAAATTTTGACAGCTTCGGGTAGCTTGATGTGCTGGCGTCTTTACTTGTGTAGCAGTAGGATTCGTGTGGTTCTTTCTTCATCGTTATATGTTATTGGAGTTGTGTGTGTAGTCTTGTAGCTCGGTGATGCGATGTAATAGGTAGGTGTTAAAAGTGCATGATAACCAAAGTTCTGACAAACAGTCATACCAAGGGGTATCGTGTTACCCAGTAACTGGGTTGTGGAGGTCAGATAGGCAGTCGTTCCTTATAAAATACTGGTATTCAACTGCATTCGGTTAGACTGAAAGCTGACCTCGACAGAGTCGGGAAAAGGCTAGGCAGATTGTTTTTTTTGTTTAGCTACTGAGCACGGGGTACTGGGTTTGATTCCCTGGTCGGGCAGTGATAGCTATTGGGACTTAAACATACCTGGCGAAATGTGGGTGTGCTATAGGTACAGCTCTGCCTCACCCTTCGGGGAATAAGTACAGGCTTGATGTTATTATGTAATCTGCATTCGCGACTTATTTGCCAAAAATGTAAACAAATATGACTTTATGGAAAAATAACTTTAACTCCTACACAATAAAGTGCAGTTTACTCTACCACTGCAAACATTTTTATAACTTTTTCAAAAGTGCTAGGCACTCTGGAATCAACTTAATTACTTACCATTACAATAAAGTTGATATTTGTTTAACTTGAAATAACATCAATTTTAAATGAATAGTTTTAGGTATAACATTGTGGAGTAAATAAAAAACATGATGTAGGTAGGGTATAGTATTCGGTAAAATTGATATGAGTCAGTTGAAGTAAATATGTATTTTATTACAAATCAGAATGTGTTCTTAGTATCTAAGTGTTAAAATGTGTTCATTTTAGGATGGTTGATTACGGTTACAGCACATACTAATTGCTTTTGATTTAGATATCTTCGAATACTGTAGTGCTATTGTCAAATAAACGTGAAAACTTAGGTGAAGTGAGCTGTCACTACTGTCAATCCCTAACGTCACTAGCACAGCTTACTTCAAGCTCGCTTCGCCTAAAGTTTAAGAGGTTTTTGCAGAATAGATCCGGCTGATTTGTAAATTGTCGATCTAACTTCGACGTTGTGGATAAGTCAGCCGTAGAAAGACAAGCATTGATTTAATTGTCTTTAATCTTAATTTCATAATATTGTAACAATGTGTAACCACAAAACGTTTTAAACATTGGGTACGTATTTGTAGTTACACGAATAGACAATCAACTGAATTCTCCTCCAACTTTTTGTGCGCAATCAAAAATAGCGCAAAACAGTGTTGCCGCGTTAGCAAGTGTCAAATCAACCATCATAAATTGAACATAGTATAATAAGTTTGTGTACGTTAAACCTCATTTAAAAAATCCCCGGTATAATGCGGTAGCAACATCCGGTTACACCCGTAGTCGCAGATCAAGGAATCTAAGAAAACCTTGGCTAAACGGTCTCCTCTGTAGAAGAATGATTCTCGTTCAAATATGTTCAGTTTCGTCAAATCCCTCGATAAGAAGTTTTCTGTAGGCTTGTCTGTGTGGAGAGAAATGTTTAGTTTAGTGAATGATGATGATGTGGTGGTTTTGGTAGAGAAATAATGTTCTAATGGGTGTAAAAAGACCGAGAGTCACTTGTACTCCCCTGTCATTGTGATATTTTTTTTGTATTGGACCATACCCGGTAACCGTCTGGTTACGGCGGTATTGAAGGTCAAAATTCCAACTTGACGTTGTAATTACGAAAACAAGTTTTTGATGTTATAAATTTATAACACAACTTTAAATACCCCACGACCGCTGTACCGTGGAAGCACAAGTTTTGCGTGTAATACATTGCGCACTATCGCAACAAGCTTTCACACCAAAAATAAATGTCGTAATCATTTAGTGTTACTTAGTTTAATGTACAGAATACGTAGTTGACGGCTATGTGACGGGTCTTTTTACATCCTGTATAGTAGCCGAACAAGATGATTAGACAACTGTGTGGAATGCGGCCGCTTATTGCCACCTCATGTCCAACAATAATTGTCATACTACCGTTCAAATACATGTACATAATGTCATATAGTTGAGGTAACAGTTGACAGTTGTCTAATAAAATTGGTCGACTAGTAATGAGTCGGTATTGTCCTTCCAATAAATAAGAGGGTCATATTTTGTGTGAGCTTTACAAGAATTCTGTACCTACGGTTAAACGTTTCTAGTGTAGAATGCAGAATGAGCCCAGTCGTGTTTGCGTTTGTGAATTCTCACTTTTCTTACCTACTCGCTGTTGGGTACTGTTTGTAGCGGCATCTACATCGCCACATGTGAACTACGCATCATACTGACGTCACGCAAAATCCTGCATCGCGCAAGTAGTTTCCGCGCAACTAGCATTCAATTAATAGTCGGAAAGTTGCCCACCAGACACGACACCCGTCTGGTCGGAGGATCCTCCTTTTTCTATTGAGGATGAGTGAACTTTACACCCTGTTCCTCATGCCTCTATATGCTTTTTTCTGGTTTTCCGAACCGTACTACTGTAATTGTCTCACTGCAGGACTAAAGCGCCTTTTCATGCAGAGCAAGCATAGGTCACCACGCTTGCTCACGGTTTATTAAAGATTTCAGACCTTTAAGTCCAAGTTTCTTCATGATGTCTTCTTCTCGGTATCAAAAGCTAAAAGCTATAGGTATCTATAAGAATACTTATAAAGAATAACAACCTCGAGGACTGATGATGTAATGCGGCATCGCGACAACGTCAGTGAAGACGTGCGCCTTGCACAAGTCCATGAGGGTGCTGCTGGGCAGGTTCACTGTGATACGGATCAATTCTGAAAACATTAGGTTTGTTTAGCTCACTGCTGGTTGTCACTGGAAGTACCTACACGTTTTTATTTATTTTGTGTGTTGGTGTTCATTTTCTAAAATAAAAGTGTACTAAGTTACTCCTTATCCTTTTGAACGCCAGAGCATAAACGCACGCGCGTGCCCTCCACGCCAAGCCACAATTTTAAATATTTAAGGTATACATTTAAAAACACACAAAAGTAATGATTTAATTGTTTATTTCGTGATAAAGTGCACCGCATTTTTTGTCACATATTTATGTCGCTCGTAATAGGATAGGCGACACACGACTGGCGTACAGGGCACGCGCTTGCTTGTCACGTATATGTGACAATGGCGTTCAAAGGGTTATAAATAACATGAGACACCTGCCAGTGAAAGTCCCTTTACTTTTTGTATTTTTTTCACCACTGCTCTCAAAAAGGTGAAGGAAAACATCGCGAGGAAACCGGCATGTCCTAGAAACGAAAATTCGACATTATATTGTTCCCACTGCTGGAAACAGGCCTCCTCTCGGTGAGAGGGAGTGGGCCGTAATCCACCACGCGAGCCCAGTGCGAGTCGAGAGATGTCACATGTCTTCGAATTTTTGGTTCTAGGACATGTCGGTTCGTTCACCGTTTTGAGAGCAATAGTGATGAAATAATTATCCGGTTAGACTGCTGCTGCAGGTTAGGCAGCCGACCCCAACATCGTTGGGAAAAGGCTAGGCAGATGATGATGAGTGATGAAATAATTTACACAAACCGTCCGAACCTCCGACCTACAACTCGAAAGTCGCGGCCGTTACCACTGGGCTGCCAGTACCTAATGGTAGCCTAGATGTACCTTCCGCGACTTACGAGTCGGATAATTTAATAGAATAGATAAAAAAAAAATAGAATAATTTAGGTCATCATGACCTAAAATTATTTGTATAAAGGTAGGTACTTACTATAGGTACCATGAATATGGTAGTAATAGTAGGAGTCTTCCTTCTTGCTTCGATGTTGGATCAGCACTCGGTCAGACTCCAGGTCCAAGTTCGGGCAATCTATGGTCAGCACAGCCTTGTTCGTGTCGGTGTTGAAGCTGAAATAGTTTTTATTACTAGGTATACTGGCTCGTTTTACTGGCCCTACGGGTTCGATTCCCAAGTTAGGCAAATTGTTATTGGGAATTTCGGAATTTCTGAGTAGCAGACCAGATTCTGGATTTGTGCTCAGGTCAATGAATCAACTCAGTGTATCGCAGTCCACTGCTGGACATAGGCCTCTCCCAGGCTGCGCCACAACACTCTATACTCCGCCTTCCGCATCCAGTCTACCCCAGCCACCTTGTCGAGGTCGTCGGTTCAGCTAGCTGGGAGGCGTCCCACACTAAGCTTGCCGGTTCTTCGACAGTACTAATAGGCTTGCCCTCTGTATTACACAAGACTTAAATATAACTAGCGAAGCGTTAGTAGGTAGGGATCTTCTAAACCACACGTTACGTCCACAATAACGTTGTAAAAGCTCCACAGTACCTACCTACCCAGGCGTTAAGAATAATCGAGCTTTTAAAAAGAATTTTCAAAATCGGTTTAATATTGATGAAAATAAAAAAAAACTGACCAAGTGCGAGTCGGACTCGCACACGAAGGGTTCCGTACCTAAGGCAAAAACGCCGAAAAAAAAAAACATCTTTGTTATTGTATGGTAGCCCCCCTTAAATATTTATTTTATTAACCATTACGGTTCATGAGATACAGCTTGGTGACAGACGGACAGCGGAGACTTAGTAATAGGGTCGCATTTTACCCTTTGGGTACGGAACCCTAAAGACAGGGTGGCAGGTACTCCGACGCGCCATGGATCCAGTCATTAGTACATGATTCTGAACCTATTAGCTGTTTCATATTCCACACATATTGACCGCGAAGGTATTGCACTTTTTTATGAAACAGGAGACATTTTTTAGATAACCGACGGAATATTTTTACGCTAAAATCAGTTGATGTCCCTGCCAGCCTGTTGATGTCCCTGCCAGCCTGTTGATGTCCCTGCCAGCCTGTTGGTATATATTTACAGACGAATTAAGAATCTCCTCCTTTTTTATGAAGTCGATTAAAAAGAGACTGTCAATCCTATTTATATGACAGCGACGACGTTCAACAAACCCTACTTATTTAGATTTAGGTACTTACATCATCCTTAATATAATACTTACAAAAATTCAGAAACGAAGCACTTGTCATGGTTCTTCACGATCAGATTCCGATCAATATACGAAGCGTTGAAGTACGGAGTCTCGAAACGGAATTCTTTCACCAAGTATTTGTTGGGCAGACTTCCTTTCACATTCTTCCTGCAGTTGGAGTTGGCTGCTAAGTTGTCGCGGATACATTTGTAGTCGTAAAAGGCGCAAGGTCTGACGATCTTGGCGAGAGCTGCAAGATAACTTGGTTATTGACACGAGGGAAAAGGTTACCTATTCCTACCTACTTAGGTACTTCTAGAAAAATGTGCATCGCGTTGGCTGTGGGTCAAAAACATCGTGAGGAAACTGGCATGTCTTAAAATCGAAAATTTAAAGACATGTGACATCCACCAACCCGCAGAGGGCCAGCGTGGTGGATTACGGCCCACTCACAGAGAGAAGACTTGTGTTCCAGCAGTGGGGACATTTATATGCTGATTATGACTGTAGATGTCTAATAAATAATTAACTGTTGATTAACATAATCCATACTAATATTATAAATTCGAAAGTAAACTCTATCTGTCTGTATGTTACATTTTCACGCCTACACCACTGAACGGATTTCGAAAAAATTTGGCAGAGAGATAGATTGCATCCCGGGGAAGGACATAGCGGGCGAAGCCGCGGGCGGAAGCTAGTCAGTATATAATGTTCCCACTGGTGTGACTCAGGCTTCCTGTCTGTGAGAGAGAGTGGGCAATATTCCACCACGCAGGCCCAGAGTGGGTAGGTTGCATATTCGAGTTTTTGGTTAAGGGCGTGCAGGTTCCCATGCATTCGCCGTTTTGAGAGCAGTGGTGATTAAATAAATTGCGCGAAGTAAAGTGCATACAAAAGGCCACTTTGGCAGAATCATAAAAGGATAATATTATAAATCATAATATGGCGAAGACAGTCCGTGTTTTTCTTTTTTTCGCTGCACTACGTAGGTATAATCAAAGAAATTGGGATTGGATTGATTGGTATTTTAGCACAGACAAAAAAAAATAACTGTAAAATGCTTCACCAATGGGATTTGATACGATTAACATAACAGTTAACTGTCCATGTGTTATCCTTTTATGATTCTGCAAAAGTGGCCTTGTTCGGCCCCCTGGGTTCGGACCACGCCCTACTATATAACATCACGCCTTGTTTCCCAGAACTGTTGAAATGTAGGTGTGTAGTGCACAAGCCTATTGCCATCAACCACGCACTAATCCAGTCTCCGGGCTGCTACTGAGAAATTCCAGAAATAAAATACAGTAACACTGCTGGACGTATATCTAGGTACTACATGAGGCCCTGGCTTCGATTCCCCAATCGAAGCCAGGGCCTCATGTAGTAGATATACGAGAACCCGTTAAGTTTAGGTACTCCTGGGCCACCATAATTATTCTTATATTAATGTTTGCATTTTTTTTTTTATAAAACGTTGCCCGACTAGGAATTTCTCCTGTATTGTGGGTGCGTTTACAAACATTTAAACTCACATACACAAACAGCCAGACTAGACATGGGCGAAATAGCTCACTGAAAAGATAAAGAGCGAGTAGCTCTTTCACTCTAAAGAGCTATATCACTCTTCTAGCTCACTAGCTCTTCTATAGCTCACTTAGCTCAGTGACTCAGACGCCGACTGTTAGCTCATATGACTCACGCCGCACGCGCTTCGGCTCGCTCGCTCAATAGTCAATAGCTCTTTGGAAGTTTGGATTCTTTGTTACTCACTAGCTCTTCTATAGCTCAGTAGCTCAGACGCCGACTGTTAGCTCATTTGATTCGTGTCACGCGAATTACTAAGGAATTACGGATATCGATAAATAAATCTTGTTTTATTTAATATTTTGTGGCGGTTTCTAGAGTAAGAACGGTCGTATTAGTATTTGTACTTCGTTGCACGTGCTACGCAGCGATATGCATGTCATTTCGTCAAAACAACCGAAAAAGTACTAAGTTAAATAACTTTAAATAAGTTTTTCTAATCTGTTTGTTTATATTATGGTATGAGTACTTATGAGTTATTTAAAATTTACGTAAACGAAACGCAATCAAACAATGCGGTTCCTTTTTATTTATAAATGTGCCAAAGTATTTTCTACTTTAAGTCAATGACTATAAAGATAGATTTACAGTGATTATGTCGTATGATAACTGATAAGATTGTGTCGGAGAGCTTTTGTTGGAAGAACGAACGATGCGACGAAGTATTCCGAAGCGAGCCGAATGAGCCGTTCGGCCGGTCGCGTGCATCGCTGAAGTACTGAGCTAGTGAGTCTGAGTGAGCTAACTGAGCTAGTGAGCTACGTAGCGAGCGACTGAGTGAGCGAGAGCGACGTCAATCGAAAAGAGCTAGCTCTTTTCTATCACTAGCTCACGAGCTACCCATGTCTAAGCCAGACCCGGAACAACTACTTGTAGGTCATACAAATATTTGTTCCGTGCGGGAATCGTACCCACGACACGCAGCGCAGCAGTCAATCGCTTAACCACTGCGCCAACCGTGCCCAATTAATTATATTGAACGCGTGTCTAGTACAAATGCCTGTCGTAAAATAATAGGAAACAGCCATAGGTAATCACAAAATAAACGTTAAATAGGTACCTGTCGAACAGATTGCGATCACCACTAAAATAATGATAATTTTCGCCATCTTGCTGCAGGGGCGGCCGTCGCAAAATGTAACTGATGAACGACTAAAGAATAATCCGACTACAATAATAATATATTAATACTTATTTACTTACTAAATTATACATTCTAGAGAAACTTTACTGAAAGGATAATTTATTATATTTGTACAGTTGGGTCAATGTATTAATCGATTTATTGTGTTATTAATCTTATTCTTCGATAATTTTGTAGGTAGTTTTGTCTGTACAGTCACGAGCACCAATATGTCAACACTTGGCAACTTTAAATTGCGATTTTTTCACGAAATAACGAATGCAACGTTGAAATACGACACTACCGCCTATGGGTTCGAAAATACTATTTTCCTACTAATATAAAATTTCATTCAAAAATAAAGGAGAAAATCGCCTTTGAATAAAGCCAAGTATATACATACTTTTTCTCGTGACTGTACGTCATCTACTGAGATAAGTAGGTACATACTTACCCTTCTTTCATATTAAAGCACCTTTATTAGCAAAATCAGCCACGTCAATGTTCTCACTGCTGGGACACAGGCCTCCTCTCTGTGAGAGGGAGTGGGCTGTAATCTACCACGCGGGCCCAGTGCGGGTTGGTAGATGTCACAAATGTCTTCGAATTTTGGTTCTACGACATGCCGGTTTCCTCAAGATGTTTTCCTTCACCACTTTGAGAGCAGTGGTGATGAAATAAAGTAAAGGGCCGGCTTTGGTTCGAACCCCCGACCTACAAGTCGCGGCCGTTACCACTGGGCCACCACGATTTTAACGCCTTTACGAAAGTTATCGTTGGTCTATTGGTCGTAAGCACGTCCACTGAGCGTAGGGTCCTGGCTTCGATCCTCAGTTCGGGCCAAGCGCTGCTGAGAATCTCAAAGCCAAAACTTACATGTGTCCGGTACCCAAAATGCTAAAATACAGGTTAGGCTCCTATTACATGAGACTTTTAAACAAAACTGGCGAAAAGTGTCGCTAATGAAATCATGACATTTGAGGCCAATTCTAGCTCTGAGTTTGTATTTCTCGCCCAATGAGTCAAGTTGACTCATCCTAAGGCGAGATTCATAATCCGTCGAAATAAACAGGCAATTTCTGTGATTATATTAATCATTAATAAACCTACAAGAAGTGTTATTTGTTCAATAAAACTGCGTCACTCCGAAATGCGGCCGAATTCGTAACAAATATTGATACAGTACATTTGGCCATTCATGTGTTTGTTAATAAATACTTTAAAATTTTACAGTTATTCACTGGAATCATGAAACAGGTGTACCCGTATGTTGTTAGTGCTTTTGAAGATAAGTTGTGTAATTGGTATCAAACCTGAAGTAATGTCTATTCCAACTGCTAAATTCACCTTTCTGGTACCTAGGTACTGTATTTTCCAAATTAGGTGAAGTCGGAGGTGTATAGCAGAGGTACCCACATTTCGCCAGTTTTTTAAGGTTTGTGTATTAGCGTCTTCCTAAAATCATCACCCGTATCGTTCATTAAGAACCTGTGGTGATTGGGAGACATTAATGTCATCGACGATACAAAACAATTACGTTATCATTTTGGAACTTGAACAATGGCTTTTCAATCAATAAGAATCAAAATCAAAATTAAGACATTATTGTACTTCTGCTATTTTTTATTATTTGCTAGAATAATAGTCATCAGTTGTGAATAGCATTAATTTTATAAGAAAATTATTAAGATGTGACGCATTTTTATTTAAATACGAACAAAAAGCCTTAATTACAATATACAAGCTAACACTAAACTACTATATATCTTGTACAAGTATATAATGAAAAAAACACTACAAACTGAAAAATAACTTTAATTTCGGAAGTCGGTGTCTTAGGGATCTTAGGGATCAGTATTTTAGTTTTTGCCACCGACTTCCGAAATTAAAGTTATTTTTCAGTTTGTAGTGTTTTTTTTGGAAGTCGGTTTTTTTTTTGTTAAAAAGTTTTTATTTCTCGCTTTTTAGTGGGTCTATTTATAATTTATCTAAGTTACAATAGCCTAATGTCAACTTGCCCATCGCCTTTTTATAAAATATTCCTTTTCTCGATGCAGGGACGTTAATTGTTGAGGAGTTCTCCTTTTATTAGTTTTTAGATTAGATGCTGATAATCCTGGCTGCAGCATCAGGCCAGACTTATGTCAACATTGCATTGAACTTAAAATTAGTCCTGTTTAAAATGAGCCCAAACACGACTACGGTGCTGTAATTTCAAGGTTTGTACATTTTCTGATGCTCCTGGCTTCAGCATCAGGTCTTCGGTGTTCCTCAGTAACAGTACGTTTATCCACACATCGAGCCCTTTTCAATAAGCCTAAACACGATATATCTGCTGTTAGTTGTCGAGGAGTTAGGTACTCTGCAGACTATCCTGACTGCAGCATCAGGTCATGACTTGATGATCATGAGACCAAATGTGGCAAATGCCCTATCAAACATCAAAACAATTTACTAAAACAGTCCTTGCCTGTTCGAGTAACTTCTTACTGTTAAGGAGTTGTACCTTCCATCATCAGCCCAGCTACCTGAGATGGTGACAACCATACACAAATACACAAGATACTTCATAAAATATGCGAAAAACAATAAGTGAGCCTATAAAATTTGAGGGTTGTCCTCGATTTCTCTAAGATCCCATCATCAGATCCTAACTTGGTGACAATGGGACCACCTCAGAACTATCTACTTTCGAACAAAAAAAGAATTTTGAAAATCCGTCGACAATTGGCGGAGTATTCGATGAACAAACATACAAAAAAAAAAAAAAAAAAAAAAAAAAAAACACAAACAGCCGAACATAGTACCTCCTCCTTTTTGTAAAGTCGGTAAAAAGGGAGGAGCTCATTGGGCAACAAACATTTCGTTGGCATCGCTGTCTACGGGATAAGTGCCCAAAAGGCTGGCAGCATTACCACGTTGGATGGCAATGCTGATTCTGTGGGATAAAAATAGGCCAGCCCTCTGATCACGAGAAGACTCGATCAACCGCTTGGCGATGTCCCGAAATACTCGACGATGCGCACTCTGACTTCAAGACCCTAAGTGTTTCAACCCCAAACGACTCTAAACATATAGCTCCCACTAAAGTTGTTAGAAGTGACTATTCTATATCTTTTGCGTGCACTAAATAAATCTAAGTAGTAGTCTTACGAGTACTGTTTTCCTGAATAAAACAACTTATCCTTCCTCCTTATAAAACAGCTTATTGATATAGACTATTTTATCAATAGGAGGGTAGAATAAGCAGTAGTGGTAACGGCCACGACTTACTAAGTTGTAGGTCGTGGATTCGAACCCAGACAGGTGCTTTACTTTGTGTAAATGTTTTCATCGTCACTGCTCCCAAACCGCCAACGGAAAACATCGTGAGTAAGTGTCACTGACCCTGGCAGGGCCACCATCACGGATTTTAATTTTGATAGCACAAAAAATTTGTCGCTAATTAGTCGAAATTTGTCGCCAAATATCAGAATTTGTCGGTCACTGGTTCAAAAGTTATAAGGGTTTATAGGTGGCCGATCTGGAGAGAGTTTCCCCAGCAGGGCCACATTTATATCTCGAAAACTAGGGCACCTAGCGAAGATCTGTTTTCTCCCATATTTAGTCGCCAATTAGTCGGAATCAGTCGCCAAATATCAGAATTTGTCGGTCACTGGTTCAAAAGATATAAACGTTTATAGGTGGCCGATCTGGAGAGAGTTTCCCCAGCAGGGCCACATTTATATCTCAAAAACTAGGGCACCTAGCGAAGATCTGTTTTCTCCCATATTTTGTCGTCAATTAGTCGGAATCAGTCGCCAAGTCACAGATTTAATCGGGTTTTCGTTTAAGAGATATAATGAGTTCAATTATTAAGGTATAGTCCAAGAGCTAGATCGAAGAGTTTACAAAAAATTGCCAAGAAAAAATATTTCTATTAATATGTGTAATATACTTCTAGTTTTATCGGTCTAAAGTCCTTAGCAATGTCCGAGAGAGATAAATTCTCAATTAAATACATGTTTTTATGTTTTAAATTACTAGGTTAGAGTGGCTTAAACTTCTTTGAAAACATTAAACCTTGCTCTTGGTCTATTTGGTGTCAAGATGTACAGTCGCATGTAATAGATTATCCTAGTTATAGGTATTGTTATTTATATCATAAGTATTCTTTACTGTTGAAAACTTGATAAAATAGTAATGTTTTGCATAACCTAAAACTTGTAACAAGTATCTAATACCTAATTTACATTATTTCAGTATGTCTTTAAAAGTAGACTAGCTAAAATCTTAAGGAATAGTGTAGCAAAACATAGAAAATATTCCAAACGGAAATCCATCTTTTATGTCGTTGATATTTTGAATGACGGTAGATAGAACCGTCAAAGTTGTTTGTTCACGACTATAAAAGGGGGTGTTCCGAGTGTCAGAGCAACATTCTTGTTTGAGACATCGACCAGAACGGAGCTCCGGCCTACAGGTAAAAGTTAAGTTATTTTAATACTGTTACTACCGTTATTATTATTACTAATAATATAAAAAATCCTTTAGAGCAAGTTTGTTTATTTACCTATTTTTTTTAAGTACTTTGTGCGGCGCGATCGCCGACGTTCTATCTTTCTCCCCGTTTTTGTATTTGCGGAATCTAGAGATAACAACACTAGAGTTCGTAAATATTCATAATAAGTTGCATTTTAATTAAACTGGCTGACTTTAACTTACGTGACGGGCAACTTGTTCTAAGTAGCTCGTCTGTACACGCGCATCTATCTCTTTTTTACCGACTTTACAAAAAAGAGGAGGTACTATGTTCGGCTGTTTGTATGTTTTTTTTTTTTTTTTTTTGTATGTTTGTTCATCGAATACTCCGCCAATTGTCGACAGATTTTCAAAATTCTTTTTTTGTTCGAAAGTAGATAGTTCTGAGGTGGTCCCATTGTCACCAAGTTAGGATCTGATGATGGGATCTTAGAGAAATCGAGGGCAACCCTCAAATTTTATAGGCTCACTTATTGTTTTTCGCATATTTTATGAAGTATCTTCTGTATTTGTGTATGGTTGTCACCATCTCAGGTAGCTGGGCTGATGATGGAAGGTACAACTCCTTAACAGTAAGAAGTTACTCGAACAGGCAAGGACTGTTTTAGTAAATTGTTTTGATGTTTGATAGGGCATTTGCCACATTTGGTCTCATGATCATCAAGTCATGACCTGATGCTACCTAACTCCTCGACAACTAACAGCAGATATATCGTGTTTAGGCTCATTGAAAAGGGCTCGATGTGTGGATAAACGTACTGTTACTGAGGAACACCGAAGACCTGATGCTGAATCCAGGAGCATCAGAAAAAGTACAAACCTTGAAATTACAGTAGTCGTGTTTGGGCTCATTTTAAACAGGACTAATTTTAAGTTCAATGCAATGTTGACATAAGTCTGGCCTGATGCTGCAGCCAGGATTATCAGCATCTAATCTAAAAACTAATAAAAGGAGAACTCCTCAACAATTAACGTCCCTGCATCGAGAAAAGGAATATTTTATAAAAAGGCGATGGGCAAGTTGACATTAGGCTATTGTAACTTAGATAAATTATAAACAGACCCACTAAAAAGCGAGAAATAAAAACTTTTTAACAAAAAAAAAAACCGACTTCCAAAAAAAACACTACAAACTGAAAAATAACTTTAATTTCGGAAGTCGGTGGCAAAAATTTAAATACTGATCCCTAAGACACCGACTTCCGAAATTAAAGTTATTTTTCAGTTTGTAGTGTTTTTTTTGGAAGTCGGTTTTTTTTTTGTTATTACTTACCGTAAATGAAACGGAGCGCAGCGATCTATCTGCCAGCGACTAGTGGTAAGTGCACATTGTGTTAGATAAATAATTACATATATTTAGTGTAGATTTGTATAAAGGTAGTGAATAAAGCTTTCCTTTTGTGGGTTGAAATTATAGAATAGTTTATTTAATTCTAAACAAACATTCCTCCTTATGACGTCATAGATATTGTCTAGAAACTACACAAAGTATTTTGTACGTGCTTGTACCAATGTATGGGGAAATTTAATTCTTTAATATCTTTTTAATTACACACCGACTAAATCTGTAACTTGGCAACAAATTGCGACTAATTAGCGACAAAATATGGGAGAAAACAGATCTTCGCTAGGTGCCCTAGTTTTTGAGATATAAATGTGGCCCTGCTGGGGAAACTCTCTCCAGATCGGCCACCTATAAACGTTTATATCTTTTGAACCAGTGACCGACAAATTCTGATATTTGGCGACTGATTCCGACTAATTGGCGACTAAATATGGGAGAAAACAGATCTTCGCTAGGTGCCCTAGTTTTCGAGATATAAATGTGGGCCTGCTGGGGAAACTCTCTCCAGATCGGCCACCTATAAACCCTTATAACTTTTGAACCAGTGACCGACAAATTCTGATATTTGGCGACAAATTTCGACTAATTAGCGACAAATTTTTTGTGCTATCAAAATTAAAATCCGTGATGGTGGCCCTGCCAGGGTCAGTGACACCGTGAGGAAACCGGCATGTTCTAGAACCAAAAATGAACACATATGACATCCGCCAATCCGCACTGGGCCAGCGTGGTGGATCATGAACCACTCCCTCTCACACAGGACTGTGTCCCAGCAGCGGCGCCGGCAGCATTGTAGGCTGATTACGCATATTTTTTGTGTGCACTTTAAAGGGTTATTGGTAAAAATATTAACAACTTCTTAAACATGAAATCGCGAAAAAAAAATCAGCTGTCATTTTGACGAGTTTTGACGCACATAAAGGTAGGGAACAGCTGATATTTTTTTCGCGACTTCACGTTTGTTCCCATAGTAAAAGTTGTTCAAAATGATGAGTACAATGACCTCTTAAGAGATTGTTAATGTTTTACCAATAACCCTGTATATTTAAGTAGAAGATCCGTCATAAGAGTGTTGTTTTCCTATAAAAGTCCGTATGAAACTGTTTATTGATATATTATTTCTATTTCATCAATAGAAGGGTACAATTATATTCCGCATATCCAAATAAAACCACGACACTATTAGTTACAAGTTTATTACATCGACACGATCACCATACAAGCTTACATATCTAGCTACCGTACATAAAATTTAACATAATATTAACAAAAAATACCAAGCGTTTTTTTTAAACAATAAAAATTAGTAAAAATTACTTTCCATTTGGTTTTGTAAGAGATTTTATTCATGTAATCAAGACTTAGGTTATATGTATCAAAAACTACAGTTTATTACGTGTATAATATAGTTATATTATATTTAATTAGTGTAATAATATATTATATGAGTGTACAAGCGAAATTCGTTGCTAAGAGCGCTCAAAATGTCAGAAAATCCGACACAGATTTTTAAAATGTCGGATTTTTATTATAGCCGCCATCTTAGTAAGATTTCATTGGACAACAAATAATTTCGGATAGGTATAACTAACGCCAGATTTCTTAAAACTGAAACCAGACATCAATTTAATGTTGCCAGAATAATATAGGTATATATTTTGCATTTTTCGTAGAATGTCGGATTTCTTCACTAAATTCGACACGTAGAAAAATAAAGGCGTTTTTTTTTCCTGTGGTAACTTTAAGCGCTCTAAGCTACGGCTTATAATAAGAGTATAGATTACAATAATAGTACAGTATTATTAATATTAATAAGACACGATTTAGCCCGACACGAACTATCGCTCGTGGTTATAACGCCTTCAAATATATATTTATTTTGCTCTTTTTAAGCTAAATAAATTTCTATATTCTTAAATATATAATTTTGGTAAGAATATTCAAACATGTCAGCATACTATAGCGCTGTTGTCGTTACACTTATGTAATTATATTTTCACTGCATAGAAAACACATTTCCGACACCATTTAATTTCCAAAATTGTGTAAAAACTTTACGTCAAAACTATACACGCATAGAATTATTATTTTCTGTACTCGACGACATTGTTTTCTGGCAGTTTTGAAATGTCGGATTTTTTACATCGTTCCAATAATTTATAGACAAGGGAATATATATTTTGGGTACAAAATACGTATTTTATATTTTATCCTCTACATAATTATTTATATTTTTATATACTAAACTACAAGAATTGGTGTTTTGTTACCTTCAGTGGACGAATCGCTTTCGCGGGCATCTATCCTAAGAGTACAATGTATAATATAATTTATACGAAGTTATATTCAAATCAAACATCCGTATTTTATGTTTAAGTTGAATATTTTTTTAATAGAAAAATGTTTATTAAGCTGTGAATCACTTAAGGCACGTTATATGAAAATAAGATTACATTTAATTTTTTTTCTGACAATCCAACGACTTGAATATAACATAAATTATGAATTATAATCAAACATTTATATTTAATTTCATTGAATATAAGTAAGTGCGAGTTACTCCGAAAGAATAAATGTATTTTTAATTTAAATTACATCTAATATTTATATTTTTTTCGTAAATAATTTCACGAGACTTCGCCCGTCGACACCATCACTATGCTACAAAAATAAAAACAATAAAAATAAAATTTTGTTTTTTTAATAATTATTAAAATTCCTTGTATTAAATGCGTTAATGTTTGCAAGCTGTGTTAACCATTTGCCCGACTTAAAACTGCCATGCCATGTTCACGGAGTGTCGGTCAAATGGTTAAATCTTAGTTTATTAGTACACAAATACTTTATTAAATATATTTTTAGTATATTTGTAAAATAATTGCACCATACGATCACTGTTGTATTCACGACTTCCTGCTAAGGAGGTAGGTAGATTTACTTCATTTTAGCTGCATTTATTTAAAATATGACTATTTCCTAGTATTTCAGGTCGGAATAAATATTTGTAATTACTATTATTACAAAGATATTTTATGTTTTTTGACATCTCTAGCTTTATTTACCTTCATTTCAATAAATAAGTTAGCTGTATACCAGGACATCGTGAAGATTATTCAGTTAGTATAATTTTTAATAAAATGTATATTATAATTTATAAAATTAAATATATTCTGAAAATGGCACATCATTTCATAATAAATCGGGCTGTATTTGAAGTTAACTAGTTGCTACGGTTTTTTTATTATTATTTTTACTTGATGTTAAGTTATTTTAAAATCGTTTTACTGTATATTTGCTGTATAATATTATTTTTAAGTTTTCAATCAGTTTTTAGAGGTTACGTAATATTTTTTAAACAATGTTTTTTTTTTCGCAATACAGCCCTTTAAAATCGTTTACATATAGAAGAAAGGCACGACATATCCAAAAACAATTTATATAACAATACTATACGTAATGGCACAGTCGGTAAAATCGAAGGCATCGAATATAAGGTCCCCGTGGGGCTAGCACTTTGTGAAACGTGGGCAACTTGCCCAGCAGTGGGACTTGGATTTAGTTGTGGCAAAGAATACGTTTGAACTATGTTAAAAATTGCTGCCTGATTTGTGAATGAGATCTTATGAAAACTACATATTTATGTCACCAAATTTTTTTGCGCAAGCAATAATTTTATATGGAATGTATGAATGGAGAGTTCAAGTTATTTATTTCATAACAAAAATACATTTGTGTCGAAATATTTGCACAGTAGGTACACAAAAAGAAGCAAAAAAAATTAAATAAAACAATAAGTAACCACGTTCCTCACCCATCATCCATACCATGAGAATGGTAGCAAAACCTTTTATGAAATACATGATATATTAATTTAACAATATTCTTGAAAGTTAAGATAGCTGAGACAATTTCAATGGATGAGCTATCTGTAAAATTGAAATTGCCTTGTTTTGTTGGCTTGCTGCGCGCTGTGGTGTTCACTGTAAGTGCAGCAAGTAATTGTTATATATATAAATAAATAAAGCTACCAATTTTCATTCATTTCAATAGATGAGTTATCAATGAATTGAAACTGCCTAGTTTGCCGAACGTGGATCCATGCGAGACACAATGGCTTTTTAATTGTTTCTGTAGTTGCGGCACTAAACCGGTTAGAGCTACCAAATTTGCTATTAAAAGCTACTTTATCGACATCACCATTCTTATTATCATTAAAACAGATCCAGCAGTAAACTGCATTTGTCAGAGTCTTTGACACGACTAAATCCAAGTATTAATAACAATTATAATAATTGAACGACAAATCTCTAAGGCTGACTAAGACACCGTTTGTTTTAAATTAAATATTAGCACCTTATATTTTAATTTACAGTTTTAATTTTAGTAATTTTTGCTTTCATTTGTGTTTTTAATCTTACATTTAATTTTTTATCTACTTATAACGTGTTGAAAAATCTAATATTTTTATGTTTTATAAATATTTTGGTTTATAAAACTTAAAAAAAAAAATTAAATAAATATTTTAGCAGTTTTAACAAACGTCGTTTTAAAATGTTAGATCAAAAGCACAAAGCCAAACATTTAAATAGACACACTTTCTTTTTTTAAGTAAAATTTTCAATAATTTTGAGATTTATATTAATATACAACAACTATACAATTTGCTTCGATAGATATTTTGTCAATTTTTAAAAAATATTTTATGTAAGGACATGAATGAAACGGTTGAGATTCGAATGGATGACCTTATGATCGTAAATTAACACTTTAGCAACTGGGCTATTTGATTTTTATAACTTTTATACGATTTCGAGACTACTTCCAATGAAGACTACCCTGTAAAAAAGTCAAAATATCTATCAAATAATTTTCGAGACTTTTAGAAAATATCAAATTACAAACACGACTATTAAAATGTAAATAATTTCAAAGTTCTTTTAAAACGTGCATAGTCCTTTTAATTTCAACACTTAAATTACGAACTACCGCAAGAAATTACCAGTAAAAACTTTTTTTAAACCCAAGTTGCTTATCGCGGTAGAAACCGAATTTTACCGGGGTAAACAACATTTTTTTAACCGAAAATATACTATGTACTAAATTCCGGTAATTTATTGTGGTAAATAAAAGCATTTTTTCACAGACACATAGTGAGACGCACCTTTTTAGAAATTGCCAAATTTCTTAGTGACAGTTGACGAAGACTCTGACTTATGGGAGCTGGTCATAACAGACTTCCTCTCAATAGTTTCCGAAGTAATTGTTTGTTTAGAGAACTTCTTATCCAAAGCATCTAATTCTTTGACCATTTCTGAAGGCTTTTTGACCTTTGTAACATTCGTGGTAGCTTGGTAGTCCGAAGACTGGAACTCCGAAGGCCTCATGAAAGATCGACTGGTATCCGAACTTAGTTTGGACTCTAAAGTGTTGAAGCGAGAGTCTAAAGTGCTGTACTTCGAATCGTTATCGAATGACTTCGACAATTCATCGATTCCATCTAGCCGGATTGGTTCATATTTAGTGTTGGTTGTTGTCAAATTGACGGGTGAAGAACTGTAGATTTTTGTTGTAGTAATTTTTTGTGTACCATTCGGAATTTCCTTCACTTCTGTAGTCGTTTCTTCCATGAAATTCGGACCACCGTAGCTAGAACTTTCCTTGTACGGGGAAGCAATTCTATCATAATCTGGAGTCACTGCTTTGACCAGCTCGGTAGACCGATCAAACTTGGGTGTAGACGCAAAAGGCGACTTAACTTCTTCACGGAATTCCGTCTTACTGAATTCCGTTTTAGGATACGATTGGTAAGATTCACTGTGGATTTTAAACTCCGACTGTTTTGAACCTCCAGGGATGACTTCTGTAGATTTTTGATGCTCGGAAAATGTTTGACCAACACCATCAAATGGTTTTTTGAGGGTTGAATAAATAGGTTCCTTGTCATCAAATTTGAGTTCTCTGGCGTTGAATTTTGGGCTCAGTGGGGTCTTGGGGGCCTCGTATCCATACTTCTGTTCTTTGTAGTCGTAAAGCGATGATTCATGTCTTTCGGATTTGGTTTCCAGGTGGCGCGGGGGGTCGTGAAGGGGGCGCGGGGTGTCGTGATGGGGGCGCGGCGTGTCGTACAGACGTGTCTCGTAGCTGTAATGTTATTTTTAGTTTGTTACAGGTTGATTAAATTTTAATGTAGTAGGTTATTGGCTTGAGTTGTTTATGTGTAGGTTTGATATACGGAAAATAAAAACTTATTGGAGATTGTCGCATTTATTAGACTTTTCGATGATATAGTTCAACATAAACATAACATGATGCCTGTTCTTCCCGAAGAAGTACGTAGAGGTGTTGTCCCGTAACTGGCGAAATATGGGTGTCATATAGGTACAGTCCACAAAAGAGATAAGTATGCAGGATCGTCGGATATAGTTGAAGTTTAGTAAGATGTTCTCGAATAAAACCTAATTTTATTAATGGAAAACAAACAGCTCATTTATCACATTAATTTCAGTCGACAACATCCATCGGTTTCTTACTAAACTTCAACTATATCTGACGATCCTGCATACTTATCTCTTTTGTTGACAGTACATCACTGCCTCACCCTTTGGGGAACAGGCATGATATTGTTATGGTTTTTAAGTCCCATGTAATAAAGGGCGAATCTATTTCTATTTATTAAAATCAAAAGACTTCGAAATAAATTAGGAGCACTGTGTGTTTTTTATTGATTATTAACCACACTTCCATATTTTAAACTTGGTAATATTTGAAATAATTATATTATTCACCCATAAACAACACAAGACCAAAAATTAATCAAATTGTAAACCCCACCCCAATTTAAAAAATCTCCTATTTTTTTTTTAAACAACCTGACGTAATATTAAAAACAAGTTGCTAAACAAAAAGTGATGAAGTTAGCCCCCATAGAAAGTTTCCCGGAAGAGTTAAGACACCAGCACCGCCATGCCATGCCAGAAGAGTATTAAAGTCAAGAAGAATTAGTTTCAGGCCACAAATGTCATTAGGAAACAAAATATTAGTATCTTCTTTTAATATTCAAGAAGTTTTGACAAACTGTCGGTTGAGATGCCGAAATTATTAGTAACACATTTTTATTTTTAGTTGTAACAGCAAAAATGTTATATTTACAAAATTATTAAAGGACCAGGCTCATCATCAACATTCATTTGACCTTTTTCTTTCATCACTAGTAAATAAACTTTATTTATTTATTTTAAAGTCCAATTTAAACAGTTACAAAAACGGTTTCGTACATGCAGAAGAAGTAAACGAATTTATTTCGATTCACTTCACTCATCGTTCAATCATTCTCACTCACTCACCCATTCATTCATTCGTTCTTTTCCTTCTTACCATTCCTTATATTGTTTTCCCTTCTCCATTATTTCACCACCTACATAAAATGTTATAGTACCCGCCCATTTATATATCACATCGAGTTTTAGTAAAGTTCGGTCTTGTAGAGCGACATCTGTCCTGTGAGACAGTCTCTTTTGGAGTAAAACATAATCCGGCAACCTATCTGGCCATCACAGAGCCCTGCAGTCACATGTGCCTGTAACTACACAGACACCCATTCTTTTCCCACAGCGCAGCTCATATGCGGACCGGAATGTTGCCATTTTTAAATATTATATTGTGAAATCATTTTATTTCATATTTTGTTATTTGTATCTCATTTTAAGCTGCTCCGGTGGACGTCAACACGTCAACGCCGGCTGCCGCTGAAAACTAGCGCTTGGGCTCTCTCGCATAGGGTCGCAGCATTATGCTGATCGGATGGCCGTTGTGCGTGAATGTGACGCATATTTACCCCAACTTGTACTTTTTTGCGTCAAGTTTACCGCAAATAAACATATTTTCATTCTTTATTTTATTCTATATGTATGGTGGTAGTAGTATCTCAGACGAGCTCCTTCGCAGACAGCTCTACTACTAAAACTCGATGTATCATATTAACGGCCGGCCGGTCAATTCTGTAAAAATCTCACTGTGAAACCTTAGCTGAAGTGAGCTGTCATTCCACCTGATGCTAGAGATTGACAGCTCACCTTAAGCCCACTTCACATAAGTTTCCACGGTGCCATTTTTACAGAATAGAACGGCTGGTACTGTACCTACATGGCGTGTCCCGTCCCGCGGTCAGTGATGGTGTCATGTGCCACATATTAGCACAGTGTGCCCGATACCTATCCCGATGAGGTTGCCAGGTTTTGATGATGAAACTGATGGGTTTGATGATAATTTGTTATAACAGGATAGTTTTTTATGTGAATTTTAAATGTTTTTATTTTTATGATAGAAATAATGAATGTTTTTTTTAAGGCTTAAATGTTATTTCTGTTGTATTGCCAGTGTATGGTCTTTATACAAGATATGGTTTATGGTTGTAATATTTCTGATGGTTGCAGCCTTTTACGACAACCACGAGATGAGATTCAAAGGCTTTTAAAAAGCCATTTCAAATATAAAAATGATTTTTATTACCCAAATTGATTTTTAGTAACTACAATGAAAGATGACTTGAAATTAAATGTTTAATTTTTCCTACACAGAAACTAAAAACCATTTTTCCCGGTACCCTTCCTTTTTATTACCCAAAATGAAAATGACGACATTTTATCCCCACACAGAAACTTAGGAACCAATCCCCACATTTGTCACCCCAACCAATTTAAAACTACCCCCTTACCTGGCAACCCAGTGCATGACAAAACAAAAGGTAGAAGAAGAACATCACAAACCGCTTATCACTTAGCCGTATCCTCGCACCTAAGTAGCGAAGCCCTGCGCGGCGGGGGCGGGGGCGCGCGCTCCCGGCGGTACGGCACCCGCTCCTCGCCCACCAGGAGCGCCGTGCGTACCTCGGGCAGGGTTAGCGACCGCACTGTCACCTCCTCTAGGCTTGTCCTTGTGAAGCACCCCATGCAGGTTAGTTAGATTATATTAGTTTGTCAAAGGGGGTCTGTGGTGGTAAAGTTTTTTTTTGTCATGACGTAGGAGAAAATATCGATGTGTTTAGGAATCGATAAATAATAGGTATAATGTTGATAACATACCATACCATATAATTTTGTTGTTGTACCATTCGATTACGTTCTTGCTCGTTAGAAATAGTTTATAGAATTTACAACATTGCATCACGCCAATGGGAATACAGGCGTGGGTTAGGCAGAGATGTAGGTACCTATAGTACACACAAAATTTATTTTAAGAAATATTTATAACTTTATCCATATCAAACGACAACTAATGGACAGAATTAATTCGTCTATTGTTGCCAGACTCCCGGGAGTCTCTCGTCGCTTTGTGAATGATATTTCGATTGACATTTCAGAGCAAAAACGCATCAAAACGGACTGATATCACAGAAACAATAAAATGTTATCACTTTCCTTAAAAACCATCGTATTTCGATCTAAAAACTGTACCACCATTAAAAACCTCGCAAACATAAGTAACGGAGCATGCCTAGTTAGTGCTCTATGTATGAGGTAATAGTACACAGTATAAAGTAATAATACACAAGCTATACACAGTATTATGTACAGAACGATGGCTCGATCCGCTTGCGCATATGTTAGGAGCGTCGGGGTCAAGCAGGTATTTTTGTGACCACTAGTTTTTGAAAGTCTGTGGCACTAGTATGAACACCTTTGATGTTAGGTATTTGAAGACTTCATTTATGTCTCTGTAAGGGCTAAAGCACATGGCGTTCATTTTAGACGCCGTCGACACGCATATTGTTTTCTGTTTTTTTTTAGTTTTAAGGTGTTTTTTTTGCTGTAATGCCAAAAGCATAAGCATTCTATAATGTTCCCACTGCTGGGACACAGGCCTCCTCTCTTCGAGAGGGAGTGGGCTGTAATCCACCACGCGGACCCAGTGCGGGTAGTAGATGTCACATGTCTACGAATTTTTGGTTCTAGGAGGGTAATAATACCAATAAATGCATTTTTATTTCTTTCTTTTCTTTGTATACGCGCTGTAAACGCAACTAGCGCTGCATTTTGAAGGCAGTAAACGCGCTAACGACGCTTATTACATGAAACGCCATTTGCATAAGCCCTAACGCCTAATTTACGCGCTGCAATGTCAGTGGCATACCATTAGTTGAAGCAACAATACAACGATTTGCACAATTCATTTGTTGCGTATATTGTATTGTATGCCACTGGCCAGAAACTTGCATCATGTAAATGGGGCTTAAAAATAAAATGTGTATAAAACTGTCTTTCAAAAACTAGAGGCCATGCATGTGTACAATTTTGTTGGTATTTTCATGAATTCGATTCCCATAAGGAACAAATATTTGTATGTCTTACAGATAGTTGTTCCGGGTCTTCATGTAGGTGACACTCTCAAAACGGGAGAATTTTTGATGTTGTAGATCGGAATGACAATTTTTTTTGTTTGTTTGTATGAAATAATGAATAAAAATAAAGCAAATATATAATGTGGCAAAAACGTTCCTAGCATATTGCAAAGCGGAATTCAAGCTTGTATGGACGCTCACAAAAAAGGTATTTACATTATGTATGTATATGTATTTATTTACATAATATGTATAGTTGATTTTAATATTACTTGTCGACAATGTAAACAAAGGAAAAAAATGGCTGTATCGTTAGTGTGGTGATCACAAGCGCGCGAGCTGAGTGCACTGGTGGTCCACTGGGTGCTGAGGTTTGATTGCTAAGTCGGACAACGTTTTATTGGGTTTTCCATTAGAAATTTCTCAGTAGCAGCCCGGGGTGTGTATTTATGCCCCTTTTAAAGTCTTGCTTGCATGGGATTTAAAAACGAATTTGAACTCTTATAAAAATAACGAATGGAATATTACCCCAGTTATTTTTAACATGTATAAATATATTTTAGGTCTATACCTTGCAAGTTTAGGTTTTTATAAAGTTAAATTAAAGCATGTATATATTTATTTTTTCGTCATTTTCTTTCGAGTATATTTCTGTAAATATTTTTTTACAATATTAACATTGCCACATAAAATATAACATTCCAATCAACTATAATATATGTATAATGTATGTAAAAGCTTTGTTTTTTTAAACTTACTCTTGATTCATCGTTCTGTCATTGGAAGAGACTCTGCAATGAAAGGCACATGAGACTCAACTAGGCATAGATCTAGGTAACTAGGCACAGATCTAGGAAACTAAAGCCTGTTCCTACAGTATCTGTTGAAAGTGTAAACACACCTTGTCTAGGTTCTTACGAATAACTCACTAAAGGAAACTAGTAACACATTTATCGTTATTTAGAAGGTTTGATGATGAGAGATGGCGCTAGTGCCACGCACAACATCGTCTCTGAGTATTTATATCGTAGAAAATATTAAAAACGCTTCTAACTAAGAAATATCTTTTGAAATGTAAATGTAATAGTGTAAAAAACAAGTACTATTGTTATCTGAGTGTTACGTGGAAGTATAGTGTATAAAATTCTCCTTTTAAATAAAGTGTCACAGCAGATGTTTACATAAAAGACTACGAACAACTAACGTTTAAATAATACAAGTGCAGTGAAAATATCATTAAATTTATGTGAAACAGTGGATTATTGACAAAATAAAGTGTTTGTGAGAATTAAATAAAACTGACGGTTACAGTAAAATTATTAACCACAATTCAAATGAGCGTATTAACGATCGTCTAATTTGTAGAAACGTCTAAAAACAGACCATTTATTTCAACACTCTCTCCTAACTACAAGTTGGCGCGGTGGTTACGACGACGACCCTGCACGCTCGGTGTCTCGAGTTCCGTCCTAACTTACATCTGGCACTTTTTGTGTTTTTAAACTTTCTTGATAAACAACTCTCTGCATTTCGTCCCGGACTTAGTAAAAGTACAAGTCTATTGAGTGGTGTGTATTACAATAATATTATTATAATGGATAATATTGAGCACCAGAATGTAACGTTCCGACGTATAAGGCGATCTACATCTTTCCACGAAATATCTAACACAACGATATTTGACTCAACAATGTTAAGTTTGCCAGACACCTCTATTAATACACACAAATCCTGTTGTGAAGACTTGCAATATAAGGTTGAGACATTAACAAAAAATCTTGTAACTGCGACCAATGAAATAGATAACTTACATGGCGAAATTAGCAACCTAAAAAACGAATTAGCTAAGTATTTGAAAATTATAGAAGTATATAAAAAAATAGATAGCTCTGATTTACCGAAAACCCTGACAAATAGTAAGAAGAAAAGGCTATCCATGCATGACAAGAACAGAGCAACCCTAATAACTTCGTCTCCTACACAAAACGTTGCAGTATCCCCAGTGACTGACAAATGTGATTTGGATACTCCTGTCAATGAGTCCCCTACTATCAACAATATGCTGTCAGAAGAAAGCACTACAGCGTCAACAGCTAACTTGACCTCAGGACCTGTAAATAATATGAACTCAAGCGCTAGTAATCTTTCACAGGAATGTATAACCACTATAAAAACGACGTCAACCCACAAAACCATACCTGTGAAACAGAAGAGGGTCATTGTTTTAGGTGATGACCAAGGGCGAAATATTCGATACACCTTGCAAGCCCTACTGGGCAATGAATTTCAAGTATTATGCTTCTGGAAACCTGGTGCAAAAACAATAGATGTCTTGAACAAGTCTTTCTATGACTTTGATTCTCTAACGAAAAATGACTATGTTATTATATTGTCGGGTACTAATGATAGCAATCCTCTGGATTTTAAAATTGACCTCGCCGTTTGGTTTAGGAGTATTAAACATGCCAACATTATTGTATCAGAAGTTCCGTACAACAATCATTTAAATGAACGGAGCTTGAATAGTTCGCTACGCCACGTATGTAATAAATATAATGGTCTATTTGTGAATATGGGATATAGCAAATCTGTACCACGAAGACAGCGCCACCGTACTGTTAATATTTGTAGATACTTACTGAAAGAAATATTACATATTGATTACAAAGCTAAATTTGTGACATTTAATGAGCAAAATCGAATTCTCACTAAGTTAAAAACTGACCAATCAACTCAAACATGTAACATACCTGGCGACGTTGTTATTGCTGCCTGTGACAAATCCACGCAAACTAGTGACATTCCTGATGACAATATTATTGACTGCGACTTGTCTATGTGTATGGACCAAGTGCCTAAAGCTGGTAGTAGCAATTGTTTTCGTCTATAAATACATAAATATCTTCCATCAAAATGTTAATGGCTTGATTGGTAAGTCGGACCTACTTACTCTCCATTTAGAAGAATTATGGGACAAGGGACAAAGCATTGACTTATTATGTATCACTGAACACAATATGGTGAATGGAGATCAGTTCCATCTATCTATCCCTAACTACGAATTAGCTGCGTTCTCAATGCGGAATACTAGGCATGGTGGTTCTTGCATCCTTATAAATCGTATGCATAAGTATAAAAACATTGATTTAAGTAAATTCTGTGTGGCTAACGTTTTTGAATGCTGTGCAATTGAATTAGTAATACATAATTTAATAGTGATTTGCATCTACAGACCTCCCAAAGTAAAGAATGTCTGTTTAGAACTATTTTTTGCTAACTTGGATGGTGTTTTGCGAATGTGTAGCCTCAGTGATTTAAAAAAAGTGGTTATTTGTGGTGATTTTAACATAGACACTTTGACACAATCAAAACCATCTAATAATTTTCAAACTCTCCTTTTAAACTACGACTTAAAAATTGGAATTCATCAGCCTACACGATTAGCTAGTGGTAAATGCATAGACAATATCGTTCATAATATCAGAGGTAGTAAGTGTGCAGTACTTGATCTTGCGCTATCTGATCATACTGCCCAAGTAATCAAATGCCCTGTGAAGAAAACTTGTTCCATTAAGCATTGGTATGCTCTAAGGCGCGATTATTGCCAAGAAAACTTAACCAAATTCACTGACTCTCTTTATAATCTTAGTTTTAGTGAAGTCTATCTACATGACAACCCTGAGCAAGCATTTAACTGTTTCTATGACCTATTTATGCTTTTTTATGACCTCTGTTTTCCCTTAAGGAAAGTAAGAATCACTCTGCGTAAAAAATCATACTGGATTTCCAAGGGAATTAGGCTCAGTAGTAAGCGTAAAAGAGAAATGTTATGGCAATACAGGCGAGCCCCTACTTCTAAAAATAAACTTTTATTAAAGCAATATACTGCTCGTTTAAAGAAAATAATAACATTGACCCAAAAATCTCAAAACGACTTTCACATAAATTCGGCCAGGAATAAATCTAAAGCGACTTGGGGCATTATCAATAAAAATAAGATTAATTATCCTAAAGAAAATATACCTGAATATGTAACAGTAAATGATAACAAAATACATAATCCTCGACTAATTGCACAGGCTTTCAATGACTATTTTGTAGACGAAATTCAATCGAATAATTCTGCTCCTTCTTATACTAATATTGAGTCTAATTGTAACTCCATATTTATTCCTCCTACAGTACCAGCAGACATAGTGGCTATAATTCGCTCTTTGAATAATACCAATAGCCATGGATATGATGGCATCATTACAAAAGTGGTCAAACATGTAGCACCATTAATAGGACCTGCTATGAGTTATATCATCAATCTTTGCATTGAATATGGCCAGTTCCCGGACAAATTAAAAATCACTGTTATTAAACCGATTCATAAAAAAGATGATAAAAGTATCATGGGTAATTATAGACCGATAGCACTTATTCCTATTTTTTCCAAAATTATAGAAAAGGTGATATACAATAGCCTTTCGTCGTTTTTTGAAAAGCATGATCTCATAGCCAGAGAACAATTTGGATTCAGGAAAGGTAAATCCATTAATATGGCGATTTATGACGTGATCAATAAAATTGTTTCTAGTGTTGATACTAGATCTCCAGTGGCGGCCTTGTTTATGGATATGTCTAAAGCGTTCGACCATGTAGATCATGGTATACTGCTAAGCAAATTGGAGCGTTATGGGATTAGAGGAACTGCATTAAACTTATTACAATCTTATCTTTCTAATCGCACTCAAATCACAGCGCTTGATAGGCTATGTGTGAGCTCGAAAGTTGTAAGAACATACATGTCACGTCCTAGGAAAACAACTTATGGTGTTCCCCAAGGTAGCATTCTTGGCCCTCCATTATTTAACGTTTACATAAATGATATGCCTAAGGCCAGTAAGCACCAGATGGTTTTATTTGCTGACGACAGCACTATTTTATTCTCTAGTAATGACATTAATATTCTTGAAAATGACATAAATGACGATCTTAAAAATATAATAAATTGGTTAATTAATAATAATCTAAAAATAAATCTTAACAAAACTAAAATAATGACATTTAATCAAAGAACAAATAAACCGAAACTGAATATAAAATATGGTAGCGTAGCAATCCATGAAAGTGATATCACGAAATTTCTGGGCCTTCACATAGATAGTCATCTGACTTGGAAACATCATATCGACGCTTTGTCTAAGAAGCTTAGTCAATTTGCGTATGCTCTGTACAGGCTATCGAAAAAGGTTAACTGCAATACAGTACAAATAGCTTATAATGCTTATGTGGCTTCTAGCATTAGGTACGGAATCATTTTCTGGGGCAACTCCACTGACAGAGACATTGCTTTTAAAGCTCAGAAGAAATGTTTGCGATCGTTTACCAAATTACAATCGATTGATAGTTGTAAACCATTGTTTAAGGAACTTAGTTTGCTCACTCTACCGTCTATGTACATATATGAAATGGGAGTGTTTGTTCGCTGTAACCTGCATTTATTTGAAAAACTGCGCTCTCGCCGTTATCAAAATACCATTCATGTTGCCTCTCATAAAACCGCATTTTTCGGCAAAAGTGTGCTAGGTATGGCCCCAAAAATATATAATAGTATACCCGCAGCTATTCGAAATAAAGAGTGTCTAGGGTCCTTTAAGAGGTATTTGTTTAAATTCCTTTTAGATAGATGCTACTACTCCATCACTGAGTTTACTACCGATAAACAGAGGTATGACGATTCCGACCTGCTAATTAAGCATTTATGATTTTATTTACTTATGATTTTATTTGTTAATTATCTATGAATTCCTGACATATTTTAAATTTAATTATTATTTCTTATTGTAATCTATTGACATGCCACTTTAATTGTAATTGCTTCTGTTAATTTTGTACGCCATATATATTGGCAAGCATAGTGCACATACTAAGACAACAAAATATCTGTAACCATACCTATGTTAACAAAATAAATGATTGATTGATTGATTGATTGATTGATTGATTGATTATATTTACCACTTTTTCCAACAATTGTTTAAATAAAATTGTTAAATTGTAATTGAAGAAGAATTTTGGGACTCAATTTGTGCACGTTTTCTGATCTATTTGTTTACATTTTCATAAGATACTTTTTGAACAGACTATAGGCATAGATCTAGGATTAATTCTAGGTTCAAAGCTAGGATAGACAGTTTTAAAGCTAGACCAGTCTGTGGTGCAAGTAGAGGCTATAGTTGATAGTTAGTGTTGATATTGGCCGGGTAAACTAAAAATAGTTACGGGAAATTAACAGCTTTACCGTAAAAACAGAGTGAAGTATATAAATATAACTCAATAAATAAGTGGTTTTTTAACTTGTAAATTACCCGAATTATTAACACTAACCTTAGTTTTAACACAAGTTGTCATGTTTTCTAACAGATACATGATAATTATTATAATCTACATATATTCTGCTTAGCATACATTGTTTAAGCGTGAAGACATGCATGAAGTATAGAAATGTGTATGACAGTAAAATAAACAAATTTTAGGTCACGAAGGGTTAAAAAAATAAAAATTTTATTGCTAAAAAGATTACAGAGGTTTTACATTGGCCCCAAACTAGGTAAGCCTGTATCTTGGGCACCAATATGAAGGGTATTACCATTTACAAAGAAAGAAAATTCACACAAAAACTACAAAAAAAAAAACTTGAAATAGTATTGTATTTGAATTTGATTAAGTCCCATGTAATAGGGGGCGAAAATATATGCTCATAATATAAGGCTGATATAGCGAGTCTTTGCTACGATTAAATCTTGTTTTGTTTAGGGGAAAAATGGATGGCTTGCAATTTATTTTACTGTTCACAAGTTTGGAAATGTAAAGAAAACACTGTTGCATGACTAATAGTGTCATTTGAAGCTTTATAAGTGTTATATTTTCTACTCTAAATATTTTAATTATGTAACATCTACAGTCTACACATTGAATATTACTTTTACGGATTATTTTCCGAATTACCGTCTTTTCTAAAATTTTACGGGTATTTTGAACAATTATGCGGTCAAATCGCAGAATAACCGGTAAAAGTAATTTATTTTTAAAATATAATTATTCTAACCTTGAGTTTGGCTTCCAGAGTGTTTGTATATTTGTGTTCGTAATCTTATAAACTATAATATATAGGTATATATAATTTAAATAGTAGGCACATATCATAAGTTGTGAAGGCACTTTGAAAAAGTAGTTTTTTTTTGTATATAAAAGTATTAAATAGTTTAATAATCATCTGTTTGTGTCCGATGGCAGCGTGGAAAGCAAAAGTTTGGAGTTAATAATTTAGAAAGTAAAAGTGTTAGAATTGCTGTGTTGTTGAATCAAAATGGACGTTGTTTTTGGTGGTGAAACTGTCTGGATTTATTATATTTGACATTTTAAATTGAAAATCCTTTGTGGTAAACTAATCACGAATTTTATAGTCTTATTTAAGTGTTCTTAAGTCTTATAATATCTTCTTTAAAACTAAGGGCGGCAAGTTTCATTATATTATTGTTAGCCAGTAACTGCTTTTTTAAATTTGATCCACATCTGTATGTGGATCAAATTTAAAAAAGCAGTTACTAAAGGAAAGGGTTAAAAAAGGAAAAAGGAATTTATTCTATTTATTCTGATGCACAAATAAAAATTTAATAAGTCTAAGGACCAAGTATTCTCTTGCATAATAATAATTTATCCAATCAAAATGATTATGTACCTTTAAAGCGAAAGTTTCTCCTTAAAGGTAAGCGTCCACAGTTTCGCATCGGACGCTACGGACGCATCGCACGTAGCGGATTTTAGTATTCTTTGTATAGAAAGTAACACAAGTGCGTCCACTGATCCGCATCGTACGGATCGCAATAATCTGCTCATCGGCAAAGGATCTGTTTGATGCGATGCGTCCGATGCGTGCGATGCGGAACTGTGGACGCTTACCTTTAAACATCGGCAGTTTTTAAGTCAATCTTCATAAAATCAACAGGTATCATAACTATCTTCCTATCAGTTGCAACACCAAAAGATAACTAAAAAAAATGACCAAAATCTTGAAAAATCACTTACCGAGTAGTAAATCCTTCATAATTCTGTTTGGGTTCTTCCTGTGGTCTGAAACTCGAGAACGTTGGACTTTGAACCGTATACTGCTTCTCGTCTCTATACTGGTTATAACCAGAATTCTGACTGTACGATGACTGGTTCAGAGACGACTGGTTCAAAGTCGAATGGTTCTGAGATGATTGGTTCAAAGTCGACTGGTTCTGAGATGACTGATTCAAAGTTGACAAATTGTTAAAGTTTTCCGGTCTTGCAGGTACCGTCGGACTTTTAGGGGTTGTATATCCGTATCCGGGTGAAACAGGGCTCTTTGCAGTTTGCCCGGGCGTTCCGTGTATAGACTGGTTGAGGTGGGAAATGTGTGTGCTTATGTTGGTACTGTTGTGTGTTGTTTGTGTCGTGTTGTGTGGGGAGAAGGTGCTGTTGGGGCTGTACGTTGTGTTCGCGAAACTGCTGTTTGGGGTTTTGAATCTGTGGAAAGTGAGATAAAATTATTATTATTTACTTCAGGAAACCTAATGGTTGACTGGCAGAAAATGCCTTGTAGCATGAAATCTGCTGCATAAAAAATATTTTGAAGACGTTGGGTTCTTTTGTAGCGGTATATACAACGCCACATGAGAACAACGCGTCATACTGACGTCACGCAAAAATCCTGCATCTCGCAAGCAGAGTTTACAACCCAGTTACTGGGTAATACAATAACCATTGGCAAGATTGGTTGTTAAACTTTCGGGCTTCTGGCTCCCATACAAACGTGTTTATTTTTCGGTGTTTTTGCCTTGTGGTACGGAATCCTTCGTGTGCGAGTCCGACTCGCACTTGGCCAGTTTTTTCTTATTGTTTCTGAACCTTTGTGCCAATTTTTTTTTTCTATCCAGGTCAGTGTTTATGCTTACCGGTGCTGCTGCTGCGACGCGTCACTAGTATATCCCAGCTGCACATCTGTGTCCGTGTCGTCTCCCGACGTCTCTCCCGCGCGTATCTTGTACTTCGCTTGTCTGATGGCAGTGAGTCGGCCTCGAGCTTCCTCTAACTCCTTCTCTATGCGAAGGACTTCGGACCTGGTGAGAGAAATTTTAGTAAGATATTTTGAAAAGTTAAAACCTCGTTTCTTTTAAAGAAGTGTTGAGTTAAACCGGCAAATTCGTATTATTTTATTTCACATGAATCTATATGAGCATTTATGAAACGTCAGAAGCTCGGTGCACGGTTCAAATCAGTCGTTTCCTATGAAGAAAACCCGGCAAGAAAACCTGTGGTTACTGTTTTAAAATTTCTTGTCCTTCCCATGTTGTGGAAGGCCTGTCCCTTATGGATAGGCCTTACAAAACATGGACCAATGACTTGGTGAAGGTCGCAAAAACCAGCTGGATGCGAGAACCACAGGCCCGGTCAATGTCGCGACGCACCTGGCGTCGATCTCCTGCGCGATGCCGCCCACCATGCGCCGGTTGAGCACCAGACTGCGCTCCTCCTCCGTCTGGATGGCGTCGCGCGCCGCGCGCACCAGGTTGTCGGTGGAGCGGATGACCTCGGCGCCGGCCGACTGCAGGCGGCGGGTTGATTCCGATGATGGGTCGGCTTTCACCTGGGGAGAATGGTACATACACATTGAAATCAAGATGCAACTCTACAAGGATGAAAAGCCTAGGCGACAAAAATACAACGACTACGTGACAAAAATTGGGACAAACGCCATCTTGCATTTTCAATACAATTTTATAAATGTGATTGCTGTGAAGCACTGCTTATAATTAAACACTCTTTATTCTACAAATAACAACTTTTGAGAGTTACATAGGGTGCTACAACAATGGGTAGTCTTATCGCTAAAAGCGATTTTTTACAAACAAAAAATCCTAACCGAAAATTGTTTACTCAAATTAGGGGGTCAATTAACAGCTGCGCGGGTAGATTAACCAAAGTTAAGATACGCTTGCCGCGGCCACTCCGTGGATGGGTGTATGTTCGTAAATGTGAACAAACGTTCCATATGAACCTTATTCGTATGCAAATAATATTCATATTAGTTTGAAACGGTAACTAAACTTGGCTTATAAGTAAAGTTGAAGCAAGATTTGTGAATTCAGCCCTAAGTAATTCTAGTCTAAGTATATCATACCTTGCAAGCCACCAGCAGCTGCGCTGTGGACGAGGCCACCTGCCTGGCGCTGGAGATGAGCCTCTCCTCGGAGCCAGCTCCCTGCACTAAAGCATTGGCAGCTTCCACCAAGGAGTGTGCTGCAGCGGCCACGAGCCTGGCTGCGGAGATCAGACCCTCGGACCACTGCCCGTCGTCTGATGATGAGGTGGGGCGGCGGGCTACTTTGCCCTGGGAAGAAAAAGGTAAGATTAAAAAATATACTACCGTTATAGATCTGTATGTATGTCTGTATTTACGCATATTATCTGTATAATAAGGAGAAATTTTGTTACGTTATTAATTATCATTATTCGTACAATTTCGGTAGGTATTCACATTATACAACATTATGCAAATAATATGCTAATAAATTAGTTCTGAGTTTATTGCTACATCTGTTTCAGGTCTCTAAGACTTCCTTTTTTTTTTTATAAATTTTAATAAGGTGTTTACGACTTAAAAAAAATAAAATCAAAAGGCCTTTACTTCACCGTTTTTAAATTAATTTTAAAAAGGTCTTTATGACTTTCCTTTTTTTTACAATAAATTTTTAAAAGATGTTTAAGACCTTTTTTATTTTTCTTTCAAAAAGTCTTTACTTCCCCCTGTTTTTAAATTAATTTTAAAAAGCTCTTTACGACTTTATCAGTATCATCTTTATCAGAATATTATTGTAAACCAACCTGATCAATAAGCTCCCTCTGTGCGGCTGACGCAGCCCTCACAAGCGCTGACGTGGCCGTGATGATGGACTTCGCAGCCTCCAGGATCATCTCGTCGAAGTTCAGGCTCTCATCCGCCTCCTGCAGACAAGGGGAGGGAAGGTTTGAGAATCATATTATGATGATAGTACATACAAGTACATAAGATAAATATAATAAAATATGAAAAAAACAACACAATAAGATATTAGATATCAGTGTCAAAGATAAAAAAACAAAATTTGTCCTTTTATCTCACTATTCACACTCTAATACTATAAAGGCGAAAGTTTGTGAGTGTGTTTATATGTTTGTTACTTCTTCACGCTCAAACGGCTGGACCAATTTTGGTAAAATTTTGTATGGAGGTAGCCGACACCCTGGATTAAAATATAGGCAACTTTTTATCCCGATATTCCCACGAGATCGACATTTACGCGGGTGAAACCGCGGGGCGCAGCTAGTTTAATAATAAAGGGACAAATTTCGTTCATTCGTTTAGTCAGAGTTAACACTCTTGACTACATACACATAAGATAGAATGTATATATAAATGTACATAAGACAAACATTGAAATATATAGATTGAAATATTTATAGACATTACAAGACATAAGTACAATAATGTTACAGGCAAAACCCAATTTTGTATTTTTTTGAGAAAAGAGATAGAATTTACTAACGAATATTTTATGAATAGAATTAAAAGTTTTCTCAATAAATTTCTAACCTAGTGAATAAATCAATATCGAGACAGATTTCGATTCATGAATTTATTATAAAATACAATTTAAACGATTAATCTGGTCAGATATTCATTCAGGTTTAGCCAGTAACACAAAACATACGTAATACAAAAATGTATAGATAACGAACACTAGACACCAAGACAGACAATAGATTTTTAGACAGACAAAAAGAGAAATAAAATATTGCTGAAAGATAATCTTCATACTTCCTCCGTCGCCGCAGTTCAGTAGTTAGTACCGGCATCGATGTGTAATATGTTTGATTCCTGGGTGACGCTAACGATACAACCAAGAATATCAAACATATCTCATCGACACGCGGTAGCCTTCAAGAAGAATGACCTTCTTTTATGTTCTTCTGGATGCTCTGTGAGTAATTCTTCTTTGTGGATCATTTTTTGCTGCATTTTGGTAGACGTTGTTGATGTAGTTAAATTCAATGAAGAAATATTTTAAATAAGAAAAGTACAGACGCCAGAACATCAACCTACTACAATCTGTCATATTTCTTTAACAGATTTTCAACTTTATCGCCAAAGCATAAGGTTCAAAGTTGATTGGAAAAATTTGACAGTTTCGGGTAGCTTGATGTGCTGCCGTCTGTACATATACAGAAATATTCAATAAATCAAGAATATTCATTAGGGCTTATCATGTACGGGGGATATTTGACAAAGATGTTAGACATCTCTAAAATAGTTTAATTTATTTATCTGTACCATAAAATTATCTCTCTCGACATTCGAATAAATTAATCTATAGAAAAATAGCGTAGTATAATTATACATATGGCTCGGCTACACGTAAAAACAATATCCCTCCTGCATGATACTCCCACAAAATTAAATATTTTAGTAATTAATTGGTAAAATACAGTCAGGGAAACTATTAGTAAGCGAATTGACACCCTTCGTTTATGTACCGAGTTATAGCATTGCATACAATTGTCAAAGATTTGTGTATTGAATATACGGAGAGTTTCAATTGGTAGTTAAACTGCTTAACAATAAAGTTCCCTGACTTTATTGTTGTACAGTCAACAAAAGAGATAAGTATGCAGGATCGTCGGATATAGTTGAAGTTTAGTAAGAAACCGATGGATGCTGTCGACTGAAATTTAATTTGATAAATGAGCTGTTTGTTTTCTATTTATAACATTAAATTTAATTCGAGAACATCCATCGTTTCTTACTAAACTCCGGCGATCCTGCATACTTATCTCTTTAGTTGACTGTACATTACAGGTGCAACAACGCCCCACTGACCTGCACTTTAACGCTCTTCCTAGGTCTGAGCGACTCCAGTTTCTTGGCGGCCGCGTCGATGGATGCGGCCGCGCCCAGCAGCTCGTTCTCAGCTATCACTGTGGGATCGTCCGGGTCCACCCAGTCAGAACCTAGTGGGAACAAGAGGTAGTTGCTTTTAACTTGGGTTTCGTTTCTTGTCTGTTCATGAAGAGGTATTGCAGTGTTATTGACTACAAACTAGTAGATATAATATGGTTGTTTACTGTAAAAGTTTCGTCAATTAATAAAAATGGCTCCGTTTAAATTACAAGAAGAACCTTCGTCGATGAAGGTTTATGCCCAGCAGTGGACGTCTTTCAGTTGTAATTATGATGAAGATGTAGTCTTTAGTACTTTACCTTTGAGTAGCTCAGCAATGGCGATGATATCAGCAGTGGTGTGCGCCACGTGGCGCGACAGCTCGGGCAGCTGCTGGCGCGCCGTGACGTCACCGCCGCAGCCCGCCAGCACGCCCTGCAGCAGCGCGCGGTAGGCCAGCGCGGCGGCGCGGCCCGCCTCGAGGGTGCGCCTCTGCAGCTCCGCGGAGTCGGCGGAGTGCGCTGCTCCCTGTACGGAGAACATTTTAGATAAGTATATTATTCCGATATATTTCTTATGGAGAAACAAATAGCTTGCCAAATGTGACCTATGAATTCAAAATTTATTTATTTGCAATAGCATGTATTATTTATTTATTTGTATTATTTAATACATAACTATTCTATACATTTATGTGCTTGAAGTATTAAATAAATAAATATTCTGCAAGAAACGCTATAATAAACCTATTTAAAATTTATTTATGTCTCTTTCATCTTCATATGATTGACATAAATATTACGACGTCATACATACATTTAGCATTAAAGTGCTTCGTTATTTATTATGCAAGCGTTTTTATTATGAAAATGTTTACTCATAATCTATTAAGACATTTGAAGGAATGATCCTTATTAGGAACCTGTTTCAGGTGTTGATTTTACGGCCCACTCTCTCACAGAGACGGTGCCCGAGTCCCAGCAGTGGGAACATGTCACTTACCTTGCACACGACCAGCAGGTCCACCACAGTCTTGCGGCCCAGGTTGGCGGCGGCCGTGAGCTGGTCCTGCTTGTTGGCGTTGCCGGCCGACACGGCGCGCGCCGTCGCCACCGTCATCTGTCGCGTCACGCGGATCAGCTCCTCCGGGGTGGCGGCCGACTTGGGGGCCGAGGGCGACATGAGGACCTGGAGAACGTTAGTGACACATTACATCTTACACGATGGAATAGACAGAGGTTTGTAATACACCCACATTTCATTTTTTTGTACAAAGCATTATGAACTTTATATCAATAGTGTAACGCACAAATTAGATACACCCATACGCACAGGTCGCGCATCCACATCGCAGTAACAAACACTGTATCTAGTTTGTACGTTAGACGATTGACATAAAGTTCATATTGCTATTACGAAAACTCGATTCCACTCCGTTCCGCCGGCGGTGTAAATTGAGCCTTAGAGTGACAGAGGCTACATATTTTTTCCCGAAAAATGCATGTAATTTCTTTTGGATAGTCTACCACGGAAGCAAAGCCGCGGGTAAAAATCTAGCTTATTTATATAGACCATTGATTGAAAGATGAAATCTAAATATATAAAATTCAAAGTCCTGACTGACTGACTGATATATCAACGCACAGCCTAAACCGCTGGTCCTAGAGACATGAAATTTGGAGAGTGTGGTCTTTGTGAAGAGTAGGTATCCTCAAAGAAAGGGTTTTTCGAAATTCCACCCCTAAGAGGGTGAAATTTCACGCGAACGAAGTCGCGGGCATAAGCTAGTCGATGAATAAATACACAAAATATAAACAAGTTCTATTCTTACCTCTATCTCCTGCGAGATAGCTTCAATGGTAGACTCCAGCGCCCTCGTGCCGCGCGTATGTTCATCCTCCACAGCCTTCACGGTCTTCAGCAGGGATGTCACGTTGGTCACCATCACCTAACGGATACATACTGTTACTGAGGGAACTCTGTGTGGGATAGGTGGTTCTCTGATCAATGTTATAAGAACAGTCGTGAAAACAAATGAAGTTCTGATGTGGAGTTTCTTGCCCATTCTTCTCCATACTAAACTACCTTTTGGAAGGGGCGACTAGAATCAATTCTATTTTCTTGTAAATGTTGACGTTTTATGTGCCTATTTGAAATAAATGATTTGACTTGGAACCGACTTTCCAAATGCCAATACACGTTAGACAACTATCAACTTTAATCATATATGAATTAAATTGATTTCAAAGTGACAAGTAGTGTGGAAGTGTTCTGAAAAAGCTGAAATATCTCATGTACAGATATCGGGAGGTAAGGCAGAGCAGACTAGCAATATAAATTGAAGTTTTCATCAAACCCAAAGGGTAAAAACGGGACCCTATTACTAAGACTCCACTTTCTGTCTGTCACCAGGCTGTATCTCATGAACCGTGATACCTAGACAGTTGAAAACTTCACAGCTGATGTATTTCTGTTGCCGCTATAACAACAAATACTAAAAACAGAAAAAAAAAAACACGTTTATTGTATGGGAGCCCTCCTTAAATATTTACTTTAAATATTTAAGGGGGGCTCCCATACAATAAACGTGTTTTTTTTTCGGCGTTTTTGTCTTGTGGTACGGGTGTCAGTTTTTTTTAAAATAGATACATAGATACGATTTGTGAGCTCCTAAATGAATTATCTAATGAATTTCAGTTTGATTTTTCGGCTTACAAACTGGTGTAGTTACGATAAAAACCCTAATTGAATGCTTTTTGTAAGTAAAATATACCTAAACTCAAGCATTCTTCCCCTGTGGGTAGACGGAAACTACAAAACGCTACCAGGTGTGCAATTCTGTTAAAATCTCACCGTGAAAACTTAGGTGAAGTGACCGTGGAGTGAGCTGTCAATAGTGTCAATTCCTAGCAAAAACAAACTCTACTACTATTTTTACAGAATCGACCGGCTGATACGTTTCTTACATACTCCTTTTGCTTCGTAAATATGACTGTTCTTAAAAGAATGATCAGAAAATCACCAAAACATCCCAACTGAATTATCATGTATCATAATAAATTATTAAACAACAACAATGTTTTAATAAAATTAAACTAAAAACATGAATTTAAAGCTTTGGGTTGCCAACTAGAAATTAGGATTTTTTAATACGAAATATTAAAAAAAATGAGAAAACCCGTTAGCTAAACGACATAAGCGCCATGCTATAGCTGTAACCCATAAGCTTTCAAAAAAACACCATAAATATATTAGAAAATAATCTTTAAAAAAATACATACATAATTTATATAAGGGTAGGACCAGAAAAGCGTAACGCAGTGTAATTTACGCCGCTCAAAATGAGCAACCGAAATTACGCCGCCGAAAATGAGTTATCGAAACTACGTCGCAAAAAATCAGTCTTGAAAAAATTTCGGCTTATTTTGAGCGCAGTATTTTACGCCCTGATCCCAGCCTTTTCATAGATATTTGCTTGTCAATATTGGACCGTATGGCAGCTGATATGAAAGCTTGTGGTTTGTGTTATAGACAGATGACAAGCAGGCGTCCTCTTGAACCGGACACCATGAGTTGATGGCTACCATGACATGATTCCTATGGGAAATGTGTTTAGGAGACGACTTCTTCGAAAACGACCTCAGAAAAAAAAACCCTTAAAATATCTTTCGAATGATGGTTGACCTTATATACAAAAAGCTATTAAATGTATGAACTAATTGAATAGTCGATATAAATATTTAAAAAATACACCTTTTAAACTTAATCCTTCTTTTTTCTTCTTAATCGGCTTTATACTCGATATCAAAGCTACAATATTGTTTTAATTCTAGTTTTTCTAGACCACATTTTTACTATTTTATTGAAGTAAATAATATATTTAAGTACTAATATATTCATTCTAGGCCTGTATTTTCCCACTGCTGGGTAAAGGCCTATATTCTTCGTCTCTAAGGATATTTCAATTTCTTAAGAGGCTACGAATTGCAGTTGTATCTAACACACTTCCAAATTCAATGCTAGGAAAAAGATACACAGACATCATCTGCCTAGCCTTTTCCCAACTATGTTGGGGTCGGCTTGCAGTCTAACCGGATGCAGTTACACAGACATATATTGTCAACATGGAGTTCTGAAATAAATAGATGTACAAAGCTAGGACACTGGTCAGGGTCATGCCACACTGAGACATAAAAACTAAACACATTTCGAACAAGTGTGACGATGAGAATGACGGAAGCGAGTTAGTTTGTGCGGCGACCGGTTTTTGCAGCATTTACTTTCCTATAACATAATTAGCATATAATGTTCCCACTCAGACCTCTTTTCTGTGGGACAAAGAGGACTGTAGTTCACTACGCGTACACAGTGCGGGGCGGGGTGGATACTTCGGACCAAATCATCTATTTTGCATAAATATGTGAAAATGGGTGTAATTAAAACACCTTTTTAAATTTACCAATGTATTCAAACAGTGGCGCCGATTCCCTTGTTCACAAACTAAACTAAATTGAAGTTCAGTGCATCTTTTTCTTTAAATTTCATTATGAAAAGGACAGAAGATAAAATAATCTTAGTTTAGTCCTGTCAAATTAGTCAGCGCCTGACGTAAATAAACGTATTTTTAGTAGTAAATTTTTAATCACGTCTAAACTTGTCTATAGAGTATCTTAATTTAACAGGACTAAATTAATATTTGTCTTCTGTCCTTTTCTTAATCAATCAATCAATCAGTTTATTTGTAATGAAAGAAAAAGATGCACTGAACTTAAATTTAGTTTAGTTTGTGAACAAGGGAATCAGCACCAATAATGAATTAGATTATGATTTAAAATTTAGATGGTAAATGAGAGGTATTTATTGTCAGAATATTTTTTGTTTTGACAATAGAGTTTTAAATAGTATGAAGCGACTATTGTGTAAAAAAAAAGAGATAATGTGAAGTAAGCTGTAAAAAGGGCTTACTTCATCATTTATGATAAGATTTCTTCGGTTATGGTATTTTTAATGATGACATGTCTTAACACCCCTATACCAACCCAAAAAAAAACAATATAAAAAGCTTTACAACAGCGTGCAAAATAAGATCACAGTGCAAAACCGACCGCCACACGACAATGACTTGAGAACCAATGAGAAGCCTCCACACCATGCTCGGCGTGCGCAGTAGCGATCAAATTCAATAATATCTGACCGATTCATCGTCGTTCCTCGTCACAGCCTCAGTCTCCTTAAACCGATCATTCCTGATCTCGTTTAACATCCGAAGTTGTTCTTCCATTCTTGAATTCGGTCTCGATCGGGACTGACTACGCATCAGAGAGCGAATCCTCTCTATATCTTCATAACTCTCAGTTTTATCAAGTATTCTTTCGTAAACATTCCACCAGTTGTCGATAGAGCCGAATTGTTGCTCGCGACTTTTGAGTACGTCTTCGTAAATGGTCCACCAATTGTTTGCGTAGTATTGCAGAGGGTAGGTGCGAGTGAGGTCTAAAATTTCGGGGCTATTTTGCGAGTTTTCCGGGTTAGATCTTGTTGATTTTATTGTATCCGTATTGTAGGTTATATGGTGGTTGATATTCCGGTGTAAACTGTTCGTTGAGTACACATTTGTTGTAGTAACTTTTCTGTTAATATCTTGACGATTTTCGGGGATTATATTTTCTTTATCCCTGGATTCTTTTTTGTATTTTCTGATAATTTCTTTGTAATATCTTTCGAGTAGGCACAGTTCCTCGTAAGTATATTTGCTTGTATCAATTTGAGAGTAGACGTTCAGTATTTCTTGGACGTCGACTTTTTTTCTGCGATCGATTTTAATGTTCGACAGAGCTTTTAGCTGTTCGATGAGAGGATCAAATCCTTTATAGATAAAGTCCTTTTTAGCGAATTCGATGAGTTTTAAAACCATATCTTCGTATTTTTTGTTATATTCCAAGTCCTGGTTATCAGCTTTGGACTTGTCGACTTCTTCGATGAAATTCTGTAGAGTATGTTTCTCGTTCTCAAATCTATCGAGTTGAGCTTGAAACTCGCCGAGAACTAGTTCATGTCCGCTGAATCGCTCCAACTCTCGTCTAGTTTCATCCATTTTGTCTAGATTTCTCTTGGCTAGAGCTTTCCACCATTCTGTGTCATCCTTGAACATATTCCAGAATTCCATTCTCACTTTTCTCGTCATTGTGTTGACGTCTGAAACGTCTTTTGTCTTTACCTCGGGTTTGACGACAATTTCTATGGTTTCCTCTTTCTGCCTCTCTTCTGGGCTAAGCATTTGTTTGATAGCCTCTGTCGCTTCAGGAGATGTGGTCTGAATATCCAAGCTTACTGGTCTGACTTTTTTGAGTGTAAAAACAGGACTTTTTAATTTAACATCTTCTAACTTTGGCTTTTTCTGAGGCACAGTTTCGATTTTGACTTCAGTTTTGACGTTTATCTCTATTTCAGTGTCAATGTTCTCAATGACAGCTGATAATCGTTTCATTTCCGTATCCAAATCATTGTTAGCTTTCAATCTTTGTATCTTGTCTATTTTACGTTTATTTTCGACTCTATCGCCAATATCTTGTACAAGATCTGCTAGTTTTTTGACCTCTCCTAAGAGAATGTTCTCACCGTATTTAAGTACCCTCCAATCCATATCCAGCAAGCTATTGGTAGCAGCCAGATTGTACCTTTCATTTAAATCATCATTCTTATGGCTCCTAACAGGCGGTATAGTCATCAAATTCTCAATATACGTGATAACCTCTTCGCAATTATCATGGAAGATACTCGGGGAGACGTCATCGTCTTGGCTTGAGTAGTCGAGGAGTTTGACCAGTTCATCTTCTTGGTCTGATTGGAATAAGTCGGTTTCGGAGTCAGCCGAGTTATACTCGCTTCGCAAGAGGGCGGAGCGCCTGTTGGGGCGGGGAATGGTGCTGGTTTTGAGGGGGAGGCTCCAACGACGAGTGGCATCCGACAGCCGCTAAAGAAAATACCAGCTCAGTCCAATATTGACAGACGAACACAATGTGGCGGTAAACCGAGTGGCGGCAATATAGCCAGGTGGAGGGTATATTGCCGCGTTACCATAGACAACAACACAAATGTCATGGAATGGAACTGTTCCTTTATTTTATTTATAGATGTTTTTAACGGTTTTTAGGTATCACATTGCACCAAAAAAATATTGCAGCACTTGTACAATACTTTCTAAGTTTTGGACTAAAATGAATCGAGAAGCAAATAAAGGGATAAGAGTAATAAAGAAAACGCTTTTAATTTACTTAAAACAAGTCTTCACAAGTGACGCAATAGATTTTTGAAACAGTGCATGTCATTTGAACGACTAAATTTTGCATTTATTTTGCGCGTTGCCAAAAATAATGTTAAATACAAAGAAAAATGTTAAAAAACAGTTGGTCAAGTCTTTAAAAGAATTTTGCCTGTTTCCCTTGATATTAATTAAAAATTTAGTTTTTCGTTTGATAATTTGCCAAATTAGACCAAAAAGAAAACTTAATTTACAAGTCTACTAGTACTACTTAAGCGACGATTAACTGCAAAAAACATGGAGTGTCGTTTCTATTTACAATAATAACAACAATAAAATTAAAAAGTAAAACTGCTGTCAGACATTATTCTGGCAAAAATTAAAATATTGAATTAATTGAAATATAATAAGCGTGTACTTTAACATAATTATAAACAAAAACAATAAAAAATAAGCTGTTCCCTATATTTATGTTCGTTTAGCTCGTCAAAATGTAGGGAACAGGAGATTTTTTTTTGCGATTACAGTTTTGAACCCATAGTAACAGTTGTTCATAATGATGAGTACAATGACTTCTTAAGAGGTTGTTAATGTTTTACCAATAACCCTGTATATTTTTTAAATATTAATATTGTAATAATTGCCAGGAATATCCGCTGTGATTATGATGAGCCGGGCTGCTACACAATCCCCCTACCTTAGCGGCGTGCTTGAGGCGGTGCATGTCGGGATGCGCCACGTGCTTCCCGCTGGCGGCCGTGGTGGCGGCGGCCAGGTCCCGCAGCGCCGCGCCCACGTCCCGCGCCGCGTGCAGCAGCAGCACCTGCGGCTCCGGGCTGCCCGAGCCCAGCGACATGGCGCCCAGCTTCACCACCTCGCACAGCTGGACTGGGGGGAGACACAACTTTACACACGAGGAAGCAGAAGAATCTATTTCAAGTGGCTGGAACGCATATCCACGCGAGTCACATAGATTGTTGTTTGTCATTGTATTGTGGCATTTAAAAAGTGTCAAAATGTCATTACAGAAGAGCTATTCCAATCTAGACGCAATCTCACGTCGTAGTCGCAAAACTTTATGCACAAGTAAAAATAAACGTACAAAGTGTCAGCATCGAGGAGGGGCCCCATAGGGCCGAAGCCTGCCGGGTCAGCGGGATTGTCCGAAAGGGTTACTGCTGGCCCGGAACATAAAGGGCTAAGGAAGGACTTAATGCCTTACAAGTTGTTTACATATTTGAAAACCAAAATTCAAACGTAATGTAGTTAATGGTATAGAGGTATGGGGAACAGGGTGTAAAATTCACTCATCCTCCACAGAAAAAAGAGGATCCTCCGACCAGACGGGTGTCTCAGATCATCAGGCAGTTGCCAGAAATATATGGGCGATGATTCATGTCGGGCCATTGTATATAATTATGCTAGTTGCGCGGTAAACTCTGCTTGCGAGATGTAGGATTTTGCGTGACGTCAGTATTCGCAGTTACAGTATTCGCCTCTGGCGTTGTAAATACAGCTACAATGGTATTATTTATTCGATATATCACTAAAATAATGTATTCCTTGATTTGAATTTTGACGTGGAGCTGCGGACACCAGCCCGCCTGACCATTACCATGTAGTCCTCAAAAGGATAGGCAGAGGTTTTAGTGTTGCTAACTTACCAATAGTGCTAACAGCACTCTGGGCAGCGGTGGCCAGTTGTTCCTGTGTGCCGGCCGCTCCGCCCACCAAGGTCTTGGTGTCTTCCACCAGGGTCTTAGCTGTTTTGAGGATATTCTCGCGATGGTCAGAGAATGTGTCTGTTTCTTTCTCGGAGTGCAGGGTTCCTGGGGAATGAGACAAAAGATTGGTGAAACTGTGTCTTTTTGTTGCGATTTTGAGAGGTTAGATCTATGGAATCGTAAAATTGTTCTCGTTAAATGCTATTAAAACTAAAATAAAATGGAATGGACTGAAATAAAACGGTAAAAATGATACTTTGAATTACTGTGGAAGGCTTTTGAAACCCCTTTCTTGTCATATAACCTGTCATGACATGTCGTACTGAGATGACTATTATAGAGGTATGAGGAACAGGGTGTAAAGTTCACTCATACTCTATAGAAAAGGGAGGATCCTCCGACCAGACGGGTGTTGTGTCTGGCGGGCAACTGCCCGGTGATTCATGTCGGGCCGTTGCATCTATGCTAGTTGCGCGGTAAACTCTGCTTGCGCGATGCAGGATTTTGCGTGACGTCAGTATGACGCGTTGTTCGCATGTGGCGTTGTAGATACCGCTACAACTATGAATAGACATCTAACCAAGAAAGACGACATGTTGCGCAGATCACTAATAAATTGGGATAAGCGCAGGACGACGATGACATTGTAAGTGTTCCTCACCAGCGCTCGCGAACAGTATGGTGGTGTCGAGGTCGCCGATGATGGCGGCGATGGTGGCGGCGGCGTCGATGCACGCCTGCGTGCCGCGCGAGCCAGCCTGTAGCGCCGACAGCACTGCGATCACCTGCGGGACAGTCATATGGGTAACATTTCAATTTATATGGTGTAATAAACACTACTTCAATAGCGCGAATGTTTAGCAAGGCAGTTTGGTCAGGCCTCCTTCACTCGGCCGTACCTACAGCGATAAATGCCTACACTTTCGCGTGGCGCCGTGGCCACGTTGTGTTTGATCAATTTTGCTCATCGAAGCTTTAAGTTCTATTATGCTATACATTACCCTCTCGTTGACAATCTTGGCGGCGTCTGCGACGGCGCGCTGGTTGGTGGGGATGGCGGACAGGCGACAGTGTCCTCCCGCCTTTATTAGTTCCGCCACTCCTTCGCCCAGCTCAACTACTGCTACACGGATCCTGTAGAAAAGATATAAATTAGGCGATAGTCATAATAATCTTACTTTATCATTATTCGGCCGAAACTGTTGGACATAGGTCTCCCCCAGGCGACGCCACATCGATCAATTGTATAAATAAAGAATTTATTTCTTCGTATTTGTCTCGATTTGATTTCCGTTTGAGCTAGTAAATCCTTACATAGTATAAAACGAAGTCGCTGAAATGTCTGTACGCGCATAACTTCCGAATGACTGCACTAAATTGGATAATTCTTTTTTTGCTGTGTTCGGTATTGCCAGGAGAAGATTTGTATGAAACAAAATTTGGAAATTTGAAAAAAAAAAAATTGCACCCGTGCGAATCTGGGGCGGGCTGCTAGTCTTAATATAAAAAACTGGCCAATTGCGAGTCGGACTCGCACACGAAGGGTTCCGTACCACAAAGCAAAAACGCCGAAAAAAATACGTTTGTTGTATGGGAGCCCCCCCTTAAATATTTATTTTATTCTGTTTTTAGTATCTGTTGTTATAGCGGCAACAGAAATACATCATCTGTGAAAATTTTAACTGTCTAGCTATCACGGTGAGGTACAGTCTGGTGACAGACAGACAGTGGAGTCTTAGTAATAGGGTCCCGTTTTTACCCTTTGGGTACGGAAACCTAAACAGACATGTTTTCACAGATTGCTTTTTATTAGTATTTAAGGCTCTCTTCCTTCACTGGACGTCTTTTATTTCCTGCCTGTATTCGTTTATGCATTAACTTTGTTGTTAACTATAAACACCAACCTGTTAGCGACATCTCCGTTGGGAGTGGTGGCGGAGGCACCGACACTGTCCTGTGCAAGCTGTTCGTATTTCTGACACATCTCGTTACCGAGCTGGACCAGGCGGCTAGCGTCTGTAGCTGACTTCGCAGTCTGTGATATAAAAAGTTATAATTACACATACTAATTAAACATTGTAGGTACCTATCGACTATGTTGTGTGTGAATTTGTAAAGAAAAGTAATTAATTTTTTAAATTTTAGAAAGCGGTATGTCATCATCTGCCTAGCTTTTTCCCAACTATGTTGGGGTCGGCTTTCAGTCTAACCGGATGCAGCTGATTACCAGTATTTTACATGGAGCGACTGCCTATCTGACCTCCACAACCCGGATAATACGATACCCCTTGGTAAGACTGGTTGTCAGATTTTCGGGCTTCTGACTACCCGTAACGACTGCCAAAGATCCACGAATCCTAGGCACGGAGTGGTCTCGGTTTATAAAGATAGTCACCCATCCACAGACCAACCGCGGCAAGCGTAGCTTAACCTGATCGATCGACCTGTGCGGCTGTTATTATTTAGCCACGGGCCCCCTCGTAGAAAGTGGTATTTATAGGAGGCAAATAACAGATGTTTTACATTATATTGAGAATCGCTAATTCTTCTTCAAAACAAGCATACCATCCACCAAAGACTGGTGATGTTTTACTTGAAAACCTGACTTTTTTGTAGCTCTTTCTTTGTTTTAGGTTAAAAACATATTGCAAATGAAGAAAGTATGTTCGCACGTTCTTACGATCATCGCATACTACGTTAATTAAGAGTAAAGGAATCATCCTCTCTTTCATTACATCACCAAACATCTCATAAACAGTACTTTGTAGAACTTATTCAATACAAGGTGGTGAGATAATTTCATAAAATAATAATAATGTTACCATGTCGGTAGCAAGCCTGGAGATCTCCTTGGCAGCGCCGACCATCCTGGTCTGGTAGTCCACGAACGAATCCGTCTCATCGTACGTTCCGATGAGTGACATTCTGTAACAAAAAAAATTGATCATGTTCAGTTATTTTAAAGAGGGGAGGAGATAATAAGAGGTCACTTGAAGTACAATACGACCGACGTCACTTGGCGGGCCTGAACTTTGCGCAGAAGGCTGCGCAGTAAGATTTTTTAGGAACCAAATGGTGACATGAGGCGAGTGCGAGTGAGAGAACATGCGCGAAAGTTCTTAGTGCCTATGTTCAGGCCTGCCAAGTTACGTCGCTCGTATTGTAAGTCTGTGGCAAAATTAAAGCGTTATAGAGAAGATTGCCAACCCGTTTTGCGCAAGCGTGGTGATCGTACCTTCTCTGCATGAGAAGAGGGCTTTGCCCAACAGTGGGACAGTTAGAGGCTGGTATTATTATAAAAGAGAACGCGGTTTCATAAAACCACATGTCATATTTGTGAACCGGTGTCGTCAGGACTGCCTTGATTGTTTTCTTTTTGAATGGTTTTTTTGAAGTGAAAACATCTTTAGGCGCGTTAAACATTTTTTGAAATGAGAAAATCCATTGAACTCGCACCACTGTTACCGTAAGCGACACCGCGCGTGTTTTGTTTATAAGTAATTCAAGTTTTCACTTCTGTCAGCACTCCCGGTGTGCCACTGTTTTTTTCTCAATACTACGATTAACATTTAACATAAGTTTTGTCAGCAGTTAACTCACTATAGGAATCGGTCTCCCAATGATCGCTTATAGAACTTCTAACATGCTATTTTACTTTTATTTACCTAACTTTTAATTTACTTATTAATTTATTAAATTAAGTATTTATGCACTCTCTAGCTCGAAACACAGGTTCAACTTAGTTCAGGCAAATCAGCAACTGTGATTTATTTTAATTATTAGCTGTTGCCCGCGACTTCGTCTGCGATCCAGGATGAAAAGCAGCCTATGTCCTTCTCCAGGTCATGGTCTACCCATGTGCCAACTTTAATCCAAATCCGTTTAGACGTTTTAGCGTGAGAGCGTAACAAACAAGCAAACTTACTTTCGCATTTATAATATTACTAGCAGCGCCCCGCGGTTTCACCCGTATAAGTGTTGATCCCGTGGGAATATCGGGATAAAAACTATCCTATGTCCTTCCCCGGGATGCAATCTATCTCTCTGCCAAATTTTATCGAAATCCGTTCATTGGTTTAGGCGTGAAAAGGTAACATACAGCTATCTGTATGTTACCTTTTCACGCCTAAACCACTGAAAGACCGAAAGTAACTCTGTCTGTCTATACAGACAGAGTTACTTTCGAATTTATAATATTAAGTATGGCAGTATGGATATGGAAAATGCAATAGTTATCACCCCTCTTAGCAGACGGATATCGAGTCGTTAGAATACGAATATTTTAGTAACTTTCCCAGATGAAAGTCAGTCACAAGCAAATAAACAGACGCAGATCGTTGGACATGACCTATATACCGCGCGCGAACTTCTCGCTAATTTACTACATGGAATGGTCAGGGATGCCAAGCATTGTTGACGTACAGACGCCAGCACATCAAACTACTACAATCTGTCAAATTTCTTTAATATATTTTCAACTTTATTGCTAAAATATAAGGTTCAAAATTAATTGGTAAAATTTGACAGATACGGGTAGCTTGATGTGCTGGCATCTGTACAGTCAACAGCAAAAGTAGATGATCAAAATCAGAAATTCAATAGGAGTCAAAACTGATCACGAATATATGGCAGCTGTACTAGTAGTAAATGTTTGGTATAATTTACAAATACTTTTGAATCACTTCGACGCCACACAGTTCTAACGCGAACTCCGTTAATTAGTATTGAATTTCTGATTTTGATCATCTACTTTTGCTGTTGACTGTACAAGTTTGTCTTGTAAACAATTAGTTGTGGTGTCTATTATCATGTTGTAATCATACGCACAACAGATAATAAATACCTAGTTTAGAGTTAATTTTTTTTTTCAATAATTTCCATCTGGAATTTCTCAGTAGCAGCCAGGACTCTGGATTTGTGCCAGGTTGATGGCAATAGGGTCGCCCCCTATTACATGGGACTTAAACATAACCGGCGAAATTTTGTGACTGTGTTTTTATTGGTTTGTTACTTCTTCACGCTCAAACGGCTGGACCAATTTTGATAAAATTTTGTATGGATGTAGCTGACACCCTGGATTAACATAGAGGCTACTTTTATCCCGATATACCCACGGGATCGACATTTATACGGGTGAAACCGCGGGGCGCGGCTAGTAATATTATAAATGCGAAAGTAAGTTTGCTTGTTTGTTACGCTCTCACGCTAAAACGTCTGAACGGTACGGTATTGCGTCATGTTTGCCGCAAATAAACTTATTTACTTTCTTTCTTCTTCTTTCTAATATCCTAGTGCTAGTACCAACATCCCTATTTCTAGATAAATATAATTCCATGCAGGCCTAACCTTGAGGTGCTGCGACTTCAAACGCGAGCAACGTTAGAACTGATATAATAAAGTTTACGATCATGTCTGTACGGTAACGTGGTCGCCAGTCACACGACATTCACAGTAACTCTGGGGTTTATTTACTGAGAAATTTTCTGTGTTTTATTGCCTACTAGATTAATTTAATATTGGCGGTGTCCAGATGTAAGAACGTTTTCGCCAAATGAGCAATTTTTTGCCTAACACTATGTAGTCAAAGTCAAATAATTTATTTCAAACAGGCACATTAAAGGCACTTTAGAACGTCAAAAATTACAACAAAATAGAATTGATTCTAGTCGCCCATTCCAAAAGGTAGTTTTCGTATGGAGATGAATGGGCAAGAAACTCCACATCGTATGGAGAAAGCGTGAGTATGTACAATTTATCGGTGAAAATTTCCGATTTCTATACAATTTATTTGTTACTTTCCAATGTTAAAAGTCAGCTTGCAATTTAACCAGCCCACCGATTTTTATCTCCATCGAATCATCGAATTCGAGGGGCCCGTGGCTAAATAATAACAGCCGCACAGGTCGATCGATCAGGTTAAGCTACGCTTGCCGCGGTTGACCTGTGGATGGGTGACCATCTACATACCGAGACCTCTCCGTGCCTCGGAAAGCACGTTAAGCCGTTGGTACCGGCTGTCATTCGTGGATCTTTGACAGTCGTTACGGTTCCAGAAGCCCGAAAGTCTGACAACTAGTCTTACCAACGGGCATCGTATTACCTAGAAACTGGGTTGTGGAGGTCAGATAGGCAGTCGCTCCATGTAAAATACTGGCATTCAGCTGCATCCCGTTAGACTGGAAGCCGACTCCAACATAGTTGGGAAAAGGCTAGGCAGGTGATGGTGGTGTGTCGATTTCGAATCAAAATTTACCTCATAAGTACCATAGTTATGAAATAGAAATTATAGTCATGATAATATTTACGGGTACTTGATCATAATTATATTCATACTAATTTATTAGTAAATGTCACATTCTCACATTAAAATCAATGAATCTAATGAGTGCTACATTGGAAGTATAAATAAGGCGGCAAATGGCAACACGATATCAAAATGAACAAATAACACTAACTTCAACTTATCCATGTTATACGCTTGAGTATGAGACTCCAGTTAACACAAGTAGAATCTCCAAAATTTCACAAAATATAACCACAACACTAATACACAAATTAAATCTCAAAACATCATTTAATAAACACTACACTATCAATCATTTACTCTTAAAACCACAATAATAAAAAGAAAGTTAGTAACAATTTTGCTAACCACAAAAAATCCGCACTAAATATACTTCATATTTGACACTAAACTACTTCACTAAACTTTAAACAACACGACGTAAAAACTGAAACAGATTATGTCTTAAACCTTGCCTCGCAGCGAGCGACCTAACTCAACTGAACGTTATAGTAAACAAGACTTGCGTATGCGCTTACGTAGTTAGTTATATCGATAATCTAGATGCCCTATATCTAGATTATCGATATAACTACGTAAGCGCATAGTCTAGACTGATTGAAAGACTTACAACCGAAAAGTCTATGATCTGTAAATCTGCTGCCAATTTCCTTTATTAGCACAAAATGCTAACTGGCCGACTGCAAATGCTGTTATTAAAGCATTTATGTTTTCATGATGCACCAACCCGCACAGGGCCCGCGTGGTGGATTACGACCTACTTCCTCTCACCGACAGGAAGCCCGGGCCCCAGCAGTGGGAACATTATAGGCAGTATGCTATGCTTTTAGAATAAAGTTTTGCGATTTGTTGAACGAAATAACAAAACCATTGATTTACAGTGCCGGATTAAGACTACTTGATGCCCTAAGCAACCCACGCCTGTAGGCCCTCCTATTCACTAGCCGCCTCGTATATTTCCAAAACATCGACGGGCGATTTGTAAAGATTGGCGCACATCTCTAGAGTGACTTTTGGGTCTTGTAATATCTTGCTGATAAACAGCCTTGCCTTTCATGTGCTAGCAAATACTGTTTCGGTGCTGTTTCTGCCTCATGTTGCCCCCCGAGACGTGATGCCCTAAGCAATTGCTTAATTTGCTTAAGGGCACTGTTGATTTATAATAGGTTTTTTTATCTTCACAAAAAGCTCCTTCTCAAAAATCTTTTCATTAATTTGTTTTTATTTAGGCTACAGTGCATTCATAATCTACCTAACCTTTTCCCCATGTTCGGGTCTGATTTCAGTCAAACCAGATGCAGCTGAATACCAGTATTTTACCTGGAACGACTGCCTATCTGACCTCCACAACACAGTTACCCCTTAATAAGACTGGTAATAGGGGAATGATAAATGAATTTTCTATTTTGAGAGGTGAATGACTTGGAAGTCCAAGTAAAATTAAAAAAAAAAAGTCCTCACGGCCGTGTTTCCGCCACGGCGACCAATCTCAAGCGGAGACCAACCATCGGCGCGGGAGATATTATAGTGCAGGTGTGTGCGCACGCACAGGTGCACTCTCTCTTCCCTCACTCTCATTATCTCATTGTCAAGACAAAATACATTGTGTCAGACAATCTGTAATGTAAAATTACATGGAGTCTGGTGCCACGGTGCATTGTTGACCATTCGTATGACGTCACACAACTAACTATGGACAAAAATAATACCATCTTCAGTTAGATCATCGACAACCGAAGCGTTGGCGCGATGCCAAATGCAAGTCTTATTGAACCAGAGACTACTTAAGAAATTAGCGAGCCATAATTAATTTATAAATTAATCTCTGACAGTTGGAGATCAAAAGTGGGCTGCAGTGCGGTATAGTGAGCTGAGATAACGGATAATTGGAGTTTGATGTACATAATTACAAATAGACTAGCGGCCCGTCCCGGCTTCGCACGGGTGGACATGATTTTTTATTTAAATATTTTTACCTTTTATTTATATTTTTTGATGCTGTTCTGATGAGCATAATCAAAATGTGGATCGTCCGCTGCGTAGGGACCTATTTCATAGATGTGTTTATTTTTTCTATTTCTATGACTTATTAAATTAGTAATATCTATTGTCCATTCAATAGATATTACGAATTATATAGCCAATTTGAACAATTCAAAAATTAATATACATGAATTGAGACAGTCTTGAAAACAATATGATTTATTTGGATAAGGATTTAAACAGAAGTATGACTAACATAGTCTAATTTTGGTCGGTATTTCTATCAACTTTTAAAATGTAAAAAGTGGTTAGGGGTTTTGTAGTTATTGATATGTTCTTTAATATTGTAGAACATACTTTTGTTCTATCATCAATAGTTTCCGCAGCGCATGCGACGAAAGATGTTTTATGGCATTTTTTTTACACCTTGGGTTACGTTACTAAAGTTTTAGTAAGGATCCCTAATCTTTTCTAGCAATAAATATAGTCTATGTTACTCAGGGTGAATGTAGCTTTCTAATGAGGCTTGTCATTAGCAATTTAGTTATATATTTTTGTTACTATAATGTTATTAGTCTGTAAGCTTTCCTAAAATAAAATAAATAAATAATGGTGAAAGCATTTTTTAAATCGGCACAGTAGTTTTTGAGTTTATTCATTACAAACATACACACAAAAATACAAATCTTTCCTCTTTATAATATTAAAGTGTAGATTAGTGTAGATATTAAATCAAAATAAAAAAAATATTCAAATTGGAATCGGGGCTAAAGAATAGGCTGAATCAGCATTTTTCGAACGTCAATCACACTTCACACTAATATTATAAAGACGAAAGTTTGTGAGTGTGTGTGTGTTTATATGTTTGTTACTTCTTCACGCTCAAACGGCTGGACCAATTTTGATAAAATTTTGTATGGAGGTAGCTGACACCCTGGATTAACATATAGGCTAGGCTACTTTTTATCCAAATATTCCCACGGGATCGGCACTTGTGGGTGGTTGTTTATTGATTTTATTATCACGAGTTTAGTCATCCTTGTCTATACGTTTTAGGTGCCTGTCTTTTTAACCGACTTTAAAAAAAGGAGGAGGTTCTCATTTCGGTTGTTTTTTTTTTAAATGTTTTTTACCTCAAATCTCAGTTATTTAAAAGCCGATTTGCCTAATATTTGAAAGGATATACTTTCAGATTGGTCCCATCAACATCGTCATTCACAAAGTGAAAAATAACTTTAATTTCGCAAGTCGGTGGCAAACAACACAAATGCGAACCCAACGACACCGATATCCGAAATTATAGTTATTTTTCACTTTGTTAGCGTCTTTTTTGGAAGTCGGTTGTTTTTTTTTTTGTATTTATGATTTTATTTGTGTTACTGTACTGTGCTGGTATGATAGAAGAAAATTAACGGTGAACAGTTTTAGAAAAAAATCTATAATAATCAATCAAACTTTCGACTTATGTTTTACTCGGCTCAAGTAAGCATATGGCAGGTCTCATACATTATATATCTCGTCGTAAAATGCCTGCATATATACAGGGTCCCAATAAAATAGATGGTCAAATTTTAACACAGCGCTCAGTACGTCTAACTAAAGATATCAAGCAAAAAAACAGTGATTAAAGTGATTTTATTTTGACCTAAAATAATAAATTGCAAACACTAGTGTATTTACGTTAGCTGACTATTTTTCTTGTAAGTATCTATGCGTTTTTCATATATTTATTTTTCCATCGTCCTTATTTTGGTGGTCTGAATGATTTCTAAAAGTTTGTCCATCTATTTTAATGGGAGCTTATATAATATTGTCCCTGAAAATGTCTACCATACAGAATATAAAGCCTACACGACAAGCTCTCAGCACATGTGGGTCGTTGAGCGCATCTTAAAATAGCGCACGTCACTGCGTTATATTTGTACTACAGCTGAGCGGTTAAGGCCAAATGATACAACGGAATTTATAATATACGTTCATAAAATCACTCTGTACTCCCAAAGGGGTAGACAGGGGTACAGGAGAAAGAAATAAAGAAACATTTGTTTGCCGTAAACATGACGTAAAAAAAATACACTAATACAAAAAAGTTGGGGGAAAAATATGAGTCACAAGGTCACATCTACGCAAAACGGCCATCGCGGTAGTATAGAACAGTTATATTTCGTCAGTTATGTTTAGGAGTGCGTAACGTTGATATCTATTTGTTCTTTGAAAGTTTGGTTCAAAATATCTGCCAGCCTTTTCCCAAATATGTTGGGGTCGGCTTCCAGTCTAACCGGATGCAGCTGAATACCAGTATTTTACATAAACCGACTGTCTATCTGACTTCCACAGCACAGTAACTGGGTAACATGAAATTTAAGTAAGATTGGTTGCCAGTTTCCGGCTTCCCGTACAACTGTCGAAGGATAGTCGGGATGCACGGCTTTACGTGTTTTCCGACGCACGCAGGGTTCTCAGTACCAAATGGTGATACTATAACTTAGCCACGACTCGGCTCGGTTTGGGCTCTTCATATATTCGGTGCACATTTATTTGAGTTAGTAACAAGACAAAGGACCACATTTGACTGTTGACTGGTTTTCTTGACCGTTTATCGCACTTATCTATCATATGTCACGCCTTCCCATGGGGGTAATCTCTTCAAAGTAAGAGTAAACAGGCTTCTTCTGGGTAAGCTCACTCCATCGTCGACTTTGTCTCTGTCACCTCTGACTTAGACTAGAGTCAAGAGCAAATCCATTCAAATAAAAAGAAAAAGGTACGCAGAAACTACAGATCACCACCTGCTACGATCTTTACATACGAGGACTCCTTTTGCCTCGTTTACGTTCATACATCATGTTATACACGCACGCCGGTCGCGAGTACTTCGCACTTGATCGTCCTGAAGAACATCACCAATAAGGTTACTGTATGTCCTCTCCCGGCGTGTCTCACCTGTCTTGTAGTATGCTTATCTAATGCTACTCACGCACCTGTGCTCCGTGAGCCTGGCGATGGCCCGCTGCAGCGTGTCCAGCAGCGGCCCCACGGCCCCGCGCGCCGCGCTCAGCTCGCGCACGCGCGCCTGCAGCTCGCCCAGCGAGCCGCGACATGCGGACACCTGCGCGGACACCTTGCCGTGGATGTTTACTGCCTGTGAGACCAGAAAAAAAGCAATGTAAATATAAATCAACCATAGATCATACCGTGGTGAAATCTCTCATACACGAGGCTGTGGATTCAAATCTAAGCAAGTACCAATGTGACGTCCCCATGCCCTGTCACCTGCACACGTTAGGACTTAATGGCTGCGTCAGCAAATGCCATCCGAGTTGCTGAATTTTGGGACAAACAAATTTAGGAAAAAAAAAAATTGCCATTGACACGCTAAGAAGAATTTATATGAATTTATTTTGGATAAAAGAATTCATTTTTATATTTTCAAAGGTGATTGAGAAATCGTTGGGTATTTTTTGACAGGGGAGTGAGAAACCGGTTCTAATAGTACATCAGAAGTAAAAATTCAGACTATACATAGTTGTAGCTACTCACCCTAGGGTTCCCGGCCGCAGTCTTGGAGAACAGCACGAGCTGCGCGTGCGTCTCCAGCACGGTGCGCGTGTGCTCCAACAGGCCCGTCTGAGTGTTGGACTCGGTAATGTTGTAGCTACTCACCCTAGGGTTCCCGGCCGCAGTCTTGGAGAACAGCACGAGCTGCGCGTGCGTCTCCAGCACGGTGCGCGTGTGCTCCAACAGGCCCGTCTGAGTGTTGGACTCGGTAATGTTGTAGCTACTCACCCTAGGGTTCCCGGCCGCAGTCTTGGAGAACAGCACGAGCTGCGCGTGCGTCTCCAGCACGGTGCGCGTGTGCTCCAACAGGCCCGTCTGAGTGTTGGACTCGGTAATGTTGTAGCTACTCACCCTAGGGTTCCCGGCCGCAGTCTTGGAGAACAGCACGAGCTGCGCGTGCGTCTCCAGCACGGTGCGCGTGTGCTCCAACAGGCCCGTCTGAGTGTTGGACTCGGTAATGTTGTAGCTACTCACCCTAGGGTTCCCGGCCGCAGTCTTGGAGAACAGCACGAGCTGCGCGTGCGTCTCCAGCACGGTGCGCGTGTGCTCCAACAGGCCCGTCTGAGTGTTGGACTCGGTAATGTTGTAGCTACTCACCCTAGGGTTCCCGGCCGCAGTCTTGGAGAACAGCACGAGCTGCGCGTGCGTCTCCAGCACGGTGCGCGTGTGCTCCAACAGGCCCGTCTGAGTGTTGGACTCGGTAATGTTGTAGCTACTCACCCTAGGGTTCCCGGCCGCAGTCTTGGAGAACAGCACGAGCTGCGCGTGCGTCTCCAGCACGGTGCGCGTGTGCTCCAACAGGCCCGTCTGAGTGTTGGACTCGGTAATGTTGTAGCTACTCACCCTAGGGTTCCCGGCCGCAGTCTTGGAGAACAGCACGAGCTGCGCGTGCGTCTCCAGCACGGTGCGCGTGTGCTCCAACAGGCCCGTCTGAGTGTTGGACTCGGTAATGTTGTAGCTACTCACCCTAGGGTTCCCGGCCGCAGTCTTGGAGAACAGCACGAGCTGCGCGTGCGTCTCCAGCACGGTGCGCGTGTGCTCCAACAGGCCCGTCTGAGTGTTGGACTCGGTAATGTTGTAGCTACTCACCCTAGGGTTCCCGGCCGCAGTCTTGGAGAACAGCACGAGCTGCGCGTGCGTCTCCAGCACGGTGCGCGTGTGCTCCAACAGGCCCGTCTGAGTGTTGGACTCGGTAATGTTGTAGCTACTCACCCTAGGGTTCCCGGCCGCAGTCTTGGAGAACAGCACGAGCTGCGCGTGCGTCTCCAGCACGGTGCGCGTGTGCTCCAACAGGCCCGTCTGAGTGTTGGACTCGGTAATGTTGTAGCTACTCACCCTAGGGTTCCCGGCCGCAGTCTTGGAGAACAGCACGAGCTGCGCGTGCGTCTCCAGCACGGTGCGCGTGTGCTCCAACAGGCCCGTCTGAGTGTTGGACTCGGTAATGTTGTAGCTACTCACCCTAGGGTTCCCGGCCGCAGTCTTGGAGAACAGCACGAGCTGCGCGTGCGTCTCCAGCACGGTGCGCGTGTGCTCCAACAGGCCCGTCTGAGTGTTGGACTCGGTAATGTTGTAGCTACTCACCCTAGGGTTCCCGGCCGCAGTCTTGGAGAACAGCACGAGCTGCGCGTGCGTCTCCAGCACGGTGCGCGTGTGCTCCAACAGGCCCGTCTGAGTGTTGGACTCGGTAATGTTGTAGCTACTCACCCTAGGGTTCCCGGCCGCAGTCTTGGAGAACAGCACGAGCTGCGCGTGCGTCTCCAGCACGGTGCGCGTGTGCTCCAACAGGCCCGTCTGAGTGTTGGACTCGGTAATGTTGTAGCTACTCACCCTAGGGTTCCCGGCCGCAGTCTTGGAGAACAGCACGAGCTGCGCGTGCGTCTCCAGCACGGTGCGCGTGTGCTCCAACAGGCCCGTCTGAGTGTTGGACTCGGTAATGTTGTAGCTACTCACCCTAGGGTTCCCGGCCGCAGTCTTGGAGAACAGCACGAGCTGCGCGTGCGTCTCCAGCACGGTGCGCGTGTGCTCCAACAGGCCCGTCTGAGTGTTGGACTCGGTAATGTTGTAGCTACTCACCCTAGGGTTCCCGGCCGCAGTCTTGGAGAACAGCACGAGCTGCGCGTGCGTCTCCAGCACGGTGCGCGTGTGCTCCAACAGGCCCGTCTGAGTGTTGGACTCGGTAATGTTGTAGCTACTCACCCTAGGGTTCCCGGCCGCAGTCTTGGAGAACAGCACGAGCTGCGCGTGCGTCTCCAGCACGGTGCGCGTGTGCTCCAACAGGCCCGTCTGAGTGTTGGACTCGGTAATGTTGTAGCTACTCACCCTAGGGTTCCCGGCCGCAGTCTTGGAGAACAGCACGAGCTGCGCGTGCGTCTCCAGCACGGTGCGCGTGTGCTCCAACAGGCCCGTCTGAGTGTTGGACTCGGTAATGTTGTAGCTACTCACCCTAGGGTTCCCGGCCGCAGTCTTGGAGAACAGCACGAGCTGCGCGTGCGTCTCCAGCACGGTGCGCGTGTGCTCCAACAGGCCCGTCTGAGTGTTGGACTCGGTAATGTTGGACGCGGCTCCGATGGCGCCTGCCACTAGGGGCTCGGCGTACGATACCTGTACGAGAATAAAGAAAGGAAATGAATTTTCACATTCTACTTTTAAAAGAAAAACCAATTTAATTTGTTTATATATTTATTAGGGCTTGCAATAGCCCTAATAAATAAAATGCGCGATGCGAATCAATTCGCAAGTTCTTGCGATGCGTCGCCGCGGCGTGCGAGCTCGAAGATGCGACGTCGCATCGCAGTCTTGTGTACAAGCCCTAAGAAAATGTTCATTGTCATTCCTACCTATGTGACAGTCTCTTTCCAACGCTCTATGTCTTAGTTACGCCCGGGTACGGTATTATTTTATTGTAACAATAAGACACTGGTAAATCATGGTATTGTTAAGCAAATTCACTAGCAACTTAAATTGTCCGTATATTCAAATCACAACTGACATTCTTTGACAGTTGTATAAAATGGCTATATTACGGCAAATTGACGTATTATTTTCGTGTAAAATGGAAAAAATCTCACCAGCTGTATGACAGCGTGTCCCAGGTTCTCGGCCTCTCCGTTGGCGGCGATGTGCAGCGGCTCCAGGCGCTCCAGCATCTCTGTGGCGCTGTTCTCGATCTGTTCCGAGTAGCCTAGTGGGACAGAGAAAGGAATAGTTTTATTGACTCTTCTTACATGGGAATAAAATGCCAGTTAAATGTAGATAGCTATTCCGGATAAAACTGTAAGGTAAGGTTGAGATTCTTAGATAAATGTCATGTTTTGGAACTACAAACTCAATGATATATGTACATGACAAAGTACAAATTTTGCCTCCTGAATCCCTCCTCCTGAATTCTGAATCCTGCAGGATTTTGCGTGACGTCAGTATGACGCGTTGTTCGCATGTGGCGTTGTAGATACCGCTACAGTTGTTATTATTACTATATTTACCTTGTAGCGAGTTATTCTTCCTGGGGTACAGTTCTTGTCCCACCGCCTGCATGGCGGCCTGGTCGAGTTCTCTCAACTGTTTGTTGAGCGTCTCCACTGCCGCCGAACATTCTCTTTGACCCGGGGCTTTCTCTCTGTAAAGGGAAGTTGACGTCAGTATTCTAATCATTTACTCACAAAAGCCATGCCAAAGCTACTGAAAAAGGCAGTAAAAATATGTTATAGTTACTTGATTATCATCAAAATTCTCTTGTTCTATACCAATTTATTTGGGGTCGGCACAACATGACTTTTTCTTCCATTCTTGTCGAATAGTTACTTGATATTACCGGATCTGTTGTACTCACTTGATGTTAGTGACGAGCGCCTTGATGCTGTCGGAGACGGTCTTGCTGTGCTGCGCCAGCAGCTGCCAGTGCGAGCGCTCCGCCGGAGACACAGCCAGCGAGCGCGCAGACTCCAGCATGGAGCACGAGCCCGATATTATGTTCCTGTGGACAAATATTTCGATTAGTAAAACACACACGACACAACATCGACGCTACTACACTACTCTCTTCGTCGTCATTCGATACTATAGTAGATTGTTAATTGCCGTAGGTGGTCGGGCTTTCAATTGGTCAAGCTCAAGGCGCCGCCGAAATTCAAAGTCATGAACTTTGGTTCTAACCAAAGTCCTCCACTCGAGTCTTGGAGCTGCTTGCTGCTCCCACCGAGACGGCTCTAAGTCGCACCTGCTAAAGTGACGCTTACCACCTGCGGTAATCAACTATAATTACATAGATGGTGTGCTCACGTGCCCGCATTGTGCGAGGACATCAAGTTACTACAATCTGTCAAATTTCTATAATAGATTTTCAACTTTATCGCTTAAGCATAAGGTTCAAGGTTGATTGGGAAAATTTTACGGTTTCGGGTAGTTTGATGTGCTGGCGTCTGTACTTACCTTGATAGAAATAAATATGTTATTATTATTATTGACTACAGGCATTATTACTTATTCCTTTCTAATGGTCGACTGACCTGCCACAGTCCAGTATAGCCTCCTGGTTGTGCCTGGCCTGCGGAGATATCTTGGCGGGTATGGAGGCGAACTCGGGCGAGTCCGCGAACTGGCACAAGCTGCGCACCGCGTCCTGCAGCGGTGCGGTGGCGCCGGCGCAGCGGGCGCGGTTGGCCTGGCCGGGAAGGGGAAGGGTATTATGTGACTGGTCAAAATCATCATTCTTGTGGAAAAGTGGTGATTGCTTGGGTTAATATTCTGTTCTATGACAAGACGAAATTCAAGGAGTTTTAACTATAAAAGTACTTTTGACGTTCATAAAGTCAAAGTTTGTCATTAAAACGCACTCCCACCACTTCCTAGTGTTTGAGTTGGTAAGAAGTGACGCAACCAACTGTCCAGTAACTGTAACCCGTCTCTGTATCCTGATAATATTATAAATGCGGAAGTTTGTGAGGACGGATGAATTGGTGTTTGTTACTCTTTTACGCAAAAACTACTGAATGAATTTTGATGAAACTTTACAGTAATATAGCTAGGCATCAGAATAACACGTAGGAAACCTTTTATCCTGATATTCCCACGGGATCGACAATTACGCGGGTGAAGCCGTGGGGTGCAGCTAGTATTTTATAAAAATATTCAAAAGGAATGGTAATTTATCTGTGACTTTTAGAAAAACGGAAATATTTTCAAACAAAAAGTAAGTTTTAAGGTTCTAATACTCAAGCTTCAATTTTTATTTTGCTTTTGCTCATTCGTATACAATTAACGTTGAGTTCAAATAACGAGTTAAACGCGTGGTGTTAGTACGTCCTGTTCCTTCTCGCTGAGGAGAGGTCTGAGTCATAACTGTGCGAACATTTCAGACTGATTATGTGTGTGTGAACTGAGTCATAAACAAGTGCACATGTTCGTTACCTCACTGTAGTCAGTGTCCAGCGCCTTGATCTCCTTGACGAGCGCGGCGGTGGAGTTGGCGACGTCCTTGGCGGCCTGCACGAAGTGTCGCTTGGCGGCCGGCTCCGGCGTGCGCCCCGACGCCACGCGGCATGCGTTGCACAGCGCGCTCGTGTGCTTCGCTATCACTGTGGCTGCGGACAGCACCTGCGGACACGCACACGTCTCACTTATTTGGCCAAAACATTACTATACATACACGTGGCATGCAAGATGTTACAAAAAAGAAAAAAAAGTGGCACTCCGGGAGTACCGACAAAGTGAAAAATTACGTACGTATTTTTTTAATCGTCTTATAAACAAAACACGCGCGGTGTCGATTACGGTAACAGTGTCGCGAGTTCACTGGTGTTTACCCATCTCAAAAAAATATCCAACGCGGCTGAGAAGTTGTTATAAATACACTTTAAGAAAATTTATTTTGGCCAAATCAAAGTTAAGATATTGTATAGACATACGGCTGTTCAGTCAGATAGTCAGCCTCGACCGCCTGGTCGAGGCTGACTATCTGACTGAACGCTTTCATTTTTATTTATTCTCAAAAATCAAAGTGACACTTCGTCGGATTAACATTATGAATCCTGAACACGCAGTGACTACAGTCGAAAGGGCTGTGGTAGAGAACCCCAGGTAACGTCTCCCACCTGGCAAAATCGGAAGATTCTTCCTTTTCAATGAAGAAGTGGTAATTACACTATTCCTCAGCGACACATTATTGTTTCCCGACCTCCGCACGAACGAAGTCGCGGGCACAGCTAGTACGAAATAAAGAAATTCAATAAAGCCTAAAAAAATAATCTGCAGCATCCACAGTGCCATAAAAAGGGCCTCTTCATGTGGGTATGTACCTGTTGCTGGTTACTGCTACTGTCACACAGCGCCCTGCAGGCCTGCTCTATGGCCACAGCAGCGCGCGCGAACTGCGCCTGGTCCACCAGGCCTGGTCTGCCGGCCACGCTGGTCTCGTCTGACACGGCCACCTGTGGGGAGGAACGAAAAGAAGGAACTCATTATTGTAATAAGGATGTATAGAAAGATATTCGCGAATGACAATTGATATAGACTCCGCTTAGTCGTTATGGGCTATATGAAAAATAGAAATATTATAATAAGTGTCCTAGAAGTTATTTGTTTTCAAAACTTTGTAAGTTTTGAAATCAATAACTTCATGTACGTTACATAATATCACGCATTTACTCTTCAAAGTGGTAAGCAGAGGTGTATGAATAGTACACTCACATTTCGCCACTTTGTTTAAGTTGCATGTAATTGGAGGCGAGTCTATTGCCATCAATTGGGCACAAAAATAATGGAAAAACCCAATAACACTTTGCCAGACCTAGGAATCAACCATATATTAACTAATAGTGAGCAGTGGTGGCCCAGTGGTGAGCAGTGGTGGCCCAGTGGTCACGGACACGACATACGAGTTGTAGGTAGTAGGTTCGAACCCAGCCAGGCGCTTTACTTTGTGTAAGTTATTTCATCACCACTGCTCTCAAAACGGTGAAGGAAAACATCGTGAGGAAACCGGCATGTCCTAGAACCAACAATTCGAAGACATGTGACATCCACCAACCCGCACTGGGCCCGCGTGGTGGATTACGGCCCACTCCCTCTCATTGAGAGGAGGCCTGTGTCCCAGCAGTGGGAACATTATAGGCTGATTATGGTGATACTGACCAAATAAGCCGCCTGAGCAGTACACTCCACCAGTCCCTGCACCGCATTAGCTACTGTCCCGACGGCGCGGCTGAACTGATCCACCTCGCTGCGCTTCACCGAGCTGGCCATTGAGGACATGCCCTCGCCTGTTGAAATAAAATAACTATTTAGTTAGGTCGAAGGAAAACACTGTGGCAAAACTTGCATGTCCTAAAACTAAAGATAATTAAAAGCTTGTGCACTGCAAACTGCCCTCTAAGACGCGTTTAATAAGAATCACCAAGCGAGTGTTACATATATTATTCTTATTTTTTTGTAATGTATCATGTCTGGGGACCGACTGAACAGACAGCTGTGCTGCTGAACAGTTTGTTGCACGACTTCTCCACAGCTGCAACACTAGCAAGTAGTGAAGGGCGCGCGTGCCGGGGGACTGTCTTATGTCATTTTGACGTCTTAAAAGTGCTGATTCTCAGTCTAGTTTGTATAAATGACCTTTGATTTGATTTGACTGACTGTTTTTTTTTTACAGTAATCATGCAAGCTAAGCTTTTTCCTACATTGCGCGTTATAGTTACAGCGGTTTTTCACACCAAACATAAGTCGTTTAGGAAAAGACGTTTATTATTTTACTTTTTTTTGTAAGTTTTTTTTTGCATGATGTGAACTTCTAATAAATAATAATAATTTTAACAATTACTTCAGCTCAGTGATTTTAACTTGGTATCTCGTAAGCGGAAGTGAGTTGATTTTTTCTTCATTCACTCAGCAACAGTGCTAGAGCACGGTCCCAGTCATATGGACCAGGGGAGCGAAGCCGCGGGTAAAACTTGGTTTAATATAATAACTTACTTAAACTCTTGCTCTGTTCCACAACGCAGTCGAGACACGCGAAGTATCCCAACTCAGTCAGTGGTTGAGTAGGATTGTTGAGCAAAGGTCGGGTGCTTTCAATGCTGCGGATAGCTGCGTTGCATTCCTTCTGACCCGGCGCTGCCTCCGTGCACACGTCCACCTTGAGGGGGAGGAAACATTATAATTGTTGAAAGAAACCTGTTAGGCATTCATTTTTACCCGACTGCGGCAAAGACAAAGGAGGGTTATGATTTTTTCGTGTTGTTACTTCATCTTAATTATACAACGTTATTTTTAGTATATGCGAAACCTGAATATAGTTTGTTCAGAACAAGTAACTGAATCGATTCCAATAATTTTTACCCCATGTTATATTTTGTCAGGTAAAAGGTTAAAAGTTAGTGTCGCTCGGTATCCGAGCGACACTAAGTAGGTTATCCAATCTCCGGGCCGAAGTTAGGTACCTAGGTACTATTATCAATGAGCGCAAGACGGCGCAGCGTGGGTGAGCAAGTTTTTGTACGGACAAACAGGTAACTTAACAAGCTTATAACTTTGTGATTTTTCATGATAGTTTTGAAATTTTGTACATAGATTCTTTACATAAAAAGACTAGACACGTGTTTCGCATATACTCAAAATAATGTTGTATAGTTTTTATGATTCACACAAACTTAAATAATTATTTTAATAAGTATGCCAGATGTAATAATAAGTAACATAAAACACAAATACTCACAAGCCTGTTGATGCTATCGGTGACGGCGCGAGCTGCAGCCGCTAACTGGTTCTTAGCATTAGGACGAGTCAAATCCTAAAATAAAATAAACTTCATGTATTTATACTGAGTAAACAAATAATTACATAAATGGACTCAGTAAAACACAAAGGTAATTTAAATGATTTTGGATAGTCAAGCATATTGATTGGCAAAACGTATTTACCTTCCCATCTATGCCTAGCCTTTTCCCAACTATGTCGGGGTCGGCTTCCAGTCTAACCGGATGCAGCTGAATATCAGTATTTTACATGGAGCGACTGCCTATCTGACCTCCACAACCCAGTTACTGGGTAATACGATACCCCTTGGTAAGACTGGTTGTCAGACTTTCGGGCTTCTGACCCGTGACGACTGTCAAAGATCCACGAATGACAGCCGGGACCAACGGCTTAACGTGCTTTCCGAGACACGGAAGGGTCTCGGTATGTAAAGATGGTCACCCATCCACAGACCGACCGCGGCTAGTATAGCTTAACCTGATCGATCTACCTGTGCGGCTGTTATTATTTAGCCACGGGCCCCTCAAAGCGTATTTACCTTATGTTACATAATAAACCGAGTAACGTGTAATATCTCACCTGACTGACAGACTTGGCGGTGCCGAGTAGTTTGGACGAGTTCACAGTCACACTCTTCATAGAGCTCACCATCAGAGTTTGAGCGTCACGATCCTAAAACAAAGGAATATTATTATTATAGATCACTCTCACGTGATTAACATCGAACTTCAGTCACAGGTAACTTCGTTTGATTTGTAATATACACATAACTCCCAAAATACAAGTTTGACTTAGTTTGGGAGTTGGTAGATCATCAATTACGTGCTGCTGTACAACCATCAAATACCTTATTTAAATTGTACCTTATTTAATAGATGTTTTTGTTGTACTCTGAGAGCGAAATAAATTATTATTATTATTATAATTATATGAACTTACATACATGAATTGGCAAATTGGAACACTTATATGAATTGGCTGAAAATCCATCTGATGTAAGGTTTTTTTTTATTGTTTATTAATCAAAAAACAAAGCAGTTACAAATCATTGTTGAACAATTAAACATACCGCACAAACCATCGCGGGTTTAACAGCGGTATGGACCGACACGGCAACTCGATGCAATAAGGTATTATAATTCTGTAAATGCATATTTGTTACGGCCGCGAATCATATTTTAATCAACGTACAACTTAATACTGACCAGAAAATTGCAATAAACGTAAAAAAAAATAATTTCGCGGGCTACCCTGGCGCTTTCAAGAAATAAATAGAAGTGGAATTTGGACACCGTAATGGCCACCCTATAGTTAGCCAAGGATCAAATTAAATGTAGGTACGATTGGCCAGCAGTGGACTGCTGTGGGTGGACTGATGATGGTTTTGGCCTCCTACCTCTGTGTGTCCTGCCATCTCCATGCTGACGCCCAGCAGTCTGTTGAAGGCGTCTCCGAAGTGCTCGCTGGTAGAGGCCAGGGCGGCAGGACGTTCCACGTTCTGGACTACTTCTGACGAGGCGGTATTCAGGCCTACGGCTGCTGCGTTAAGTTCTGTTTGTAGTTCGCTAGGAGAAAAACAACAAGATTATAAGTAAAAGTACTTCAACAGGAACAAAGTTCTGATTACACGAAGAGTTGAATCGGAACAGAAAAAATCTGTACAGTTTTTTTTTCGTAGTTTTTTAGGGTTCCGTACCCAACGGGTAAAAACGGGACCCTATTACTAAGACTCCACTGTCCGTCTGTCTGTCTGTCACCAGGCTGTATCTCATGAAACGTGATAGCTAGACAGTTGAATTTTTCACAGATGATGTATTTCTGTTGCCGCTATATCAACAAATACTAGAAACAGAATAAAATAAATATTTAAGGGGGCTCCCATACAATAAACGTGTTTTTTCGGCGTTTTTTTGCGCTAACCCTTCGTGTGCGAGTCCGACTCGCACTTGGCCAGTTTTTTTTATTTTGACAAAAAAAAGGCACTTGTGAAAACCGTGTGTAACGTCTATGGTAACGTCAAACGCCTTATATAATACTAAGGCAGTAAATATTTGACGCCGACTGTAGAATATAATATGTGACTTACCCATAACTCCTGTCGGAGGGCGGGAACTCGTTCATGTTGAGGATGTTGAGCGTCTCGTTAATGTTCTCCATGGCCACGTCCAGCTCGGTGTGCGAGGGGATGGCTTCCAGCGTTGATTCAAGACCCTGTAGAAGAAAAACAGAATAAAAAAAATGTAGTAAATAATACAACGCAATATCAAATTGGCCGAATATATGAATATTACATGAAAATATAACGTTTGAGACCAATTGTAACATTGGCGCCGATTCCCTTGTTCACAAACTAAACTAAATTTAAGTTCAGTGCATCTTTTTCTTTTTATTTCATTAAGAAAAGGACAGAAGATAAATATTAGTTTAGTCCTGTCAAATTAGAGAATTAGAAATTCGCGGATTTTATTTATTTATTTAAGACTAAGCACACAAATGTACACAGGAGGAAAATTAAAAATGTTAAAAAATTGGACTGGGAATTGAAAACTTTTATATAGGAAGTTTGACTTGAGCTGAATATCCGGGACACTCAATAGTAAATTACTGTATGCCTGGTTGTTCTTTGTTTCATATTATGAAAAAAATTATTAAATGTAACTTTACCCAGGATACAACTTTATTAATTTTTATGGGTAATAGGGGAAATGTAAACAAAGGAGAACTGCTCCAGTATCATAGAACATTATGCAACCTTAGTTTAAGAAAAGTTGTATTGTTTACATTCCCTTATAGTAACAGTTTGCCACAGGAAGAAAATAGCTTAAGATTTGAATTGAATATGACAATGCATAACTTGACATTTAATAATAACATGTTCCATTTAGTTGATATTAACAATTATGTTACTAATAATTTCTATTTGACAAAAGATAGATATAACATTGTTATGTACTATCTTTCTGACTATTATAAAAGACAGATAGCTGTGTCGCTATCTTATTTTTTTTCTATTACAGCCAAAAATTTGGCTAAACAACTTGCTTCTTTTGAGCAATGCAATGACATTATAAATAATTCTGCCAATAATTTGGTCACTATTAATGACATTGCTAATAATTTAAATTAGAAATTAAGACAATAGAGGCAACCTCTAGCTATAATGTACGCAAAAAAAACTTAAAATCAGTCAATAGTATCAACCTAGTGCATCAAAATATTCAAGGATTTATGAACAAAGAATTAGAAGTAGAATTATTTATGAATTTTAATAGTATTGACATACTTTGTATAACAGAACATTGGCTGAAAAGCCACCAGTTCTTGTTCAATTTTAATAATCACCAGGTTGGTAGTTCGTTTAGCAGAACAAATGCTATACATGGTGGCTCATTAATTTTAGTAAGTAACCAGCTCAAATTTAAAGATCGTATAGATATTGTGAGCCTATCAGTTGAGCGTACGGTTGAAATTGCCTGTGTAGAATTGGAGCACTCTATTGTATTAAGTGTGTATAGACCCCCTTCAGGATTGTATGACTGCTTTGAAAAGGTAATGGATGAAGTGTTACACAGGATTTGTAACTCAAACAAGTCCGTTATCATTTGCGGTGATTTTAATGTCAATTTATTAGAAAACTCAGGTTCTTGTAGTAAAATTTTAAGTCTGTTTCAGTCCTACAATCTTCTAAACCTATTTTTGGAGCCCACAAGAATAACCCCTACTAGTGCCACATGCCTAGATAATATATATACAGATATTATACCAAGCCACAAAGAAATTATAACTTTACTAGATTCTGATCATTGCGGGCAAAGGATTACTATTCAAAATCAAAACAAAAAAGAGGCTAAAAAGGATATCACTGTTAACCCCAAAACTGCAAGTCGCTTGGAGGCTTTTAAAGTTAAACTCATTGATAAATTACCAGTTTTGTCTATTCATGCTGATCCTAATCATCTTTATGATAATTTTTTTAATGTATACTGTAAACAATTTGATTCCACCTTTATTCCCAAGACTATTTCGGTTAATAGTAATGCATCGTTCAGTGATTGGGCTACCATTGGTATTCATAAAAGTAGAACACGGCTTTATGAACTGTACAATGAAAGGACTTATATTAACACTGATGAATTTAATTTGTATGTTAGAAATTATTCAAAATTATTTAAAAAAGTTTGTTATATGGCCAAGTCACGTTATTTGGGTTCAAAGATTAAAAACAGCAGTAATGTAATTAAAACGACTTGGAATATTATTAATAGTGAAACGGGAAGATCTAGTAACCGAAATACTGACTACAGCCTGTCTATTAATGACAACATAATAAAATCAGACACACAAGTCGCCGAGGCATTTGAAAATTTCTTTTCAGATATTCCCGTTTCAACTACTAAATCACTAAACTCATCACCTTCTGTTGCTGAGTCTTTGCTTAAAGAAAATGTTAATGGTTGCGATTCAGAATTTCATTTTGAATATATTACCTGTAGAGATATAATTAAAACCTTTCACACTTTAAATGTAAAAAAGACTGCAGATCTGTGGGGTAATTCTGTAGAAATAGCCAAGTCTATTATTGACATTGTAGCGCCTACTCTAGCTATTATCTTTAATAGTTGTATTGACAATGGGGAGTTTCCTGACCTTATGAAAAATAGTAAAATAATACCTTTGTTTAAATCAGGTAGTACATCAGACCCCACAAATTATAGACCTATTTCTGTACTACCTACCTTTAGTAAAATTTTTGAGAAATTAATTTTAGACCAAATGCAAAGATTTTTTAATAAACATAAATTATTACATAGCAAACAGTTTGGTTTTACAAGGGGTCGTTCAACTACTGATGCCGGCGTTGAACTATTAGGACATATTTATAATGCATGGGAAGATAAATGCGATGCCTTGGGCATCTTTTGTGATTTGTCCAAGGCATTCGATTGCGTTCTTCACGAAACGTTAATCAGGAAACTCCGCCACTACGGGATCCGAAACACTGCTCTGGATCTTCTTATTTCATACTTGAGTAAAAGGATTCAGAGCGTTGACGTTAATGGAAAAAGATCTCCCGGATCTATAGTAACAATGGGAGTCCCACAGGGCTCAATTCTTGGTCCTTTCTTGTTTCTTATTTATATTAATGACTTGCCGTACCTCATAAAGGATCATCATGATATAGTGTTGTTTGCAGATGACACTTCTCTTTTGTTTAAACTTAAACGTCAGCAGTTGGTTACTGACGATGTAAATAGCGCGATCTCGAAAGTAGTCCACTGGTTCAATGTTAATAATTTGCTTCTAAACGAGAAGAAAACCAAATGCATTAAGTTTACGCTACCCCACGTAAGGCAGGTGAAAACTAATGTGTTGATGAAGGGCGAGGAATTGAATCCTGAAGACAACACAGTATTCTTGGGCATAACTTTGGATGCTAAGCTTCAGTGGGGTCCACATATAGATAAATTGTCAAAAAAGCTAAGTTCTGCAGCATACGCTGTTAGAAAAATTCGAAATTTAACTGATATAGAGACTGCTCGTTTAGTGTACTTTAGCTATTTTCATAGTGTAATGTCGTACGGTATTCTATTGTGGGGAAATGCCGCCGATATTCAGACTATCTTTGTTTTGCAGAAGCGAGCTGTTCGATCAATTTATAAATTAAGTCCGAGACACTCTCTCAGAGACAAATTTAAAGAGATTAATGTAATGACTGTGCCTTCTCAGTACATTTATGAAAATCTTTTATATGCCCATAAAAATATAAAATTGTTTAAAAAATACAGTGATATCCATAATATAAATACTAGAAACAAACACAAATATATTGTACCTACAACCAGGCTCAAGAAAATAGGTGGCTCGTTCAGATGCCAATGTATACGCTTTTACAATAAACTACCAAGCTACGTTCAAGATCTAAGCCTTAATAAATTCAAATCTTTCATTAAACGTAAGTTGTGCCAGAAAGCCTTTTATACCGTTAAAGATTATATTGAGGACAAAAAGGCTTGGGATTGAGCTGCTTCCAATTTCTGCATTTTGAATGATTTTTTCCTTTTTTATATACACATTGACATTGATGAATTTTTTTTTTTTTTTTTTTTTTTTAAACAATGACATTTGCTTACTTTGTAAAGTATTATATTATTTTTTCATTGTGAATGTGAAGACGATGTGGGTCATTTTACATACTTATATATATTTTTTTATTATTCTCTCTGTTCTGTTTTTTTTTCTCATGGTCTGGCAGTTTGAGTAATTTATGTGGCCTACCCAAATGTCCTTTCTTTGGTATTGTTCGTCGAATCGTTGAGCTCCTTAAGTCTTGAGTTGAGCTGCACGATTTTTGACAAATGCGTGCACTGACTGGACAGGTCCTCTCAATCTGTGTGGTTCTTTCCTCAAAAGACCACCTCAGACATCGATCTACATGGTCTTCATATAACCTGACCAAGATTATGTCTGGACTTTAAAAGAGACTGTGACCTCTGAGTTTGTTTCGGCCTTTCTTCTCAGAGTAGTCAGATAGGAAACGCCGACTTCATCTAGTTTTAAAAAAAAAACATGATTGACGTGTAAAAGTGTTTGTACAAACCTACTTACAAAAAAAATAAAATCATTTCATTTCATTTCATTTCATCATGACGTCCATCACAATGACGGCTACACTTAGGAAACCTAAGTTGAAGATGGCCGATGTCATACCCTGAAAGGTAATTTTAGAACTAATAATATGAAGGCTTACCTGTGAGATATCCTTAGCGATGCTTATGATGGAGGTGGTGTCAACAGTCTCCGAGGTGGTCAGGTATCTCTTGACATGTTCCACGAGGGTCTGTGACGAGTACAGGACTTGACGACCTGAGTTGATCACCCTGTAGAAAGAGATAGAATGAGTTAAGAATAGAGAAGAGATAACTTATGAGTAACGATAGAAGATTTGACAAGAAGGGACAGAACCTTCGTTATGAAGCTGGTTTTCCCAACTGATTGACGATTTTGACGGTTATTATAGCACTACTATTTAATTTATATGTACTTTCTAAGTTTATCTTGAATATCACTGATATCGGTGAAGGAAAACGTCGTGAGGAAACTCGTCTTGAGCAAGTGTGGTGATTGACGCTCGTGTCTTCTCTGTATGAGAAGAGGCTTTTGCCCAACAGTGGGATAATAATAGGCTGGTGTTATAACTATAGGTCCTCACCTCTCCCTCCGGGGCTGCTCGTCATGCAGCGCCGCCGAGGCCCGCAGCCCCGTGGTGAAGTCCTTGAGCGACTGCGCCAGCTCGCCCGCAGCGCGCCCGCATGCGGCCGGCTCGGCGTGGCGCGCGGCCGACACCAGCTGCGCCGTGTGCGACGCGGCCGAGCGGGACGACGTCTTCATCGTCGAGGACGCCCATTCAGCCTAGGGAGGGGAAGTTGTGGTCATATGGAATTTATATAGAAGCTGTTGTATAGGATCAAATTAAATTAGTTAGTGAAACTTCAGACATGTTGAATATCGATATCTAATAAGAAGAAAAAATACTATAAATCTCCATAACAATATTACTTCAAATTGTGTGATAAGGTTTCGCCAGTTCATTTAATAAGACCTTAGTTTAATTTATTTTTCGATGTCCCATTTGTAATTAATTAATTATTATGTAAATGATAAAAGTATAAATAAATATGTAATATGACATTGTAGAATTGTAATTTTCATTTGTTATTCAAAGTCAAATCATTAATTCCAAGAAGCATTTTTGATTGAAAAAAATTACAAAAATTCAGCAATAACTTACGGTCTGCCCAGGCAGAGGTCTAAGTTCGAATGCTCTGGCGGCTTCCTCTAGCTCATCAAGTTCGACTTGTAAAGATTTAATGATCTCAGCCGCTGCGTCCAGTTCTAGACCCTTGCAGGATATGCGGGCACGGCCTACTGCTGATCTGTTGGGGAAAGATTAAATGTAAGTGGGATTAGAAAATGTCAAAAAAGGTGTGTGTAATCCATACTAAGAATAAAGCTAAAGAGTTTGTCTATTTGAAGGCGCTAATCTCTGTAACTACCAGTAGTATTTGAAAAAAAAAATTGCAATTGATAGCCCAATTTTTGAGGAAAGCTAGTTTAACCTAGGACCCTAGGACGTCGAGCGACCACGGAGACAGTCATAGCGCGGGCAGGCGACGACATGGGCGGAGTAGGTCGGAGGTACTAGAAACACGCGGTCGAAGTCGCGGGCAGAAGGCAGTCGTATCATACATAACAATGAAATACCATAATAGTCGGTCGGTCGGTCAGTCGGTTATCTTTTAAAGTGAAGGCACGTGAACATATCCGTCAAAAGTTGGCTGTAGCATCTCAGCGCTGATTTGCTGGTTTCGTTTTCTCCTCTACCGATATTTTTTTTCTCCTCACAGTTCATTTTGTTTATATGTATGTATCTATCTATCTATGTATTAGTATTTATTCTTGTATTTTATAAGTAGTCATTTCCTAGCTATTTATCCCGTATGTTGCACCTGCCATGTTTTGTCTCTGCACCACCCTAAGGTTGACTGGTAGAAAATGCCTCAGGCATTAAGTCCGCCTTTGTACAGTATTTCTTTTACTTGTGCATAAAGTTTTAATAAATAAATAAATAATAGTGAGTTACCTGAGTTCAGCACAGCTTGAGGTGAAGGTGTGCGTGGTGTCGGCCAGCTGCTTGGCGGTGGGGCCGTCTGCCACTGTGGGGAGCGCGCCGCGGGACGCCGACACCGCGCGCGAGCTCGGCTGGGGGAGGGACAGACATATACTAATACGTGTATATAGTAACCTAGTCGCGAGCTCGAACTCACTGGTGGTCATGGCCAAAAAGCACGCTATCTCACCTGGCTTCGTGTCCGACAGAGCTAGTACCAGTTATGAGCAGTTAGATGCTAGTCTACACGAACAACGTCTAGTTCTCACGCACAGAAACACCGTTCCGAACTAATAGGCGCGTAAAATAATTCGAAAAGTGCTTCGGGAAATCAAGTTTTATGAAAAAACCACTGCATAAATCAATTACAAATAAAATTTATTAAACACTTCGATAACTGAACTTTGTCTGATTTTACAGTTCTTATATTACTTATTTACACCCAAAGATATGTTAGAACACAACTTTTTAATAATATTTTATTTTACTATTCTGTTTTCGTACAGACAAAATTAATAATAAATAAAACGAAACGAAACGATATAATATTTGACTTTGGATGCACAATGTCAAACAGTAGAGTAATACTCTCCCGAAATTTGTATGGAAAAAATATCGACTAGTCAAGCTTCTCGACTTAAATATCTACTCCATTTATGAAATATCATACCTGTAAGAAAGCCTCGGAAGCCGATATGAGGTCGAGCTGCGCGGCCGCCTGCCCGGGCCGCACGCTGGACACCTTCACGGCGTCCACGACGCGGGGGAGCTGCTCTGTGAGGGACTTGCACTCCTCGATCAGGGTTTCCTGGTAAATGGAAGACAACACATTTATTAATGGAGGTTTATGACAACAATTACATAATTATTAAATATGATTAAAATAATAAGTTATCTCCAATCAAAAATAACTTTACTGAGCACTACTTTTATTTTCTTGACATATCATCAATAATTCCTCTCACAATTCAATTGATTTGATAGAGGTGAATCCATACTAATATTATAAATTCGAAAGTAACTCTGTCTGTCTGTCTGTATGTTACCTTTTCACGCCTAAACCACTGAACAGATTTTGATAAAATTTGGCAGAGAGATAGATTGCATCCCGGGGAAGGACATAGGATAGTTTTTATCGACATACCTCGCGGGCGATGCCGCGGGTGGAAGCTAGTTATCTATATACCAAGATTCCGCTGCATTTCCTATACACTCATGAACGTTACTACAACTATAAAATGAAATATTCCACCAAGTAAGACCTAATCTGCATTCGCGATTTATTTGCCAAAAATATAGACAAATATGAGTTTATGGAAAAATAACTTTAATTCCTACAAAATAAAGTTCACTTTACGCTACAACTTAAAACATTTTTATAAGTTTTTCAATAGTGCTAGTCACTTTGAAATCAACTTAATTAACATTAAAAATAAAGTTGATATTTGTTTAACCTGAAATAACGTCAATTTAAAAAAAAAAAACATAAAAACAAAAGTGTTTAAAAAACATAAGTTTACTATAAGTTAATTAGTGTAAGTTGCTATAAGTTGACTTTGTGTTGAGATAACCATAGTTTCTTGCCCGTTCTTCTTCACAAGAACTGGCAATTAGCTTTACCATTCTGTCTATTCTGTGTAATTTCGACATGGATGCCTTGGCAAACTTGAATTTTATTCATGATACCTAACTCAGTTTAAGACCATTTGAAACTACATACCTGTGTATACTTGTTAGTGTTGAACTGAGTCGCGTTGTGAGCTGAAGTGATGAGCTGTGTAGCGCTTGAAGCGGCTTGACGGGCGCTCTCCTATGTAGACAACATAAATTATTAGTTTATACACAACACCAGCTTGTCTTCATTCTCAATCTGCTGCAGACATTTAAGTTCGCAAAACCCGACAAAATGTGGAAACAGATTTTTTTTAGCGATATTTTACTTGATGCCATTCTAAAAGCTTTTCATAATGATGATTACAATTACACCCTTCTTATGCCGAACGTGGATCCACGACACAATGGCTTTTTAATTGTTTCTGTAATTACGGCATACAATCGGTTAAGAGGATTTCAGTTATTTCAATTACATCTTGTATATTTCGTATTACATAAATGTTTTTGTTTGTTACCTGTAGTCTAGCGACTTGCGAGCCCACGATGTCTTGCCCCTGCGCATAGTCCACGGTGATGTAGCGCAGTTCCTCCGCCGCCTTGCGAAGAGCCTCTTGTTTCTCACGGTCCTGTACAGTAATAATATATTATGCAAGAGTCAACAGGCATAATTATGGATCCGCTCGATCTATTGGGCGAAATCAAGTAAATAAAAATCCACTTTTATTTAGATTTTTAATTTAAATAGTAGATCAGACCTCGAATTTTTTTTTATGGTATAAGCATTTATTGAAGTGAAAACTTCTTTAGGCACGTTTTGTGAGATGGGAAAAAATCATTGAACTCGCGCCACTGTTACAGTAAGCGACACCGCGCGTGTTTTGTTTTTATGACGATTCAAAAAATACCCGCTTCGGATGTCTTCGGCTGTCCTCGGGATGTACTCGGTTTTAATGTATATTCGATATGTCAGTGAGTGATGGCAAAATATTCTGTTTGTGTTTTGTTTTCACTTCTGTCGGCACTCCCGGAGTTCCACTGTTTTTTTTACTGAATGGGCCAGAAAAACGATGACCAAAGAAACGATAGATGGACTGTGTGACAGATGATATGGCTATAAAAGGGGTGACTACTGAGATAACGACTAATTTAGAAGTGTGGACCCCAAATAAATTGGCATTATGATATTGTGTGTGATGATATTGAATGGACTGGTTGTAGCGGTATCTACAACGCCACATGCGAACAACACGTCATACTGACGTCACGCAAAAATCCTGCATCGCGCAAGCAGAGTTTACCGCGCAACTAGCATAGATACAACGGCCCGACATGAATCACCGGGCAGTAGCCCGCCAGACACAACACCCGTCTGGTCGGAGGATCCTCCCTTTTCTATAGACTATGAGTGAACTTTACACCTTGTTCCTCATACCTCTATACTCTTGATCTCGATTTCGTTTGATGGAGTCATTCCATCTATCAATTAGGTAGGTATATGAACATACCTGTGGCGACGAAGCACACTGCCGCGCTGCCTCGACCATGCGCGCGGTGGCGTCCGCCAGCAGCTTGGCGGCCGCTAGCAGCTTGCGTTGGCAGTCCGATGGCTGAGACTCGGCCTCCGTCTGTTGAATGTAAAAGGGTTTAGAGAATTCTGTTTGGTCCACAAAAAACAATATGACATTTAGGTAGAACGTGTTAATTACATGTTATAAAGGGTTATAATACTCATGAATATGAACTAGTTATGTTAACGTGAGAAATTCCAAAATAAAAACTACAGATTCATACCATATGCGCTCCGCATGGCGTCATAGATATAAAAAATTTCACTGTCATGCGCTCCGTATGGCGACACAGCCGCGGGGATATTGATTAAAATAGTGATGCACTTTTAAATGGAATACTTTTTTCTCTATTCTATCAGAATTGGTCAATATCATCCTTACAAATGTTTTACACTAAATTAAGACTTTATATTGATGAACAATAAGCCTAGCAAAGTATCCTTTAGTACTGTTCACTCACTTTATTTATTTATCCATTTATTTCAGGCATCAAGGCCCATATAAACACATACAATATTAATATAACTTAAAAAAACTATAAATACATACAACATTACAATTACACTAAAAACTAAAGCACACGAAGTGTCTGCGTCGTGTTTCGCTGACTGGTGTCATGTAGTCAGCCACGACACTGGCGCTACACAACACGCTTCGGCCAGAACTCTTCCTTTAGGTAGTGGAGACAAAGAGTACTTGAACATTCTACTAGATCCACTTGTGGAACAAAGCAATGAAACCAACAGTTTGAAAGATTATAATATAGACAGAATTCGCTTTCAAGAAATACCCATTTTTTATCGGGCTCGTGGCGGAACTTGGGCGACGCCTGTGACCTGCAGCAGACTGCGATAGGCTGCTAGCGTGAGGAGCCAGGGCACGTACCTTGATGTTGGTGATGAGGTGCGCAGTGGCCTGCCCCAGCAGACGCGCGTGCCGCACCATGTCGGCCGGGTCTCCCGCCGCCACCACGTGAGGAGCCAGGGCACGTACCTTGATGTTGGTGATGAGGTGCGCAGTGGCCTGCCCCAGCAGACGCGCGTGCCGCACCATGTCGGCCGGGTCTCCCGCCGCCACCACGTGAGGAGCCAGGGCACGTACCTTGATGTTGGTGATGAGGTGCGCAGTGGCCTGCCCCAGCAGACGCGCGTGCCGCACCATGTCGGCCGGGTCTCCCGCCGCCACCACGTGAGGAGCCAGGGCACGTACCTTGATGTTGGTGATGAGGTGCGCAGTGGCCTGCCCCAGCAGACGCGCGTGCCGCACCATGTCGGCCGGGTCTCCCGCCGCCACCACGTGAGGAGCCAGGGCACGTACCTTGATGTTGGTGATGAGGTGCGCAGTGGCCTGCCCCAGCAGACGCGCGTGCCGCACCATGTCGGCCGGGTCTCCCGCCGCCACCACGTGAGGAGCCAGGGCACGTACCTTGATGTTGGTGATGAGGTGCGCAGTGGCCTGCCCCAGCAGACGCGCGTGCCGCACCATGTCGGCCGGGTCTCCCGCCGCCACCACGTGAGGAGCCAGGGCACGTACCTTGATGTTGGTGATGAGGTGCGCAGTGGCCTGCCCCAGCAGACGCGCGTGCCGCACCATGTCGGCCGGGTCTCCCGCCGCCACCACGTGAGGAGCCAGGGCACGTACCTTGATGTTGGTGATGAGGTGCGCAGTGGCCTGCCCCAGCAGACGCGCGTGCCGCACCATGTCGGCCGGGTCTCCCGCCGCCACCACGTGAGGAGCCAGGGCACGTACCTTGATGTTGGTGATGAGGTGCGCAGTGGCCTGCCCCAGCAGACGCGCGTGCCGCACCATGTCGGCCGGGTCTCCCGCCGCCACCACGTGAGGAGCCAGGGCACGTACCTTGATGTTGGTGATGAGGTGCGCAGTGGCCTGCCCCAGCAGACGCGCGTGCCGCACCATGTCGGCCGGGTCTCCCGCCGCCACCACGTGAGGAGCCAGGGCACGTACCTTGATGTTGGTGATGAGGTGCGCAGTGGCCTGCCCCAGCAGACGCGCGTGCCGCACCATGTCGGCCGGGTCTCCCGCCGCCACCACGTGAGGAGCCAGGGCACGTACCTTGATGTTGGTGATGAGGTGCGCAGTGGCCTGCCCCAGCAGACGCGCGTGCCGCACCATGTCGGCCGGGTCTCCCGCCGCCACCACGTGAGGAGCCAGGGCACGTACCTTGATGTTGGTGATGAGGTGCGCAGTGGCCTGCCCCAGCAGACGCGCGTGCCGCACCATGTCGGCCGGGTCTCCCGCCGCCACCACGCGCTCGCTGGCACACATCACACTCTCCACCGAGCGTTCTGTTACTGTGGGCTGTTGGGCGCGACGGTCTGTGGGACAAGTTACATAAAAATGTTACATTGTAATAATAAAACATAAAATCACTGTTTTTCTGAAAGAGTAAGTATACAGTAGAGGGTGAGCTTAGGCATAACACATAATACATAACTCACGCCTATTTTCGCCGAAGGGGTACGCAGGGTTTTAAAGAACACCCACATTCCGCGGTCGTTTAGTTCTATCTTTTCATAGTATAAAACCAAGTCGCTCCCGCTTCCTGTTAACTTGGATCTTTTAAACTACGCAACGGATTTTAACGCAGTTTTCAGCAATAAATTCAAGAGGAAGGTTTATATGTATAATACATGCATATTATAGTAAAGAAAAGTCGAGAAATTCAAAGACTTGTATCTAAGAAGAAGAAAGGACTGCTTGCTCTGTTGATCGCTTATGTGAGGTAGCGTGTGCAGAAGTTGAAGGTCATACTTTCTTATGTGTTTATAGACCACCAGCCTCAAATTTGTCATCATTTTTGATCATAATGGAAGAAATACTAAGTAAACTTTATAAAGATAGTAAATTTGTTTTTGTTTGTGGTGACCTTAATATTGATATATTAGTTAATTTACCAGAAAACTGTAAACTAATCTCATTGTTTAAATCATTTAATTTAAAATGTATATTTAATGAAGCGACTAGAATAACAGCAACTTCAGCTTCATGCATCGACAATGTATTTACTAATTGTAAAATATAAAAAAACTCGTCCCTAATTAGTGGCGTCAGGTCTGACCTTATTGGTCAACTTGTATCAATTGACTTAGGTAAAAGATTACACATAGATAAATCCATTCAATTAAGACCTCTAAGTAAAAATAAATTGAAAATGTTTAATAATAATGTTCATAGCAATCTTTCAACAGCTAGTTTTGATTCACAAGACCCCAACATAAACTATGGTACATTATTTTCTACAGTATGCCAAGAATTCAATAAAGCATGTCCTGTAAAAAAAAGTTACTATCAATACTAAACCAAAATTTTGTGAATGAGAAAAAGCAGAGGTATGTTATATAATCTGTCATCATCTGCTGAGCCTTTTCCCAACTATGTTGGGGTCGGCTTCCAGTCTAACCGGATGCAGCTGAATACCAGTATTTTACGTGGAGCGATTGCCTATCTGACCTCCACAACCCAGTTACTGGGTAATACGATACCCCTTGGTAAGACTGGTTGTCAGACTTTCAGGCTTCTGACTACCCGTAACGACTGTCAAAGATCCACGTATGACAGCCGGGACCAACGGCTTAATGTGCTTTCCGAGGCCCGGAGGGGTCACGGTATGTAAAGATGGTCACCCATCCACAGACCAACCGCGGCAGCTGTTATTATTTAGCCAGGGGTCCCTATCTGTTTTAAACATTTGATAGGATTCAGATAGCATGTCTTTATAAAACAAAAGGGTGGTGGCGGGTACATTTCGTTGGGTTATTTTTGCTATAATTACTACAGCCAATCAGCGTACTCACCCAGATCACAATGCGCCAGCAACCGCTCCAGCTCCTCAGTGACTCTATGCGCAGCCGCAGTCAGATGTTCAACACCTGAAAACAAATGAAATGATGTATTTTCGGAGGATATTATTAGTACACTGTTGTTTATCAAATAGTTTTCCAATTAAAATAAATTATCAATATTCATGGGCGTCGGGAGCGGAGTGCAGGAGGTAAGATAAAAGTTAGCTTTCAATATCTTCGTAACCAGCAGGGCAATTGCGTAACACACTATCAGTAGCAATGGGTTTCATTTTGACAGTTCAACAATTACATTCATTGCGTTATTTACGTTGTCGAGCAGACACATTTTTCGAACATATGGAGCAATTGATTAGCAATATGCTTCCAAATGATTCAAATTGAGCGTAATCGTGTGTTACGCAATTAGGGTGCTGGTTACCTGACATGGTCTAGTACAAAAAAAAATACGGGGAGTACCAAGCGACTCTTGGCTTCGTAAAGTGTCCTTTTACATCCGTTATTTGATGTTGAAACGCACGTACGAAGTCGTGGGTAGAAGTTAGTCATAAATAAATACCTGGAGCTGCACTCTCGGGCACGTTGTTGCACGCTTCCACTAGCCTCTCCACCGCTTGTGCCACCAGGCGCGCCGCGCTGGTCAGCTGCTCGCGACAGGCGGGGTTGTGGAGGGTTGGGGCTACCACCTAGGGGAGGAGAAAAAAAGGGAAAATTAGGATAAAAAACATAATACGTAACATACCATTATCTTTGTCCCGAATCCTAACTTAATATTATAAATGCGAAAGTAAGTTTGTTTGTTACCTTTTCACGCCTAAACCACTGAACCGATCATCCTGAGCATAATATACGTTGTCAGGTGTACAGAAACGGACATAGGGTACCTTTCATCCCGAAAAAAAAGTGCTGTTCCCGAGGGAAACAACAATATCGTTATTATGATAATAGATGGCGCCACGTGTCTTTCGAATAATGATTGAATTATATTAGAAATAACGGGATCGAGATTTATGCGGGTGAAACCGCGGGGAACAGCTAGGCCCCCCCCACATTAGGCGTGCGCCGGGCGCGAGCGTTCTTCGAGCGTGTGACCGACGTGCAAATTGACTGCGCGGCACGCACGTCGGTCACACGCCGGAGGAACGCTCGCGCCCGGCGCACGCCTAATGTGGGGGGGGGGGCGCAGTTGGATTATAAGACCATCTCATGTAATACGGGTGAGCCTTATGCCATTAAGGCACAAATTCAGACTGCTACATAGAGATTCCTATAACCCAACAGAACTTTGCCCGAACTGGGAATCTAACCCAGGAGTCCCAGGACCCCACGCTCAGCAGTCACCGCAGTCGCCATATTATGACTAACAAGGCAGTCAAATAAAAAAGAAATTAAACACTAGGATTTTCGACGAATTTAAATTTCTAATTTAATTTTAAAATCTTACTAACGAAAATAAATGTGTAAAATAATTTTACGAAAAAACTGTAAATTGTGTCGTTTACCAACATCAAAAAGGGAGATTCTGTATTCGAAGCTCATGTATGTATGTACGAACGATTTTTTTACTTTTCGTGCGTGTTTAAACCCATTTGTTGCTTTCCTTCTTACCTTAGCGCAGGCGACAAGCTGGCTGGTGGCGAGCGCACAGTGCGTGGCGGCTGAGATGATCGAGTTCTGCAGCGGCTGGTCGTCGCGACACTGCGCGGCCACGTTCTTAGCCTTCAGCACCAGCGCGGCGGTCGTGTTGGCTACTGCCTTGGCCAGGGATAGGAGGATGTCCTGTGGGAGAAAGACAAATTGTCAAATTCAGGTGCAGCGCAGATGGCACACTTTTTGTGCGATCGAGTCTGTGGCGCACAAAATGTCTGCATGGCATGCAAAAAGTCCGGCGCGGATTTTGCGCAAACTCAACGCACACGACGCACATCTTCGATCATTCTGTCGGCAGAACTGTAGGGCCGTAGACGCTATGGAAATGCAGAGATTGCGATGTATTATTCTATACTTGAAGTACAGAAAAAGAAGAAGAAATAGAGAGAGAAATATTACAGCACACTTCCACAATTTTCTTTTTAAATGTCTATCATGATATTCTGCCTTAGAAGTATCATAAATTGCTGGTCTGTTTTATATTTCCGTAATTTAAAGAGCGTTTACGCCGTACGGCATTTCATACAAACTTTGAAGCCCTTATTTTTCGAAATTAATGAACCGATTTTTATGAAACTTCATACGCATAAGCAGGATACAAAGGTCTTAAAAGTTAGTAGAGAACATTTTAGAAATGACTTATTTGAAAAAAGATAACTGGAAATCTCTGTTTCTACGGAAACTTTAAAATCGGTCTAATTTGGCTGTAACACTATTTTTCGAAAATGTAATGAAGTGTCATTAAAATCGGTTCATTCATTTCGAAAAATAAGGGCTTGAAAGTTTGTATGAAATGCCTTACGGCGTAAACGCTCGATCTCTAGCGCCATACTATTATACCGCGTACGTTACGTCCACCACTAACGAGTGCAGATTGCATACCAAAAGTGTGTGCCGTCTGCGTTAGCGCGTGTTGAAGCTAACGTTCTATTTTTTTCGCGCACTTTTTGTGCGGCGCGCCGCGGCACGATCTGCCAGAATAACAAGGATATTTTGTGCGCCGGACCATTGCTTAGGTTCTATTGTCACAGACTACAAAGTGCGTCACGGATAGTGTGTCGTCTGCGCTGCACCTCATTGTTTTAAAATATTCACAGCGTCAGCCAGGTAGAAAGAAATTGGAAGCTTCTTAAGCAGTTCCTAAGCGTAGATTACTCCAGAAGAACGGTCAAGGAACTCCATGGTTAGGTAATTCATTGAATTATTGATGTTGTACTAATAACCCTTTAAAATCATTCCCCCTAATTACAAAAGTTCGTCGAATCTGTGTGTTGTGTTTAACGACTCAGAATATATAAGTCAAGTGTAATTGGGTACACAAACGCTTTACATTTTCTAATGTTGATATAGAAAATGGCCAGTCTTGATACATTATACAATTTATACGACAAGACTTCAACCATGCCTGAAATATTACGACGAACTTTTTTATGAAATAATACGCAAACGCCGCCGTTGCACGTCATGTTCGCATAAATAAAAACTATCTCAGGCGTAAAAATATACGTTTGATGTTACGTGGATCTGGCAAGAACATGACATGACATTCACAAGATTTTGTGTAACAAGCTTTTTTATCATCTCTCTACCTATTATTTACCACACTGCCTTGCCTTTTTGTCCTTTCTAAATACGCCTCGATTAACTAATTTGACCATAATTTCATGTTGATTCTGCTTATACCAGCTGACCCTGAGAACTTCGTACCGCCACAGATTATGAATTATGTTTTTTTTTTCGTTTTAATAGTTATTCTGCTATTCGAGTTTGAGGCAAATCCAACAAATCAAATATCATAAAAATCGGTCCAGCCGTTCTTGAGTTATCTATAAATGGTGTAACTACCCGACTTTTGTTTTATTTAAATAGATTTTTTTAAATATCTGTTTGATAGTGCCTATACGGAGACAATGAAACGGGCCTTTAAATACTCTCTGGACTCTACTCTTTAAATCGTGATTCCCCTTTCATTCCTGCTACACCCAACGAAAACATTCACTCCAGTCAAGAATCTAGGCCGAACATTAGTCTCCACTCAGACATCGAGCTCACGACATGCACGTTATAAAAACCAGACATCTGTCCCCGCGACTATCTAGGTCACCGCGCGTTTATTTTTATTACAACGCCATCTCTTGACATTATGTGGAATTACTTCCTTACGTATCGAACGTGGAATGTGCTTGTATGGCGTTACGATATTTTGTTTTATTTTAACTTAGATTATTTACGTTTCAGATGTATGTGAATGCTATATTATGACCTATTCATTACATACATGTCTGTATTCCCCAAAGCGCTACACAGTGGTGTATAGTACATCCATATTTTGCCAGTTATAATCAAATCCCATATAACAGGGGGCGAGCCCATTGCCTGTACATCATCATCTGCCTGCCTTTTCCCAGCTATGTTGGGGTCGGCTTCCAGTCTAACTGGATGCAGCTGAATACCAGTATTTTACATATAGGGACTGCCTGCCCATTGCCTGTACATGATTATTGTTAATTACTGAAATGTGTTGTACATATTTGGCTTATGAAATGTCTTTAGTATGTTGTGAATGAGATAAGGCCATTTAGTAACAACATTTTTATTATTTACAGGGAGAAAAACGGGAGTTGCCCGCGGCTAAATAATAACAGCCGCACAGGTCGATCGATCAGGTGAAGCTACGCTTGCCGCGGTTGGTTTGGTCTGTGGATGGGTGACCATCTTTACATACCGTGACCCCTCCGTGCCTCGGAAAGCACGTTAAGCCGTTGGTCCCGGCTGTCATTCGTGAATCTTTGATTGTCGTTACGGGTAGTCCAAAGCCCGAAAGTCTTACCAAGGGGTATCGTATTACCCAGTAACTGGGTTGTAGAGGTCAGATAGGCAGTCGCTCCATGTAAAATACTGGTATTCAGCTATATCCGGTTAAACTGGAAGCCGACCCCAACATAGCTGGGAAAAGGCTAGGCAGATGATGATTTTTATAGTTAACAATTGTTTTTCGTCTGCCTGTAATATTGTCCACTGCTGGACACAAGCTTCTTCTTACACAGTGAGGGAACAGCATTGATCATCAGCTTGCTCATTGGCGACTTTAGACTATTTAGTCCAGATTACCTCAAATTATTTTCTTTCACCGGCTTATATACAGCATGGTGTTATTCCGTAAATATATACAGGGGGGTAATTAGTTAGTTATTTTTGCTAAATACATTTACTTCCAAGACAGTTAGTTATAAATAAAACAATTATTTTTTTTTTAAGCAAATGTATTAACCAAAAATAACCAACATGGCAGTGAGAGTTTAAAATCCATAACCATACACTGGAGTGCAGAGAAATTGTACCAGTATTTGTAATGAAATTATATCTTAGACATTGAAAGATTTGATATGTTATTCTTGATTTATCTGCTTAATAAATAACTGTCAAGGGATTTAATATGATGAGATTCAAATGGTAAGGTATTTCAAGAGAAAATATACTTTGAAAATGCTGGTACAATTTCTTCTGCTCCCAATTAAATGTATTAAAACAATTATAAAAATAACTATGTCGAGTGGCTGGCGAGTTTCGAGTAAGAAAATAAATATAAATAGCATAAACTTTTGATAGATCAAAAATAAAAATGGCGGTAATACCATAACGTTATAAGATTTATAAGTAATAAAATAAGATCAGTCTTTACTCTAAAATTTAAGTATCATACAATTTATAAAATAAGCAGAATTTTTAAGTAAATGAGTTGGCACTCAATTTTTAAATAAAAAATGCTCGAAACTCGCCAAGCGTTTAAAAAATAAATGGCAAAAAATAAAATTAAAAATAAACCTCTATTTTCATATAGAATGGCAATTTGTATGTTTGTACTTCGTGATGGCAATATTTTGAGTCATAAGTATATGTGACTTTTTGCATTGTATAAATGAATAGATACTGAAACATATTTATAAAATTATTTATAAAATTGATACAGGCATGCAAAGACAAAAAACATCTAAATTTTTTGACGAATGAAATACTGTACTTCTCAGGATTAACGAATTAAATTATTATTTAAGCGTTTTATAAGTACAAGTATTAGTAATAATATTTATATTATATTTATAATGTATTACTTTATAATGCAGTATGATTATATAGCAATGCGAAAAAGGACACATATACAAAAACATCAACAGATTAAGCTAATGTACACACTGTCGATTAATTCCACTTTTGTAACATGTTTCAATAACTTAAGGCTGCGCCGACCGCACAATGGCGCCCTCATCGTTTGTTTGGTTATTTCTTTTATTTTAGAATGAAAATGCAGAAAATAAGCACGTTAAGTTGTGTTCCACAAGATTATACGTTAATACTATTATAAACAGCAGTTTTATATTGTTTAATTTTATTATAATCACTAAAACAGATAATAGTGGCCACTACTTTCCGTTTTAGTGATTATAATAAAACTAAAAAATTTCAAACTACCGTTTATAATAATATTAACGTATAATCTGGTGGAGCACAACTTAACGTGCTTATTTTCTGCATTTTCGTTCTAAAATAAAAGAAATAACCAAACAAACGATGAGGGCGCCACTGTGCAGTCGGTGCAGCCTTAACACATACTGCTATTATTCGACAGTGTATACCAGAACTTTAAAAAAACTAAACAACCAAAACATATGTACATGTAAAGAAATCAGAACCAAAATTTATAACGTGTAAAATAGCTGCCAAAATATTAACAAAAATAAAATATAAGGGTCGGCCCACATTGACGTCCAATTTATTAAGTTAGCAGGTTAAACCGACCCTTATCTGCCAATTACCTTAATGCTTTTAATAAAAAAAGTGAAAATAATAAAAAATAAAGACTAGATTAGTAAGCATTAAGATTATTGTTAACAAAAATAAATGAACACAAAATTTAACATAAAATATGATGCTTCTTTACACAATGGTTCATGATGGACTTACACGAAAATCTAGAATATTACCAACTTCTCAATTGGCCATACATAAACGCACGCCTTTTCCCCGGCGGGGCGGTAGATAGAACCTACAGAACGCCACTCTTTTTACTTCGTCCACGGTCATACATCTTGGGACTAGACAAGTGGTCATCGCTTTTAAACCGTTTCGTATCACCACGACTTTCAGGGTTGACATAAGGTTTTTGGTGGTTTACCTTAATCCAATACATTTTTGAATGTTCCATCATCATTATTCTATTCAGTCTAGGCCCTCGGGTCATACACACAGGCTTTCTGAAGGGCCAATAAGATCCCGCGCTGCGGATTAAGTCCCTCTCCCTCATGAAGAGAAGGTATGAGTCACAGCAGTGGGGACATTATAGGTTGATTATGCCATTGCTTTTTCTATCGAGTGTAAAGGCCTCCCATCGGAACCCATTTCCACACATTTCTGTTCTCTGCTCATTCAGGCCAGCCTTTCAGTAGAAGTTGAGCTATGTACCATGAAGTTCGGTGATGACACACAGACACTTCTGTGCATGTTAATGTAAAGTCGACCGTAAACCATTGTGTATAGAAGCTATTATAAGGGTTATAATAAACTCGCTTATGTCTTTGAAATGGCAATATTGTGATATATGGCGCATAATTGACAAAGAATGTCGATCGTTGAGATTCTAACTACATTTGCGAGCATTTGATTCGGGTCAGTCAGAAAAATCTTGGTATCTCCGAAATTACCAATACTGGTTGAATGTAAATAAACAAAAGTTGTAAAACATCCTGGTACTACTTTTAGCTTTCTTTATTATAAAAAGACTTCATAAAGTTTTTTATTTGACTGACCCAATTGCTCGCCAGGTTATTTATAGTAAATCTACTCCCTAACAATTTGATTTACTTTATATTTCAGCTGCAATTAGACTAGAATATTTTTGTAATTAATTAATATTCATATTCCTTAAACATTTGGATTAAAAAATCCAGAAAAATTAAACGACTCTGTGTAAAAATTGTGATGACTTTTTGACTAGCATTCAAGGACTGTTATAAAACTAATAAACCGACTTAAAAAAGGAGGTTCTCAATTTGTCAGAATCTTTTATTACGACATCTCATAAGCGAGTATACCCCATCCATCTCCACCTCGTCTTCCACTTAAGACGCCCAGTTCCACAAAAGCCTATACAATGAAACTATAATACCTACTAACAGTGAAGTTAGTGTATTATGTTTTTACTTTACCGTCCCCAACAACCTGTCTACCGAACTGAGGATTAAGTCAAACTAACTGATAGTTAGTACGTTAACTCTTTATTGTGGAACCAGACGGGAGTGTGTGCTTCACATATTCTTACTCGACTTCGGCGGAGCTCAAAAGGAAGGCAATGTTTTTTAAGATCCTCTAACCCAAGAGTGTCTGTCCGTATGTCACAGGGCTGTATCTTTTTAACTATAATAGGTAGCCCAGTTAACAGTTTTAGAGAATACCTGTTACCTCTATCATTCCACATACCTACCTACCCCACAATCATTTAAATGCAAGTTAGTTTTTACAAAAAAAAAAAAAGGTAATTTGGACGTTTATATTAATAAAATAAAACAATTATGTGATAGGTACTGTAGAATATTCATTTAGCACGAGCCTAACTTGCCCCCTTTATTCAATTCGTGGGAATCTCTTATCAAGCTCTATTCGAAAATTATGTGAACCACATACTCCCAAAAACTTCATAACCTTAGAAACTAATAAAAAAAATGTCATAGTGCAGTCTTTTCCCTTACTCATAATTGTCTTTATAATTTTGATTATTATCTTTTATCCAACAAGAAAGGTGAAGAAAAAGGAAAAAGACGATTTTTTAATACTATAGAAAGACAAACGTGCTTTGTATATTAAAATAATAATGCCATGAGAGGCAGTACAAAAGGAATACTTTAAAATATAATACTTATATATTTTTGAATACCTTCAAGGGAACATACAACATTAGTTTTTGTTTATACTACACCCGAAAAGGGGTCATTGTACTCATCATTTTGAAGAACTTTTTCTATGGGACCAACCTTGAAATCGCGAATAAAAAATCAGCTGTTCCATACGCTTGTGTTCACTTAAATCGACAAAATGTATGGAACAGCAGATTTTTTTTCTCGCGATTTCAAGGTTGGTCCCATAGAAAAAGTTGCTCAAATAGATGAGTACAATGACCCCTTTTCGGGTTTAGTATAAACAACTAATGTTGTATTATAGTACGAGGAAAGATATTACAGTTATGTAACTATAATAAAAACGCGAAATTGGTACCATTTTCAGACATGGTAGAAAAATGCTAAGATTGTTCGAGTTTTGACAGAAACCAATCTCTGGTTTCTATATGTTAGCAGGTAATAATCAATGATGGTTTTTGGCCTATAACCAGCAGTAGTAGGCTTCGAAAGAAGTTTTACTTGTTCAGTAAATATTTGACCAAAACTTTTTAAGATTTTCCGGTCACTTTTAAGATTATTTCAGTGAGACTACTCTATAAGAGGATTTTTTAAATACACTGGAGGTATTTGAAAGGAACTCAATACCACACTGGGGTAATATTTATGAAGAATACATAATATTACTATAGGTCCCTAACACCTTAGGAAAATGCCTCCGCAAACCAAAACTATCTACTCTACACCCTTATTTTACAATTTTTCCAAAAATATAAACTATTAGATTTTGAAGAAAAAAGTAATATCAACAAGAATTCAGTCTGTCTTGACAACACATGAAAATGTTTAATTAATTGTTGTTTCCTATATTTTATCTAATAACGCATTCGTTTGGTCAACGTACGTAGTGTTGCTTCTATAGTCCGCGCGGAACTAGTTGGCCGCGCCTTGGGTGGGGGCGGGGGTGAGGGCGGCGGGGTTGCGTAGTGTTCGCAACGCACGTACTGAGTCATGACAAAGCGAACCCCCCCCCGCCCCTCCGTCCCATCGCTCACATACCTAAGGCACGGCCAGGTAGTTCCGCGCGAACTACAGCAAATTGTGCTGAGTAAAGTAACTTATAATAGTCATAATCAATATTTTTAAGAAATATTTTCGTCTAAACAAATCGTATGCATATTTGTGTGTGAAATGATTTACGTCATATTTATATTTTTGGAAAAACGAAATCCTCGTGCCCTTATCACATCATATCAAAACATTTCTCACTGGCTTCCGTACTATTATCCCCTCCACACACATCCTTCGGCATAAAGAACTGTATCAACAACGCTAACAACATAAATAAAATCGACAACAAACACAAAATATTCAGCCAGTTCTCCTTCCAGATCGTCGCCAGCTCGATCTCCAAGCACTCACACCTAGGACAGCACTTCTCCTCGGTCCTCGGACACTTTCGCTTACAAAATTGGCAAAACCCTCGAATATTTTCAACTGTAGTTTTAAAAGTCGGATTATAGAATATCCTGATCTCCGTTTTGGGTGTAGAATCAGTAGAATTGTTTAGTATTTCTGTATGTTTGTCCCTAGTCTCGCTAGTGTAGTACCGTTCGCTTTTTTTGACAAAGTTTTCAAAGCCATCGTGTCGTAGTTTCGATATTTGGCTTTTAGTGAAACTAGCTTCAGCTGTCTCCATGAAGGTTTCTGTTGTTGTTAAAACGCGGTTGTATCTTTCTGGGTTCAGCAATTTCATGTTTAAAGACCCTGCTACTTTGACATTTGGGCCAGATTTAGTGATGTCGTTAACAATGCTGTGGCATTCGATTTTTTTGCCGTTACATCGATTGAATTGGTCATTAATGTCGTTTTTATCGACATTGTCGGACATGAAGAATTGTTCGCGAAGTATATCGTTTTTGGAGCGTCTGGTTAAGTCTATATTAACGTTTTCGTTATTCAAGTTAGATTTATCGATATTACTTTTGACGTCATAATTAACATTAGCATAATCGTGATTAGAGAAATCCTTTTTAAAGTTATAAATCTTATCATATATAGTTTTCGGATACAACTTCGGATTACTGTTATCTAGATACCCTTCACAGTTCTGCACAATCGATTCAAAATCGTTACCGCTATTCCGCTTTTCTGGTCGATTCTTGAACAGCATGTTAGCATAATCGATACTTCGGTAATAATCACTATCAGATTCCTCTTGTATGACATCGAGTCCCCAATTACGTGTCGTATCGACATCTTCATAGATGCCATCGTCACTTACGTCTTTAGACTTTCCATTGCCTATGTCAACATTTTCAAAGTCAGTGTCGTAAGTATCACCTTTTTCCTTTTCGAAAAATACTTTGTAGAAGTTATCGTAGCAATAATTAAGTTTCCTGTACAAGTAAGATTTCTTAGGGTTTCGCTTGGGGTCTGTTACCTGGGTTTCCTTGTCCTCCTCGGTCTCCTCGCCGATGGTGTGGAGGACTGTTGTTGATGCTTCTCCGACGCGGGAGGCTGCGTTTAGGAGATTCTGGCGTGGCTGGAAATAGATAGAAATATGTTGAGTTTATATTGCTTTGAGTATTGGTTCAGGTAACAGGGTCTGGGAATGTTAGTCCTTTCTATACTTTAGAAGTCTAGACGATGGAGTGTTACCATACATTTTTGTTTTAAAACTGACATATTTGAAATGCTAGTTTCGATTTGGTAGAGATATGGATGTAGTAGTTCAGTATTATTTAAATAATAATATCACAGAATGTGTTTGTTTACCACTGGTTCCATACCATAATCATTTGCAAGGCAGTTCAAGAGCAGGAAAAGTCAGAGCGACAATAATTAACAGTTGCACCGCACATGGTTCTAAAACGCTTGCTCCTTCACTTTTCCTCGAATATTGACTTCTTTCGTCTAATATTGAGAGTATATAAGGTATCCTGAGTGGGCCGTATTTCGCCTATTATCTTGATAGGCTGTTAAAAACCTTAATACAAAACCAAACATACATATATTATGGTAGCAGCTCGATGAGAATAGCGGAGGATCGAGTTATATGCTATACCTTATTCCAGCAGAGGACTGCTATAGTCTGATGATGACGAGCTTACGTCTGTACTCGGTTCAGCCGCCTTTAGTTCAAAATGGCGTGTCATTGGAGCGGCCTATGTCCAGCAGTGACCTTCTAGAATCAGATGATGATCTTACCTCTTTAGTGGTCGGCTCAGCCGCTTTGAGCAGGTCGGTGAAGGCGCTGCAGAGCTTCCTGGTGGCGTCCAGCAGCTTGTCCTCGTGCTCGGAGTCGTCCAGCAGCGCCGCGATCATCTGCACGCCCTTCGTCATCTCGGGCAGGTTGCTGGTGATCGTGGTGATCGCTGCGCCCACGGCGGTGTGGTCTACTTCCTCTGTTCCTGTACAATTGTTTCGGTTTTAGTATATTTAGTTTTTACTACATAAAGTTTTGGCCAATTAATGTCATTACTAGGACAGTTGGATGGTAGACAAATGCCATATGGCGTTAGGTGTAAAAAACGCTTAACATTTTGACCGCCACGTCAAAAAATCAAAAAACGTGCCCTCGGCGTCAAAGTCTGTCATGTAGTCGAACCGGGGCGTGCTGGGCACATTTTGGTTTGTCATCTATACATGACTGTGGCGTCAAAAGGTGAAGCCGAGAGTCACTCCACGTCATTGTGATAATATTTTTGTACTGGATCATATCCTGGGAATGTTGTTGAATATTGAAGGTCAAAGTTCGAACTTTTTTTTACTTTTTGAAGGTCAAAGCTATTTTTATCGTATAAAATGACACTGTTCTAAGTTAAGATAAGGTTTTGATACTAAGAACCTCGTCATATTATATGGTTACAGTACTGGGATGTTTCTTTTCTTACCTGAAGTAAGTGTGACGACCTGCGCAGTAGCTGCGTTCATGGCGGCGATCTGTGACGTCACGACTTGCTTGTTGGTGTCCATGGTCACTTGCTTCCACTTCACGGAGGCCGCGTCGTGGCCTAGAGCTGGTAAGGTGGCCTGGGGAGGAGCGAAGTTTAATATTATAATGGGTGTAAAAAGTCTTTATCGTAGCTGTATGGTTAGTTTAGGTTAAGTATTTGTTTTTACATTTCTCTGGTTTTTGATCACTATAAATTGAAGTTTCCGCATCTTTTTTTGCATTACGTATTCATGCAACTCTTTGTAGATAAATTCAAAGTAATTTTTTTTTTCATCTAAAATAACCAAATATAGTTTTAATTTATTTAGTCATTTATTTAACTAATTAATAATAGAAATACTCGGTTTTATAAAACAAAAACTCGACGTTTTACAAATAGAAGAATCGAAAACTAAATTTTTGCTATCGAACCTACGTTAAAATGGAAGTTCGCTCCACAGTGCAGTTAGGGAAGTGGAACCAAAATAGAATTGGACATCCGACTGACACTTACCTACTATTTATAGAAAGAGTATCAACATGTCAAGATGTCTGAAAAAATTCGCTTATGGGCAAAACTTTTAATTTTTTTGGACCGTTTTTCTTTATACCTTATAAAGAAAGGTATGATTTGTGGTGGGTATGGCTCGTATACGTTACTGTAGTTACTACTATACCCAGAATTTTTGGTGGGGACGGCTCATATTCAAAATTACTGTAATTACTAAAGCCGAGAGTCACGTTAAAAATAACCTTAATTCCTACACCATAAATTTCAGTTAACGCTACAACTTCAAACATTTTCATAACTTTTTCAACAGTGCCAGTGACTCTGAAATCAACTTAATTGACATTGAAATAAAGTTGATATTTGTTTAACTTGAAATAGGGTGGGGTGTGCCGCACTGCGCACGCGTAGTGTACGTACCCTGGTGAGTCCCTCCTCCGTCTGCTTGATGATCTCGACGCCGCTGGTGATGGTGGACATTAGACCGCGCTGTGGCTCCGTCAGGATTGACGTCACGCGTGTTTGCTGCATCTGAGAGGCCTGGTACATGAAGATATTGGTTTTAGAAAAGGTCGAAAATCTGTGGTTTTAATCACACTAATATTATAAAGGCGAAAGTTTGTGAGTGTATGTGTGTGTGTGTGTTTATATGTTTGTTACTTCTTCACGCTCAAACGGCTGGTCCAATTTTGATAAAATTTTGTATGCAGGTAGCTGACACCCTGGATTAACATATTCGCTACTTTTTTTCCCGATATTCCCATGGGAACGACATTTACGCGGGAAAAACCGCGGGGCGCAGCTAGTATTAAATAAAGCTCTTGATAGTATTATTAGAATACTGAGCCTGTATTCCTCGATGGAGTAGGCAGGGATGTACAGTATGATCAACTTACGAAAACCTTTATCATACCTTGTCATTATAAACGTTGCTAATGCGACGTCAAAAAAATAACGCGAGCATAAATAGTAGAATGTGACTAAGTCCAAGAGTGATCAACGTTTTTGTAAGGTGACACACACACACACACACACATATCGCCAGTTATGTTCAAGTCCCATGTAAAAAGGGGCAAGCCTATTGGCGTTATCTAACCACGGGCTGTTATTAAGAATTTAATAATGAAAAAAATTCGATAACCCTTTTTTTTTTTCTTAAAAAAAAAAAAACGTTGCCAAACACTAGACCTTTCTCCTGTATTGTGGATGCGATTTCAAATATTAAAACTCACAAACAGCCAGATCCGGAAAAACTACTTGTAGGTCATAAAAATATTTGTTCCGTACGGGAATCGAACCCGCGACACGCAGCGCAGCAGTCAATCGCTTAACCACTGCGCCAACCGTGCCGTCCAACACATAACACATTGCCCGACCTGGGTATCGAACCCAGGATGGTCAGCAGTCGCGCTTGCGACCACTAAACCAGCGAGGCAGTTTATTTGATATAAGTTCTAGATATAATAGAGAGTATACAATATATACCTACACAGCCCATCTCGATGACTACATGTAGCCATTATAGCAGCGTGGAACAAAATGTTTCACACGTTATTATTATTGTAAAGTGTAATAAGTCCGAATAGGTCGTCAGAGCAAAAGTGCCAATGGATTTTCCGGCATTAAAATAAGATATTTCTTTTTGTCTGTCACCTCAGTAGTTTATTAATGACATTATAGACTGAAGGCATTTTGGAGTCTGGAGAAAAGTCAACAAAAAGTGTTACTATAAAATAGTACCTCAATATCCAAGCCTACAAAAACAATTTGCCACTTTTCTTCAAATAAGAAAATCTCAAATAGAAATGCTCCATAGTCATTGGAAAAAACTTTGAACAACCTTGTTTTTGCTACATGTTTCTAAGTTGCAGGAATGATACAAACTAACGCGATAAGTTAGCATTTCGAATTTTTTTTTTTTTTAAACCAGTCGGAAATGTCTGGAAATACTTTTAGGGTTCCGTACACAAAGGGTAAAAACGGGACCGTATTACTAAGACTTCGCTGTCTGTCCGTCCGTCTGTCTGTCTGTCACCAGGCTGTATCTCAAGAACCGCGATAGCTAGACAGTTAAAATTTTCACAAATTATGTATTTCTGTTGCCACTATAACAACAAATACTAAAAACAAAATAAAATAAATATTTAAGGGGGGCTCACAAACTCACAATAAACGTGTTTTGTTTTTCGGTGTTTTTGCCTTGCGGTACGGAACCCTTCGTGTGCGAGTCCGACTCGCACTTGGCCAGTTTTTAATTTTTATTTCTTTTTATCAGTATTTAAACATTTAACTGTATTATTTTCTAAAGAAAATCCCCTTCATTAAAAAGAGCCGAACAAATGAGAAGGCCGGGCAAAGTCCGGACAGGGGGCCAAAATGCCGGATAGTAATTGGTAACCCATGTTGCGCAAAAATATTTTCAGGAACATTTTGATGCTGCAGGAAACTGTTGGTCAACTTTGTTTCCAAATGAAAAAGGGTCTTAAAAATAAAGCAAAATAAAATAAATGAGCTAATACTGACGGCCGGCGGCGTGTGTCCGGTGATGATCTGCCCGGACACCGTGGTCTGCTGCGCGCTCGTCATGTGGTTCACGGCGAACGGCTTGGCTCCTAGCCGGCAAATTATATCGTGTGAAGCGGTGGCAACGGAAAATTAAACAAATACGTGTGCTTTTGGTGGAACATGATATTGTGCTGATTTTCATTTTATTTGCAGAAATGGGACAAAATTAATTTACAGTACTTAGTTGTAATAGTTTGCAAGTTTTTTTAAGACAAAAATTACGTTGGTTTTTTTCAAGCAACGTTCTTGTAAGAATTTATAATTTGACAAAAAAAGCAGCTATTCAATATAGACATAGTATTTTTTTCTGTAAGTATATTAAAAAAATAATGGAATTTTATTCAGTTTTTTAATGCTTGACGAGTTTCGCTAGCTAACAAACACAATACAATGTCTCACCAACTATACTTTATAAAAAACAAAATACACTTCATCTAAATAAATGTAATCCATACATAAAACACACAATAGAACATTACCTTCAGCGCCGGGCCGGTGCACGGCCGGCTTGGCCACCGACTCCGTGTTCACCTTGCCGGACTTGTACGTGTCGTGCTGGATGATGTTGGCTCTGAGGACAAAATGTTATTGTGGTTACATTGAGAACAAATTAGTTATCCTTTCAGGTAATGTGCCTTTTTTTTGCGGATTGGAAATCATCAAATGACCCCTCCCGCTCTGGGTGGAGCGGAAGGGAGTGTCAGACTCTTACTGACTAAAACCCACCCGTGTTCCTTCCTTAGCCCTTTATGTTCCGGGCCAGCGGTAACCCTGTCGGACAATCCCGCTGACCCGGCAGGCTTCGGCCCTCAGGGGCCCCTCCTCGATGCTGACATCTGATGATGATGCTGAATGTGCCTATGGTAAGCTTTGATACGACAAAGAAGAAGGTAATGTGCCTTTAAGGCCACGTATTTTTAGATTATAAGGGTACTTGTACGCCGTTAAAGCAACACAGTACTGGGATTTAATTTAATACATAATGTTAATATCTTGCATGCCATGTGTATTTAGGTATACTCAATTACTCATGTTTGGAAAAATACATGATTTGGTATCTTGTATGTTGAGAATAACTAAGATAAGGATTATTATTACAAAATACTTTCCAATATTGGTGGTTGAGCCACGCATAAAAAATCAATACGAAAGGCATCCCAGAGACAAAGCTGATATGTCTCATGCATGAGATTTATACTTGCACCCGTGAATATTGATAATTTTGTGGAATCTGTTTCACAAAAGCCACTTACAAATCGGAACACAGCACTTACAAATCGGAACACAGCACAAATCGGAACCTACTTGGCGTTACGAATAGATATGTATCGAGATAGGTTTCCAGACTTCACCAGAAGTTTCCAGATTTTATCCAGAATTTTGATAATTAAACTCACTTGGAAGGCGACACGGAGTCCTCCAACATGGCGGAGCCCTCATCGCCCTCGATACCGAGGTGCTCCTTGGCGCGCTGCTTGCGCACTATGATGTCGATGTAGCCTGCTATGACCTGCAGGATTTGTTCAGCCTCGGTGGTTTGAACTGAGTAGTATTGGTCACTGTGGACAACGGTATTTAATGTTAGTTTTAAGAATAAGCGGTAAATTTGAGTCCAGATATCTCACCCACTGTTGAAATGTAATAGTCACAACTCACAAGCATTAAATACGTTACAATTACGCAAGATTCAAAAGCGATTTTCGCCTTAATTATTGACTATGGTGTTACGAACGTATTTTTGAAAACAAAAAATAAAAATTAAATTTCTCTTCTGTCTTTCTGAATTTCTCTTTCTTTTCTGGTCGTTTATCAAAGTTGCAATTGTTATTTCACGTGAAAATTGCTTTTGAATTTTGCGTAAGTATGGGTTATTTTTTTATAATTGATGATGTATGTTCAAGTATACACCTCTGCCTTCTCCCTCGTCGTATATTGTCGTGAAGCTCACCTGTAGTCTCCGAAGTCCAGGGTGAAGGTGTTGGGACTGGCGCACCACCTCCTCACGGTGGTGAGGGGCCAGGTCTGCAGGATCTCCTTGGTCTTCTCGTCCAAGCGCAGCACTGAGTCCTTGGTGACGCCCAGAAGACGGGGCACTAGTTTGTTCTTGCCTTTCATTTTTTCCTGGTCAAGAGAGAATACAGTTTTAGAACTATGATTCTAGAGCCCACTTGCGCCGCAATCCATTAAATACGTTTAGCGGTGAACGTGTTTAAAACATCGTTCTGTCTCTAACAATTGTTTGAAGATGACCCGAGGCAGAATGGGGTTATAATGGCCGACTCCTATAATTTACGGACCGTTATCTCTTGTATCTTTACCAGCTTTGCATAGTAGACCCTCCCATATGGAAGTAGCTACTTCTATTTGTTCTGTAAATAACCCATGATTGGAGGAATTTGAGAGTGAATGTGTGTATACGCTCGCTAAGTCGGCACGCAATTGGCTGCGCCGTACCCACGAGCTGCTAGACATGACGGCGCCAGAGCGACGAGTGCGCCATCTGGAGAAGGATGGAGAACGCACAGCGCCGCAAAGTCTGTCGTCGCCATTAACCCAATGAACTATCTAATTTTTGAGTGAAAATTGATAAACAATTTGTGCATCACCGTGTGGTGTTATTCGTGCCAGTCTCCGTGATCAACGGTCCACTCAAACTCAAAGCATTTATTTCAATTAAACCATTAACAGGCACTTTTGAATTGTCAAGAGACCATTCAGATCAATTGTGAAGCCGTGCCGCAGCAAAAGAAAGGCGAGTCGTACTGAGAATTTTCTCTGTTGAATTTGTTCCTGGATTGGGTGAACTCCGTTCGAACAGAACTCCTAATTCTCATTCTACAACCAGCGTATCTTACAGTCCACTCCTCTATTCCACACTATCTATATGCCCAGTTCGGCAATAAAAAAGCCATTAGTAAGCAAAACAATTCGGTTTTGTTTATAGGAACAGAGCACTAGTGATGTGTGGTGCAAATGGGCATAGATAGATGTTTGTTTTTCCGACTACCCGTCAATCTTCAAAGCCTATAAATATGTCGACATACTTCACCATTGATATACAAATATTAGTTATAGTTACAGGAGAAGGAGTTAATATACAGGATTATAGAGGGTGTAAAGTTCACTCATAGTCTATAGAAAAGGGAGGATCCTCCGACCAGACGGGTGTTGTGTCTGGCGGGCAACTGCCCGATGATTCATGTCTGGCCGTTGTATCTATGCTAGTTGCGCGGTAAACTCTTCTTGCGAGATGCAGGATTTTGCGTGACGTCAGTGTGACGCGTGGTTCGCATGTGGCGTTGTAGATACCGCTACAGGATAATACAAACCTTGACTAAAAAGAAGGCGACGCCATAAGTCTTGAGGTCCCGCGCACTCTTGGTGTACAGTACTTTAGCGTCGAGCTCCGTCAGGGTGATGTGCTTCTTATGCTCCTTGAACACCTTCTTCTCTATGCCTTTGACTTTCATGTAGGAAGCTGGCAGGAATTCCTTAAGGCTGGAATGATATGAGAAATGTAGATTGTCATTTATTTCTTAGGTATAGTTATTAGATTGAGACAAAATTGACAAATAAAGTCATATCGAGTCGGACTCGCAGACGATGGGTTCCGTACCACAAGGCATAAAATGCCGAAAAAAATACAAAACGTTTCTTTCATACCCCTTTAAATTTTAACTTTATTTTATTTTTATTATTTGTTGTTATAGTGGCAACAGAAATACATCATCTGTGAAAATTTCAACTGTCACGGTACCACGCTATCACGGTTCATGAGATACAGCTTGGTGACAGACATACAGACGGACAGTGGAGTTTTAGTAATACGGTCCCGTTTTTACCCTTTGGGTACGGAACCCTATAAATCACTAAAAAAATTTATGTTTTGATTTTCTTTGAAATGACAAGTCGAGGTAAAAGTTCTCCCGTGTTTTGTGCAGTTCAAACTAAGATTTCGTTTATTTTTATGTTGCTTTTTCGTCGATATCAGAAGGCCAAAGAACGTTCACAGTCTGATCCGAGTCTCAATCTGTCAAAAATACCTCTAATTTCCCTACATTTTTGACATTGAATGTCGCCGAGAAGAAACTGCGACTAAATTTTGAACGTTTTTAATTACGGGAATTAGTTTTCTGGTTGCCATTTTGTTGGCCCAGGGATGTAATTACCTTGCTGTGTTTTTCGGATTTTGTCAAAAACAAAATGGCAAATTAACATTATACATTATAACAAGTGGAAAATTAAATAGCAATAAGAGCGCCACTCATTGGAGGGCGAATCCAAAATTATATTAAAATTTGTGAGTATGTATTCCAGGAACCCGTTGGATGCGAGAAGCACAGAACCGGTCAAAGTGGAGGTGCTTGGGGGAGGCCTATGTCCAGCAGTGGACGTCTTTCGGCTGAAATGATGATGATGATTCCAAGGTGATCCGACGACCTTGTGAAGGCCGCAGGAACCCGTTGGATGCGAGAAGCACAGAACCGGTAGAAGTGGAGGTGCTTGGGGGAGGCCTATGTCCAGCAGTGGACGTCTTTCGGCTGATGATGATGATGTTGATGAGTAGGTATGTATTTGATAAAGGATACTCACTCTAAGAATCCAGGAGTATGCTTGTCTTCTCTGTGGTCTCCGAACTGTATCTGACACTGTATGCCCGCGAACTCGCAAGCTGTTGACAATATATCATTTCATTAGTATTAAAATAGCACATTACTGGAAAAAAGTTTCTGGAAGGACTTTGCCCAGCTGTGGGACAGAATAGGCTAAACAAAAAAAAAAACATAACAACTGTATTCCCTATAGGGGTAACCAGGGGGGTACAATACATCCACATACATAATTATTTTACGTTAACGGTAGATTATTCACCAAGGGGATAAAGCAATGTCTTATGTTACGGGCTCCATATTGAATCCGGAGAGTTGTGAAGGATTCTAGCGTCAGAGTTAACTCCAGAGCGAAGCGATTCTGTACAATAATTCTCGCATTTTAATATACCTTTGTCCATAGTGACAGGGTGCTGGCCGTCCAGTATGGCATCCCTGGCCTGCACGTACAGCAGGTTCAGCTGCACGGGGTCCCGCGAGTCCACGTTGCGGTCTGAGAAGAACAGCTTACGACGGAGGAGGAGGGTTTCTGTCACGTCTATGCCTTGCTCGCGCAGGGTTTTTGAAGGTTCCACCCAGTTTACTGTGGGAAAGAGAAGATTTTGAGTTATTTTCAAAGTGGGCGACGATAATCTCTGGTTACCAAAAACCTCCGATCAGTTAATCTTAAACATAGTTATGAAAAAAAAACCTCACAACAGTCACATAACATCACGCCCCGAAGGATAAGACAGAGGCCACATTTCGCCACTCACAACCAATCATTCGTTGATACGAGATTTAAGAAGAATACTGTAGTCGGCCATTTAAAGATGTTTACCTTCATCATCAGTCCTTAACTTCTTTCGGAGCTGTTCCATCTTGGCGTCGCGTTCCTTCTCCTGGTGCTTCCGCTTGAGGGTCAGGGTGCCGAAGTTGGGCTTCTCGCAGGGGTCTGGGTCATCTTTTTGATCTTCCCGGACCTAAGAGGAAAGGTATTGTTGAGTTTCTGATGTTCTAAAATGCTGATTTAGGAATTAACATAAAGATGAACGGTCAAGATGTACACCCACTTTTTGCCAATTGTGATTAAGTCCCATATGATAGCGAACGTATTGCTATCAACCGGGCAGCATCTGAGGATCCAACCCAGGAAGGTCAGGATCTACGTGCCATTGAAGCATGACTGTTGAAATGAACAGTCGTGGTTGCGACCACTAAACCAGTTCCCTGGTTTACTTCAGCTTTGAAAGCCCCGCACACTGGGCGATCAAGCATTAAAATAGATGGACAAACTTTTAGAAATCATTCAGACCACCAAAATAAGGACGATGTTAAAAAAAAATATAAGAAAAACGCATAGATACTTACAAGAAAAATAATCAGCTAACGAAAATACACTAATGTGCACTAATTTATTATTTTAGGTCAAAATAAAATCACTTTAAACAGTGTTTTTTTTTTTTGCTTGGATATCTTTGGTTAGACGAACTGAGCGCTGTGTTAAAATTTGTCCATCTATTTTAATAGGACCCTGTATATATTGCAATATGCATGTGATTCACCGATCCTGGGGAGTGGCTACTTGACTGCGTGGAGTCGTATCCACCGCCCCAAGATCGGAGAGTCCCACCTGTCAGCCATCCTTCTAAGAATGGTACAAACATGACTGACGCGCTACAAAAACGCGGCAGGCCTATCAACCCCCGGAACGTGTTGTTATATTGTGTGCGTAGGCCACTATATGCCCTTTGCGTAAAGTACACCAACAGGCTGCACGTGTAAAAGGATTGGCAGTAGGCTTTTTTGAGTAAGATTTTTTAAAATTACAATAAATGTATGGGATATTCAAATATTTGAAAAGCGACGCCATTGTCTAGAGCGAATATTACGTAAAAGTCTATGACAACAATAAATGTTAAATAAACAAATTAAAAAAAAACATGCATATTTCCGTATTGTCGCAGTGACCACCATTTCATGTTATGTTAGCAAAAAATTGGTCGTTACGCTTGTGACTATGGTCGCGGTGTTGGCCGCGTGCGCATACCACTAGCTGTACTCACCAGGCCGTACTCGTCGTAGTTGGTGATGCCAATCTTGGTGCAGATCACCACCATGAGGTTGGCCACAACCTGACTGTCGTCGACCAGCAAGGTCTTCACCGTGCCTGGAACAAGGATAGACAGTTGAGTATAATATATATGAAAGAAGCTGAAATGTGTAAGTTTAAATTGGATTTAATTTTACGAAGCAAAGTTTTGCAAGTGTCAACATTGTTTTATTATGACAAGGATTAAATTGTTTATGGAGTGCCGTATTGTATATTCCTGTTGGAATGTTTCTTCCCCGGCCTCTATAACCTAACAAAAGAATAATCTTAGCATTACCATATTTTTTGACGTGACAACGTCTTAAATTAGGTTGCGGCTGGGAGTCACTTATGAAAAAGTGTAACGCTCGGTAACGTTACGATGAGTCACCGAACGAGAGAGAGGCCCGCCGAATGCCTTGCGTCTCTCTCCCACTCAACTATTCTACCGAGAAAAAGACGTTGTCACGTAAAATCTTCGCCCGTAAAACCGACTTTACAGGCAACCATTTTTTTCTTTATTGCTTTTTTACTTTTCGTAAATACATTTCGAAAAAAAAAAATGACATTCGACATTTACTGACATTCTAATGAATAAAAATTTATAAAATTATAGATACTATCACCAACCCGGTTCTTAAACTCCTCCACTCAAATATACACCTTATACCACTACACATAAGACACTCACCATCCAACATCCGCACCCTCAGATTCCTGGTCTTCTTATTATACTCCAGCAGGTCACCATTCCTTAGCATGTAGTAATCAAGGCTTCTGGACGCCTCCAACCATATTCCCTTCTTGTTATCCTCTTCTGAGGCTAAGAAGAGGCCGTATTCTTTCGCTGTTGAGAAGATTAGAAGGTTTAGATGAGATGAAAATAGGCCGAGGTATCTCTTATAGTGGGTGATGTAACTGATAAATGATTTTATTTCTGTTTTTACACGTCAATCATATTTTTAAAACTAGATGAGATCGGCGGCGTTTCCTAACTGACTACTCTGAGAAGAAAGGCCGAAACGAATTCGGAGGTCATAGTCTCTTTTAAAGTCCAGAGATAATCTTGGGCAAATCATGAGAAGACCATGTAGATTGATGTCTGAAATGGTCTTTTGAAGAAAGAACCACACAGATTGAGTGGACCTGTCCAGTCAGTGCACGCATTTGTCAGTAATCATGCAGCTCAACTCAGAACTTAAGACGCTACGATGTTATTGGCATGTATATCTAACGGAGTCATAACCATCCACTTGTTTGATTAGGAATGGCTTATTCGATTATGCAGCCTGGTTGTGCCGAATCATGCCGACCCGAACAAGTGTGTAGCACCCCAATTATTATGACTTGAAAATATCAAAAGTACTTACGATCACCACTACTGGCTTCTAGAATCTTCTCCCGGATAATCCTGCAGGCGTCGTAGACGGTGGTGGAAGGGTCGAACTGTATGGTCTTCACCACCTTGCCTCCATCTATTGATATCTTTAGCGATAGCGCCGCCATCTTGGTTAGAGAGTGGGCTCTGTGGACAAAATTGAAGTCTTGTTTTTATTTAAACAAGTATAAACTATAATAAAGGAAAAATTAGGTTGATTTCAGAGTACTGATGAATAGTTCATAAAAACTTGCAGCGGACAGTAAACTTACTACTTGGTTACTTTTCGAAATCACATAAGAATCTAAATTGTTAACACAGTATAATAAGGTTATAATAATCAGTTTTTAATGTTCTGCTGAGCCACAGGCCTGCTTTCTGAGAGGAGTTAGCCGAATTTCACCAAACGGGCTCACTGTCGGATGTAATGTATGTCACATCTCTTCGATGGCTCTTTTCGTATCCCAAACATGATGAGCCAAAACCATTTTTTACCCGGGCGTAAATATGAATCGAGTTTTAGAAAGAGACAGGCAAACAGGTAAGAGTGAAAGACAACACAAAGCTGAACCTAAAAACTCGTAGCAGGTGGCGTTTAGTAGTTTCTGCCTACCCTCATGTGAAAAAGCGTGAGTTTATGTATGTAGCTGACCTGTGTATAGTAGCAGTGTTGTAGGGTCTGTCTTCTAACTCCTGAAGGTCTAGGGAGCAGGCGCTGGGCCGGCGACGTCGCTCCTGACTGAACGAGCGCAGGCGCGGCCTGGATTGGAATGAACCCTGGAATGCAAGCAAGGGGTGGTTTATACGATGAAGAGCATATTTAGTTGGGGAGTGAAAAGAAAAAGAAACAGTCTGACAAAGTAAATGGAAGAAGATGGTTACAGGCGACGTTAACCAGATTCTATCGGGTCATAAGGTTGCATTGCTTGTAACTTACAAATAAATACCGGATACCTGGGCCAGTACGAGACCGTTAATAAGACACATCGAGATTCAAACTCTTAACTCAAAAATTAACAGGCACTTTTGCATTGTCAAGAAGTCGTTCAGTCAGAAAATATGAAGCTAGTTGCCCATTCCAAAACGTAGGAGAAGAATGGGCAAGAAACTCCATGGGCACTCTTTTTAAATTATATTTTACAAAAATATTAGTTACATCATTACTTTTGAATTTAAAATTATATAATGTGAGAACGATGTAAAAAATAAAATAGACGTGCGCGTTAAAAGCGTCCAGAGTACAACAAATAGTACTTAACAAAACCACAATCCAAAAATAAAATAATTAAAAATAAGCCGAGGTAGCTAAGTGATGACCAGCCCCAACTGACGGCGCCCGTTCACGAACATGACGCATAGATCAGCACCATTCAGCTTAACCATTAAATGGGAGCTAAATGATCCAACACACCCGCCACCGTCACCGAGACATTTGAGTGAGTCATAGTTCTATGAGACGGCAATCCGACAGCAGAGACCAGGTGCATCGTGTCTTGGTGCTTTACATGCTGTCCAAGACATGTGAGTGTCATGAAGCCATCTTTTTAATTTCGGGTATTTAATAATAAATTCCTGACGGAAAACCCAACGTCACATTTCAGAACCTCGGCTGGAATCGAACCGCGCCAGGACCAACTCAGGAGTCATTCTTGCAACCACGAGTTCATCTAATACTTGGGAGACTTACAGTGCGTGTGGCTGTCAGCCGCCGCCAGTTGTCGTGTAACGCGTCCTCGATGCGCTGGCGCAGGCTTCGTCACGACTCCCCCTGTGTTTGCGGTGGTGGATCGTCAGTTGGTACCTGGTGACAACGAAAAGACTTGGTTAAAAATCAATCAAAATAATCAGTAAGTAAGAAAGGTTTTTGATGATCAGAAAGTGTATCAAGTTCTTATAATGCGGTTAGCCAAAAAGACGAAATCAAACGCATTTTTTATGTTTTCCAGAAGATTGAAGTAATTAAGTTATTCTAGCAGGCAGATGCGAGTAGATAGATTAATTACGGTAAGAATAATGATAATCGAGAGTGCTGTACAAGCAACGTCCTAAAACGCAGGCCAAAATGGATCGATGACTCTTCAAGCTTGTCAAAAAAGAAGTACCTAGCTTATGTCTAATAGGTTGATCGATAAAGAGGTATATCTTCATATAAAAATGCTTAAAAATCAAGACCAAAACCTGTTTAATACAAAACTTAACAAACGCTTTGACAAGGAATTCCTCACACCTTTCAAACATAAAACACCTGATGACAACTCCTCAATCAAGACCCACTTTAACCCCATTCACATCTCACCACAAACCATATTCCCAACGATCAAGTCAAACGTTCTGTAGCAAGACATGGCACACCATGGCGTATTTCTATAGCCAACGCCATCACCTGTGACGGTAAATATAGACAGCTATTTATAAATGAGAACTGAAGGGATAGAGCAGAAGTTTCAGATTGTATAGTAAAAAGATATTGGAATACTGTAGCATTGCAATGAAAGCATTGGAAAATGAACCCTCTCTCCATCTCCACCATAGATTATTAAAGTAAGGTTTATAAACCTTACTTTAACATCTAAACTAATAATAAAGCTGAAGAGTTTGTTCGTTTCTTTGAACGCGTTAAACTCTAGAACTACCAGTCGGATTTAAAAATTCTTTTTGCATTTTATAGCCCAATTCTTGAGGAAGGCTATAGGCTACTTAACATCACGCTAGGACCCTTAGGAGCCGAGCAAAAACAAAACAAGTCAGAAAGAACGCTAAGCGAAAACGAAGTAAGTAAAGGAGAACAAGATATTTCATGCGGACGAAGTCGCGGGCAGAAGCTAGTAAGTAAATATGTTGCTTGAACAAACAAATACATTACTGTTCTAAATTATTTCCTAATTAAGACACAGGGTCAGAGTTCTGACCTAATTAGGCTACTAAGTTGACCAACTTTCCGCATACACAATTTAAGGGCTTGACCCCGAATTTCGAAAGCATCCGATGAGTCAGTCGAATGTCATGCCTAAAAACATAACCTGCTTATTCTATTTTCCCACTGTTGGGAATCAGTCCTTATCTCAGTGAAGGAAGCAAGCTGTAAACCACCACGCAGACACATGTCTTTGAATTTTAGATTTTATAATAAGACATCAGACCCAATGAGCTGTGGGCCAAAATAACCACTACGTGGAGCAGACACAACCAGAAGGCGTCGCGGCAGACACCTTAGAAGATGGCGGGACGTGTTGGAGAAAACAAACGACTAGTGGTCCACTTTAGTCCTGGACCTAAAGAGCTGGAAGTCATGGGGAGAGCTCAGCAGAGGAATGATCCAGGCTAACACGAACAGTAAGTAACAGTAAGGACATCTGGTGCCTTCACGATTCCTTCACCGTTTCAAGAGCAGTGGTGAATAAATTGCCCGAAGTAGAGCATGCCTAAGTTTAAATCTAAAACCACCACAAGTGACACACCATAAATGATTCACCAAAGCTCCGATCGACGCCAAAAACTGTCAAGCCAACTTAGCGCGAAAAATGCACATCGTGCAATACACAGCGTCAAGCCTGACAAATTTTTTGCACCCTCCATAAGCGAGCCGTTAGAAAGGGCGTGTCATTCACGCTCAATTTGACTGAATTTACTACTGTTTGTTGCTTGTATGATCTGGGATGTTTGCGACTGTGTTCGACTGGGATTGAGAGCAGTGAGCTTATATTCAAGTAGTTGTTGCTGTTTTACTCACACACTTGGGGAAACTACTACATTTCATCCAGATAAAAAAGTGTACCATATTATGCTAATCTACGTCTCTGTCTATCTACCTGTATGTCAAATTCATTCATAAATATTCATTGAGGCATTTGTATTTCCATTCAAAATATTTTATTTCACATAAACCAACATCACTTATGAAACACGGTTCCAATTCATCGTTTTCTATGGAGAAGAACCGGCAAGAAACGGCATGGCTACTCTTTTGAGAATATTTGACATTTACAATATTTTCGTATTATTATTAGTATGATAAAGCGTGATTGATAGCTTTTCATTCTTATAATAGGCCTTCTGCATTATCTGTCTGTGACAAGTGTTTGCCACACGTCAATCCATAAACATTTCGTAACTCTTCTGCGCCTAGTTTCCGAATTTCCAGCCAAAATACATTAAACATTATTCACTCTCAAACGCACAGAAATTGGCGTTATTTTTTTGTTGTTATTTATTGTATGGCGTAGAATCTCCGACCTGATGGTAAGGGGTCACCGCCGGCTATCATCATCAGCCTATATTGTTCCCACTGCTGGGACACAGGCCTCCTCTCTGTGAGAGGGAGTGGACCGTACTCCATCACGCGGGCCCAGTGCGGGTTTGGGGATGCCACTTGGCTTTGATGTTTTTTGTTCTAGAACATGCCGGTTTCCTCACGATGTTTTCATCCACCGTTTTGAGAGCAGTGTGATGACTTTAAATACACCGCCGTCTATGGACATCTGCAACATATGTATGAGAAGTAATAGACGAGCTAAGCTAACTTAAGCTACAGGAACAACCTGAAGGTAGTAGTAGCAGGTACGGCCATCCGCACGTTACTTGAACCACTAAAACCGAACTTACTGCTACGAAATACAGGCGCAAAATACAGGATCATGGAATTAAGACACTTTGACTCTTCAGGTTTATCAGAGATTAAAAACTTTGAATAGCACGACAAGATCAACCTAGCCTTTTCCCAAATAAATTGGGGTGGGCTTTAAAAAAAAAAAAGCCCACCCCAATGTAGTGGCTTCCAGTTTAACCGACGGACCTCCACAACCCAATTACTGGATAACACGATAGGGTAGACTACTTGTCAGATTTTCAGGCTTCTGACTATCCGTAATGACTGTCGAAGCCGAACCAATGGCTTAACATGTTTTCAGAGGCACGGAGGGGTTTCGGTATGAAACAGATGGTCACCCATCTACGGATCGTCCGCGGCAAGCGTACCTGAACTGTGTGGCTGTTACTTTGGCATGAGCCCCTCATTATTTTGTTTGAATAGCACATCTTGAAACTATTTTTCTTGTGTCTCGTATCTCGGCTCAACAAACATTCTAAAAATACTCTTTTTCTAATGACATGGTACATATACGAGTATAATTATGGAGTTGATTGAACATTATTTTCTTAGTTATGATTTGTTGCTTATGGTTCTACAAGGAGACGAAAATATCTGCCGGAATTGGAGAGTGGAAGAAATTATGCATTTGATGATCATTAAATAAATTGGAGCAGTGGTGGGTGGCCCAGTGATAACTGCCGCAACTTACAAGTTGTGGGTTGTAGGTTCAAACCCATGCAGGCATTTTAGTTTGTGTATTTAATTTCATTACCACTGCTCTCAAAACGGTGAACGAAAACATTGTGACGAAACCGGTATGTCCTAGAACCAAAAATTCCAAGAGATTACTTCCACCGACCCGCACTAGGTCCGCGACGTAGATTACAGCCCACACTGTCTCACAGAGAGGATGCCTCTGTCCCAGCAATGGGAAATTATAGGCTGTACTATAAAGACTATTCTATCTACCTGCTCCTGTCTACTATTTGTACTCTCCGTTTATCCTACAAGAATGTGTCAAGCAGTTTAAAACATGAATTCAAAGATATTTATCTGTTTTCAGACTATCAACTAACTGCCTCATCAATCATTACAAAATGTTATGACAGAGCGAGTCAATTTTTAGATTAACGACGCAAGATTCAAGCTTCATAGCTATGTACGTAAAAATAGTACAGAGCAAACCATTTACCACCAATAATCTATGTACAGTCGACACGTAATAGTAACATTTCCACTACGAAACCATACCATAATCAGCCTATAATGTTCCCACTGCTGGGTCACGGGCCTCTTCTCGGTGAGAGGGAGTGGGCCGTAATCCACCACGCGGGCCCAGTGCGGATTGGCAGATGTCACATGTCTTCGAATTTTTGGTTCTAGGACATGCCGGTTTCCTCACGATGTTTTCCTTCACCGTTTTGAGAGCAGTGGTGATGAAAATAATTTACACAAAGTAAAGCGCCTGTCTGGGTTCGAACCTACGACCTACAACTCGTAAGTCGCGGCCGTTATCACTTGGCCACCACTGCTCTCTACGAACTCCACAAGCCAGCTCAACTACGAAAACCACTCGTAAAAATAAGAAATCAAGGCGCTAAAATATCAATGTTTCCATGTACGAGTGGTTTACTGTACACCATTCGAAGAGTCAAAACTTATTCCGTTTATTAGCCACAAAGCAATATTTATGAGTTCATCTATTTCTGTAACTCGTAGTGTATGAGAGTCGGTCTTTAAAACGAATGCTATGCGGACGTTCGGATAAAAAACGAGTAGACACAGCTGATAACTATTTGGGTGATAACTATGGGAATGAGATTAGAATTTGAATGTTTGGTTTGAACTTCCTGGTAGGATATTTGTCTTGATATTTTTTTTGTACAATAATGAAGCAAATGTCAAATGGAAATGAATAGATACTAAGAATATTAATGATATGTCATCATAAAGCTTATTCTTAAATTAAAATCAAAGTATGTATTTATTTCAAATTAATCATTTACAGGCATTTTTGGATTGTCAAGGAGAAGAAAGTTGAAGCTAGGTGTCCAGAAGCTAGTTGCCCGTTCGAAAACATATATATCTATGGAGAAGAATGGTCAAGAAACTCTTTGAACAGTCTTTTAAATTAAGTTAGCCAAACGAATATTATATCACCAAAACTGATACAAAATTCGGCTTTATTAAAAGGAAAGTACGAGTCACAGTAGTGACCTTTTAAATTATCCCAAAAGGTATAACGACCAATAATGTCGAGCAGGGTTTAATCATAATTCCGAATCCCCATCAAACACTGAACGACGTATTAATGACGAGAACGTGACTAATACGAAATAACTAACCAATAAACTTAACATCCCTAAAAAGTACTAACCCTTGAATTAATATCTAGATCTATAAACTCATACTTAACAGAAACAAGGACTAGACCCCTCAACAACTCAACTGAGATGCAATAAAAACCGACGCGAAGGCATTTCACCCAATCTCGACGCAACAGAATATTAAACCTTACTCCCCACACATAAGGGTGACTGGATAAGGATTCGGGATACTATCAAATTCCCATGGACTCATTAAAAAGCCCATAGTAATAACGGGCGAGTTATTGCATACAGTTTTGCATAAAAAGGCATCAGAGCAGCCCCTGGCACTCGTAACACACCACCCAGTTGGAATTTTAATAGTTCAATATAACTTTGTCTGCATTCGTTATGTGGATGACTTTATTGTTTTATGACAGACTAGCCTAAGGGTCGAAATGAAAATTATTGAGTGACGCCATATCCAGCTCCTAACGCACATAATTCAGCTCAGATTATCTGAGACACTTCATTTATTCGTTGACATTCAACAGAAATGGGGACGCTTCTAATCAAATTACCCAGATAATTGACAAGAGCCAGACATTCATCAATAACTTACTAAGTATAAAAGGGTTGAGCTAATAAGAAGAGAGCGCCAATCTCTAGAACTCCCAGTCGGATTTGAAAAATTGTGGTATAGTAGGATTTTTTTGTTAATCGGGTTCGGGTGCAACGTTGAAAGTTTTTGTGAATCTATATAAATAATAAAGCTGAAGAGTTTGTTTGAACGCGCCAATCTCTAGAACTCCCAGTCGGATTTGAAAAATTGATATTGCATTTGATAGCCCAATTCTTGAGCAAGGTTATACGCTATTTACCATCACGCTAAGACTCTTAGGAACCGAGCAAAAAGAAAAAAGTCAGAAAAAACGATAACTGAAAACGAAGTAATAGTGCGGGCAGGTGATGCGATGCGACGGGGTGGGTCGGGGGAACAAGAAATTTCACGCGGACGAAGTCGCGGGCAGAAGCTAGTCTTATAATATTTAGCTAAAGATAAACGAAAGCTCAAGTATTACACTGTTACGATGAGTTATAACAATGTTGCTTACTTTAATGAAGAAAGTCATAAACAAAGCGCCGCTGTCTTCATATCTAATATTCTAATGGATCAATAAAATTGAAAACATAAACAAGTGAGGGTGAATATAAACGCGATGCCTTATCAAAATATTCATAGAGTTCAAAGCATGTCGGTACACATTGTTAACGGATCAATGGCTTCGGGAATATTTCCATCAGAAGCTGATAGAAATGGACATCTTGATTTAACGCGTCGACTGGTGTTAGCAGAGGCGTGTCTATTGTATTGATGAGATCATTTGTAAATTAATGATAACTAATGATCGCCTCGTTGGTCTAGTGGTCGCTAGCGCTATCTACTGCTGAGCATGATCTCCTGGGTTTGATTCCCAGGTCGTGCAAAGTGTTATTAGGTTTTTCTATCTGGAATTTACCAGTTATAACCCGGAGACTGTGTGAGTCTGAGTGTGATTCGTGCCCAGTTGATGGCAATAGGCTCACTCCGTATTGCATGGGACTTGAAACATAACTGGCGAAATGTGGGTGTTCCATAGGTCCACCTCTGCAAACCTTCGGCGAAACAAGGCGTGATTTTATGTAACTATTGATTAATGACGACGTACTTTATTTTTTTACAATACTAGAAATTGGTATTGTAGAAAATGAGCCCAAAAATTTGTCGTCATACTGATTGAAAACCTACTCTCCTTTCAGGCTTCACTGAAGTCGGGTTAAGGTAGAACGAACATAAGCTTAATAAATTCCAACTTAAACAAACTCCAATTAAGAATCTAATAAGAATTACTTCCAATCGCATTCAACTAATTCCCTTTTCTAGAAAATAACACCAATCATACAAAAAAATTAAACTAAATACACAAGAAAATGGGCTGGAGTAGACAAAGAAAACATTAACACAGGAATTTAAAACCCATACTGTAGCACCCAGGACCATTCGATAACATAAGTAAACCCTGCCCTACTTCCCCGATCCAAGCGACCCGATGCCAAAATAATTTCCTACTACCCCACAATACGTTCAAATTCTAAGTCAGTCAAGCCTGAAGTTTCAGCGGCGACGCTGCGTCGCGCCGGTTGCTAAGCAACCGGAGCTTGCCGCTAAGTAAAGTCTAAAGTTGGGAGGTTGAATCAATTGGAAAGTTGGTCGAAAGGTGTGCGGCATGAATGAATGGGGGTAAAAATAAAATTGGGTTGACGGTAATAATAATGATTACGTGTAATTTGGTCCTGAGATTTTTGGCGACAGAGATATTTTTAAATTCTTACGTCGAATCATGTAATGAGGAAAATCTTAGGGAAAGTCGAACTTAATGGTTTGAAACGGGTACACACCTTGTACACAATGGAAGTGGTACTCAATACTTTGTTATTTCTTTGTACAAAAGCTCTTTACCATATAACCCCTACAAGTGGCGGTAGGTACTTAAATGTATGTCCGGTGCATCCTGGGTAGTGGGTGTGGCCCGGCTACTAATGACTAATAAACTTACTAATGAAACTTGTTGAATGGTTAATGTTTTATCAATGTGACATGAGCATTTCATATACCTACAGGGTGTCCCTGGAAGTATGGATCAAATCGAATAGGGGCGTGGGCAAGGTCATTTCCAAACTTTTTAACCCTGATAATGACGGTGATTTTTTTTAACGTTCCAAAAGTTATGACCAATTTTTATTTTTTTTCAATCATTTCGCATACATAGTGAGTGTTCAAAGAAAAAAACTACTAGGGCTATCCAAAAAAATTAAATTGATAGTTTTCTTTTTATGATTTTTTCCTTTGAGCACTATGCGAAGTGATGGAAAGAAAACAAAAATTGGTCATAACTTTTGAACCGTAAAAAAATTGACCGACATTCTCAGGGTTAAAAAGTTTGGAGATGACCTTGCCCGTGCCCCAATTTGATTTGATCCATACTTCCAGGGATACCCTGTATAGTTTGTGGAAGAGTATGACTGGTATAGGACTACCTTCTCCTAGGAGTAGTCTAAGGCCTAGACCATCAGCAGTGGATGTAGATGATGATGATGCATACGAGAAAATAATTACAAACTAACATTATAAGGAAACGGTGAAGGAAACCATCGTGAGGAAACTACGTCTAAGAACCAGAAACTTGAAGACATGTGACATCTACCAACCCGCACTGGGCCTGCATGGTGGATTACGGCCCACTCCCTCTCAAGAAGAGTGGAGGCTTGTGTCCCAGCAGTGAGTACATTATAAACTGATTACTACAAATAAATGTATTATCTTATCTTATTATGTGTGTTATGTATCTGATAATATCAGACACAAACAACATCTCAATTATCTTACCCGTGTGACATATTACATATATATCAAAAACTTTTTAACAAAAAAAAAACCGACTTCCAAAAAAATCACTACAAACTGAAAAATAACTTTAATTTCGGAAGTCGGTGTCTTAGGGAACAGTATTTTAGTTTTTGCCACCGACTTCCGAAATTAAAGTTATTTTTCAGTTTGTAGTGATTTTTTTGGAAGTCGGTTTTTTTTTTGTTAAAAAGTTTTTATTTCTCGCTTTTTAGTGGGTCTATATATAATTTATCTAAGTTACAATAGCCTAATGTCAACTTGCCCATCGCCTTTTTATAAAATATTCCTTTTCTCGATGCAGGGACGTTAATTGTTGAAGAGTTCTCCTTTTATTAGTTTTTAGATTAGATGCTGATAATCCTGGCTGCAGCATCAGGTCAGACTTATGTCAACATTGCATTGAACATAAAATTAGTCCTGTTTAAAATGAGCCCAAACACGACTACGGTGCTGTAATTTCAAGGTTTGTACTTTTTCTGATGCTCCTGGCTTCAGCATCAGGTCTTTGGTGTTCCTCAGTAACAGTACGTTTATCCACACATCGAGCCCTTTTCAATGAGCCTAAACACGATATATCTGCTGTTAGTTGTCGAGGAGTTAGTTACTCTGCAGACTATCCTGACTGCAGCATCAGGTCATGACTTGATGATCATGAGACCAAATGTGGCAAATGCCACAAACATCAAAACAATTTACTAAAACAGTCCTTGTCTGTTCGAGTAACTTCTTACTGTTAAGGAGTTGTACCTTCCATCATCAGCCCAGCTACCTGAGATGGTGACAACTATACACAAATACACAAGATACTTCATAAAATATGCGAAAAACAATAAGTGAGCCTATAAAATTTGTGGGTTGCCCTCGATTTCTCTAAGATCCCATCATCAGATCCTAACTTGGTGACAATGGGACCACCTCAGAACTATCTACTTTCGATCAAAAAAAGAATTTTGAAAATCCGTCGACAATTGGCGGAGTATTCGATGAACAAACATACAAAAAAAAAAAAAAACATACAAACATCCGAACATAGTACCTCCTCCTTTTTGTGAAGTCGGTAAAAACTAGAGCTACAAGAGCAGAAATAAACCTTAGAATCAATACTAACAAACAATACATAGACACAAAGGGAGTGTCACACCACGTCACTGACCATAGTGTCTCCACACAATGGGAATATCGACACTATTATGGTGTAATATTACCGAATAAGTGACGTCATGGTTTCTTTTTGTTTGGAAGACAATGGATGTAGCTGTTAATCCGATATGAGGGTTAATGGCAATTTTTTTTTTGGGTTTTTTCTAAAGGGGCGTCTTTCTTCCAAGTGAAATAGGTATTCATGCAAACTGGTGCAGAAAAGCATGGCTATGACAATGAAGACAAGAAAGATAACGTATATGTTATGGTTTCGACCGGTTTTGAAGCTGAAGCTAAAAGAAGAAAACTATTCTTTGAATTCCAATTCATAAAATAATTAAATCTTGACGGCCTCATTACCAAACAAGGTTTATCTTTAGACCCAGGTTTAAACCATCGGGCCATTTTTAAATTTCGAACTATAATAATCAGACAAAGTTAAAGTTCTTATTACACAAATTGACGTTAAACCCGAATCTAAGTTGGCAATTTTGCATTAAGAACGTTTGTCGGAATAAAGTTCAAAATACAGTAACTGGCTCGAAGGTTTAGACTAAGTCTAAAGTTAGAACTCGTTTTGTAATAAGACGGTGAAAGTTTTTGAAGAACTAATGATGTCTGATTAATCATTAAAAAGGTAACTATATGGTTCTATAAAAATAGGAAACTAGACTATATTCCAATACTCTTTACCTGGATCAAGATTCTGCCATATTGCGTCACCACACCGTATCTAAATTACCAATATCAATCTAATTAGCTCACCATCCAATCAGAACAAACAAACAAATCATTTCATCGATAAAACAAACTAAATGTAAAAATGAAAGCCTTCATAAAACTAAAAGCTAATAAACCCCCAGTACATAATGTACTTAAAGAAAATCTATAATCGGAAGAAATCTTCACAAACAAGCACCGCGCATGCGTACCCCCTCCACAAGGGTGGGATCGATAGACTCCGGCGCCGCCGTGTCTGGCGCCGGGATGCTGCTGTCTCACTTATTCATGGAGATGAAAGTATTAGGTTAAGTGAAATGGAAGATGTGGATGAAATTGGAGACGAATTGGGCGTGGTCAAAAAAATTAAGAAAGAAAAATGTTTATTTGGACACAGTTCGAGAAACATTAATTAGGTATTAGAATTTGCTAATTCATGAAAAGCATGGTACTTTCTCTAAACGAAATTAAGTAAATGATGTAATACCTGTTCCTAAGCAACAACGATGAAACGGTAGATGATTGATAGAAAAAAAATGTGTAAACGTCATTTAATGAGAAAAACGTTAAATAATGACTAAACTCATTATGATATAAGAATACTAATTAACACATAAACATTCATAACACTAAGTAAGGTAGAAAGAGAAAGCCAAACTTAGATATATTTTTGGATAGAACATTGTGGAGTTAATACATATACTTCTAGTTTTCAGAACATATAAAGGCTTTCAAGGGAACTGTGGATAGAGAAATAAAGACCGAAGACCATAAAGTTAGCACTAATGACGTAGGAATAGATGGTTCTACACCCACAAATCTATAAATTAGCAAAACTATTAATATCCATGATTACGATCGAACAGAACATAATAACAACGAAATATAAACTAAAAATAACGATAAGATCAAACAAGAATATCTCAAGGAGAGATAAAAACGTTCGTAGTACATGTCCGCCAACAAACTTCCGGTCGCCACAGGAAGTCGTCACAGAGCACGCGGGAAATCCGATAGTTCTGTTTTTCTATTAGCGAATTAGGGGATTATTGAGTGCCCGGATATAGGGGAGGGACTGCCATTTTAATATATTTAGGGGATGATTGGTCAAATTGTTTGTTAGATGGGATGATTGAAGACCAAGATCAGATTTTTGAAAGATGTATTTTCGAAACTAATTCGGATGATGATATAAATATTCAGCAAACACAAATAACATAGTAAAAAATCGTCTTCAAAAATTAATGAAGGCAATAATATTCAGTTTCAAAAAACACAACTATCTTCTCGACATCGTCATGAAATAGGTCATTAGAAAACTGACCATATGAGGAAGGAAAGACGCAACTCTTGTCAAGGAAATCCCGTAAACTACCGTCCATCTTCTACATAATATTGTGATTAAATCGCTGGACTTTTCGGAAGCAAGAATCCTTTTTAGCTACTATTTAAAAGAGGAAGCTTGAAAGAATCAATAAAAACCAACATCGAAAATTGCAGTCACCATTGAAATCAACTCCTTAAAATATAAATGAATAATTACGAGTAAGACTACCGATAATGATATAATTTTATTGAAAGTAACTAATTTATCTTTACAAAAGAAATCACGAGAGAAAATTCAAATACCAAATTGATCCCGAACAAAAACATCTCTAAATAATCCCCGATTATCCTTAAACAAGTCAAACTAATTCCCATTCATTCATCACCCCTTAATCGAAGAAGGTAGTATAGGAGACAAGCCAATCATCTCCATAGGAGGTGACCCCCGTGGAGACAAAATTGACTCTAACGATCCTTGCGAACAACTAATGAATGACGATACTATTCCTGTACACGTGAAGTTTGACTGATTAGAGAATTATACTGATAAGATAGCTAGGGGACTACGTAACGGTAATCGGGGTTTTCATAAAGATAGTAACGAGAACGAAGTAGATTAGTTTAATCGTAAAAGTGCAAAAATAGTAGATATTGATATCGACATTGAAAACTGAAGAAACGTTATCTACCTTACGTAATAAAGTATTGCAGGTATCTATGTAAAACTTAGACTTTTTTTCTACTTAAGTTCTTTACATTAAATTTATTTACAATTTACATAGATAAGGATTAAGATAAGATTGCGAATTTTAAATGTCAAGAGCCTGTTGTAACGCTTGTAGAATTTATGAATGGAACTAGCTTCCATTCAATGAATAAGAATAAGAAATAGAACAACAAGTTATTTTCAGATAACACAACCCTGTAAGAGACAGAAAAATGTGTGTAGGCGTTACTCGGAAAATGTTCAATGAGGTACAAGATATCTGCGGCGAAAAAAAATATGTATTCAATACCGGATAAACACGGGATGAGCAAACAGACTGATTCGAAGACGTAAATTTGAATGCACGTCCAAACAAATGAAGGAAATTCTAGTTAATTGGAAGGCATACATACGAATCGGTGAGAACCTTGAAGAGAACTAACGAGATGTAATCACAAAGGATGCAGGCGATAATTATACGCGGCTTGAAGGGAGCCGATATGGTGAAATATGTGGTTTTAATGAAAAGGTATGAATGAAGAGTTATGAAATGATGGGGCAGTTGATTTTACTGATTTTGAGTAATATAAAATGGACGAAATTTATGTTTTAGGGGTAAGAAATTATAATGGAGTTAAAACCATTCAAATGAATAGTAATCCTGTGATACTAAGGAAATACAACGCCATTTGAAGCTTGATCTATCTAGATAAAATGTTGCAGCTGTGAAATATAGAGGTTAATTTAAGACCAGTAAAATATTTAATGAAACTTGAAAGGAAATAATAATAATAATAATAATAATAATAATATTCCACAACTATCACACAACGCCGTCTAGTCTCAAGCTAAGCAGAGCTTGTGTTATGAGTACTAGACAACTGATAAACATACTTATATATTTCTAAATACATACATATATAGATAAATTACACCCAGACACAGAACAAATGATCATGCTCATCACACAAACATTTGTCCTGGGTGGGAATCGAACCCACGACCTCCGGCATAGCAGTCATAGTCACTGACCACTAGACCAACAGGCCAGTCAAAAATCTACGAAATCTACGAACTGTAGATAATCATAGTGTATGTAATATACAAAACATGAAAATGTTACGAAATCTGACCCAACAGTTAAAAGGGCACAAATAGCGAGGAAATTCGGAATTGCTGACGAAGTACCCCAAATAATACAATAAACCCCGCGCTAAGTAGGACACCAAATAGTAACCAATTGGATAAACATTAATAAAGCAACACACAACATAATCAATAGAACATATTACGAACGTGCTACCAACAGGAAATCTGTGAAATGTATTCAAAAGCCAAACAATAGTTTTTGACGAAACAACGGCCAGCGGCGAGTTTCAACCACCTGAAACTGAAAACTAAAAGTTGGAACACGTGGCCCCTTACAAGTGGTGCTTACCTCGATCGGGAGCGGCGTACCATCTCGTCGTCTCGTTCCCACTTTAGAAAAATACTTTACCTTCTCGCTCTCTCACACCCCGCTTACTTGTATTGTTAATCTTGGCTTTAGAAAACTTGATTTAAATGGAGTATGGAGAATAGAGGGAGATTGAGTTGAAATGTTCTAAGTCAGGGCCTAGTGTGGCTCCCTGCGGTGCACCTAACACTGGAGAAATGTTGTGCAGTTGTGCAAGGTTGGATGCCGAGGGTGAGAGAGCGGGACCTCCGCCTCCGCGGACGGTCCACGGAGGAATGTACCGCGACCCCGGCATCGCGCCAGGATCTCGCGCTTGCCACTATCAACGTTCTCCGAAGCTCATGAGGGGTTGACCCGCGCACGCGCCCTGCGAATCTCCCGTCCCTCACGCACCCGCGCAGAACACAGAGATGGGGGAACGAACTTTAGGGATGATATTCGGAGGGTGGAAAGACGATGAAAGATGGAAATGCATCTCTGACTCCGCTCGGATTTCCGGAGCTCGTGATTTTGTTTATTGATTCGTATCGGGGCGAAGACTTCCATGGGATGCTTTTTGGGGACGCCAAAGTTATTAATCCCCTTATCATGTCACTATAAGATTTAGTGCTCATGTTGTTACTAATAAAACTTTTTACTAGCCATTAATATTTCCCTCGACGATGGTCGAAATTTGCGAAAACCGACTCAATTGTACAATAAAAGAATTATAAAGAGGGTTGGGCTAACAATGCACCTGTGGCCACTTTGCTCGACAAAAGGCTGCTGATTGACAGGAAATTTGAAAAAACAACCGTTCACGCAAATATCACCCTTATTTTGAAACGCAGAAGATTTTAAACAGTTCAATGAACTATGTAGTTAGTGGGCCGAGATGTTACCCCAAAGAGTGTTGTTATAGAGGACAATTATGAATATTTACGTAGCGGAGTGCAGTGTGCGGTGGGACAGAAGTAATGGGCGGCGACGTGAAGGGTTGAGACGCTGGCAACACCGATGTGCATGACGCTGTTGATGTTGCGAATTGAGATATTGATGTCGTTATAGATATTGTTTCTATGAGTATCTATGGTAATTGCATTAGTTGGAATAACAATGGGATTCACTGTTAGTTTGATGTATGGATAAGAGCACATAGAAAACCAAACGATCCCATTATTTTTATTTTATACTAGTTTTTATGTTCTGGGTATTTTAAAACTACATTCACTTCAATGGCATCGGAAGTGAATAACATATTATTATGTCTGAGTACGACTTTTCCCTATACGGTCAGTCACCGTTCATTATTTCCTTTGAAAAGATTTCAACGACATCGAGTTTAGGTACCCCCCGATCCCTTGGTCTAGAAAGATTTGCGTTTTTTTCTTACTAGTGGGATTAGCTGAATGAATACTTTTTAACTTGTTATTAGTCAGTTTTAAAGAGAGCAGTGTTGGCTTAGTGGTAACGGCCACGACTTACGAATTGTAGGTCGTAAGTTCGAACCCGGGTAGGCGCTTTACTTGGTGTGAATTATTTCATCACCACTGCTCTCACAACGGCGAAGGAAAACATCTTTAGGAAACAGGCACCAAAGGTCCTAGAACCAAAAATTTGAAGACATGTGACATCTATCAACCCGCACTGGGCCCGCGTGGTGGATACCTGTGTTCTAGCAGGAACATTATAGGCTGATTATGCTAATACTATTTATTAGCAATTTTTAGAGTAGTTTTCCTACCTTTCTTTCTATTTGACTGATGCATTGTCTTCGTTGAGTTACATAAAACGTCTCAGATTTTTCTTGTATGACGTTGTAAGCACACATATTTTAGACTACCACCTACAGACAAATCGTCCCTTATCCTTACTTACGACATCAATGGTTACAAATAGAGTCTCCTATTCTTATTCAGATTCCTAGGATTTTCATATTACATTACATGACGCCTATATTCTCCCAAGGGATAGACAGAGGTGTTTGGTACATCCACATTTTTCCAGAAGTCCCATGTAATAGGGATACAGATAGGGGACTAGCTAATTGTCGGGCTGCTTCTGGGAAAATCCTAAAGAAAATATTTAACAGTATTTCTAAAATTCCTATTGATACCTACTTTACCATCCGTGCCTCGGAAAGGACCTAAGCCGATAGTCCCAGCTGTCATTCGTAGATCTTTGGACAGTCCTTACGGGTAGTCAGAAGCCCAAGTCGGACAACCAGTCTTACCAAGGGGTATCGTGTTATCTAGTAGTTGGGTGGGGTGGGTTGTGGAGGTCAGATAGGCAGTCGCTCCATTTAAAATACTGGTATTCAGCTACATCCATTTAGACTAGAAGAAGCTGACTCCAACATAATTAGGAAAAGGCTCGGCAGATTGTTTTTTTATCAACATCTATTATTGTTACTATCAAAAATAACCCTACCATCTTCATTCTCGCCATTCCCTACTTATTAGCGAGATCAATTTTCCTCTTCCGAACCCATTATCAAAGTAAATATTGTGACATCAGTTGTATCACACGAATCAATTATGATTTGCCAGAGTTGCGTATGAGTACTTATGAGTGAACACTTTGAGGTTCATATTCTAGGAAGGCCGTGAGTGTTTATGCTGATGATTATGTAGGCACTCGAGGAGAAGGGGTAAACGGAATTGAGCGAGGTTGAATGGGTATTGTCCTGGTTATAATTGAAGGGTTTCTGCCCTGTAAAAATCTCACCGTGAAAACTAAGGTGAAGTATATGTCAATCCCTAGCATGACAGCTCACTTGACCTAAGTTTTCTAAGTGAATTTTTTAACACAATAGACCGGATAATGCAAGAATATCGTTAACCGGAGTTTATCAATTTCATAGTGCCAATGGACTGGTTGGATCTTAAGACATTGGGTTTCGGAACACTTGAAAGAAGAAATTCGCTCATATAGATGACTTTGTTGATCAAATAACTATAGAGGGACCTCAGAAACCAGGCGTTATTGGAAAATATAAAGTTAACATTAACACAAAATCAGCGGTGTTATTGCATAACATACTAACAGTTGGAATGGCTTTCATTTTGACAGTTCAACAACATTCATTGCGTTATTAACGTTGCTGAGCAGACAAAGTTTTCAAACATTAGAAGCAATGGATTAGATATATCCTTCAAAATAATTCGTATTGTGATTGATCTAATAATTCGCCTTCATTTTTTTTTGCACTGGACAGACAGTGGACTTAAATTTAAATTACTTTAATACCTTTTCTAGTGACTTGAACTTGGATAGACACGTTTGATCTCTGAATATCTTGGATTGGAGGTTGATTATGCGGGCAGTATGAAGACCCTTTATTTTTCAATATGCCTTTCTTTACCAGTATTTTGTTTTACCAAATCCCGCCGATACGTTCAGTAAATCGATGGCACTTAAGAGTGACGTGTCTCCTGCTGTGCTGCGTAGAAAATACATTTGGGTTTAAAGTGAGGGTCTGTCTCGAACATGAAAATGGAATGCTTGGACGTTTTTTGGGAAAATAAACGGAGATATATTTTTCGGCTCGATGTTATAAGTTATATTAGGGAGTTTTCTTTGACGTTATGAATAAGACAGAGGAACTGCTTCTGTGCTTATAAAGCTACCAATTAGATTGAATTACGATGTCATTAAAAGGAATACAAATCAAACATCATAACAAAACATTTTGTTTTATCATGTTCAGATATCGATACCCATCACGTCTGCGGAGTTTCACTAGCTAATTTAATTTGACCCCGTAGAAATAAAAATGAAATGCTGTTCGTTGATAAGCGCATCACTTGAGAAACTGCTGGACCGATTTGGTTTTTTTTTTGGTTCACTTTAAAGTGTTCAGTCTGAATTAGGTTTTTACGCAAAGAAAAATTGGGAATGTTTCCCGGGAAAAACAACGTCCTTTTCTCAATGGGATTTTTTAATGAACTTTTGTTTGGATAGGACAATGTCTGTCGGATCAGCTAGTATGAGATTAGGAGATAAAAACTCCTTATAAAATCTAAATTGATTAAAATACTGAGAAAGAAGAAGAATATTATGTTGAAAACAATACGTCATTTCGATAAAACCCCGTGGGAACGCCACGTGGTGGCTCTTAACTACAACGATCCACTTGAAGCGATAAACTTTATTGGCATCTCGTGTTACCGCTATATTGGCTACACTTTTAAACTCGTCATAAACCTGTTTACCTGTCATGTTTTTGCATAGACAATAAGCTGACGGTCCACCTGATGAGTGGTCTCCGTCACCTACGGACATCTGCAATACCAGTGGCATTCCAGATGCGCAACCAGTGACAAAGCTGCCCTGCTCGGGCGGAGCACCGCCGTGTCCTCGTAGAGGCGATCGGCAGCGGCGGCGACCTCTCGCGTCCGGCCCTGGTGCAAGCCATGGTCCAGGGCGAGAGGGAGTGGGAGGCAGTCACCTCCTTCTGCGAAGCAGTCATGCTAGCGAAGGAGGTGGCGGGACGGCTCAGGGAGAGAGCCTCCCGTCCTAACCGCCGCGGGAGACGCTCCGGGCGTCGGGAGCCGCGTGACGCCTCCCGGCCACCGTAGGCGCGGGCCTGCGGGCGGAGAGTACTGGGTAGCTCACCGTCCGATCAGGACCAGGCCCGTGCCGGACGGCGCGTAAGTGTTCCACGCGCGCCTCAAAGAGATGTCAGCATCGAGGAGGGACCCCCTTAGGGCCGAAGCCAGCCGGGTCAGTGGGATTGTCCGAAAGAGTTACCGCTGGCCCGGAACATAAAGGGCTAAGGAAGGAACACGGGTGGGTTTTAGTCAGTAAGAGTCTGACACTCCCTTCAGCAGGGCTAGCATGGCCGGAGACATTTTATCCACGGGGAGAGGACAAAATACTATTCCCCTCTGTCAATTTTGTCCACCCTCCGAGCATGGCGACATGGGTGGATAAACTATTCACGGTGGACAAACCAGGGGAAACGCTTGTCCCCGAAATTATTGCCATTATAAGAAAACTTTTATTAAATTACAAAATAGTCGAGAATATCGTCGTAAACGAAAGTACTTTATTTGTTTTATTGTTTAAATTGTATAAATTATTGTTATTAATTATTATTATTATTTTATTGTATAAATTTATTTTATTCAAATTGAACGCCGGTGTATTTTTCGCTCGATTTTCTCCCTTTCCGACGACAACACTAAGCTCCAGTAAGCACGAGACATTTTTATATTATAATTAATTATATTTTCTCCAAGAGATATACTTAAACCCACCATCTAAAGACGAGGACAAGTTTCTCCCTTTGTTATGTCAAAATATCTGTAATTTTTCTCTTCCACTAGTCGCCATGCTATAGGCGGGGGGTGAGTATCCACGTCTAATGTCAAAAAGTGATATAATTCTCTTTCCCCCTGTTGCCGTGCTTTGGCAGGTGGATAAAATAATTTTATCCCTTGTCAGTGGAAATAACCGGTGGACAAAAGTTTTATCCCCAGCCCATGCTAGCCCTGCTGCTCCTCCCAGAGCGGGAGGGGTCATTTGATGATTTCCCATACACAAAAAAAAAAAAAAGGCGTCGGTCAGTCAGAAATATGAAATTGACCATTCCAAAGCGTTACAAAAATATTAGTTACATCAATATTGTTGAATTTATAATTATATGTCAGAACGATATACAAAAAACACGAACACGTTGAAAGCGTCCAGAGTACAGCAAATAGAAACAAAAGAAAACAATCCAAAAATTAAAATAAGCCGTGGCAGTTAAGAGATGACCAGCCCCAACTGACGGCGCCCGTTCACAAACATGACGCATGGATTAGCACCATTCAGTTCAACCATTTTGAAGGGAGCTAAATGATCCAACACACGCGCCACCGTCAGCGAGGCCTTAGAGTGAGCATGACATACCATCAGCTCAACCGCCAGGGCACATTCAAGTCAATGAAAATGAAATGAAAAACGATAGCAGAAACAGGTATAGAGGTAGAAGATCTCAAGACAAGCTCTTTCACAAAGAGATGATTACTTCATACATTTCTGCATGAGTAAAAGCTTAGATATAGGCGTATACATAAAGAAGACAAATGTACTTGATAACAGAAGTAGGTATGAAGGTAGAAGTTCTCCAGACGAGCTCTTATACAAAGAGTTCTATGATTACTTCATACATATTTTGTGCATGAGTAGCTTATAGATCATATAAGTAGACATTTCGGAAAGCGTTGAATTTTGTGAATTGTTTAAAGAAGCAAATCGTCGGACTATTTATGGAGGATTAACTTGGGAATTAACAAGTGGCCCAAAATTAACACCGATGGAAGGTGTGTGGGTATTGGGTATGGGTATTTCCCCACAGCTGGGCAAAGACCTTTTGCCTTTAGAAAATCGAGCTAATCTAAGTATTTATACTAATAATGAATCTGAAGAGTTTGTTTGTTTGAACGCGCTAATCTCTGGAACTACCAGTTGGATTTGACAAAATCTTTTTGCATTTGATAGCCCAATTCTTGCTTAACATCACGTTAGGACTGTTAAGTGCCAAAAAAAACCCAGAAAGAACGCTAAACGAAATCGAAGTAATAGCGCGGTGAGGCGATGCGATGCGACGGGGTGGATCGGAGGAACCAGAAATTTCACGCGGACAAAATCGCGGGCAGAAGCTAGTTAAATTTATAAAATTAGAAATATATGCAGGTACTCACCAATGATTCGCGTATCGTCACTTCGTATCGTTCGTAGCTAAACGTAACTATTATAAAATAGGCACTTAGTCGTTTGTAAGGCACTCGTTTGGCGTGGTTAACTAAAGCCTTCTTCACATTGCAGTCTGTTTACCTGAGGAGGAAAAAGAAGATTATTAGTATCTAAATTCATAGTGAATGTGAGATCATAGTCTAGAGCAGAAAGCCTTTTCCCGTAATTAAAAACGTTCAAAATCTAATCGCAGTCTCATCTCAGCGACAATCAATGTCAAAAACTTGTCAAAAATGTAGGAAAATTAGAGGTATTTTTGACAGATTGATACTGAGATCAGAACTGAACTGTGAACGTTTTTAAAACTACCCCTTGATGAGATGATACAGGTAAAGGAATAACATCGTCAACATTAACTTTTAGGTTTTTATCAACTAAGTTAAGGCAGATTTCTAAACTAGTCATATTACTACTACGTGGAAAACACGTTAAACATCGCGCTAGTATTCTCTAGGGCGGGCAGAGGTGGTGAGAGGTATACCCACATTCCGACAGTAATCACATGAGCCCGGGAGATATTGCCATCAAACGTGAACAACTCCAGACCATCAGAATGATCAGATACCATTTTTGTAGAAAAGTCACATACTTTGCGCAGTAGTATTAATCAATGGATAAGTACAATAAATTATATAGCATAATGTAGTCCATGGCCAAAAAAACAAGCAGTGGCAATGGAATATTCGTCGACGAAGAAAGATCCTTGAATACCAATCACGAATAAGAAGCGGAACGTAGTATGGTCCTTGATAAGGGTAGTAGTAAGTAAGGGAAGATGAATAATCGCAGTTTGTCGAAGAAAGAAACATCCCTAACGGATATCAAGACAAAGTACCCAATAACTGCGAGATTAACAAAAGCCATACTCAACTTAGTGAAACCATAAATAATACGATGACATAAATACGAGAAAATAAAAAGAAACAAGTACTAATAAACAATAGTTTGGCAACTATACGTTGCCAGTCATTGACATTTCCTAATCTCTGTTGCTACAGGAAGGTTTGTTGGCCAGCGAGCTATAATAAATTTATTTCAAGGCTTATGTGCAGGTCCATAAGAATGGCTAGTAATTGAAAGCGCAGTAGCTTGTATACTAAAACTTTTTCTTCAATGAACATTTTACTTTGACGATTTTATGATCATGTATTAAAATAGGACTAAGAATACTCCACTCAATTCACGAGTCTTGCATGTATTAGGAATTACTTGTCTGAAATAGCACAAGAGAGAAGTTTCCGCAATCTTATACCCCAGTTATCCTAACGTCCATCTAAATAGTTTTCCCTCCGAAAGATAACACCCCTCCCCAAACCAATAAATTAAAAAAACCGACACGAAAACTACATCAAATTTATCTCCGTAATTCTCTACAATCGAAAAAAATAACAATGCAATAAATTTAAACAAATCAAAATGCTATAAAAACAGTTTTCCCCCCCCTAAGAAGTTATTCAGTAACGGTCCCATGTTGGGCGCCAAAAGTCTGTGGGGGAGCGAGAGGGGGGGATAAAGTGCGCGTCTGTCTTTCTCTTGGCGCCAGTCGGGCCGGCGCCGTCTGGCAGTTGTCTGCCGCCTCCATGGAGCCTCTTACATAACCTGAGCCCGGCCACAGCCCGGGAATTCGTCCTTTAACTCGCGAAAATTTCACACGCATTATGGAAATATTTGGCATTAAATATAAGAGATAAAAGAGTGAAATATGATACAATTTGTTCTTTTGCATTGTTCTGTCTGCGTGTTTCGCTAATCCACTTGGTTTTGTGTAAGGATTAATTATGTGATTTTTCAGGACCTCGATGATGCAGGAACATTATATATTTTGTTATTGCCCTGAGATTTTTATGTTTTGTGTCTTGACAATTGTTAAAACTCTATGAAATAATTGTCAGGACTACTAGCAAAATGACCTCATAAACAAGAATTTATAGCAATTTTTGACGATTTATCATCATCATCAATTCTCCCAAGCCTTTTCTCAATTATGTTGGGGTCGACATCCAGTTTAACCAGATGCAGCGGAATACCATTTTGCTAAGCACTACAAACTTTTAGCAAACTACCCTCCCTATTATAGAAATCTATAACCAAAGCACAATATCATTTGCCCTGTTTCATTACAAAGAAAATGGCAGTGACAGGTGAGATTTATAGGGCATACAAGTAGTTGAATTGAGGACAAGTCGGTACCTACTCGGCGGTGAGCGGTAAATAGGTCAATCATGACATAAGCACATAGTAGTTAGTTATTATATGAACTGGTGACGTGTTTAATGTGCACGTCTCAGTTATTGTCAAATGTTTTGATGTACAAGTAGAGATGAAAGGAGAACGAGGGTAGACAGAAATTAGAAGTGAATTAGTCTATACTAATATAAAAAACCTGAAGAATTTGTTTGTTTGTTGAACGCACTAATCTCTGATGAAACTCCCAGTCGGATTTGAAAAATTATTTTTACATTTGATAGTCCAATTTTTGGAGAATATAGAGCTATAAGGCTATTTAAAATCACGCTAGGGCGCCCTTAGGAGCCGAGCAAAAACAAAAAAAGTCAGAAAGAACGCTAAACGAAAATGAAGTAATAGCGCGGGCAGGCGTTAAAATTATATTTACTTTCGATAAAGTGTTAAGGTTATATCTTTTTCAGGAAAGGTGTGAATTGAAGCCAAACCAGTACCCAGACAAAACACCAGCAAAAGCACTCATTTTAAAACCCAGACATCATCTGCGTAACCTTTTCCCACCTATGTTGGTGTCGGCATCCAGTCTAACCGGATCTTACTTTAAAACCAAGGCATGTTAAGCAAATCACTGGTTAAAAAAACACATGTCGTAGAGCGACGCGTGTCAGTGTTGACACGTGCTGTAACGCTGGTTATCTGCGCCGGCGCACGTGCTAATAAAGAGGCTCCTGTTTGTTCTGCTACATCAATGTGACAACTGTAGAGCATTTACGTATGGCACTTATTTTTTACTAGCTGTTCCCCGCGGTGTCACACGCTGCGCGGCTCCTAAGGGTCGTAGCGTGATGTTATATAGCCTATAGCCTTCCTCGATAAATGGACTACCCAACACTAAAAGAATCATTCAAATCGGACCAGTAGTTCCAGAGATTAGCGCGTTCAAACAAACAAACAAACTCTGCAGCTTTATAATATTATTAGTATAGATTCATGGCGAAACCATTTTTGATCGTAATTTCTGTTTTTAGACTTCCTCTATAATTGGACTAATGGCTGTGCTAATGGTGAGTCCTACACCCAAATTGCGTAACACACTTTAAACCACAATCCAAAAGATTTTGAAGGAAATTGAAATGAATGTTGTTGAACTGTCAAAATGAAAGGCATTAACATTGTAAGTGTGTTACGGGTCGGGCAGTGAAACGATTAATTCAAACGTTTCAATAACACAAGCGTCGATACTAGTTAACCAGAGAATTTAAATAAAGAACCAAAACCGTTCCATATTTGACCTCAGATCGAACCGCGCACAGATCATAATCAACCAATTGTGTTGTACAGTCTACAATACAACTGTTGTAACACTTGAACCGTTCCCGACTCCCTATTGCTACAAAATAAAGGCACTATCAAAGTCAAACTGTTACCATATGCGAGCTGTTGACCGTACTCAGTAACGACGCGTGGCATGCGCGGGCGCAACGGCACGCGCTAACAATCACGCTACTGTTTGATATTATGTTACATCGACTGTTTATAATGTTATGACATGCTAGGGTAGACGAAGATAGATGGCGGCGGTGGTAGTGGGTTTGGTGTTGAGATAAAACTAGAATCATGTGCTGAATTCATGGTTAGTTTGCGCGTCGATGTCCCACAACCTTGTATATAATATACGGTAAAGCAGAGGTGTATAGTTAACACACATTTCTCCAGGTTAAAAAACAACATTAAACTTTTTTTAAAGTTCAGAGAGTTTCCGATTCCATTTGTTATTGAAGTTAGCACCTCTTACTGAGTCATAACAATCTTATTGTGCACATTCTGGCGGTAGCAATTTTTTTCGCATTTACGAACCAATTGCTTCCGGTTCCAGAGGTTACACCAATAGCCACTAGCCAGACATATGGACTACTAATGATGAAAATTAATGAATGAAAAAGTGTTTATTCATAGACATAAAAACATTACATCTGCCAAACTACAAAGCTGTTTGTTGGCAGGCTTAGCTCCTTTTGACAAGCTTTTTTAGATCATTAAAACATAATTTATAATAACACTTTTTTACCATGTATTCTTTAGGAGCGTTTACGACGTACGGCATTTCATACAAACTTTCAAGCCCTTGTTTTTCAAATTGAATGAACCGAATTTAATGAAACTTCATACGCATAAACAGGATACAAAGATCTAAGGCGTAGTACTGATTGTAATGATTATAATTCTGTAAATATATATATGTTAGGACCGCGAATCATATTTTAATCAACGTACAACCCAGCAAATTGCAAAAAACGTAAGAAAATTTGAATTTCGCGAGCTACCTTAGCGCTTCCCCCTTATCTGACAAATATTTGGATTTGTGAACAGCGTTTACAGGACTCCTTCTCTAACATTGATTGGTTTTTGATCCGGAAGCGTATCGAATGGTTGTGGAATGCTATGCCATGCTATACAGACCGATTAGCATGAATGGAAGTAGTAAAATATCTGCGGTGCCTGTCTACCCACATATAATTTGTGCAGTGACCATAAGTAACGCAGTTATGTGATCCGTGGGAGGCACTGGGAGGTGCTCAACAACCTGTCATCAGATTATATTCAACGCCTTTTATAGTACGTGGGTGAAACTGGAGATGATGACTAGGAATTGACGTGTTGGCAAATATTGTTGCCACCATATTTTTACTTGAAGACTCAATTAGCCGATATCTTTGCGCTGCTTAGCCTAATGAAGGGATCTGTATTGTCACACATTGGGACAAACCGCCTACGTAAAAATCCGGGCATATTGTGTCGTCAAGTTCCGATGCATGAGAGATTCTTATGGAAGGTATGGGCTGTGTGCAAAATCAAAAATATCAATCATCTTTACGAGAGCAGCGAGTGACCTCAAAAGAATTTGGTACTCGTTTTCATAGTATGAAGCACATTTTAATTTCTCTCACTTTGAGATGAAACGTATTACGAGAGCAGCGAGTGACCTCCAAAGAATTTGGTACTCGTTTTCATAGTATGAAGCACATTTTATTTTCTCTCACTTTGATATGAAACGTATATCGAACTCGCTTCTGCCCGCGACTTCATCCGCGTGTTGCCCTATGGCACTCGGTCAAATTCCAGCTACACCCGTACCCAGAAAGAACAAAAACTCGTATCTCGAAGTAAGAACTTTCAATTTCACAAAGTTTAATGTCCAAATGATGGCGTCAGGCCATATTTACCCATTGCATCAGGACAGTGGGTTTATCAACCTCATAAACGGCACACTAACCCACTTCGGAGCTGTAATATCTCATGAAGCAATGGTTCTCGAAATAGCCGCAGATTTAACTGTGGCGCTAGTGTCACGATAGGTCAGTGCTCTAGATTTGTGGAGGATGGATTAGTTAGCTGTTACATATTTGTTTTAATTGTATGATTGAATATGAATGGTGTCAAAATTAATATGCTAGGCAAGAGCACTGATGATTGGCGATTTATCAACTGGATGTGCTGATTAGAATTTAATTGAATCGAATACATCTTGGGGAAACCGGCATGTCGTAGAACCAAAAAATTCGAAAAAAATGTGAGTCATGTGTCATCTACCAACCAGCACTGGGTCCGCGTGGTGGATTACAGCCCACTCCCTCTCACATAGAGGAGGCCTGTGACCCAGCAGTGGGTTACGTTTATGCTTATGAGAACATATAATAATATATTTGTGAAACAGATGGTGTTGGTGGTACGTAAAATTGTACAGACGCCAGCACATCAAGCTACCCGAACTGTCAAATTTTCCCAATCAACCTTGAACCTTATGCTGTAGCGATAAAGTTGAAAATCTATTAAAGAAATTTGACAGATTGTAACAAGTTGATGTGCTGGCGTCTGTACTAAGCAGTAAAAATCACACGCAATTCACGTGCTCATTTTACGAAGGAAATAATGTGTAGAAATAAACGTCTTTGACTGTAATAATGCTTTTATGAATCAAGATGGGCTGAGACTCTGTCGAAAGATAATGGATAGTTCTTTCCCTGGACTCTTCATAAGGTATAGCAATTACAATAATGTCAACTCAAATAAATGCGAAAGTGTATGTTTATCTGTTACCTCTTCATACTTAAACCGCTGAACCGATTTAGATGCAATTTGGTATAGAGATAGTTTGAGTCCCGGGAAAGGACATAGGATAGTTGTTATCCCGATATTCCCACGGGAAACTTATGCGGGTGAAACCGCGGGGCGCTGCTAGAGTAGCTATATTTATAAACACATTTTAGTTTTCCTCCACCAAGTCAGTCCTATGTCCAAGATAAACTCAGAAAGAAAAATGAAAATGACGGTTGTGAAATTAAAATGCCGCTCCTCCGTTTACGGCACCACTTCAACATCGATCTCCTACTAGGCTGCACTAATAGGCCAGACATCCGGCCAGTAGGCGGTCTGCCTACGCCTGCAAAAGGTCGCAGGGCCCCATGCAATCATGGAGAAAGTTGTTCTCAAGTGGGCTTTAAACACCGAGTTCTTAATGTCCCGAATTGCGAAATTGAAAGTGGGGCAGTGAAACGAAATTTTTGTGTTTTGAGACATGCATTTGAACTTTTCTTAAACTACATTCATCCGGTATATGAATCCTGCGTTTGAATCCAGTAGCTATGGATCGGCTATCGGTCGTAAATCTTTATATCGTATCGGTCGTAAATCTATATTTACACTTGCAGGTTTAAAGTGACATCCATCAATTCGCACTGTGTCGGCCTACTGGATATACCACCCCCTCCCTTTCACAGAGAGGGTACCTGAGTCCCAGCAGTGGGGACATTGTAGGCTGTATTAAGTATGTATGTTTTGGTTTGCGTTGCGCTGTCTCTAATTTAAAAACGTACGTGGTCTGTGATCACGTTTGCATATAAGTAAGTGGCTTAGTTCATAATATCGAGGAAACCCCTATTTCCAGGGCATGTTGTTCAAACCATGACGTAAGCGCTGTAGGTACGGCAGAGCTAAATTGTAATGATCTGTTGTGTTCGGGTAATTTCTTTTTGTACAGTGAGCAAAATAAGTTTGCAAACATATAAACAACATTTTTGCAGCGATCTTGCAAGTCCGTTTGCTTTCAAACTTCAAACCACCATTTGACCGGTGACATATCTTCAGATGCGCAGTACTTGTAACCGGCGTGCGTACATGACCAGATGTATGAACTGGTATGGGTTAGTGTTTGTAAAATTCAGTTTTTTTTATTTTATATAATGTTTGTTGAAAAATATTATATCCATTTGTGCTCGGTTGATAGCAATAGACTCGCCCCTTATTACAAGGGACTTGTTGGCGAAATGTGGAAATATTATAGATACTGCGCTGCCTAACCCTTCGGGGTATAAGGCGAGATGTTATGTTATCTCTCGCTACTTGCTAACAGGGCTCGGATACCGGTATATTTTTCGAAACGGTTTCGTCTTAAATACCTAAGAAACGATTTGTTTCGGTTACGTTCAAACGGAACGTTATAAATAACGTTTTTGAAGAAGAACAAAACTTAACTCGTTTTCGATTAATAAAACGTTTTTAACCATTTAAAAAAAAAAATTGGGTGGTTCAATACGAAAGTTCTACGAATATGTATTATGAATTTCATTCAGTTGGTCATCCACTACCATTACAGTTGTACAGATATAATTCTTCGTTATTTTATTCATAATGACAAATTGATACTTATACAAGTTCATTCTTGCCGCCGCACGCCGTGCGCGGCAGCGGCAGCGTCCTGCGGAATATTTGAAAACGTTCTCATTTCGTTTTCGTTCCGAACAAAATGTTGTACAAAGAACTGTTAGAAACGTTTTAAAAACGTTATTTTAAATAACGTTTCCGAGCCCTGCTTGCTAAGCTATGCTTGGCGCCGGCGATCTGCACTATTTTAATAGCAGTCGCTTACGTAACATCTTGTATCGTTGATTGTTAGCTTGCATGCTTGATTCCTTTGCCGCTTGTACTAACGTTTTCACGGTCAATTACCCCGCAATTTAGCTTATTGGTCTTACGGACATAATCATGCTTACAATTGTTCTATCTTCAACACAGCGAGTTTCTGGTCGTATCTATGGCTATGCATAACTGTCGAAACTGGTACTTCATCATCATTGGCAGCCTTGTTGCATCCAGTGCTGATTATAGGCCTTCTCCCTTTTGTGCCATGCTGTCATGCTCTGTGCGAGTCTCGTGGCATGCACGAGGTCTTAACAGCGATCCTCTGTGTCTCGTCCCCACCTGGCTCAAAAGCCAGGACAAACGATAGGAAAAAAAAAGTCTGCCAACGCTCCTACAGTTTCTCGGCCACCATCCCTTCTAACCTTATCCCGATTAATTAGTGGTTGGCGCAGTGTGGATTTCTCTTCAATATGTACCTCTCTATTAGCCTCAGTTTTCAAATCTTTCGAGCACCCTAATTACGTAACACAATTGCGTACTCTCAATTTGAATCATTTCGTAGCAAATTTCTAATCCATTGCTCCATATGTTGGAAAACTGTGTCTGCTCAACAACGTAAATCACGCAATGAATGTTGTTGAACTGTCAAAATGAAACCAATTGCTACTGATAGTGTGTTACGCAATTACCCTGCTGGCCTTTTCACACAGTTTAGCCATGTTTTCTTTGATCTGCTTCTCTTCTTTTAGGTGATGTTAGTGAGTAGGGCAAAGAATCAGCCTACCCTTTTCTTAACTACATTGTGTATATTGGGGTCGGCTTCCAGCCTACCGGGTGCGGCTGAATACCAGTGTTTAACATGGAGCCCGTGCCTACATGACCCTCACAACCCACTCACTGGGTAACATGTTGGTAAAACTGGTTGTCAAGACTTTTGAGATTCTGACTACCCGTGACACAAGCAATGCTAATTGTACCGATGCGATGTGCAAAATCCTGCCTATTATTTCACAGGAACAACACAAAATTCAAGAAGTGCAAACGGAAAAATATTGCATTTATCAAACCCTTAATATAAACTGCAGACACGGCCTCCGTTCTCCGTCCACTCGACATTGACATCACTTGCGCAAGCGCTTACGACATCGTCTTTGGAGTCGCCATTTTTATTCGCTACCTCGACTAATATGGCGATTTGTTTACGAGGAAACTTTTGTACAGCCTCGTATCTTAGGCGAATTAAGTTCGAAAGTTTTCAAGATAAAATCTACCCTTCTCATATAAATTCTCTGCTAGTTTTTTTACAAGTTTTTGTCATTGATTGTCGTTGAGGTGAGATTGCGACTAGATTCTGAACATTTTTATTTATGGGAATTGGCCTTCTGTTCAGTCGTAAAGGTGTGAAAAGCAGACTGAGCTACTCTCGTATTTATAATATTAGTATTTTGTTTGTTTTTTTTATAAAAACGTTGCCCCACACTAGGAATTTCTCCTGTATCGTGGGTGCGTTTTAGTGTGGAAACTGTGGAAGTATGGATAAGCCTCTGCAATTGGCATGCGTCTGACGCACTCTTGTCAGTCAAACGGAACCATAGAAAACTTTATGCACAGGTAAAAATACTGTACGTACAGACGATAGCACATCAAGCTACTACAAACTGTCAAATTTCTTTAATAGATTTTCAACTTTATAGCTAAAGCATAAGATTCAAAGTTGATTGGGAAAATTTTACAGTTTCGGGTAGATCGATGTGCTGGCGTACAAAGGAGCATACTCCGGCTAGTTTTCCCACTGCTGGGACTCAAACCTCATCTCTTAGTAATTTATTCAAATTGGGCTGAGAATCAGCACTTTTTGAACATCAAAATTAAAAAAAATTATTGTCTTCCAAACCGTATTTCGGCCATGACGGCCAATCTTAACGGAGACCAGCCTTCGGCGCGGAAGATATTATAGCGCACAAGTGTGTGCGCAGACACAGGAGACAGTACCTCACCCTTCAGTGGTGAAGGGCGACTTCCCAGCAGCACTGCTGTCTTTTAAATGGCTAATATTACCACGTCATGGCGGCATGAGCATTTCTGATTTAGTCCGTGCTAATATGACCGAAGTTTGAGGTAAATTATAAATACGAACTTGATTCTCTCATGATTGTATGAATGACGTAACGTCGTTATGAATGGCCGTGACGTGGGATGTGTCATGATCAGTTCGAGGAAAACTGGTTCAAAACATGTGTATTTGTATGTTAGGAAAATAAATAATATTGTGTATCAGCTGCTGAATGGATGGAATAGTATAGTAATCCTACTACGGGAAAACTTCATGACAGACATGTGACATTCCCCAAACCGCGGGTAATTGCGAACACCATAGCATAGATATAAGAAAGAAGCATTTCTATGCGTAACATACTATCAGTAGCAATGGGCTTCATTTTGACACTTCAACAACATACATTCATTGCGTTATTCACGTTGTTCGAACATATTAAGCAATGGATGGATGGATTAGCAATATGCATCAAAATGATTCACATTGAGATTTGATTTGTCAATTCGGGTGCAGCACTGTGCCCTTGCAGTGGATTTCGGCGAACTCCCTCTCAGACAGGAGCCCACTGCTGGGGACTAATCCCAGCAGTGGGTGCATTATAGGCTGATTATGTCTATGTTTTCAAGCCTCTTCGCACACAGAGAAGGAACAAGTATTGATCACGCCAGCTTACTGCGTGTTGGTGATCTCAGACTGTTAGAGGTAATTAAGGTTTTACTCTCATTTTAGCGCATCTTTTTTATAGCCCAAGAGATTGAGATACGCTGGGTGACACCGTGGTAGGTGGAAGTCCAAAGCAAAGATGTCATGACGAGCTCAACTTCTTCCTAAGGACTGGCCCGAATTAGCAGAGAACAGCAATGTGTGGAAATGGGTTCCGAGTGGGAGGCCTTTACACAAGACTTTATGCCCTCAATAGATAGAGCACCGGAATATAAACCACAAAATAATTATAATTTCAGGCCGGAATCACCCACTGCCACCCTAGACCTCCCCTTTCTTCTGCCATACTTCCCATCATCTGTCTAGCCTTTTCCCAACTATTTTGGGGTGGGCTTCCAGTCTAACCAGATGCAGCTGAATACCAGTATTTTACATGGAGCGACTGCCTATCTGACCTCCACAACCCAATTACTAGGTAATACGATACCCCTTGGTAAGACTGGCTGTCAGACTTTCGGGCTTCTGACGACCCGTAACGAGTGTCAAAGATTCACGAATGACAGCCGGGACCAACGGCTTAACGTGCTTTCAGAGGCACGGAGAGGTCTTGATATGTAAAGATGGTCACCCATCTACGAACCAACTTTAGCTTAACCTGATCAATCGACCCATGCGGCTGTTATTACATAGCCACAAGCCTCTGCCATACTTCTCGTTCGTCCCTTATCCAGGTGTTTCCCGTGACTATGACGGTATCGTCAACCCAGCACGCTTTTGGACGACTCTGGTTTCCTTGGCCACCATGCGGTCACAGCTTTACTCCATCGGCCACAAAACCACAAAATACTGAACAACATTAGCGAATAATTCCATAACATTTATTTAAATAAAATGACGAAACACTGCGGTGCAGTCATCCCGTTAGGTAAAACAAAAACATGCGAATCATTCGAATCGCTTGTAGGTCAATGTCGTTTAAATTAGCGCAATTTTAAATACGCGCAAGTTGAGGAAAAAACATTGTAGGTATTTGTAGCAGAAATATGGAGAACTAGAGTAAAATACATATATGAAGACAGTGACACAAGAAGCAGTGGTGGCCCAGAGGTAACGGTCGCGAGTTATAGAGCTGTAGGTCGAAACCAGTCAAGCGCTTTACTTTGTTTAAATTATTTCATCACCACTGCTCTCAAAACGGTGAAGGAAACCGGCCTGAACTAGAGCCAAAAGTTCGAAGACATGTGACATCTACTAATCCGCACAGGGCCCGCATGGTGGATTACGGCCCACTCCCTCTATTTAACATCACGCTACGAAATATATATTAGGAGCCGTGCAAAAAGAAAAAAGTCAGAAAGAACGCTAAGCAAAAAAACGAAGTGATAGCGCGGGCAGGCGATGCGATGCGACGGGGTGGGTCGGGGAACAAGAAATTTCACGCGAACAAAGTCGCGGCAGAAGCTAATGCCAGTATATCGAAACATTATCATCAGCATTTAGCAGTCAATATTGACCTCCGCAATTACACGTCACTCCTTTCTATCCTCATCTTTCTTCAACCAGCCACCTTCCAAGAATCACCGCTCCACATAGCCTGAATCATATCCCGTTTATTTCACCATGATTCCTTGAGCAGGCCAAGGTAAGGTCGTAAACAGTCAGAATTCTGTGGTTTTCCCCATGACTCTGAACTCTTTGAAGAATTTCTGACACAATGCTCTTATAATTATTAGGTCAATACGCAGCCGTTAATATGGCACATCGAGTTTTAGAAAAAGTTCGTCTTCGTGTCACGTCGTCTCTGTCACTCATACCAGTGTGACAGTCTCTTTCTAAAGCCGAGTGAGTACTTAAGAGGAAGTGGCACCGGTGATTGAAAAGTTGTGTGGACATCGGTTGCCATGGCCCTTACCATGTGATGCGGAGAAATGAAGAAAATGTCGTGAGGAGAGCGTCGTATGAATGTGGATGGCAATAAGAGCAGGGGAAGATCAAAGAAACGTTATATGGACCGAGTGAATGTTGATATGGCTAGAAAGGGGTTGACTACTAAGATGGCGTCTAATAGAGAAGTATGGAAGAAAAAGACATGTTGCGCCGACCACAAATAAATTGGTATAATGGCAGGAGAATGATGAGGAGTCTCTTTCTACAGTTCTGTGTCGTATTTTACGGCCAGTTGCCGCGACTTAGTTACTCTAATAGTAGGTATGTTAGTCATTCTATATGGCGTAAGGTCAGGTCAACGATAACAGACATATTGTTGGAAACATGCACTAAGTTGTGTGTGTACGTACAATACATTACTATGTCGTCGCTATATCGAGATATCAGCAAGTTCAACACTCAAGGATATGCGACGATGTTCTGACATTATTTCATAATTAAAGTATAAACTCATGACTTTTACTGTTGGGGGTAGGCGGAACCTTCAGAACCGCTACGTCTTCACGATCCTTACATACTTCTTTAGCTCGTTCATAAACTGGCTATATGTATATCTGCCAGCCTTTTCCCGACTATATTGGGGTCGGCTTCCAGTCTAATCGGATGCAGCTGAATACCAGTATTTTACATGGAGCGACTGCCTACATGATCTCCGCAACTACAGTTTCTAGGTAACACGATATCCCTTGGTAAGACAGGTTATTAGACTTTTGGGCTTCTGCTACCCGTAACGACTGTCAAAGACCTTCGAATGACACCCGAGACTCTTAACCCGAGATCCGAACCGATCCACGGACCGACCGCGGCAAGTGTAGCTTAACCGTCGATCAACCCGTGCAGATGTTACCATTTAGCCACGATTCCTTCGGTCCATGAAAACCAGCGTCAGGCATTTTTGCTGAAGCACACTTTCCTACTAATTTCTCACAACGCACTTTACAATTTTTATTTGTTTTTTTACGTGTAGTATAGTAGCCTTTAGTCTGTGCTAAATAAATGCATTTTCTTTCTTCTTTCTATAAACTGGCATTGGAATCGATATCTCCTCAAACCTGTTGTGTTATTTCTTGCTGCCATTAGAATAATGAGTCATTGGCCATGACTATGAGACGACTTCAGATGATGATTGTGTTGTATAATTATAGCCAAAATCATTGACAGAACGGTAACATGACATCAATGGTGTTTGAAGAATACTTTTGGCATTGATGACTATTGAAATGAATGACACATCACCTGACAGATCTACTTATGAAAAGGATAGTCCGGGTTGGTACAATCATTAATATTTCATCGCCAAATGCATGTTCAAGCAATTTACACACACACACGCACACGAAATATTGGATTCGTTTCTGGGATTGGTGCCGCAAATCCCTTGGTGTCTTTAACTTACCGCAACCACTGTGTGCCGTCGGCTTTTTAAATGTCTAGCGTTTTCACAGTTTAAGAATCCAAAATAGGAATGATTAGATGTTCACAAAAATAAGCGTAAATCATTATATTATTAGAGTGTTCAATAATATTTTTAGGAAAGCAAAATAGTCATTATTTGAAGTTCGATTAATACAAACCGCAAAATAATGGTATTACAACTAACGGTACTATGATACATTCATGGGGTTTTATCAAGAGCTTCGCCATTGATTCATGTTGATGAGTCATTATATTGTAATATAGTTACTAGGAAGTAGTGGTTGCTGAATTGCTGATACAAGAATGTTTCCTCTCTGCGCGTGTCTATATGTTAAATTATGATGACTAACACCAACTGTTATAGTAAATAATGATTATGTAATAATTGTAACAATATAGGCCTGCATTGACGACATTGCGACAGAACAAAATGAAGATGAAAGGACGAACTTGACTGTTACAGAAAAACTTGGGGGCTACGCCAATAGCACGAAGCCCGCAGTTACGGCCGAAGAAAGTTAGACCGGGGCCCGAACTAAGAATTGATAATAACACGATTTCCCAGTCGACCCTACTGCCCTGTATGTCTTTGCCCGTTTGAAAAAAATTTATTGATTGAATTTGACACTAGCTTTGACGGGTCAGCTACTTTCAGACGGGCGAATGTAGATTAGGTGTAGGTGTGTGAGGAGGGTCGAAGCACAACATCGGTCTATAATTTCTGCCAATCTCCGTCGGAAAAAGGCTTGAGTTAATGTATGTTTGCCAGAGAAAAATGGAAGGTTAATTTTCTTTAACCCACTCAATTTGTCTCAGCATGTAGCCAAGAAAACATCTTTAGTTCAATTCCGAGTTAGGAGAGTAGTTGAGTATCTTCGTTAGAAAACATCTTTAGTTCAATTCCGAGTTAGGAGAGTAGTTGGGTATCTTCGTTAGAAAACATCTTTAGTTCAATTCCGAGTTAGGAGAGTAGTTGGGTATCTTCGTTAGAAAACATCTTTAGTTCAATTCCGAGTTAGGAGAGTAGTTGGGTATCTTCGTTAGAAAACATCTTTAGTTCAATTCCGAGTTAGGAGAGTAGTTGGGTATCTTCGTTAGAAAACATCTTTAGTTCAATTCCGAGTTAGGAGAGTAGTTGGGTATCTTCGTTAGAAAACATCTTTAGTTCAATTCCGAGTTAGGAGAGTAGTTGGGTATCTTCGTTAGAAAACATCTTTAGTTCAATTCCGAGTTAGGAGAGTAGTTGGGTATCTTCGTTAGAAAACCTCTTTAGTTCAATTCCGAGTTAGGAGAGTAGTTGGGTATCTTCGTTAGAAAACATCTTTAGTTCAATTCCGAGTTAGGAGAGTAGTTGGATATCTTCGTTAGAAAACATCTTTAGTTCAATTCCGAGTTAGGAGAGTAGTTGGGTATCTTCGTTAGAAAAATTGAGCTAGATAAACAGCTAGAACATGAAGCCTCTAATCCTCGAAAGGTGGCAGAATAGGTTACACCTATATTTCGCCAGTTATATTTAAGTCCCATGTAATAGGAAGCGAGCCTATTGCCATCAACCGGGCACAAATCCAGAGACTTCGGGCTGCTACTGAGATTGAGAAATTCCAGACAGAAAAACCTAATTACACTTTGCCCGACCCGGGAATGGAACCCAGGACCCCATGCTCAGCAGTAGCGCTTGCTACCACTACACCAACAAAGCAGTCTAACCCTCTTACTAATAAACGTTTTATATCAGATGAATAGTTACACACCGATTTCTCTCTTTCAGTCGTCAGTAATTTGACTTTCGAAAGAAGAAGACAAAGCGTTGTGTAACTATACAGACGCTATATAACGTTTATTAGTAAGGGGGTAGACGAATAGCTGCAAGATGCAGAAGGATGAAAACCAACTGTGACTCTCTGACGCAATTAAGGAGAGGCCTATAATATTCCTTTTTTCTTTAGAGATTTTTATAGAATCGACCGGCTGAAACATATGTGGGTACACTTTTTGTAAACTTTTTATTTCAGTCATTTTTTTATTTTTTATTATTTTATTCCTGGAGGGCACAAAACAAACAACTTGTAATGTTCCCACTCCTCTGTGCCTCTCTGTGAGGGCGGGATCTAATCCACCATGCGGACACAGCACGGGCTGGTGGATGTCACATGTTTTTTTTTTTTTTTATTCTTTGCCCCACACTAGGCATTTCTCCTGTATTGTGGGTGCGTTTTTAAAGCAAATACTTCTTCAGGCACACTTTGTCCTCCACGGTCGGGGCGGTCTCTTTATCGTGTGGTCATAGTCACACACTGATTTTTGAAGTGAAAACTTCTTTAGGCGCGTTGGAGTTTTTTTGAGATGGGAAAAAACCATTGAACTCGCGCCACTGTTACCGTAAACGATACCGCATGTGTTTTATTTATAAGACGATTAAAAAAATACGCGGTTCGGATGTGTGCGGCTGTCCTTGGGATATACTCGGTTTTAGTGTATATCCGATATGTCAGTGAGTTATGGCAAAGTATTCTGTTTGTGTTTTGTTTTCACTTCTTTCGGCACTCCCGGAGTGCCACCGTTTTTTTTTGCAGACTTGTCTTTGTCGGACGAAGAATGAGCTAGCTTGACGTTTTTGCCCATAGAAGACAGTGTTAGTCATTATCAGTATTCAAACTAAGACCTCATTTGCCCATATTTAGTCACAAGGAACTTATCACAATCATTTACTAAGCCAATATCTCTTACCATCCATTTTGAACTTAGCAGTAAACACAACAAAGTTTAAAATCCTTCGATAATGGAGTAACATTTTTAGGACCTTAATCACATTGTAATACGGTTCATGTTTTAAATACATATGTATTTGACCTTGTTAACTAATGATGACTCACAATAGCTTAGATAATAGTAGAAAAACGATTATTTTTGTGTTGATAATAATAAACACCTGTCTTATTTTATTGTACTTCAAATTTCGTTGAAAGAAATCATCGCTAAATTTAAGACTTCCATGGCTATTGTATAGAATAGTCATGCATTTTTATATAAACCAGATCAAGAGAAATCTAAAGGCTCCTTCAAACAGGCGCGACACGCGACAAAATCGCGCGCGACACAAAGGCAACGCAAGTCGCGCAACGAGCGGTGCCTTTGTGTCGCGCGCGATTATATCGCGTGTCGCGCCTGTTTGTAGGAGCCTTAATACGTACAGACGCCAACACATCAAGTTACTACAATTTTGTCAAATTTCTTTAATAGATTTTCAACTTTATCGCTAAAGCATAAGGTTCAAAGTTGATTGGGAAAATTTGAACTTGAGTTTTGGGTAGCGTCTGTACATAACATAAATCACGCTCGGTTTCCTCTAAGGGTTGGGCAGGGGTGTACTTATAATACCTGCACCGACATTTCGCCAGTTATGTTTAAGTCCCATGTAATAGGGGATGAGCCTATTGCCATCAGCCGGACACAAATCCAGGCTCCAGATCCAAGTCCAGTCCTAATATTGTGTAGAAATGCCGCAGTGCGGCATTTGAAACCAATACTGTAATCTGTACCTACTGTGTTTTCGAAAATGCTATTCAATTGAATTTGTTTTCAACTATGATGACCACTGAACATTGATTCGAATAGTTATTTGATATTTTAGTAAACCATATACAATAGTAGGGAATGCAAACCGGTTTCACCGAAAACCGAAAACCCGGTTTTTCGGAATATTTGAAATTATTAAAAAAACCGGGTTTTTTTTTGACGTTTCCAGTTTTTCGAGTTTTTTTATTATTTTCAAATAACAAAAAAGTCAGTCAAAACTTTGAATTTGGTGTCCGCCATTTTGTTTTACCAAACGTTGCTAGTGAAAAGATTCAAGATTCAAAATTCTTTATTTGTGGAAAAAGACTTGTTGTTTATTGTAGCATTAGTAATTTGGTAACATTTAACTGTTTTCAATAGTTGAGTGAAGGTGTTTAGTGAATTTGTCGTACAGTTCAGTTATTTTTGTAAGTATTTGACATTTATAGTATGTACTTAGGTTAGGTACAAATCGCTATTTTTAAATGTTAAGATATTCACACAGTGTGCCACACAATGCTTTATATTATAATTGTGAAAGTTTGATTGTTAGCATGTTTTTTACTTTTTCACGCAGAAACAGCTAGAATCTAGATAGATTTGGATGAAATTTGGAATAGAGATAGCTAGGCTACCTACATAGCCTACTTTAAACCCCGAAAAAATCATGTTCCACTTATTCTACGCTGCCGAAGTCTCGGGCAGAAGGTAGTAGTTAATTTATAAAACAACGGTTTTGTAATGATAGGCATAGGCCGTCTGCCCATCGCCTACGAAACTGATTTGCCTTTTTTTCCTTACCTAACTTTTACAGTATGCCCAGGAAGTGCCTGGATCAGCCTGGAACATTATATTTTCCTTCCTCTCCCAGTCCAGTATAATTCTTGTTAATTTCATAATTAAACAGATCAAGTTATTGTTCTTGCTTGTCGCTTTCAGATTAATATGGATGACTTTGTAGAAAACATCAGAAAAACTGAGGTTATCCTCAGTTTTTCTGATGTTTTCTAAACAGCATGTGGGGTCATTTTTAAAATCGAAAACGAAATCGGAAGCAAAATGCAAGTATTGCAATAAAATACTTTTGCAAAAGAAATAAACCTTTTACTTAAACAAATTTCTGCATTTTCATTGAAATTTTGAATACTTATGTATTTATTTTTAATAGATACGTTTCTATTTAATTATTGAAAATATGCAAGATGTAGGCGGCCTGAATTTCACAAGTAGTTTAAAAAAACATAGACAAAGAAAAAAAAACCGGGTTCACCGAAAACCGGTTTTTTTAATACGAAACCCGAAAAAAAAACCGGGTTTTAATTGTGGCCGGTTTTGCATTCCCTATACAATAGTCAACCTAAGATTATGAGATCAGAAAGACCATCATAATCTTTAGTGTTTCGCCAAAAATCCGCATCGGTTGAATGACATACAAGCCCACAGTCCACCGGTACGTGGCCACCACCACCTGTATCTCGCATAACATAGGTATCACATCTGCAATACCAGAGGCATCGCAGATGCGTTGCCATCACAGATCATGTGCCTGCCTGTAACTCCACTGGCATCCATACCCTTCACACAGCTGCGCTTGGCGGTGGACATATGTATGGTGGTAGTACTTCCAGGACGAGCTTATTTACTCTACTACTTGAACATCAGCCGATCTATTCTGTAGATACCTTAGGTGAAGTGAGCTGTCAAGAGTGTCAATCCTTAGCATCAGGTGGAAAATGACAGCTCACTTTTTCACGGTGAAATTACAAAATATATTATTAATTTGCAAAGAATGTAGTTATTACAAATCAGAAGGCCAATTCCCGTAATTAAAACGTTCAAAATCTAGTGGCATCTTATCTCGGCGACAATCAATGTCAAACACTTTAGAAATTGTATTTTTGACAGATTGAGACTGAGATCAGAGGGGCAATTACGTAACAGATTATCAATCGGAATCGGTTTCATTTTGACAGTTCAACAACATTCATTGCGTTATTTACGTGTTGAGCAGACAAAACTTATGAAGCAATGGATTAGAAATTTGCTTCAAAATTATTTAGATTCCGAATGATAGTGCGTTACGCAATTACGGTGCAGACTGTGAACGTTCTTAAAATTACGAGAATTGCCCCTCTGATGTTACAATTTAAAGTTAGGGTCATTGTACAGACGCCAGCACATCAAGTTACTACAATCTGTCAAATTTCTTTAATAGATTTTCAACTTTATCGCTAAAGGATAAGATTCAAAGTTGTAGGGGAAAATTTGACAGTTTCAGGTAGCTTGATGTGCTGGCGTCTGTACATTCTGCAGGCATGCACAAATATTATGACACAGAGAGTAAAATATAATCGCACAGAATAAACCCCTATTGACAGCTCACTTCAACCAAGTCTTTTTACAAAATAGATCCGAGATCTATCTTCGCTCTTGTTATTATTAAGACTTCCTCCATTCATGTTGCTACTCATGAAGTAAGAAAATATATACAAATTCACGTGCTTCCGATCCTGAGTCATACTAGGCCGGCTCTTATAGCCATGAGCCCATCTTTGGCCAACTGCCAACACATTTGGTCCAACGTTTGATAAAACGATTAGCTCATGCTTACCACTTTTTCTGTGATCTTTGAGGTCAGAGTAAATAGGAATGACTGATTTGTATTTTGTTCTTGGTTAGACATAAATGGATAATGTATCAATCTGCCCAGCCTTTTCCCAACTATGTTGGGATCGGCTTCCAGTCTAACCGGATGCAGCTGAATACCAGTATTTTACATGGAGCGACTGCCTATCTGTCCTCCACCACAACCCAGTTACTAGGTAATACGATACCCCTTGGTAAGACTGGTTGTCAGACTTTCGGGCTTCTGACGACCGGTAACGACTGTCAAAGATCTACGAATGATAGCCCACGGCTTAACGTGCTTTTTGAGGCATGGAAGGGTCTCGGTACGTAAAGATGGTCAGTGGTCATCAATACACAGACCGACCGCGACAAGCGTAGCTTAAACTGATTGATCGACCTGTGCGGCTGTTATTATTTAGCCACGGCCAAATATGCGACCCAATATGTGGTCCAGAAAAATATCTTTTCACTTACAGAGGATCATTTCGTAAGAAAAGTTTTGAGTATGAATGTGGATGACTATAAGAGTAGGAGAAGACGAAGGTAAACGATGGATGGACTGTGTGGCAGATGATATGGTTAGAAAGGGGGGTAACTACTGAGACGACTACTAATCGAGAAGTATGGGAAAAGACATGCTCCGCCGTCCTCAAAGAAATTGGGATAAGGGCAGGCGAATGATATAATATCACTTGCAAAACCTTCAGAAATCCTACATGCTTGAACATACACGTAAAATCTGTACTGCCAAGATTTATTCCGTTGAATTCTGGGAATAAAAACTGCAACGTGCAGTGCAAAAAGCAGGCAAAAAGCTTTGGCATTGTGGTACAGTTGACTGCATATTATGTTCTCGATTTTAGATCGCTCGGTCTCTACTACAGACCATAGATATGCCTAAAAGACTTCCTCTGAAATCAAAAAATGTTTCAGTACTCGGGAGTAAAACCACATTTATAACATTTACATAACACCACGCATGTAATCCCTGAAGGGTTAGACAGTTTTACCCATAGTATAGCCACATTTCGCCAGTTATTTAAGTCCCATGTAATAGGGGGCAAGCCTATTGCCATCAACCGGGCACAAATCCAGACTCAGAAAATCCAGATGGAAAAACCCAATAACACTTTGCCCTACCTGAGAATCGAACCCAGGACCTCTTGCTCAGCAGTGGCGCTTATGACCAATAAACCAACGAGGCAGTTTGTGATGTTTATCAATAGTACAAATTAAGTCAAATCTCCAACACGTACTAACCCCGCGTAGTGGATTTACGTGACGTAAATCCACCACGCGTCGTCGTCCTTCTCACTAAGAGGGAGGCCTGAGTTCCAGGAGTGGTGGATTACGTGCCGCACCCTCCCACTGAGGGTGGGAGGCCTGAGTCCCAGGAGTGAGAACATTAATATGTATACAGTATGTAATTATGTATGTGCATCGTGAGGAAACCGGCAAAAATTAGAAGATATGTGACCTATACCAACTGGCACTGGGCCCGCGTAGTGGATTACAGCTTACAGCCCACTCCCTCTCACATAGAGGAGGCCTGAGTCCCAGCAGTGGGAAAATTATAGGCTGATTATGCTATGTATGTATAAAGTATGTAATGTGCATCGTGAGGACACCGGCATGTCCTAGAACCAAACATTCAAAGACATGTGACATCCACCAACTCGCACTGGGCCCGCGTGGTATTACGGCCAACCCTCTCTTAGAAAGAGGCGTGAGTCCCAGCAGTGGGAACATTATAGGCTGATTATTATGTATGTATGTAAACCACAAACAAACATCTTATTTACCTTTACATGAACACAAACGTTACAACACTTACAACAGCTGTGAACACAAGGTTAAGTTTAGATAGACGTAAAAATACTAGATACCGGGGCGACCTTCGATCATATCTTGTTGTGGAAGCGAAACGAACCGATCTAGGTGTAGCGAAAACTGTTTAGAATTAGAATAACTTGTTTTAGCTTTAACTTAACATCACATCTATATTCCTCGAAGGGGTACACAGAGGTGTGTCGTACATCACATCAACGTTTCGGCAGTTCTCTTTGGGTCCCATATGTAATAGGGGCGAGCCCATTGCCACTACTTATGTTGCAGGAATTAGGAAGAGGTGCCACCTTAAATACGGAGAAGTGGTGAGGGGTAAGCAGAAGCAAGCATTTTTAAGCGATGTCTTTGGATATGGACACTTTAGGGTGTTATTAAGCCAAAGAAAAGCGTGCGGTTTTCACACCTGAACTAAAAGTCGATCACCTGCATATTTTTTTGCTCAAAATTACTTCATTTGATTTACGAAAGGTGCAGGCAGGCAGATATATAGGCATGGGCCTTTTTGCCTGACAGCAAAGATAGGGTTATCTTTGTTTGTGGGATTCTTTAAAACCTGGAAGCCTCCTGACGGCAGGATGGATTTTAATACATGATGTGTCTGTCGACTCGTCTGGGTCATCCGATAGTTATATGCTGTTTTAAATAAAATCAAAATGGATTTTAGACATCAAAAAGTAATGTTAAAAAAAAATTGTGGTTGGCCATGTGGTATCAAAATAAAGGGCTTTTGAGGAGACGATTTCAATAACCCTCTAAAAGGTTTACAATCCGACTCCGACTAAAAAGTTCAAAACAAGCAGTCTGAGGCAATTAGTGGCAGCATCAAATCTGAGATTGAACAGAAAAAAACACCCGGTTAAACATACTTTGATCACGATTTTTGGAGCAATTTTTCAAAGCAGTAGGTATGCTTAATTATATTGGGCGTTCCTGTAATTCAGCGTGACATCACCGATCGATTTAGCGTGACGATGTCAGCTTAGTCTTGACCCATTATTTGGCACGCGCCAATATTACTAGTTTGTGTTTTGTTTTTTTTTTTATATATTAGCAACATTCAACAGTTAGCAAGCGTGTAGCTAGCAACGACGATTCTCTTTGGTAGCTAGTGACCAATGCATGTTCTTTCTTTTTATGAGGTTTTAACCTAATTGCCCATCTTTTTACATTGTTCTCACAATACAGTTTAAATACGAGAACTAGATTTAGAAGAGAAAACATGGAGTTTATTGCCGCCGGGTCTTCTGGATTGGCAAAAATGAACCTAAATGAGGAACGAGTAAGCTTCAAATTTCTATCTAGTCGAATTGTTGTCAATTCAAAAGCAGCCTATAATGTTCCAACTGCTGGGACACAGGCCTCCTCTCGGTGAGAGGGTCTAGTGCGGACTCCGGAGTGGTAGATATCACATGTATTCGAGTTTTTGGTTTTAGACCATGCCGGTTTCCTCACGATGTTTTCTTTCACCGTTTTGAGAGCAGTGGTGATGAAATAATTTACATAAAGTAAAGTGCGTGTCTGGGTTCGAACCTACGACCTACAGCTCCTAAGCCGCGGCCTTTATCACTGGGCCACTAGCCCACCACTGCTGTTATCAAATAAATTCGGATAATTAATGAGTTCGTGCTGATACAAGAAGATTCTACATCCAATTACATTACCTACTATATCCCATACTTCAGTAGCAGCTCATATAAAATGGCTGCTCCGCACGAATCGACATCTCCGTCCACATATTCCCCGCAGGTACATGTCGAAACACTTCCTGTGCTATTTCAGACTGCCCTATTTACTTTACCACAATTGTGTTACGACTCAGGCGCCGTTTCCTATATTATTTGTGGAATGGAAAGCTTTTTTGATGGAGTCTTTTTGAAGTAGTCGATGGAGTTCTTAGAGAGCTTCGTTCGTCTAGTGGTCGCAAGCTACTGCTGAACATGAGGCCTTGGATTCGATTATTTTTACACGACTGCCCAAAACACTGGTTTTATGTTTTCAGGGTTCATGTATGTTTGTAAGTTTCTTTATTCCACCATAACTTCTAAACGGGTTATTGGTCATTGTTATTGGGTTTTTCAATCTGGAATTTCTCAGTAGCAGTCTGGAGTCTGGATTTGTGTATATTGGACTTAAATATAACTAGCGAAGTATGGGTGTACTACAGGTACAGACGCCAGCACATCAAAAAAGTTAAAATCGTTTTAAAGGGCAAGTTTGAATAAAAAATATGAGGTGACGTTATCAGCGAAGTCAACGAACTCTTATCGTGATATTTTTATCAACAAACAAAAATCTGTAGAGATTGTGTCATTTCAGTATGTTTCCAAATAAACAAGATCTAAAGTCTATTCAAACATAGGTTTCAAATTAATATTATTTCAAGTTATAAAAATATCAACTTTATTTTAATGGTAATAAGTTGATTTCAGAGTGACTAGCACTATTGAAAAAATAAGTTATAAAAATGATTGAAGTTGTGGCGTAAACGGAACTTGATTGTGTAGAATTTCATTTATTTTTTCCATAAACTCATATTTGTTTACATTTTTGGCAAAGAAATCGGGAATGCAGATTACACACATTTTGAATACTCCAATAGATTCTAGATTCCTCTCTTTTACCACATTAACATAACAACGCCACGTCTGCAATTCCCGAAGGATAAGGCAAGAAGTTTCCTACATATGTACACCCACATTTCGCAGTTATATTTAAGTCCCATGTAATAGGGGGCGAGCCTATTGTCATCAATGGGACACAAAGCCAGACTTCGGGTTGCTACTGAGAAAATCCTGTTGGAAAACTCCGCCCGGCCCGGAAATCGAACCTAGGACCTCTTGCTCAGTAGTAACGTTTACGACCGCTAGGCCAACGAGGCAATTTAACTAACGGGATATTTGTATGGCTATCATTTTGACAGTTCAATAACATTCATTGCGTTATTTATGTTGTTGAGCTGACAAATTTTTCGAGCATATGAAGCAATGGATTAGCAATATCCTTCAAATGATTCAGATTGTAATTGATAGTGTGTTACGCAATTTTAGGGTGCTGATGTATTCAGCGTTCTTCGTTCTAGTCTGTATATTATAACTACCACCCTTTCCCTACTTAGCGCGCCAACGCCAAGCAACCTTACACAACAAACTTATAAAATTACCTCAATAGGCTATTCCAGTAAATACAAGAATCTTAGAAGCCATAGGAGTGAAGCCAACGACTTCTCAGTACCCAGGCCAGCCCAGGCGTTAATATGACACTTCGATCTTTAGAAAAGACAAGTCTTTTTCTTTTTACCCGACAATGACAAAGCCAAAAGGAAGGGTTATGATTTCAAAGATGAGTCTTTTTTTTCAGGACTTTAGAAAAAGACTGTCACTGGTATAAGTAAGAGAGACGACATGAGACAAAGATGAACTTTTTCTGAAACTCGGTGAAGGAAAACATTGTGAGGAAACTGGCATGTCCTAGAACCGAAAATTTTAAAGCATGTGACATGTACCAACATGCGCTGGACCCGCGTGATAGATTACAGCCTACTGCCTCTCACAGAGACGAGGCCAGTATTCCAGCAATGGGAACGTTCATCATCATCAACACCAGCCTAGAGCAGTCCACTGTTGGACATAGGCGCCGACGTTTTTAACAACCGACGAAACATTTCAATGCAGGGGGATTCAGAATCAGTTACTGACAGACTCCATTGTAAGTTGCGTGTCGGCGTCCCTGCCACTCTGTACAGTTCTCTCTCTTACACAGTAGCAAGTACCCATCCAAATGTACCAAATTACCCATATTCTAAATTTCGCATTTAAAATATGGGTAATTTGGTACATTTGTAGTAACTGCCTGTCAGTTACCTTTTCACGCCTAAATCACAGAACCGATTGTTGGGTCCTGGAGAAGGACATGGCTATTTTTCATCGTGCATATTTGTATTAAAACAAGATGAGAATATAACGGAATACACGCGGATGAAGTCGCGGGCAACAACTAGTAAGCAGTAGGTAAAACCTATGAATACCTCGAGTGTACTAATTAAATAAATATTAGCTGTACGCATCCAATACATTACATACATACTTAATTATATCAGACAATGTTATTACACTACGTATTTACATAAACATAAGGATTCGTACAGACGTGCGACATGTGATCGGCACGTGTAGGTACGCACGACGACATATTCAAGCTAATGCATTTTGCCCGTAACTTCGGCTGTGTGGAGGTCGGAATTTATCGAACGGAAACGTGCCACCGGGATAAAAAAGTGTCCTATATGCTAACCCCGGTCATGGTCTACTTGTCTGCCAAGTTTCATCGAAATGCGTTCAGTCCTTATGGCGTGAAAAGGTAACGACAAAGGTAAGGTATAAAGGCCTAAAACATGAAAACAAAGTGTCAAAACAGAGTCAAAAATCAAAGAAAACACAGAGCAAGTGACCCGAAGAAAATTTGACGCAGTTTGAAGCTGAGATATTGGCCCTCATTTGTTCCGAATTTGAATTCACGACCATTAAAAAAGTCATAGACAATATTTACACAAAATGCAGTGGCTCGATTTAAGAGTCCCGAGTGTATGGTTTTCTCGTATAACCAATGATATTTTAGTAAACAAATATGTTATGAGCGCGCAAATCGTGAAGACTAGAAAACGTCCTAATTGGGACGTATTGCCTTTAGTCTGACAAGTGTGTAGGTACGTGTGCTGCCTCTCGGCGCGGAACACTTTTTTCTGTTGTTTTGTAAGTGTATAACATATCTGTTTATTAGAATATCATTGCGTATAACTCATACCTCTCATTTACAACCTCTCTACCTCTACCTCTCATTACCTCTCATTTTACAATGCGAGATCAGTAAACTGGAAATACATATAATCTTCTACTCAATAAAAATCTTAAATTAATGCAATGACAGACAAGACAACGCACAACCTAAACCGCTGTCTAGAAGCATAAAGTTTTGCACTAATGAGAGCACTGAACTGAGGAAGGACTTTTGAATATTCATCCCCTAAAGAGGTTAAAAATAGGATGAAAGTTACTATGGATGTTCGTCATTTTTGCCGATAGGAAACCTCATCGGGCGGGGGCTCGCAGCTTGATAATTTTCGTCAGATAAGTTTCGTCATTGTGTCGTCGCGCCCACGATTTACTGCTTAAGGCTCCTACAAACAGGCGCGACACGCGACGCGAATCGCGTGCGACACAAAGGCACCGCAAGTCGCGCAACGAGCGCTGCCTTTGTGTCGCGCGCGATTCGCGTCGCGAGTCGCGCCTGTTTGTAGGAGCCTTTAGTAGTTCAGTAACATCGATTGAATGATTACAGTTCTACTATTTAAGGTAATTTGCAAGATAACTGTGTTTTTGCTGGTTGAGGTGCTCGTGGCTAAATGCCGTACGGGTCGATCTAAGGTTTAAGCTTCGTTTGCCGCGGTCAGTTCGTGGATGGGCCCATTACGTATCGAAACCCCTCCGTGTGTCGGAAAGCACGTTAAGCTGTTGGTCCAGGCTATCATTTGTAGATCGTCTTATCGCGTGGTATCGCGTTACCTAGTAACTGGGTTGTAGACGTCCGACAGCCTGACAGGCAGTCGTTCTTTGTAAAACACTGGTACCTATTCTGCTGCATCAGATTAAGACTGAAAGTCGATCCCAACATAGTTGGAAAAAGGCTCGAAAGATGATGAGTAACTCCTGTTTTAGGTATTTTACAAAAACAATCAATGTTGTTTTGTTTGATCCAATTGGATTGTAACAATCGTTTGCTTATTACAGTTAATTAAAATCGTATTCCTAATTGCTACTTTTTCTACGAAATAGTGTTTCGGGGCGATACAAAAGGGGCCATTAGAGATGTTCAGTCTGCAACCAGTCTATTAACACTTCAGTTTTTTTTTTAATCTCAGTTATGAGCAAAATATTATCACTTTAGTTTTTTTAATCTCAGTTATTTAGCAAAATATTTGTGCAAAATTGGATTGTACTTCTATTTTGCTCAATAACTGAGATTAAAAAAACTGAAGTGTTAATCGACTTTTGTTGCTGATCGTACCTAAAGAAGCATATTATGCTGGCTCCAAGTTGGGACGAGGGCAGGAAGGTGATGATGACATCGCGATGCAGAGCCGACACACACCTACATAGTTGGGAAAAGGCTAGGCAGATGATGTGTGTAAACTTGACATGTAACAAAAACGTGTGCAGCGTGTTGTCTGCCGTCTGTGTACTAAACTGTTCTGGTGTAATGCTAGGTACACACGCAGCGACCAATCAGCTGTCAAAATTTTTGAGTAGATGTGATATTTTGAAGACAATGAGGCGCCGCCGCCGGCGACTATAGAGTACAAGTCTTGTATGCTCTATGCCCAACAATGGACTATAGTAAAATAATTTAATAGAAACGAGAAAAATAGATGGATGCTATATTTTGGTATGTATTTAGTACGAACTGTCTTAGTTTGAAGGTCGACTAGAAATAGCAGTGTAGCCAACCCTTAATGTTAATTAATCTGCATTGTATACATAGTATTACCGATAAGACCCTGAACACAATATTACAATAGAGCATATTAATAAAACATATTCAGAATGTCTTTGAGTACTTAAGTAACTATAATTTTAATAAAAAATGGACTGCTAGGACTTTCTTGGACCGACTGCATGCCCATTGGAGCAAAATGGAGAAATGCAAAGATTGACCAATAAAATTAATACGGCCGAATCAGAAAAGAAAGGCGCTATGCCAGTCTTTTTACTCAATTTTGGAAAAAATTTTTGTTGTGCCCTTTTTTTTCATGACAGCAGAATAGATTACACATACATATATAAAGCCATGCCTGTATCCTTGAAGGGTTAAGCAGAGGTGAGGCTATTAGTAAACCCACATTTCACCAGTTATGTTTAAGTCCCATGTAGCTTATTGCCATAAACCGGGCAGAAATCCAGGCTCCGGGCTGCTACTAAGAAACCAATAATTGATAGTTTTACAAAATCTCCGCTTCAATGGACAGACAGCTTTATTTTTATTTTTATGGGAAATAACACTAGAAAGTTTATCAGTAAGTAACTGGTATCAAAATCACACAATTAATTTACTTATTGCCAATTATAGTCATTACCCTAATAAATCAAACAGTTGACAAAAAAAAAAACCACACAATGTTTGTCAATGTTCAGTAGTTGATAATTGTTAGCAAATCATTTTAAAAGTAAGTAATAGGTATTATTGAATAAAATACTTAATCATAGACTTTATGGTAGGCCATAGGGACCCATTTGACAACGGTCATACTTTAATACAAAAAGACTCAGCAAAGATTCCAATTTGAAAAAGAGTTGTTTTTACTTTTTATGACTTTAATGTAGATCTGAGGCAAATTCTGAGAATATAACATTAATTAATTCATTCTTGCATAAATATTTTCTCAAAATTATTAGTCATAGCTACTGATGAGAACATTTTCAATTATTCATCAATAAATATTAATCATAGTTTAATGCATTATTTTGTAGGTAGCTATAGTGATACACTCACTATGGAATATTTTGAACAAAATATTGATCAAATTGACCCACACTTTTGTGAGGTCATACTCGAAATTATGTCTAGAATCTAGATTATTAGGTAGGTACCTAATTAGAGTACATTAAGCCTATTTGAGAGTATGAAAATATTTGATAGTCTGTGGAGAAATTAGAATTAAAAAAAATACAGTAAGTACTAATGTCACTAAACTTGAAGACTAGGTAGGAGCTATACATTAAGTCTTGCACACAAGGTCACACATCATCATTTCAGCTCAACAAATGCATCATAAGTAGCATTGACGATATTCAAATGTTGTGTCCAAAGGTAAACGAGCTGAGATGGAGCGTCCAATGTAGTAACATCATCCAAAAACAAAGTAATTCTTTAGTAAAATCTATTTAAGAAATCTGATGTCACTCTTGGTTATGTAGGCGCCTCGAGCAAGGCCGATAGAATACACGTAAACTACTACCATTACAAGCAATTAGAGAAGTGTCTTACAGTAGTTGTAAACCAAACAAGCGTTACATTTGCATTTTTCACGGCTTCCTCAATAAAAACGGGCTAATCATCAAGTTTTAAACAAAAAATTACATGTTACTCTATGTCAACAAAGCATAGCGGCGCTAATTTGGACAGGTTTACATATAAACCAAATTAATTATCAGCATTTAACAGACGCTATGCTTCATGTAGAACGAGAATAACGAAGGAATTAGGTTACACAGAGCTTCCGATCGATATATTTATACGAAATCCTTAAAGCTCAAGTCACAAGATGGCGGGAATATAACACTGCCGAAATGAAAACGAAGGGAACAGTAGGAAGTGCATCGATAATAAAGCGACCCAAATTCGGTCGGGTTATACGTCTGATCGGACAGATGTAAGAATTCTCGTTTCCTACGAGTTTTCTGTAAAGTTGACGATGTTGCGATTACCGTATATGAGAGTTTGGGTTGATATAAAACTATTCTTACCGTTTTCGTTCTCCATTAGCGCTTAAAACAACACAAAACACTTAATTTTTTACACAAGCACTCACACGCCCATACGGTATGTAACAACATCACGAGTACTACTGCGCCATCTGGTGCGTTCTTGATCTAATGCAGCAATTACCTGTGGCTACGTTCACTGCGGTGTTAATTTAATTTCGTCGGTTTAATTAGCGTAGTTAACTTTAAATTATGACTAATGTTTAATTAAACAACTATTATTAAGGACAATATTGTTCAAAACACACACGTTTAAGGCTTAATAGTGCCTCAATTCATTGAAAATGCGGAATAAATTCATGTAACGCGCGCAGTATTGATTTTTTCACGCAGCTGATTCACTAGCTGGCAAACGTAATAGTACGTCCGATTTCGCGCAATCGAGAACAAAGTTTGACTCATCGTTATTTTTGTTCGATTTTTACGAAGTTCTGACTGATACTTTACTGTTGATCAGTTGATAATGCTGTATTCAGTTAGAAATTGTTTATTTGAGCGCATGGCCAAATATGGTAAGTGGTCAGCTACTTAGGTAGATCTTGATTTCATCTCAGGAATTCATTGAATCAAGGTCGGCGTAGGCCAGTTCGACTTGTAAGGAAAGCTAATCAATCGATTTATCTTGTACACTGTCAGTAACTTCCGCTCTGACTTTGCGATGTACTAATACTGGCATACATAAGTTGGAACAAAGTTATTTATTGTCGATGAAACTTAAGTTTATCGTACAGAAATATTGAAGGCAAGTTGATTTGCGCCCAATTTGTACCTATAATTTCGGCGATGTTCGCGTGGGTGGGGTATCAGACTTTTTGAGGGTCCCAGATCTCCCAAACGGTTTGAAGAAGGATATTTATTTATTACCTACCAAGATACCTACTTAATAATAGAGTCAAAAGTCTGAAGAAAGATATTTTCCTAGGTAAAAATATTCTGTGTTCTGCCAAAATACAGCCTCTTCACTGCCCTGTGGCATTATATAATCAAAGCCTGTGGGTTACATAACTCCCAATCAACGTAATGGATGGGCCACTGCAGTATTTTATATTGGGCAGTTACCATATGCGGTAGTGAGCTTGCATATTTGAAGATTATGGGCAGTCCTAATAACAACGAAGCATTTTCTCAAAATTGACTATTAAATGACACGTTAGTTCAAAAAAATAATATCTACCTATTTGTAATCCATTTTCCCGCGGAATTTTTCTACCAGCTAGCCAAGTGGCTGTCATTCTGTCTCTTCTACGGAAAATGTAATCAACCGTTGTGAAACGTGTTTTCAGCAACTGCTTCAGCGCGAAAAACAATCCCGATGTATTGATTTACTACCCTCAAGCATGTTCATGGGTCCCGTTATGAAAACTGGCAACAGCGCCATCTGTTATCGAGTAGAAGAACTACAATAGTATTGCGTCTTGTTTCTCAGTGGACATAAAAAACGATTTTGGTAATATCTTTATTTTTATAATTTAATAGACATTGAGAATTACGTACGTTGTAATATTCTATCTGAAAATAACAAGGGAAAAATCTATGTCACAATGTTACCACTGGAATAAAAATACTGAAGTTTTTGTCTTATTTCATAGCCCGCAATCTGCTTACACCACAATTTATTATATTAATTATAAAATGATGAGTCAGTAAGGTGTTAAATCCCAAAATGTAAGGCAGATTAAAAGTTTGGCTATATCAAGATCTTATCCCATGTGTAGGTACAGTCAACCACATCAGTGGTACTGCGGTCTTCACATGATCTGATCAAAATTATGTCTGGGACTTTAAAAGAGACAAAGAGACTGTGACCTCTGAGTTTCATCTCAGAGTAGTCAAATAAGAAACGCGACATAAAAAAATTACTGAAATACCTATGCTTCAGCTTCACCAATGGGATTTGATACGATTAACTGATAAGTAACTGTCCATTATGTTATCCTTTTATGATTCTGGCAAAGTGGCCTTTTTAGGCCCCCTGGAGTCTTATTCTAAACTAGTAGGTATTATAAATCGAAAAGATTTGAATGTTTGTACGTATGTTTGTTACGCCAAAACGTGCTAAAACGGTTGAATATATTATTTGGATGAAATTTGGCACATGGTTAGACCATACCATGACCTGGGCGCCTAAAGCGGCCACTTTGGCAGAATCATGAAAGGATAACATTATGAATTATAAATGGACAGTTATTCGTAACTGAAGTAATTAGATCAAATCCCATTGGTGAAGGATTTTTCAGTTATTTTTTTTTTTTGTCTGTGCTATTATACCAATCAATCCAATCCAAATCCAATCCTACTCTTTGATTATACCTACGCGGTAGTGCTGCGAAAAAAGAAAAACACGTAAGTACTGTCTTCGCTTTTATGATTCTGCCACAGTGGCCTTTTTAGGCCCCCTGAGTCTTGAGCAAGCATGGTGATGAATGCTCGTGCCTTGTCTGTACGAGAAGACGCCTTTGCCCAGCAGTGGGATAATAATATGCTGGTATTAATAATAGTACCTATTATAAGCTGTGACAGGCGCGATCATACAGGGCCGCGGTAGTAGGTACAGACGCCAGCACATCAAGCTACCCGAAACTCAAATTTTCCCAATCAACTTTGAACTTTATGCTTTAGCGATAAAGTTGAAAATCTATTATAGAAATTTGACAGATTGTAGTAGCTTGATGTACTGGCATATCAAATATGCAAAAACACCGATTTTTTGAGGAATATTAGTTGCTTTGCTAGGTTTTAAAATTGCACAGCCGATCTGCCTACCCTTTTCCCAACTATGTTGGGGTGGGCTTCCGATCTAACCGGATGCAGCTGAAAAGGTACCAGTATTTTACAGTAGTAGATACATAAGGCGGGCAATGTTGACGCTATAAGACGCCACATAAGCACCCCATAACGCGAAAAACTTAACAACCCAAAAACATTCAACTACCCTCTTCCATCCCACTTAACATAGAAAAAATCTCACCAAAAACAACATACATTTCAACCTACCCTCCAAACACAAGGGATGAAGATACAAAACACTAATAGAGATAAATATCTTTTCGCTCCCTTGCAAAATTTTTGATAAATTGCCATATTCACCTCTCGCTCACTCTTACGTAATTTGTTGTGGGAGAGAAAGGGGCAGAAAACCGATATGAATATTTTTATTGTTCAGAAATAAGGGTAGAGAGTAGTTACGAAATAAACTTGGTTGTGTACTGTCTGCAGAGAAAGTTACAAGTTTTATGTTATTTTCGTGTGGAAAATAATTTGAGAAATGTTTTTTGGGTGAAAGATGAAATGGTGAGGCAGTTTTTCTTCGTTTGGCAGAGTTGTCCTTGTTTTTGACTTATATAGCTTAAAAAACATAACGGTGCGGTGGGGTGTGTCATGTAGTAGAAAATGCCATGATTCATCACGTCTTTGTATCTTGCCACTGTTTTAAAGCCTAATTTAATCAGGTACAAAATGTAATAGGTTTAAGTCAATTAATATTGTTTATTGTTATTGTTTTATTCCAAGCAAAAATCTTCTTGTCATCATCTGCCTGCCTTTTCCCAACTATGTTGGGGTCGGCTTCCAGTCTAACCGGATATTTAACGTAAGTATCACAAGATGCTACTGACTTAAGAAGTTACGACTTAAACGTATTTTTTGTAAGTATTTGACAAAAATAATTTAAAACGATTTGTTTGTCTGACCGTACAATCAGCAACGCAATGAAAAGATGTTATAATTAAGTTAAAACTTAAACGGCTGGGCGTCCCTTAATGGTTCAACTCATTTAAGTAATTGTTGTTTATTTGATAACGAACCGTTAAGTCGACTGTGAAGAGACACATCTTTTAATTCTTTAACAGACTGCGGAAAGTAGAGGTTCAGTTTTATTCAGCCGGTCTGTTATGTTAAAATCTCACAGTGCAAACTTAATATTATATTATTTTCTCCTATCCTGCCATCTTGCACCACATGTGGTATGCCCTGTCACCTGCACACGTGAGGACCTAATGGCTGCGTCAGCGAATGCTGTCCGCGTTGCTGAATTTTGGGCCAAAAAAAAATGAAGAAAAAAACTATATTTTTGTCATCGACACGCTAAGAAGAAGACCGTGAAAACTTAGGTGTAGTGATGAGCTTGAAGTCAACTGTAAGTACACTAGAGATTGACAGCTCAAACCATTTATCCATACTAACTAATATTATAAATGCGAAGGTTACCTCTCCGTTGCCTGCACGCTGAACCGATTTAGATGAAAATTGGTATAGAGATAGTCTGAGTCCCGGGAAAGGATACGTATATCCCGATATTCCCACGGGTTCGACACTTATGCGGGTGAAACCGCGGGGCGCAGCTAGTTTCAAATAACCCAATTACAAACACTTTTGAATTGTCGCAAGGGGTCGGGCAGTCAGAAATATGAAGCTATCCAAAATACCAAAATGCAGCCAAAATGTAGTAGGTAGGTACTATGGAGAAGAACAGGCAAGAAACTCGAACACTCTTTTATCTATACTAATCTATACTAATATTATAAAGCTGCAGAGTTTGTTTGTTTGTTTGAACGCGCTAATCTCTGGAACTACTGGTCCGATTTGAATGATTCTTTTAGTGTTGGGTAGTCCATTTATCGAGGAAGGCTATAGGCTATATAACATCACGCTACGACCCTTAGGAGCCGCGCAGCGTGTGACACCGCGGGGAACAGCTAGTCTATTATTTATACTAATAATAAAACTGAAGAGTTTGTTTGTTTGAACGCCATAATCTCTGGAACTGCCGGTCAGATTTGAAAAAATCTTTTTGCATTTGATAGCCCAATTCTTGAGGAAGGGTATAGGCTATTTTATATCACGCTATGACCCTTAGGAGCCGCGCAAAAAGAAGAAAAGTCAGAATGAACGCTAAGCGAATACGAAGTGTTGCGACGCGACGGGGTGGGGGTACAAGAAACACGCGGACGAAGTCGCGGGCAGAAGCTAGTCTATACTATCTATACTAATATTATAAAGCTGCAGAGTTTGTTTGTTTGTTTGAACGCGCTAATCTCTGGAACTACTAGTCCGATTTGAATGATTCTTTTAGTGTTGGGTAGTCCATTTATCGAGGAAGGCTATAGGCTATATAACATCACGCTACGACCCTTAGCTACAGCTAGTAATAATATGTAAAAGTACATAACAAGGAGGGGAAATAGGCATCAATCAAAATGCATCAAAATACTCGTCCGCATCGCTGTCAGCAGAAAAAGCGCCCAAAAGGCTGGCAGCATTGCCACGTATGGCGATGAGCTCTCTGCTGTTTTTTGGCCAAAAAATAGGCCAGCCCAGTCATGTGAAGTGTCGACCAATCACATCACGATGTCTCGAAAAACGAAGTGAGCAATCGGACCCCATGTGGCCCTAATTTTTAAACCCCAAACGGCTCGAACATATGAATTGGAAAAGTCACATCGGTACTTGCCCAGATTAGAACCCATAACCAAGAAGAGCTTCGAAAATAATTCCTGTTCGATCTCCTCTCACCCCAGACCAAATCACATTCCAAACTTCGTATTTTCTCGTCAAGTCATGTCGACGGGGCGTCCATCTCGATACGTATCTACATTACAACGAGAACATCGACAGATAGCACTGAATTACATCTCCAGTCCCCGCTACAATTGTACCGAGTTATCTGATGGCGAATCTGATTTATTTTGAAGTGTTTTGATTGGGTTTCCCATTTTTATAGTTATTGGGGTGAGGACTATCGATTTTCAACGACAAAACTTACAATAGAATACAGTACCTACTTGCTTTTGCCGATAAAACCGCCATGTGTAAAATATCTACATTTACCTATGGTATCTGTAATTTTTATTATGACGTAGATAATTTTTTATAGTATAGGTACTAGCAGCGCCCCGCGGTTTCACCCGCATAAGTGTCGATAGCGTGGGAATATCGGGATAAAAACTATCCTATTTCCTTCCCTGGGATGCAATCTATCTCTCTGCCAAATTTCATCAAAATCCGTTCAGTGGTTTAGGCGTGAAAGGTAACATACAGACAGACAGAGTTACTATCGAATTTATGTATGGATATATCTATCTAAAGAGGTCCACTGCTGGAAGCAACCTTGAAAATAGTCGAAACAAACCGATTAGACTGTGCTGTGAGCCGACCCCAACATAGTTGGGTTCGCAACAACAACAACTAAGTACCTCTTGCGCGCGGTTTCAGAGTAGCATAGCTGTTCATATCATTCGATACGCTTCCTTGGCGAAACGTACAATATCAATGTTATCGAAGGAGTCTCGCGATATAATCGCGCGTGACACAAAGGCACTGCTCGTTGCGCGACTTGCGGTGCCTTGTGTCGCGTGTCGTGTCGCGCCTGTTTGAAGGAGCAAGTCCCGCTCCCCGCGTGACGTCCTCTAGAACATCCCAGAACAACGCTGTTCACAAATCCAAAACTCGAAAATGTTGTCAATTAAAATCAAACACACGACCGCTATTCTCCCGACAGCTCTGGACCAGTGGTGTCCCAGTGATAACGGCTGCGACTTACGAGTTGTAGGTCGTAGGTTCGAACCCAGAGAGACACTTTACTTTGTAAAAGTTATTTCATCACCACTGCTCTCAAAACGGTGAAGGAAAACATCGTGAGGAAACCGGCATGTCCTAGAACCAAAAAATCTAAGACCCGGCTCTACCAACCCGCACTGGGCCCGCGTGGTGGATTATAGCTCAAGAGCAGGCCTGTGTCCAGTGCCGGATTAGCCCATAAGCAAATTAAGCAATTGCTTAGGGCATCACGTCTCGGGGGGCACCATAAGGCAGAAACAGTACCGAAACAGTATTTGCTAGCACATGAAAGGCAAGGCTGCTTATCAGCCAAGATATTGCAAGATCCAACAGTCACTCTAGAGATGTGCGCCAATCTTTATAAATCGCTCGTCGATGTTTTGGAAAAATACGAGGCGGCTAGTGGATAGGAGGGCCTACAGGCGTGGATTGCTTAGGGCATCAAGTAGTCTTAATCCGGCGCTGCCTGTGTCCCAACATTAAAGGCTGATAATGTTATTCTTGCAGCAGCTATTTGCCGTTCGCAGCAAGCAAAATGTGTCGTTTTCGATACGATAGCCTGTCGAATGGTTGTAATACGAAAAACTATGCCTGGTCTACTTGTTGTGTGTGTTTTTTAGCTAAATAATTATGGAAAAACAAGACGTGTGCAAAAACACAAACTTTTATCCCCTACTTAATCCCTTTACGGGATGAATTCCTTTGTTGCCCTAGTTACTACCAATCTTACTACCATTGTAATACCGTTAATTTTGATTACCCTTCCTACTACTCCAGTGTTGAGCTGTTAGAAGGGAAAAATTAAAAAGCCCGTGTTACTACCGTAAATACCTACTTAATCCTTCTTTAGTGCTCACCTTCATTTTATAAGAAACTTTTTCAGCAGTTTTGGTTGAGCGTTGTCTGTCAGTGAGTGTAAGATGTTACATATTAAGTAGACCGGACAATTTTACGAAAGCCAATAATCCCTAGAAAGCACTTTGCAAAATACAAAAGCTTTGCACAAGTTCCGCAGTTCATATATATATAGCTCTCATAATTCATATTTATAGTGCAGCATTCCCTCACTAAGAGGGCTTCAGAGAATATAATCAATTGTATCAAGTAAATCACTTAATTCTAACAAGTGAACCGCCGCGGTGCAAATGTGAACAAATACGCTAAGCTCCCACAAGAGGGGAGCGGGCACATGGATGTACGTACACTAGATGAGGCAGAGAATGGACGTAAGGTACGGAAAGGACCGACTTATACATGGTTATTGGTATTCAATAAGTCATGCCTGCCGAGGTAAAACACGACTCAATTCGTAAGCCGGCGGCGGCCGCCGTTACAACACACAAATGTGTACAATGCATTAAAACTAGTGAAACTACCTATTTAAAGTAGGTTCCAGGCACTTCAAAATGTTGTCCACATATCTAAATATTAATTGCCGCATCCAGCACCTCTATGCAGACCAATAAGCCTAATGCACGCTTAACTCCGAGCGTGTCAATATTTGCGAGCTCGGACACCATGGCCGCGCGCGTGGGGGACACAGGCCGCGGAAAACCGATGGAGATGGGATTAACAGGAGTCAAGTGGTTTGTATTCGAGTATTGTCCGTTTTCTGAAGTACTTAACAACTTACTAAATGAAGACGTAAATAGTATAGTATAGCTGTACAAGGATCTTTTGGCCCATGGCCAAAAGTAGAACTAACGCCACCACTTTTCAACTAACCGCCGCGGCGCCGCCTTCCTCTAACAAAACCATTTCACAAAATGTTTACCAACCTGAAACGTCCTTGATTCTTCAAAGAGTGAATTGAGTTTACTTCAAGGCTAGCGAGTATAAAAATATATCCGATATTTTTTTATACCTTGCATTGTTATACCATCAAACCTAAAAATCGTCGAAGATTTCTGAGCACTGGACTTGTCGGACTGAGAGCTGTTAACATTTTAATTCTCAGGACGTCAGGAAGTTTTAAATGCTACAAATATTGCTAAAAAGTTAAAGCCGCAAAACAAAGCTATAAGCCTAAATAACAGTATTCGAAAAACTTTTGTAATATGTACACGTAAATCAAGTCTCCATAGGCTTGAATTTCTGCATTCATCCTCATCATCATTTCAGCCCGAAATTACCCACTGCTGAGTATATAATATACATAGGCCTTTGGCCAGGTCGCAATTTTCGCGTTAACTCGTGTAAAAAGTTCTCTACATCTCCATCACATCTTCATCTAGTTCTCCTCATCGCAAAAAAAATGAAAAAAAAAACCCATGATCATCTGTCAATCTACTGTCATTAGACTTTAAATCTTCGCTTACAAAATCCTCGTGGAAAATCATATCAATCATCATACAATTTTTTTAAACAAATCATTTTAAAACGGACTCCATTACAAGAAAAATTAGAATGAAAGCAGCATGTATTGTTTTAACTGTCCTCATATTAATAGCCATTATGGCCGTCTGTGTGATGGTCAAATTCGCCACCGACATTACTGTTGAGGAGCGGAAGAGGGACTACATGCAGGGGGAGACAGTCTACCAGTTCTCGAAGACTAAGGCTATGGGGGTTATCTCTCTGGTTGATAACTCGTCTCTGCCGATTGCGCAGCGATTCCCTTATGTGGCTGCTGTGACACGGAACTCGTCTACTTTCTGGTCTTTTGCATGCTTTGCTAGCATTGTTTTAATTAAATGGGTGATTACTTCGGCTCATTGCAGGTAAGCAGGCTTTACTCTGGTGATTGTATAAATCCAAACCTCTCTTCAGTTATGATTTGAATGAAATGTTTGTTAAACGTGTGTTCAACAATAAAAGCGGCTCGTGGCTAAGTAATAACAGCCGCACGGGGTGATCGAACAAGTTAAACTGCATTTGCCACTGTAATGTTGGTCCGTGATCATGTTTACATACCGAGACCTCACCGGGCCTCGTATAGCACGTTAAGCCGTTGGTTCCGGCTGTTATTCTTGGACTGTCCTTACAGGTCGATGCCGTTCGTGTATTTGAGTACGGTACTCAAAAACACAAGCGACAGGTTGTCGACGGCTGCAGTTGCCGCTGACGCGTGCCGCTCGAGTGCTCCTTCTTGTACCATGAGTCGGGCGCGGGAGATACTTGTACGTTTGCTGCACCCCCGACTGGAATTTAATTTGTCCCGACTTTGTTGGGATCGGTTTCCAGTCTAACCGAATGCAGCTGAATATCAGCATTTTTTACAATCCAGCGACTGCCTATCTGACCTCCACAACCCAGTTACTGGGTAATACCCTTTGGCGTGCCAATATCCAATTACTTAAAAAAAGACCTTTGTTGCAGGCGTCCCAGCGCAACTCACCGCGTCCTCCTCTTCCATGACTTTGCCCGCAACTACACACATACGTACCCCATCTTATTCTGGCGTCTTCACGAGAAATTCAACATCAGCGACCCAACGCCACGCTACGACATAGCCGTCGCTAAATTGAACCTGGACTTCTACCCATTTGCCATGAAGTCTTCAGTGTTCGACGACCGCGAGGTTTTTGAGCTTGATGCCAGTATCTGGAAGACACTGTCAACAATGGACAAGAAACTGTTTTTGACAAATGATCTGACAAAGTATGAAGTGAAGATCACGAATCCAGGGAAGTGCTTCGAAAGCTATGGAGTGGAACTAGACGAGAGTATGATATGTATCGACGTGTCTGATTACGAAGACTGTTTCATCCATGAATTTGGACCTTTGTACTTTCGTGATAAGGTCGTCGGTATCCTGGCGGTGAAGCCTAGGGATTGTGACATGAAACTGGCGATATTCACCAATGTTTCGTATTATACTAACTGGATTTTGAAGTCTACACATACAACTTACTATGGATGATATTGTAATTGTTTTAGTAATCTTGTTGTTTTATTTAGTACCTAGTTTGTTTATCATTGTATCTATACGTTGTACTTAAAAAACGTGAAGTAAAAACTTCTTGAGGCGCACTTTGCGCTCTTTCTTAACAGTGAACGAAACTGAACCGTCACGCTCGGGTCGGTCGTTCTCGGCTCCAGTCGGTCGGTGACGCTGAATTCGCGTGTGCTTGGCTCCAGTCGTACGTTTTCACTCTATCTTGTGGTTATAGGTCTTATGCACACATCCGTTTTTTCGCTGTAAATGCAGTGGTGGAAGTCTAATGACGATGATGAAGCTGGCTTAGTTACTCTATGGTCTCATGTTAACCCCAGACGTGTAAATACTCCAGAAAAAGTAATGGGGAAATAACCTTTGAGGTTCCACCTAGGTTTGCTTATGCTAAACCACGCGTGCCCGTCAATATGGAAGGACCATTGGATTTCAAACCTACCTACATAAAAGTTCAATACTGTAAGTACCTCCTATAATGTAATAACTTTCACAATATTTATGTTGTTTATTAGAGAAGTATGGAAGAAAAAGACATGTTGCGCCGACCCCAAGTAGATTGGGATAAGGGCAGGAGAATGATGATGATGATGTTGTATATGTAACGAAATCTTTGCTTCCTCTGTTAAAGCGTCGCATGCTACTGCATGCAATGCGACTCGTCGGTCAATGTGGAACTGATGTGGTAGGACCCGATGGTTGATGCGTAGTCAACGACTGGGGTATGAGCGGTCGAAGGCCTTGCAAATGCTAAAGCGGCTCGTTAACGCTAGATCCTAAGTTGGAGTGGAGTCAAGTTGTTGCGGAGTGCGTACTTGCTTAAGCTACGGTGTCCTAGCAGAGCGGTGGCCGCAACGTAACGGCCGCAGTAACAGCTGCTTGCGAGGTTTGACTTTACGGTGACAAACACGCTCTTGGAATTCGCACCAACTTATATTCATATAGCGATTTAGTGACGTCATTTGCCGGTAAATTCGGACGCTATGTGGGCGGCTACCGCTGTTCTAGGAACCGTAGCTTTAGTGACTCTCGACGTTAAACCCGAAGTTGGAACCGACTGTATTGTACATTACCAACTCAAAATCTGATCTAGTTGGAATCTGACCTACTTGGAATCTGACCTTCATCGCCAATATCGGGTCAACTTATTACAGAACGCGTTCTTGCTTAGCCTTTCTTACTGATGCGGACATGAAAAATTACTATTTTCCAGAACTAACATAAAAAAAAACACAAAATCATCAATCATGAGTAGTCTTCAAAATCCAATTAGTATAATAAGAAATATTTGTAAAAATAGACAATTTCATATCACAATCCGTAGGCTTAGTCACTAACAGACCCACTATTTTATCTCCCGAATAAATGGGGCCGAAGTCGTGTGTAAAACAATCGTCGAAGTCTGAAGTATCGACGCAGATTAAGCTGTCATCGATCTCTTGACCGTAGCTTTCGAAGCATCTACCTGCGTTGCCAATTTTAACATCATATTTTTCGAACTGGTTCGTCAAATATAGCTTCTTATTCATTGTAGACACTGTCCTCCAGACGCTTGCTTCTACCTCCGTGGCTATAGACTCGTCAAAGACCGCGGGACTCAGTTTGAACTTGTAGGTTTCCACATTCAATTTGGCGACTGCGATATCGTATTTGGGAGAGAACTGTGTTCTGTTGTACCTCTCGTGGATCCGCCAGAAGAGAATTGGGAAGGAATGCGTCTGATTACGAGCGAAGTCGCGGTAGAGGATCGCGCGATGTGTGTGTCCAGGGATCCTGCAAGGAAAAATAATCTTGTAGCTAGGAGATCGACGTTAAACCGTTGGTTCCAGCTGTTGTTCATAGGTCTTTCACGTTACGGGTAGCCAGAAGTTCGGAACTCTGATCACGGGTTATCATATAAGCCGGTATTACCCAATAAATAACTGGGTTGTGGTTAAAATAGAATAGAATACTCTTTATTATGTACATCATATAAATTACAGACATAATTATAGAAACTATACAAACTAGGGTGACACAATGGGCGGTCTTATCGCTAAAAGCGATCTTTTAAAGACAACTTTTGGATGAATTAAAAAGGGAAAGGACAGACAAATACTGTAGGTAGTCCGTGGTGTACCATTTACATAATTCAATAAATACATACATAAAGTATATGATACTAATCTAAAGTAAAGTATATTATCTATCTGGTTGTCAGATAGGTAGTTGGCGATAAGACAAGACCGCCCATTGTGTCACCCTTTGCACAGTTTCTATATTTACGTCTGTAATTTCGGCGTACATAATATAATGTATTCTATTCTAGTTGCTTCATGTAAAATACTGGTATTCAACTGCATCCGGTTAGATCCTTTTTTCAACTATCGGCGTCCAAGCAGATAGTTGGAAAAAGGCTAGATATGATAATGCAGAGTTAAATGATAATAATTTAGGCAGACATGCATTTAAATTTGTACAATTTGTGTCATCATCACTGCACTGGAAAGGATGAAGAAAACATCGTGTCGGAGAACCAAAAATTTTAACACATGTGACATGGCCACTAACCCGTACTGTGACCACATGGTTGATTACGGCTCACTCCCTCTCACGGAGAAGACGCCTGAGTCACAGCAGTGGGGACATTATAATAATTATCCCCTCAAGTTTCAACGGTACAGCGTATGTACACAAGAGTGTCATTGTTAAAACAATGACTTTATTGCACCCAATCAACTACTCCAACGCTTGGGGCGTTTCGACAGGTAGGCGGGCAGACATGCGAGGTTATAATATAGTCTTCACGGTATTCGGCGACAGTGACCCAGAATTTTTTTCTCTCTGATGACTAGCAAAACCAAATTTGGTCTTGAAAGCCCGGTCACACTGTACAGAATGTATGTGTATTTGTGTAATTAGGTATAGGTATACAGGCTTTGGGTGACTTTTGCGTGTTTGGCGTTTCTTATCTTCAAGACGATTTGTGAAGTTGCCTTGTGGACGTTTTGGGGACGTTTTAAGCTGATTATAACTTACCTACAGTGTGCCGCAGTAATTATCCATTTAAATAGAATAACACTGGCGAAACATGCAAAAGACCATATACTCGTTCTAGTAGAGTTTCTAGTCACAGCAACCACGTAGGGGAACCTCTCCGCCAAATGCGTCGTGTGGTTCAGGTCAGTGTCGCTCAGGGTTATCACATGGCGTAAGACGAAGGTTGGGTGTAATTTATGGTAAGCCGGGTCTTTACCGGAGTTCTCCACAACCGAATTCAGTTGCACAGCCGCCATAACGATCAAAACGAAGATTAATGCCATCACACCTATCAAAATTTTTGTGTTCCTGTCCATTTTTTTATTTTAGAAAAATTGGTGCCGGTTGTAATTTGAGAATTTGTGAGCATAATTTTGACGAATACAATCTGTCTTCTATGATTCTGACAGACCTCTTATGTTATGTCAGGTTGGGTTTTGGGTGCGTTCCTTTTCTTGTTCTGCATCTATAGAGTTTTTATTGTGTCTACTTTAAAATGCTTTATTATTAAGGTTAAGCTCTGGTGGCCCAAAGCCTGAAGGTACTGTCTCTTGCGCTACGGTTTCCTAGAAGGACGGTGCGTACCTTAAAGCGTCTTCTATTTACCGGCAAATGACGTCACTGAAACTTTATTTATGAAAGTAAGTTGGTGCTTTTTACTAGAGAGCGTTTTTGACACCGTAAAGTCCTGCTGCCATCATGTTCAGGACTGCTGCAGTTATGTGGCCGCCGTCACTGTCGTAGAAAACCGGAGCCTAAGTAAGTTCAACACCTGGTGAATCTAAGTATAGAAGTGCCTGTTTGTTTATGTTCATTTGGTTTGTATCACCAAAGAATGAGACAGAAGTTTATTTAGTTTAAGTCCCTTTTATTAGAGGACGAGCCTATGGCCGGGCACAAATCCAAACTGCTACTGAGAAATTCCTAATGAAAAAATCCAATAAAACACTGCCGACTTTGAAATTGAATCCAGGTCCTCATACTCAGCTGCAGAGCACGGAATTGCCGCTCCAGCAGCAGGTAGAGACACTTGTCCTAATGTCCGCGTAATCCGTGCTGAGAGCAAATTCGGCTGAAAAAGCCATTGTCAGAATTGTCACGGTCCGTTAGTTTCTAATCGAAAACGGTGACGCTGCCAGTGAGCGTCAAATTCAGTAAAAACGCGCTTCCGCGTGGGGAATTCGGCTCCGTTTCCCGCGCCCCGTCGCGTGGCGCGTTACAGCGTGTGCTCTGCCTTACGTTACGTATACGTAGCGCGTTCGTTGTAAGGCCTCAGAAGACGCTACTCCCGACTAGCTTGCTTTGACGACAACTCCCCTGCGATGCGCCACTGTAACAATCCGAGAACCGAAAATTCGAAGACATGTGACATCTACCAACCCGAACTGTGTCCGCGTGGTGCATTACGGCTTACCGTCTACCGTCTCACACAGAGAGGAAGCCCGAGTCACAGCAGTAGGGGACGCTATATAAAGCTCTCTGCACCGTATCCGGTGACATCGACCCAAATAAATTTTCTTTCCTTTCATGATACTCTCTAATGACTATATAGAAAATTCAAACCAATCAAAATTTGGTTTTGAAAACCCGGTCACGCTGCTTCTTGTCCCTAGCATTCAGCTGCTTTGAGGACGTTTTGGGGACGTTAGAAGCTAACAATGTAACAACTCACCTACAATGCGCCGCAATAACAATCCACTTCATTAATATAACACTTGCAAAACACGCAAAAGACCACAATGAACTAGAGTTTCTGGTCACAGCGACGATGTAGGGGAACCTCTCCGCCAAATGCGTGCTGTAATTGAGGTTGTTCTCGCTCAGATATATAACATGCTGCACGGCGCGACGGGATGAACGATCATGTTTCTTATAGTGATTGAGGCTATTGTCATCTACAACCGATACAGCACACACAATAAAATGGTAGCCAAAAATGTTCCTGTGACTACAGTAATGATTACTACTAAGTAATTACCACCAATAACATTTCGGTTACCGGTTTCGTTTTGGTACATTTTGTTTTTGAATTTTGGACAATGTTCAACAACTTTATCTCTTCATTACTGGGCTTTGTGAAACTACGCCACAATGTTATCAAGGATATTGTTTGCGGTTACACTACGTTTTTACCGGTATTTTCCAGCTGAATCTGAAACGTCTTTCGATTTTGACAGGTTTTAGTCTCTGGTTGTCTGGGTTTGGGTGCGTTCGTTTTGCTGTCATAGAATATGTCTACATCTGTATTATCTCTCTAGAGGCAAAAGTTTGTAAATCTTAACGTAGTAGCTAGGAGGTAATCTCTGGAAGTACCGATCCGTTTTCGAAATTCCATTCACTGGCAGAAGCTAAACATTATTAATTAATTGCTATGAAGTCGCGGGCAGAAACTAGTATTAAATATGTTTATTGACGTGACAACGTCTTAAATTAGGTTGCGGCTGGGGGTCACTTATGAAAAAGTGTAACGCTCGGTAACGTTACGATGAGTCACCGAACGAGAGAGAGGCCCGCCGAATGCCTTGCGTCTCTCTCCCACTCAACTATTCTACCGAGAAAAAGACGTTGTCACGTAAAATCTTCGCCCGTAAAACCGACTTTACAGGCAACCATTTTTTTTTAAATATTTTTAGGCTCAGGGGGGGATTCTCCAATGACATTATAAGTGTAAAAAGGTGATCATTGGGATTCTCCAGCATGGCTGGTACCCTCCTGGGGTAAATTGGGATTCTCCAGCATGGCTGGTACCCTCCTGAGGTAAATTGGGATTCTCCAGCATGGCTGGTACCCTCCTGGGGTAAATTGGGATTCTCCAGCATGGCTGGTACCCTCCTGGGGTAAATTCTGTTTCAACTTTGCTTCCATGTTTATTTCCTGTCCATCTCCATACATTTTAGGAACTATTTAGGTCCCAAGGCTCATTGTAGCCTTTTCTGTCCGGTTGCCCGGTCAGGTGTGTGGTTATACCGCCATTGCTCGGTCGCCAGAGCCTTGTTAGTTATCTAGGCTGGCAGGGGGCACCATAGGGGGGCACCACGGCAACCGATTGGTCACCGCCGCCATCCGGCGCGTGCAGGTATGGATGACAGTTGGGTCGGCTAAGATGTTGATCGCAGTTCACCCCTTACCTATATATCTTTATCTATTAATATCTTTAATTATTTGTCTAGAATACTGACTGTGCCATTTTTCAAAGGGAAGCCGGTAGAAATCGAGTTGCCAGTGAGAAGGAACCTTCGCCACTGGCATAACGTTATCTTAATCGTAACTTTAAAAACCGGCCAAGTGCGTGTCGGGCCACGCACAGTGTAGGGTTCCGTAGTAGCCCGTTATCACAATATAGTACGATTCTGTTGTTCCTTATTCTGAATATAAGTAATGGTAAAGATATTAGAAGTTAATGGTTAAAATATGAATTATCATTTCTAAGACGTGCGGGGATGTCGATCACTAGAATATACTCGAACGAAAATGTAACCCTTTGGTACAGCGCCATCTAGCGGCAGTATTGTGAAAATTATGATAATCTATTATGTTTTTTTTTTTTCATATTTTGTTTTTCAATGCAAGTCTTTACCCGTTATAAACAAGCTACTACTTCGTCTTAGTCACTTTAAAGAATTAATGCTAATAATTTTGTATTTGGTACAAAATTATCCAACACCCAAGTTCAACGACTATTACTGCTAAACTAATAAAGTTGTCTTAACCACTACAGTTTTCCTTTAAAGTGCATGAAATGCACTATCATCGAGAATTTTTCCAGATTTTTAAAGCCAGCAGTTTAGCTTTTAGAGGGGGGGGGGACGCCCTACTGGAACAAAAATTTGCACTTTAAAGTTTAATATTTCGTAAATGGAGCATTACGTCGAAAAATAATTTTAGCAACCCCAAAGTCATTTTAGAAGACCTATTCAACGATACCCCACACGATGGGGTCTACACATGTAGTCACCCAAAAAAAATATTTTCCAAAATTTTATTTTACCACTTTGTCGGCGTAATTGATGTACACACACCCCTACAAAATTACAGCTTTCTAGTACTAACGGTCTCTTAGCAAAACCTCGGACAGACAGACAGACAGACGGACATGACGAAAATATAAGGGTTCCTTGTCAGAACTACGGAACCCTAAAAACTGCATTGTTTAAGTTTGCATGTATATTTTTATTAAGATCTTGGACAGTCGTTAAGGGTTGTCAGAAGTCAGAAGGATTGAAAAGCAGTCTTAGCCTAACCAAGGGGTATCGTGTTTACCTAGCAACTGGGTTGTGGAGGTCAGATAGGCAGTCACTCCATATAACACACTGGTATGCAGCTGCATCCGGTTATAGAAGCCGCCCCGACATAGTTGGGTTATGTTGGGGAGCCGGGTAAAGCCTAGGCAATCTGAGTGAGGGAGTATTTTCTTTTCACTTAAAACAGCGTAGAAAATCAATTTGTATTAGATTTATTACATTTTGAATATACAACTTTTTCATCGCCTCATTTGCAAACCAAAATGAAAAACAAAATGTCACACACCATGCTATATTATACCTTACTACATTGTCAAAAGGTTAAATATTGCTAGACAAATAATTTGGATAGAGTGTCAAGGTAATATAAAGTTTATTCCCTGTAGATGAAGTACATAATAGATTGGATGTTGTGTCCGAGGGGTCTTAGAACATTACTTTATGAGCCGAAGGAAATCGATTTGGGGATGAGTTTGGATGTTATGTTAACCTCATTAAATCAGTATTTTGAAAATATTTTGACTAAGTAGGTGAACAAGCGAGCCGTCCCTACTCCGCAAGGTTTTTATCAGGATTTCAATATTACATGTAAGTTTAACATTGGAGGGGCTTGTGGCTAAGTAATAACAGCCACACGGGTCGATCTATCAAGTTAAGCTACGCTTGCCCCGGTTGGTCCGTGGATGGGTGACCATCTTTACATACCAAGACTCCTCCGTGTCTCGGAAAGCATGTTAAGTTGGTCCCGGTTGTCATTCGTGGATCTTTGACAGTCGTTACGGGTCATCATAATCCCGAGAGTCTGATAACCAGTCTTACCAAGGGGTATCGTATTACCCAGTAACTGGGTTGTTGAGGTCAGGTAGGCAGTCGCTCCATGTAAAATACTGGTATTCAGCTGCATCCGGTTAGACTGGAAACCGACCTTAACATAGTGGGAAAAGGCTAGGAAGATGATGACTGATTTTTAGATCATATGTGTTTCCACTCTTTCTACTTTAGAGTTATGTAGGTAGTTGATTTTTGATTGACCGTTTGTAATGTTCAATCTAAATATATAAAATTCAAAGTCCTGACTGACTGACTGATATATCAACGCACAGCCTAAACCGCTGGTCCTAGAGACATGAAACTTGGAGGGTGTGTTCTTTGTGAAGAGTAAGTATCCACTAAGAAAGGGTTTTTCGAAATTCCACCCCTAAGAGGGTAAAATTTCACGCGAACGAAGTAGCGGGCATAAGCTAGTCATGTAATATTCTTCGCAGAGGCGCAACTTTTTTTTTCGAATTTCCTAACTCTTCTTAAAAAGAATTATCCAATTTGGTGCAGTTATTCTAAAGTTATGTCCAGCAGTGGACGTCTTTCGGCTGAAATGATGATGATGATGATGATTCTAAAGTTATGTGCAATTTCGGCGACCGACTTTGTTCGCATGAAATATCTTGTTTTAAAATATGGCCATATCCTAAGGCATTTGGCAATAAGTAGCTTCCCATTAGTATGGGAAGCTACAGTTATTATATATATATATGGGGCTGTTATATATATGGGGTATAGGAATCGGATCAGTAGTTCCGAAGATTACTCCCTAGGTACATCCTCACAAATTTTACCCCTTCGTAATATTAGCACTTATAGAAGTATACACTAACCCCCTTACTAATAAACGTATTATATCAGATGAATAGTTACACACCGATTTCTCTCTTTCAGTCATTATTAATTTAACATTCGAAAGAAGAAGACAAAGCGTTGTGTAACTATACAGACGCTATACAACGTTTATTAGTAAGGGGGTAGAGCAAAACCCTACTAATAATATAAATGTGAAAGTTTGTGAAGATGTTTGGATGTTTATTACTGAATCACGCGTAAACCGTTGAACAGATTTATATGAAAATTGGCACATAGATTGACCATTTCCTGGATTAACACATATGATAACTATATTAACATAACTATAGTCATAAAATGAGTCAAAATAAAATAAAAAAATATGCAAGACTGAATAAAATCATTAAAAAATGTAATAAATACAAGAAACAGCAAAAATATTATTCCAAAAATATTCAATTAAGGAAAGAACGTGTTATTCTTATTAATAAGTTGAACAACTATCAAATTAAATTAGAAGATAGTATAAATATTTATGAAATAGACACTCAACGCTTACAAACTGAAATTCAAGTTCTTGATGAGTCACTAAAGTCTCTTTATAATAAATATGTGTGCTCTCGCCACCAAATAAAGGAACACATCCTTGCTACAAACGAGCTGGTAGACAGTGTGGACTTGCTGACTCTCAGCAACACTCGGTGTACTTGTCAGAGGGGATCCAACCTTGATGGTCTCCAGCCTGAGGCAACGGAGGACCCGTCCCAAGTTGTGAGTGCTCTGGAGTGTATCCCCATCCAAGATATACCTGATACTGTGCAAGAACTATCTCAAGCAGTACAGTCAGCAGCTAGTAGTGTTTCCTCTTGTAGTAGTCAAGTATGTTATCAGTCAGTTATGTTTTCAGATAGTATAGGAAGAGGTTTAGGGAAATTAGTTAGTAACAACTTTAGTTTTACTACACAAAACTATTGTTTACCTGGGACATCCTTCAAAGAAATAATGACATCAATTACAGGAAATCAATATGATTCTTATACCAACATTACTGTATTTGTAGGTAATAGTTCACATGTCAAAAAAGAAGATATCACTGACACTGTTTCTGAGCTTTTAAAGATAAATTGTAATAAAATTATTTTGTGTGCTTTTCCATATTTTGAGAGGTTATCAAATAGAAAAAACAATTATATACATATGCTTAATAAGCACATGCATTTCTTAGTAAGTCACTACAGTGACAAACTTATATTTTTTGACACCAACAGTTTTGTTGATAAGTTGAAATCGACAAGGAATACAGTGTATCTGCCCATTAGGTTTAGACACAAAATAGCGAGGCTATTAGCTTATATAAACTCAGACATAAGTAGTATGTCGAAGTCATGTACTATAATTAACACCGCAATTATTAGTAATAATTCTAATGTACAGGTGGTCACCCGAAATAACTGTAGCACTAATGCTATAACTATTTACAATAAATGTACGAAGGAGGATCCATGTGTCACTTTGGCAAATTCTAGTTCTAATGTGGGGTCCACAAGTAGTGGGATTGGGTTATCATTGCCTGGTGATGACATGGGAGTCTCGGGGCTCACTCTGGATGTTGATTTAAACTAGTTAGTAAGACAACAGAAGATACCAGTAACAATATTGTTATTCCTACCAACAACAAGGTGCCTTCTTGCTCTCAAATAGTAAAGTGTAAAAAAGGGTCTAAGCAGAATTCCTTGAAATTATTTCATCAAAATATTCAAGGTTTTTCATCCAAACAATTAGAAATTGAACTATTTTTAGAAAAAACCATGTTTGAAATTATTTGTTTAACTGAACATTGGTTGAAAGATTATGAAATGCTAATTAATTATGAAAATTATAGTGTGGGCAGTTGTTTTAACCGAAAATCTATGCTGCGTGGGGGTTCATTAATCTTAGTAAAAAATTCTATTAAATCTAAGACTCGTAAAGATATAGTTGATCTTTCGGTTGAACATAACATTGAACTGTCCTGTGTTGAGCTAGATAAGCATATTATAGTGTGCGTTTACAGACCCCCTAATTATCAAAACTACTCCATATTTGAGTCAGTAATGGAAGATGTTCTAGCAAAACTTGGAACTGGTAAAAAATCGCTAATTATCTGTGGTGACTTCAATATTAATATCTTAGAGAATAGTTCAAATAGCAGTCGATTATTAAGTCTCTTTAAATCATTTAATTTGTCAAATGTGTTTTCAGAACCAACTCGCATAACTATAAATTCTGCTACATGTATCGATAATGTTTTTTGTTGCTGCGACTACTTAGATAAAGCCATTGTAAACTATCTCCCTTCTGATCACAGCGGTCAAACCGTTGTGTTCAAGTCCAATACACTGTTACAAAAAATTCAGATAAAAACTAGACAAATAACACCAAGCAATCTAAATAGATTTAATAATAACTTAATTAGTAAGTTAGGTGTACCAGGCCATATTAAAAACAATGTGAATGAATTATATGAGGAGTTCTTTTCGATAGTGCGCACCGAGTTCAATAACACTTTAAAGATGAAAACTAAAACTATTTGCCCAAATTTTTTGTTTAGTGACTGGGCAACTAAGGGTATTAGGAAAAGTAGAGAGAAATTGTTTGAGCTGTATGGCCTTAAGCCTTATATTAACTCCGAAACTTTTAATAAATACGTTGCTACCTACTCTAAAACTTTTAGAAATACCTGCAAGGTAGCTAAAGCCTTGCATATTAGCAAAAAGATTAAATCAGCCGATAATAAAATAAAGACGGTCTGGAAAATTATAAATGATGAAACTAACCGAAATAAAAGACATAATAGTGATTTCGCACTAGAGACTTCGCGTGGTCTCATAAGCACTAACAAAGATGTTGCTCAAGAATTTGTAAATTTCTTTACCAGTATCCCACATAAAACTACTGAAATCTTAAATTCCTCGCCTTTACGTTCTATTGATTTATTAAAAGCAAACGTTCCATCCTGCCAGATTGAATTTAAGTTCAAGCATATAAACCCTGAAATAGTAATAAAAGCTTTCAAGCAAATCAAGATCAAATTAACCGAAGATATATGGGGAATGTCTATCAAAGTATGTACCTCCATTATTGAGACTATAGCGCCGTACTTAGCATTAATATTTAATTTGTGTGTGGATCAAGGAGTCTTCCCTGATCTAATGAAATACAGTAAGGTAATACCACTTTTCAAATCGGGGGACAGTAAAGATACCAATAATTATAGACCCGTATCCGTGTTACCAGTTTTCAGCAAGGTATTTGAAAAGGTGATGCTGAACCAAATGCTCAATCATTTTAACACCAATAAAATATTACACGACCAACAATACGGTTTCACCAAGGGACGTTGTACGACTGATGCCGGTGTCACCTTATTAAAACACATATTTACGGCCTGGGAAGAGTCCCAAGACGCCATAGGGATTTTTTGTGACCTCTCCAAAGCTTTTGATTGCGTCGAACACGAAACCTTACTCTTAAAACTTGAGCATTACGGACTGGGTAAACTTGCGCTCAGTTTAGTAAAATCTTATTTAAATGATAGACAACAGCAGGTTCAAATAAATGGTGTCAATTCACTCGGTTTAAAAGTAAAAATGGGTGTACCACAAGGCTCGATATTAGGTCCTTTCCTCTTTTTAGTATATATTAATGATCTACCCCACTTGTTAAAAACCCAACCACAAATGGTGTTATTTGCTGACGATACCTCCTTGATTTTTAAAATTAATAGACGTGCATCAAATCTTGACGACGTAAATAACGCCCTACTGCAGATCCAAAATTGGTTCACTGCTAATAATTTAGTATTAAATGGGAAAAAAACGAAGTGCATAAGATTTTCTTTACCAAATGTCAAAAGTAGTAATTGTGAAATAGTATTGAATCAAGAGAAACTAGAATTCGTCGATAAAACTGTTTTCCTGGGGATCACGCTCGACTCAAGGCTTCAATGGGGTCCTCATTTAACATCCCTTGCAGGACGGCTAAGTTCAGCAGCATATGCTGTGAGAAAAATCCGTCAATTTACTGATGTTGATACCGCGAGACTGGTCTATTTTAGTTACTTTCATAGTATCATGTCGTACGGTATTTTACTATGGGGACGGGCTGCAGACATCGAGTCTATTTTTATTCTGCAGAAAAGAGCTATCAGAGCCATTTACAACCTCCGCAGGCGTGACTCTCTAAGGGAACTGTTTAAAGATATTAACATCATGACGGTACCTTGTCAATATATCTATGAAAATATCATGTACGTAAGGAAAAATCTACATCTTTTTAGTAAAAGAGGTGAAAGACACAATTATATCACTAGAAATAGGGACCAATTAGTTCAACCAGGTTTCAGGCTGGCTAAAGTAGACTCGTCTTTCATGGGCTACTGTTTAAAATGTTACAATAAAATACCTGTCGACATACTTCAACTGAATGAAACGAAATTTAAATCTTGTATAAAACGCACACTATGCAGCCAGGCATATTATAAATTGGGGGACTATATCGCCGATGAAAGTGCTTGGCTAAACGCTGGTCCTGCTCCATAAGGACGCACAAATAAATTGATTAGCATTGGAAAATACTGTTGAAGCTGCTGAAGATTTTAAAATACACTTTTTGCATTATATAAATTCAATCTCCTAGTATTGTATAATTGCATAGCACATGTGTGAGTACTATGTACATACTATAAAGCTTCCATTTACTGGGTACGCCTTTCATTGACTTGAATGTGCCCTGGCGGCTGAGAGTATGTCATGCTCACTCAAATGTCTCGCTGATGGTGGCGCGTGTGTTGGATCATTTAGCTCCCTATAAAATGGTTGAGCTGAATGGTGCTAATACATGCGTCATGTTCGTGAACGGGCGCCGTCAGTAGGGACTGGTCATCTCTTTGCTGCCATGGCTTATTTTAATTTAATCTAATATTTGAATTGTTTTTTTTCATTACGGACGCTTTTAACGTTCTGCATCGTTCTCACATGCATAATTTTTAACATGAATGATGTAAACAAGACTTTGTAAACATATTATTTTGATTTAAAAGAGTGTCCATGGAGTTTCTTGTCCGTTCTTCTCCATAGGTACCTACGCTTTGGAATGGGCAACTAGCTTCACCTTTCTGACTGACCGACCCCTTGACAATTCAAAAGTGCCTGTAATTGGTTTAATTGAAATAAATGCTTTGAGTTTGAGTTTGAGTTTGATACTTTTTATCCCGATATTCCCATGGGATCGAAACTTACACGGGTAAAAACGCGGGGCGCTGCTATTGTGGTATACGGTTATCTAATTCACTACAAAAAATTGTCAAAAAAAAATTTAAAACGAGAGCTTCCAGAAACTCGTTAATTATCTCCAAGGTCATTGCCCCGACTGATCGCTGTCTTATCAAATTATGAGCTAACTGCAGTGTCCAATTTTATTGCTCATTACCACAATGACGTCACCACATGGCGAAGTTTCTAAGTTTACACGCAGAGGGAGAGAGGGAGACATGCGATATCTGGAATCGAATCTGAGACTTTATGGTCATCTCATTAGGAATACTTTTGTTTTTGTTTGTTTTGATACAATTTGAGACAGCTCCTCAATCCATACGGACAAGACTAGTTTTCACATTCCGAGAATTTTCCAGGTAATGCGAGCGTCACCATCTAAGCCCGTAGGCCGCGTTCTTCGTGTGTACACAGACACAGGTTTATCCTGTGTATGACGCCAAGGGTCGAAAATCCGTCAACTGAGAGGGTCCAATGATAGCGATAACTGATGGAATTATTTATACTGAGAGAACATTGAGTTGACCTATAGTGTCATATTTATACTGAGAGAACATTGAGTTGACCTATTGTGTCATATTTATACTGAGAGAACATTGAGTTGACCTATTGTGTCATATTTATACTGAGAGAACATTGAGTTGACCTATTGTGTCATATTTATACTGAGAGAACATTGAGTTGACCTATTGTGTCATATTTATACTGAGAGAACATTGAGTTGACCTATTGTGTCATATTTATACTGAGAGAACATTGAGTTGACCTATTGTGTCATATTTATACTGAGAGAACATTGAGTTGACCTATTGTGTCATATTTATACTGAGAGAACATTGAGTTGACCTATAGTGTCATATTTATACTGAGAGAACATTGAGTTGACCTATAGTGTCATAATTTATTCTATGAGAGAGTTAGGCCTTTTGTAGGAACTAGGTGATAAGACCAGTTGTTATAAGGTATTCTCGGGTTTGCTTTTCATAATCGTTTATTTTCCCTATATGAGCACAATCCAAATAGGTTGATACTTGTACGATTGAGCTAGAAGTTATTAAGTGGTTCATCTCACGGACTCGCTACAGCGACTCAGAGAATTTGTAATTGTCTCATTACAGGCGTACACTCCGGTACAATCAACAGACTATCCTATAAATTTACTGTAGCTTGGCTAGCTCAGTAGGTAGAGCAAAAGCAAAATCAAAAGCTCTTAAATCTTGTAACAGGCCGAGTTACAAGCGGCACGGGCTGCTCGGCGCGGGGAGCGCGCGGGCAACTCACGCCATAGCTCGTTCGTTTTGACAGTAGCCGCAGTGGGTGAGCGGCGCAGGCGCGGGCAGCCCGCGCGGGGCGGTCCCCGCGCAGTCTGACTTAAAAATAAGTCTTCTTCATCCATATTATATTTCGACTAACCCTGGACACTACAACACGCAGAACGCAGCCACTCTCCAGTGCGGACAGGCAGCCCGCGCGCGTTCCCGCAACCGCGCCCGCCCCGCGCCCGCGCCCCAGTCTGGCCAAACACAATAAACCCTTGTCGAAAGCTTTCTGGTTACGCAACAGCTAAGTATCAAGTTAAACCCCTTGTTTGTTTGTTTGTCTGTCAACGTGTCTGGTTACAGCCACTCTGAGATCAAACAGTTACACGAAGTAACGTTATTGTGGCGAATTGATCGAAAGAAGTTGATTAACAAGTGACATGGTTTGTATGAGTAAGTAACAGTAAGTAAATAAGTTTATAAGTAACTAGCAGCGCCTGCAGCGTTCCACGGTTTCACCCGCTTATGTGTCGATCCCGTGGCAATATCGGGATAAAAAGTATTCTAATGTCCTAATCCAGGTCATGGTCTACCCATGTGCCTATGTTCCAAATCCGTTCAGCCGTTTTAGCGTGAAGGCGTAACAAACAACCGTACAAAAAAAAATGGTTGCCTGTAAAGTCGGTTTTACGGGCGAAGATTTTACGTGACAACGTCTTTTTCTCGGTAGAATAGTTGAGTGGGAGAGAGACGCAAGGCATTCGGCGGGCCTCTCTCTCGTTCGGTGACTCATCGTAACGTTACCGAGCGTTACACTTTTTCATAAGTGACTCCCAGCCGCAACCTAATTTAAGACGTTGTCACGTCAAAATCTCACGTTACCAACACCGCGTTACATTCGGATGTGTTCGGCTGTCCTCCGGATGTACTCGGTTTTAATTCCGATATGTCAGTGAGTGATGGCAAAGTGTTCTGTTTGTGTTTTGTTTTCACTTCTGTCGGAACTCCCGGAGTGCCACTGTTTTATTTTTATTACAGAAATTAGACAAAGTAATTAACACATAACATCATGCTTGTAACTCCCAGAGGTGTAGGTAGGGTACCTTTAGCTACAGGTTGGTACGATTTACTTACGCCGTGTGTAGGCACGGCGGTCATCAGTGCTGTATGGATCTCTATGGAAGTTTGCGTGTTTTCTACGTAGTGCTGTTAAGAAACCGTGCCCTGTAGGTACACACGACTTGAGGAAGTGTGTGGGGTAAGTGTGAGTGAGTAAGTATTTTGTCGGAGAGTGTAACAAGGACCACTTTCTATTTCCTCATAAGTACGGACCAGCAACCATTATTTTAGTGGCATAGTGAAAGTTTTAAGGTTCGTAGTATAAAGTTGTGAAATACCACAAAAATATGTAGGTACTTGCATCAACATACATAAAATATAAATAAATAAAAAATTAATGTTAAAATTTTGACCGTTATATAAAAACATGCGTAGCCCTCCGTAGAGACCGCGTAGCCGTAGCAAAGTGACAGCTACGGCGTAGCGGACGGCGGCGTAGCGGACGCGTATCGGCACGTTTTTGAGTTGTTGTTAGGTATTTTTTGAGGTTGTTTTTCGAGTTTAGAATCACAATCCTCTATGAAATTAATTCTGTAACGTTAAATAATTTGACTAAAATTATAATAATCGATCGATGCGGCTGTTATTATTTAGCGACACGTATTTCAGGGCTGTTATCACTGCTCTCAGATTGATACCTATATTATTTATTTTTTTACATTCATTCCATTACCCATTTATTTCCTAAGTGACGAAACATTTTAAAATAATCAAATCACGTTGGTCATGAGCCTAATCAAATGTAACTGCACATAAATATCAGTTAACTGGAGAGCTCTCTCGCAGCGGTTAACTTGCAAGTTTATGTCCGAGGGTCGGCTGTGATCAATGGGTAACAAAAAATAACTTAGTTAAATTGAATTGGAATACGGTACTTTTAATACTCACATCATAAGTTGGAAGAGATTCGTAGAGTATGCGAACGAACAAATCGTGATTTAGAAAAACTTCGAAACACTGTCAAATTAGGGTGCTGCACCTGAATTGCGCAACACTTTCAATCTAAATCATTTTAAAGGATCCATTGCTTCATATGTTCGAAAAAATTCTCTGCTCAAGCACGTAAATAACGCAATGAATGTTGTTGAACTCTCAAAATGAAACCCATTGCTACTGATAGTGTATTACGCAATCATTAAGCAAATATGAGTGATAAAAACTCAAACTCAAAGCATTTATTTCAATGAAACCTTGTACAGGCACTTTTGAATTGTTAAAATTAAATAGTCTGTCAGTTAGTCAGAAAGTTGAAGCTAGTTGCCCATTCCAAAACGTAGATCTCTATGGAGAAGAACGGGCCAGAAACTCCATGGACACTACCGCTGGCCCGGAACATAAAGGTCTAAGGAAGGAACACGGGTGGGTTTTAGTCAGTAAGAGTCTGACACTCCCTTCCGCTTCGCCCAGAGCGGGCGGGAGGGGTCATTAATTGATTTCCTACCCAAAGAAAAAAAAAAGGGTACCAACTATACTTCAGCCGTTGTCATCATCTGCCTAGCCTTTTCCCAACTATGTTGGGGTCGGCTTCCAATCTAACCGGATGCAGGTGAATACCAGTATTTTACATGGAGCGACTGCCTATGTATTCTGTAAAAATCTCACCGTGAAAATGTTGGTGAAGTGGTGTTGGTCAATATAATGTCAATCCGTATGGTATCAGATGGAATGACAGCCCACTTCTCCTAAGTTTTCACGGTGAGTGGACAGCTCAGTTCAAGTTCATTTCATATAAATAGGTTTTCACGCTGGGAAGTTTAGAAATTATACCGAAACTTGGGTAAAGAGAGTTTGAAGTGAGCTGTCAATAGTGTCAATCTCTAGCATCCGGTGAAATGACAGCTCACTTCAAGTTCATTTCTTCTAAGTTTTCACGTTGAGATTATTACAGAACAGACCGGCTGTAATTCCTACACCCAGGTGGAGTTATATAACTTCTAGGTACCTAATAGAGGGCTAGGCTATTAACTAGACACGAATTCAGACTTAGGGCTGCTACCGGGAAAGACCAAGTCGAAAAACCCAATTATTGCCCATGAAACCCAGGAACCAAACAGCAGTCACTTCGCGCTTGCGACCTCTAGATAAACAAGACAGGCTGAGACACAAGTACGAAATACATATACCTATATAAAAATGCCATAATACAAAACTAGGTTCTGCCCGCCACCACTCTGTCTTTTTGATTGACATTATTGACTAGGTCACTTAGTTTTCACGGTGAGATTCGTAAAAAACAGATCGTCAGTTACTTTGAAAGAAAACTGGTCCATCATGGCATTTCACCATTGAATCTACAGCCTCGAAAGGAGCAAAAGTTAGAAGCTACATAAATACATATAAATATATATTCAAAACCATATATTATGCATGGAAAACATTTAAAACTAGTGCTGGCGTCTTTAGGATAATTAGATCTACTTTCAAATCAATTTAAATGCTTCAACATGCCGCTAACCATATTTCTATAGCCATATATCACAATTAGTGTGACTCGTGACCCTCCCGGACAGACAGACGGACGGAGTAGCGACGACTCGCGAGGGCAGCCATGCGTGGAGTGGGGGGACAGATACGCGAGTTCACGAGATGCGAATGTCATTCGTTTTTAGTAACTTGTAAAGTAAGTAATTTATTATGAATGTTTTACTTAGGGCCGCTATATCTTCTATATAATTAAATAAAACAAAGTCTGGTTAAATACACCATTTATTACTCAAGAACGGCTGAACCGATTTTTATGATGTTTTATTTATTGGATTTCTCTCCGTTCCGAATAGCAGAATAACTATTAAAACATGGAAAAAATTCACAAAACAAAATAATGAAGATAATTTCTCATACATTTTATATTTATTGAGTCTGAGGCGGTACTAAGGTCAGCAAGTACATAGTTATATATAAATCTCACCGTTAAATGTTAGGTGAAAGAAATGAGTTGCGGCATTTCACTGTCACATAACGCCCTTAAGTTTTCACGGTAAGAATTTTACAGAACGGATCTGCTGTTCTATATCTTTATCCGAGATGTTGGCTTCTAGTTTAACCGGATGCAGCTATTTTATATGGAGCGACTGCCTATACTACTGCCATAGTGTAAACTACTTTACTTAATTCACTAATTATATACATTAAATCATAAAAAAACCTAACAAAAAAATAAATTCCTCCGCATTGCTGTCGATTGGTACTTGCCCGAAGGACTGCCGGTATTGCCTCGTTGTAAGGCAATGCTGAGCCCCTGACCAAGGTAAAAGCCAAATACATCGTTTTTTTTTGTACCCAAGGACCATACAACAAAAAAAAAACAGTGGCACTCCGGGAGTGCCGACAGAAGTGAAAACTTTAACAATTGTGTGTAGGTATTTTTTTAATTGACTTTTAAACAAAACACAAACAGAATACTTTGCCATCACTAACTGAGATATCGGATATACATTTGCTATACATATACTTTTGATTACGTTGACCATACTATCTTAAGAAACAAACTTGAGTCTTACGGTATAAGAGGTAACGTTCTGGACTTATTAAGCACTTACCTTTCAAAAAGAAAGCAATTTACCGCCGTAACACACTTAAACTTCAAGACTAAAGAAGAAGTAACATACCTGTCGAATGAACGCACAGTATACTTTGGTGTACCACAGGGCAGCGTATTGGGTCCTCCACTGTTCCTAATTTATATTAACGATCTTCCCAAAGCTATAGACTTCCCAATAACACTCTTTGCTGACGATAGTACGATAAAAGTCCCAAGTTGTGAGTGCTCTGGAGTGTATCCCCATCCAAGATATACCTGATACTGTGCAAGAACTATCTCAAGCAGTACAGTCAGCAGCTAGTAGTGTTTCCTCTTGTAGTAGTCAAGTATGTTATCAGTCAGTTATGTTTTCAGATAGTATAGGAAGAGGTTTAGGGAAATTAGTTAGTAACAACTTTAGTTTTACTACACAAAACTATTGTTTACCTGGGACATCCTTCAAAGAAATAATGACATCAATTACAGGAAATCAATATGATTCTTATACCAACATTACTGTATTTGTAGGTAATAGTTCACATGTCAAAAAAAGAAGATATCACTGACACTGTTTCTGAGCTTTTAAAGATAAATTGTAATAAAATTATTTTGTGTGCTTTTCCATATTTTGAGAGGTTATCAAATAGAAAAAACAATTATATACATATGCTTAATAAGCACATGCATTTCTTAGTAAGTCACTACAGTGACAAACTTATATTTTTTGACACCAACAGTTTTGTTGATAAGTTGAAATCGACAAGGAATACAGTGTATCTGCCCATTAGGTTTAGACACAAAATAGCGAGGCTATTAGCTTATATAAACTCAGACATAAGTAGTATGTCGAAGTCATGTACTATAATTAACACCGCAATTATTAGTAATAATTCTAATGTACAGGTGGTCACCCGAAATAACTGTAGCACTAATGCTATAACTATTTACAATAAATGTACGAAGGAGGATCCATGTGTCACTTTGGCAAATTCTAGTTCTAATGTGGGGTCCACAAGTAGTGGGATTGGGTTATCATTGCCTGGTGATGACATGGGAGTCTCGGGGCTCACTCTGGATGTTGATTTAAACTAGTTAGTAAGACAACAGAAGATACCAGTAACAATATTGTTATTCCTACCAACAACAAGGTGCCTTCTTGCTCTCAAATAGTAAAGTGTAAAAAAGGGTCTAAGCAGAATTCCTTGAAATTATTTCATCAAAATATTCAAGGTTTTTCATCCAAACAATTAGAAATTGAACTATTTTTAGAAAAAACCATGTTTGAAATTATTTGTTTAACTGAACATTGGTTGAAAGATTATGAAATGCTAATTAATTATGAAAATTATAGTGTGGGCAGTTGTTTTAACCGAAAATCTATGCTGCGTGGGGGTTCATTAATCTTAGTAAAAAATTCTATTAAATCTAAGACTCGTAAAGATATAGTTGATCTTTCGGTTGAACATAACATTGAACTGTCCTGTGTTGAGCTAGATAAGCATATTATAGTGTGCGTTTACAGACCCCCTAATTATCAAAACTACTCCATATTTGAGTCAGTAATGGAAGATGTTCTAGCAAAACTTGGAACTGGTAAAAAATCGCTAATTATCTGTGGTGACTTCAATATTAATATCTTAGAGAATAGTTCAAATAGCAGTCGATTATTAAGTCTCTTTAAATCATTCAATTTGTCAAATGTGTTTTCAGAACCAACTCGCATAACTATAAATTCTGCTACATGTATCGATAATGTTTTTTGTTGCTGCGACTACTTAGATAAAGCCATTGTAAACTATCTCCCTTCTGATCACAGCGGTCAAACCGTTGTGTTCAAGTCCAATACACTGTTACAAAAAATTCAGATAAAAACTAGACAAATAACACCAAGCAATCTAAATAGATTTAATAATAACTTAATTAGTAAGTTAGGTGTACCAGGCCATATTAAAAACAATGTGAATGAATTATATGAGGAGTTCTTTTCGATAGTGCGCACCGAGTTCAATAACACTTTAAAGATGAAAACTAAAACTATTTGCCCAAATTTTTTGTTTAGTGACTGGGCAACTAAGGGTATTAGGAAAAGTAGAGAGAAATTGTTTGAGCTGTATGGCCTTAAGCCTTATATTAACTCCGAAACTTTTAATAAATACGTTGCTACCTACTCTAAAACTTTTAGAAATACCTGCAAGGTAGCTAAAGCCTTGCATATTAGCAAAAAGATTAAATCAGCCGATAATAAAATAAAGACGGTCTGGAAAATTATAAATGATGAAACTAACCGAAATAAAAGACATAATAGTGATTTCGCACTAGAGACTTCGCGTGGTCTCATAAGCACTAACAAAGATGTTGCTCAAGAATTTGTAAATTTCTTTACCAGTATCCCACATAAAACTACTGAAATCTTAAATTCCTCGCCTTTACGTTCTATTGATTTATTAAAAGCAAACGTTCCATCCTGCCAGATTGAATTTAAGTTCAAGCATATAAACCCTGAAATAGTAATAAAAGCTTTCAAGCAAATCAAGATCAAATTAACCGAAGATATATGGGGAATGTCTATCAAAGTATGTACCTCCATTATTGAGACTATAGCGCCGTACTTAGCATTAATATTTAATTTGTGTGTGGATCAAGGAGTCTTCCCTGATCTAATGAAATACAGTAAGGTAATACCACTTTTCAAATCGGGGGACAGTAAAGATACCAATAATTATAGACCTGTATCCGTGTTACCAGTTTTCAGCAAGGTATTTGAAAAGGTGATGCTGAACCAAATGCTCAATCATTTTAACACCAATAAAATATTACACGTCCAACAATACGGTTTCACCAAGGGACGTTGTACGACTGATGCCGGTGTCACCTTATTAAAACACATATTTACGGCCTGGGAAGAGTCCCAAGACGCCATAGGGATTTTTTGTGACCTCTCCAAAGCTTTTGATTGCGTCGAACACGAAACCTTACTCTTAAAACTTGAGCATTACGGACTGGGTAAACTTGCGCTCAGTTTAGTAAAATCTTATTTAAATGATAGACAACAGCAGGTTCAAATAAATGGTGTCAATTCACTCGGTTTAAAAGTAAAAATGGGTGTACCACAAGGCTCGATATTAGGTCCTTTCCTCTTTTTAGTATATATTAATGATCTACCCCACTTGTTAAAAACCCAACCACAAATGGTGTTATTTGCTGACGATACCTCCTTGATTTTTAAAATTAATAGACGTGCATCAAATCTTGACGACGTAAATAACGCCCTACTGCAGATCCAAAATTGGTTCACTGCTAATAATTTAGTATTAAATGGGAAAAAAAACGAAGTGCATAAGATTTTCTTTACCAAATGTCAAAAGTAGTAATTGTGAAATAGTATTGAATCAAGAGAAACTAGAATTCGTCGATAAAACTGTTTTCCTGGGGATCACGCTCGACTCAAGGCTTCAATGGGGTCCTCATTTAACATCCCTTGCAGGACGGCTAAGTTCAGCAGCATATGCTGTGAGAAAAATCCGTCAATTTACTGATGTTGATACCGCGAGACTGGTCTATTTTAGTTACTTTCATAGTATCATGTCGTACGGTATTTTACTATGGGGACGGGCTGCAGACATCGAGTCTATTTTTATTCTGCAGAAAAGAGCTATCAGAGCCATATACAACCTCCGCAGGCGTGACTCTCTAAGGGAACTGTTTAAAGATATTAACATCATGACGGTACCTTGTCAATATATCTATGAAAATATCATGTACGTAAGGAAAAATCTACATCTTTTTAGTAAAAGAGGTGAAAGACACAATTATATCACTAGAAATAGGGACCAATTAGTTCAACCAGGTTTCAGGCTGGCTAAAGTAGACTCGTCTTTCATGGGCTACTGTTTAAAATGTTACAATAAAATACCTGTCGACATACTTCAACTGAATGAAACGAAATTTAAATCTTGTATAAAACGCACACTATGCAGCCAGGCATATTATAAATTGGGGGACTATATCGCCGATGAAAGTGCTTGGCTAAACGCTGGTCCTGCTCCATAAGGACGCACAAATAATTTGATTAGCATTGGAAAATACTGTTGAAGCTGCTGAAGATTTTAAAATACACTTTTTGCATTATATAAATTCAATCTCCTAGTATTGTATAATTGCATAGCACATGTGTGAGTACTATGTACATACTATAAAGCTTCCATTTACTGGGTACGCCTTTCATTGACTTGAATGTGCCCTGGCGGCTGAGAGTATGTCATGCTCACTCAAATGTCTCGCTGATGGTGGCGCGTGTGTTGGATCATTTAGCTCCCTATAAAATGGTTGAGCTGAATGGTGCTAATACATGCGTCATGTTCGTGAACGGGCGCCGTCAGTAGGGACTGGTCATCTCTTTGCTGCCATGGCTTATTTTAATTTAATTTAATATTTGAATTGTTTTTTTTCATTACGGACGCTTTTAACGTTCTGCATCGTTCTCACATGCATAATTTTTAACATGAATGATGTAAACAAGACTTTGTAACCATATTATTTTGATTTAAAAGAGTGTCCATGGAGTTTCTTGTCCGTTCTTCTCCATAGGTACCTACGCTTTGGAATGGGCAACTAGCTTCACCTTTCTGACTGACCGACCCCTTGACAATTCAAAAGTGCCTGTAATTGGTTTAATTGAAATATATGCTTTGAGTTTGAGTTTGAAATAACAATAGCATGTGACAAATCTGAATCATATGAAGCTGACGTTAATAACGCCATAACTTCAATAATCTCTTGGCTTGACAATAATAATCTAAGAATTAATCTTAGCAAAACACAAATAATGCACTTTGGCCATAAAAAAACCTAGTTCGAAAATGGAGGTCCAATATCAGAATAACAAAGTTCACGATGTAGATAGTGCAAAATTTCTAGGTTTGATAATTGACAGGCAGCTCAATTGGAAGGATCACATTGAAACGCTATGTAAGAAAATTTGTAGTTCATCATATGCCCTGTATAAACTTGCCCCAACAGTTAACACAGATGCACTACTTACAGCCTATCATGGTTTTGTAGCATCTGTACTAAGATATGGTATTATATTCTGGGGTAACTCTACAAATAGAGAAATCGCTTTTAAAGCGCAAAAGTGTTCCATCAGAGCCATGTTCAGACTTCAAATAACGGACAGTTGTGAACCATTTTTCAAAAAATACAAAATTTTAACATTGCCGTCTTTGTATATATATGAAACTGCCTTATTTGTTAAGCTGAATTCACACCTGTTTCCCAACTTATCAGATACTGTTAAACGTAACAGGCGGAATGATATCACCAGATTCCATAGAAGGGGGGACACGACCCCCCCCTGGGGGCAGCCTCTGGCTATCATAGCCAGCTGCTGCTCTCCTTCAAGTCGAACCACTCGTTTACTTAGCATGTTTGTGATCCAGTCCGTTAGTACCTGTTCCACTCCGTGTCTGGAGAGGGCGCTGTTGATACTGGAGAAGCTGGTTTTGTCGAAGGCTCCTTCGATGTCTATGAAAGTACCCAAACAAGTGCCTTTCTGATGAATCGCTTCCTCTATCTGGCTGACTACCAGGTGAAGGGCAGATTCAGTCGACTTACCTGAGCTATATGCGTGTTGGTTACCGTGTAACGGTATAGTCTTTAGAGCGCCATCCCTCAGTTCCCTATCACACAGCCTTTCCAAAGTCTTCAGTAGAAAGGAGGTCAGGCTGATTGGTCGATGGGATTTGGCGTTTGTGTAGTCACCCTTACCTGGCTTAGGGATGAATATTACCTTCACCTCCCTCCATCCCTTAGGAACGTATCTAAAGGCCAGGCACGCTCTCAATAAAGGTAGCAGTTTAGTGGTGATGGTGGTGCCCCCCCACTGCAGTAAGGCGGGGAACACTCCATCGTGACCAGCTGCCTTAAAAGGATGGAAGCTCCGGATGGCCCATTGGAGTTTCTCCAACGTGATCACCCTGCTGGCGTAGAGCCAATCATTGTCTGATGGTGTCTGAATTATATCCTGCCAGTCAACTACCTGTGCGAAAGTGCATCCTGGGAAGTGAGTTTCAATAAGGACGCGTCTCGTTTCTTCTGGCGAGGATGTTAGTGTGTTGTCAGGTTTCCGGAGGGTGGCGGGCCCAGGTGTAAGCTGTTGTGACACATATAATAGATATGGTCATCGGAAAACCTGAGACTAGAGATGCCGATGCATTCCACCAGTTTCTATGACAAATCTTTTACTGTTCAAGCAGTACGGTTATGGAATGACTTGCCCGTGTCGGTAAGGCGTGCTCAAACTTTGTCCACTTTTAAAATTATGGTTAAAAAGCACTTCCTCTCTCCGTAAACATCATCATTATTTTTATTTATTTTTTCTTTGCTCCTATTTCATGTTTATTATTGTATGTGTATATTTATTTAGATTAGTATAATATACTTGATGTATGTATTTAGTGTATTATGTAAATGGTACACCACAGACTACCTACAGTATTTGTCTGTCCTTCTCCTTTTTAATCCATCCAAAGGTTGTCTTTAAAAGATCGCTTTTAGCGATAAGACCGCCCATTGTGTCACCCTTTGTACAGTTTCTATAATTATGTCTGTAATTTATATGGTGTACATAATATTAATAATAATATTATATACATAATATTCTATTCTATTCTACTCTGACATTAACCTAGATACCTAATATTTAACTGACATGCCTCTTAATGTAATATTAATTCGTAATTATTTATTCAATAGTATCAATATTAACTAAATAAGTATCTATTTTTATCTATTCTATTTAAGATTTTCAATTCCTTAAGCAGCAGTTCCAATCTATCGGCCTTGACCTCAACAACTCAAAATGTGAAATTTACATTTGTGACAATACTGACAGACAATCAACTATACATAAATTCAATTTAATAGCCCCAGACATCAAAGTTTTGGAAAAAAGTTCATTGCACCTCCTAGGTTCCCCAATTTTAGAAGACAGTTTTTCACCATTCGTCGACGAAAAAATTAAACATTTTAACGATATTTCGGATAGGCTTTCTAAAATTAATTTACATTCGGCTTTCACCCTTATCAGATATTGTTGTTTCGGTCCAAATTTTATGTATTTTCTCCGCTCTTCCTCTTTATGGAAGCAGCCACATCTTTTGGACAAAATTGACCATATTATTCGCAGTACTCTTACATCCATTTTAAATGTGGCTTTGGACGACCGCGCGTGGCTGCAAGCCTCACTACCCATTCGTTTTGGTGGGCTCGGCGTCCGCAAAATTTCTAGCGTAAGCCTACCGGCGTTCCTATCCTCGGTCCACAGCACAGAAAAGTTAACCACACGAATTTTGATTCCTGCTCAGGTTGACTCTGAAGTGCCGTGTTTGACCGATGCAGTGAACGCCTGGAAAATGGCTTGCCCGGACACGGTTCAGCCCGAGAACCCGTCTTCCCAGAGACAGTGGGATGAGCCGCTCTGCAGGTTGGTACGGAATAAACTTATTAATACGTCCACCAATACTGCTGAGCGAGCCCGCCTGCTGGCTGTGGGTGAATGGGAGTCGGGCCTCTGGCTTCAGGCGCTACCGTCACCCAACATAGGCACTATGCTGGGTGACACCACATTCCGGCTCGCTACATGTTTGCGTCTGGGTGCTCCTTGCGGAGCTCCACATCGCTGTCAATGCGGTGAAGCAGTCGACTGCCTCGGACACCATGGCCTATCCTGCAGCAAGAGCGCTGGTCGGATGGCACGGCACGCCAGCATTAACGACATCATCCGTCGGGCTCTTGTCACCGCCGGGGTGCCAGCTGTTTTAGAACCCAATGGCTTGGCGCGCGACGATGGGAAGAGGCCAGATGGAATGACCATAATGCCTTGGAAGTTGGGTAGGCCTTTGGTGTGGGATGCTACCTGTGTCGACACCCTCGCGCCATCCCATCTTCCTAGCACGGTGGGCTGTGCTGGGGCGGCTGCTGCAGGAGCAGAAAACCTCAAACGGCGCAAATATAACAACCTTATTGGGAGCTATATGTTTGAGCCGTTTGGGGTTGAAACACTAGGGCCTTGGGGTCCGAGTGCTCATCAAATATATCGGGACATCGCCAAGCGGTTGGTTGACTCATCACGTGACCAGAGGGCTGGCCTATTTTTAGCCCAAAGAATAAGCATTGCCATCCAACGTGGTAATGCTGCCAGCCTTTTGGGCACTTATGCCATTGACAGCGATGCGGACGAATTTTTTGATGCCCAATGAGCTCCTCTCTTTTTCTTTTCCCTTCTTTTTTTTTATATACTTGTATATACTATATAATATGTATATTTTAGAGTTAAATTGTAGCATCTGTTAATGAAATAAATAAGTATCTTGATTTTTGTGTTTGTAAAATTTTAATTGTGTACGGTCTACCTGATATTTGCGCGCCGCACGTGGCAGAATGTGATGATACCATTTATTAATTTAAGACCATGTAATGTACCATGTTCGGACAAATAAATGAATTTGAATTTGAATACATTAAAACCGAGCGGTGTCGGTTGCGGTAACAGTGTCGCGAGTTCAATGGTATTTTTTTCGCCTAAAGAAGTTTTCACTTCAAAAATGCATATTCCCAAAGCTTCAGACCCCTTTTTATTCAAGAGTTATTTCTACCAAGTCACCGTACCGCATACATTGGAAGCTGTATGTAAATCGCTGGTCAATGAGGCGACGCCGCGCGCCGCTGTATCTGTATCGAGGGGGCGGAGCGTGATTTATTGGCGTCTGACTTGCTCTGAGATGCTCCCCAACCTTGTAGCTATGCTGAAGATGTTTGGGATTACATTACGGGTGTATTCCTCGAAAGGTCAGGGAGAGCTGCCGATGTATTCTGTAAATATTTTGCCCTGAAAACAGAAGAAAAAGAAAGTTTGAAGTGAGCTGTCAATAGTGTCAATCTCTAGCATCAGATGAAATCACAGCTCACTTCAAGTTCATTTCACATTGAGATTATTAGATACAGAATAGACCGGCTGTAGTTTCTACACCAACATCCTTGCGACCTCTAAATAAACAAGACAGTCTGATACACCAATTCAAAAGTAATATAAAAAAGCTCTACAAAACTGGCTTCAGCTCGCGATCACAAAACAGCTGTCGTCCGCTTGTTTTTTTTTTTGTTTTTACATCAAATATACATGACAAATAAATAATTCAATATCTAATAAATACTTTAATATACTACAACGCTCGGAAATACTGTAGCTTCCCATTGTTGAAAGAATTTGAGGAATCGGATCAGTAGTTCCGAAGATTACCCCCTAACCTACACTCACATTTATAACTTTTTTATATTACCCACGAGTAGTATAGATAATGTGAATATCCTAAAACTAAACGCAACTAATAACAAAGCATGTAAAACTTAGAAAAACAAAATGAAAGAAAAAAAATGGTTGCCTGTAAAGTCGGTTTTACGGGCGAAGATTTTACGTGACAACGTCTTTTTCTCGGTAGAATATTTATTGATATGAATATAATTAAATTGCACAATAGGAACAAGGAATTGAATGATAGTTGAGTGGGAGAGAGACGCAAGGCATTCGGCGGGCCTCTCTCTCGTTCGGTGACTCATCGTAACGTTACCGAGCGTTACACTTTTTCATAAGTGACTCCCAGCCGCAACCTAATTTAAGACGTTGTCACGTCAAAAAAGAAGCTGTCGCTTCGCCATTGTGGACAAATACAACGACGAAATGAAATGTGCAAGTTCAGCGGAGGAGCTGCCGACAGATCGTACTGCTTCCGCCGCTTCCGGGCGTTACGTCACGACCGGGGGGCGAACACAAGGTAGGGTGACCATTGATTTTTGTTTTATTGAAGTTCTTACTTTTAATATCTTTATTCGAAGGAAATTCGTAAACAATTGATGCAAATAAATGCAAAACATATAAACAGAGACTGAAGAAGCACAGCAATGTTTTAGCCAAGAATCTTCTAAACACACAAGGGGATATCATCCACCTAAAGAGATGGCAAATCCTAAACTTGGACCAGAGACAATGAAAAAAATTTTAAAATGAATAATTAGTACTGCCGGTCGATTCTGTAAAAATCTCACCGTGAAAACTTAGGTGATGTGAGTTGGTTTGTGCTAGGGATTGACACTATTGACAGCTCACTCCACGCTCACTTCACCTAAGTTTTCACGGTGATATGGTTACAGAATCGCAATGCTGAACCACATAATGTGAATGTTCAATGGAACATCACAAAAATAATCTCACACGAAGACCTCATCTGAGGCATCAAGCCGATCGCAGATATTAAGGAGAACAAAAAAAAAATGATGCAATTACACAAAGTAAAGGGCCTGTCTGGGTTCGAACCTACGACTTACAACTCGTAAGTCAGGGCCGTTACCACTGGGCTACCGCTACTCTACTGGGACACGACTGCTACTGCACCACTGCTGGTATACCTAATATTAAATTACAGAAAAAGAAAAGTTGCCATCGATTCCCCAATTTGGTTTATTTTCATCCAAATCCGTTGAGGCAGCAACAAACATCAAAAGTTCACATTAACGAAGGTCCATAGTCACTCTACCAAGAACAATTTGTAACCGTAAGACACGCTCGTAAAGTTTTATTGTTAGTTACATAGCTTATGTATAATATTAATATCTGTATACGAATCTGCCGAGGGATGCAAGTCACTGCTCTTTGTACATTGATTGATTAGCTTCGATGCTGGGAGATACGGATCATTGAGTTTATAGTCACATTTTTTTTTCTGATGTAGATTTTTTTGGCAGCAAAGATATTGTTTGACGAGCTGCTGGTATATTCTGTAAAAATGACACCCTGAACATAGGTAAAGTGAGCTTGAAGTGAGTTGTCATTCCATCTGATGCTTGGAATCAAAATATAATCAATCTTGACACTTCAAGGTCGCTTCACCAAGTTTTCAGCAAATTACATTTTTTACAGACCCGTATTAACAAACAATACTTGTCTAAGTAAAGTAGCAATACTATTCGAAGTAAGGCATTTCTCAATGCGTCCGGGGCGAGAGGGAATGGGAGACAGTCACCTCCTTCTGCGAAGCAGTCATGCTAGCGAAGGAGGTGGCGGGACGGATGGGGGAGAGAGCCTCCCGTCCCAGCCGCCGCGGGAGACGCTCCGGGCGTCGGGAGCCACGGGATGACTCCCGGCCACCGTAGGCGCGGGCCTGCGGGCGGAGAGTAATGGGTAGCTCACCGTCCGATCAGGACCAGGCCCGTGCCGGATGGCGCGTACGTGTTCCACGCGCGCCTCAAAGAGATGTCAGCGTCGAGGAGGGGCCCCCCATAGGGCCGAAGCAGCGGGATTGTCCGAAAGGGTTACCGCTGGCCCGGAACATAAAGGGCTAAGGAAGGAACATGGGTGGGTTTTAGTCAGTAAGAGTCTGACACTCCCTTCCGCTTCACCCAGAGCGGGAAGGGTCATTTGATGATTTCCCATCCGAAAAAAAAAAGGCATTTTTCAATGCGTTCCCGACAACTTCAAATTCATAAACATTAAGGGACGCATAGTGCCGGTCGCCACTCAAGTATTGTCTATGAATATTAGGATTTCTGTGCGTCCACGCACACTGTGAGACCTCATAGTAATTGTACGTGAATACGGGTGTCAATCTGCTGGACTTCTTTTAGTAGCATAATAAGCATAGCCAGCCTATAATATTCCCACTGCTGGGACACAGGTCTCCTTCGAGAGGGAGTGGGCTGTAATCTCGGACCTACCACGCGGGCCCAGCGTGGGTTGGGCACATGGGCCCAGTGCAGCTTAGTTCTTCTTTTACTAACCGACTTCAAAATAGAAGAGTTTTTAAATTCAGATTTGATTTAAATGCACACAGCCTACCTATTTTACCAACACGTGGACACAGTGTGCGGAGTGAATGTCACATAGGTAATCTTTGAAGTCTTGTTTCAAAAACATGCTAGTTTCCTCACGATGTTTTCCTTCGCCGGTTTTTGCGAATAACGCTGACTTTCTCAAACAAGGGAACAATAAAGACTAACTGTTGATTATGACAGATCCCAAGATAATCATTAATCAAGCCGTAAAATAAAAGACAATCATAAAAAACATCATCTTAATAAACTTAAGTGATCCCTTAGCGCCAGTCACGTTGGCCCATAGACAATTCTCTTGTCTTTGTCAAACTATAAACAATTAAAAAGTTGTTAATGGTCGTGATAACAAATGTTATACGTCCCCGGGGGTGAGCCGGGACGAATGGGGGTGAAACGAGGGGGCGAGTTTATTAACGGTTTCAGTGCAAAACTATTCATGATATTTTTCTGTTTTTTATGGTTGAGTCATTGTAATTAGCTATGCTTTGTTTATAAGAATGGTAACAGATTTTATAGTCTCGAAAAAAAAGGGAAGGTCCTCTATAGATAATAGCATCTCCGCAATTCCAAATAATACCTTAGCATCTCCGCAACAATAATAGCATCTCTGGCTAGAGACAGGAAAAAATGCCCCTTGCCCGACCTGGAAATCGAACCCACGACCAGCTCAGCAGTGCAACTTGCGACTAGACCATCGAGGTAGTCTACCAACAACAAAAACAAATGAAAATTTCGTCAGCACTAAAAGAGTTTTAGAAAATGACGTTTGTTCAGCATTAAGTCGAGGCTTACCGAGGGTAGACGTGACAAATAGCCCTCGAACTGAGCCGTATTAGTTATAACTGTCATAACTTGAGTGGAGGCACTCCGCTTGATTAAGTCAGGAGTAGGGACGTCGGTGGAATGGATTTACGTCCTATAGTTTACGAGTGGTAGAGAGTAGGTTGTATCATGGTAGGGACCAATAGTACTTCTAATATTCTTTATTTAAATAGAAACAAAAAGCTTTAATTACAATATACATGCTAATAGTAAAATAAATAATATATTATGTACACAAGCATAAAAAATAAAAGGAAAAAGAGGGGCTCATTGGGCATAAAAAAATTCGTCCGCATCGCAGTCAATTATGGCGTGGCAGCTGCAGCATTACCACGATGGATGGCAATACTGATTCTTTGGGCTAGAAATAGGCCAGCCTTTTGTCACGTGAAGAGTCAACCAAGCTCTCGGTGATGTCCCGAAATAATCGATGAGCACTCGGACCCCAAGGCATCCCAAGTGTTCCAACCCCAAGCTGCTCAGACAAACATATCGCTCCCAATAAGGTTGTTATATTAATTTAATACAAAGAGATTTAAGTGATTTAATAGTACTTAGTAGGTATTATGGTGAGGACATGCATGCTATTCTTATAAAGATCTTGTCTCACGCAAAAACAACCTAAGCCTTTATTAAGTTGTATAGTCAAAATATGCCATATTTCTAAAAGAAATATGAATAATGTCCTGCGAGCATTGACCTAAATATTACTCATTGCCTGCGAGGTATTTGCGTAACACACCTAAAATGACAATTGATGCAATTCCTTTCATTTTGACAATTTAGCCACGTTCATTGCGTTATTTACGTTGTTGAGCAGATGAATTTTGAAAACCTTTGAAGCAATGGATTCGTAATTTCCTTCAAAACCCTTGGATTGTAATTGATTAGTGAAAATTAGTGAAAACTTGTAGGTACAAGTAGTTCAGTTAAAAGTTACAAATAACTATTTTAAGTAAGAATTTATTAATAAAATAATAATACTTAAATAAATAAAAATTCTAGACTCGGAAGCCATAAGCACTGAAGTCAAATATTTTTTGCCTCTGGCCAAGGTAAGAGCCACCCGGTCACGGGAAGTGAACAAGCCGTTTCGATGAGCAATCGGACCCCACGGCCCTAGGGTTTTAACCCCAAACGTACGTAAATACTTACTTATTCATAAAATTGATTTGCCTTTTTGTGCATTTCACAATAAATACGTTTTCTTTCTTTCTATAAATAAAAAAAACAATATTATCTGAAGACGACATTGCAAATTAGACGCGTATCCGAACGCAGAACAAAGATGGCGATTGCGGCGTTCGATAAGTAAGGAATAACAATAAAATTGTAGTAGTGCAGTGATTTATATCATGCATGGGGGAGTGGGGGACTCCTTGTGTCTTCATGCGTGGTACAAAACGGAACCGAGCTCTAGGAAGACAAAATTGCAGGGAGTTTTTATTGTTTTTTCGAAATTCTCCTTAGGAGTAGGTTAGGTAGGTATACCTACCGATAACATGGCACATTAAGTTTTAAAAATAAATTCGGATTTGTAAACAATAAGAATAATTTGTTTAATGAAAATACAGGTTTTACCAGATGTTAAAATTGGTGGTTTATGCAAAGCCTATATTTTGCCCATTCAGAAAATGTAAATTCGTTTTTAATCATACTTTACTTTTTTAGGTTCTAGACACACACCATAAAACTGTAAAATAGATATTATGTCCTAATATAAATCACAAAACAACCATATTTTTTTTTTCTCAAAATCTGACAATTCCACTGCTGAACATAGGCGTCTCTCTCCTAAGCTGCGCCACAACACCCTGTCCTCCGCCATACGCATCCAGAAACGCGGAACAGATACGCGGTCTCCACTCCAGGACTCGACTGCTCCACCGGCCATCGGCATCGGTCCTTCGACAAACATGGCCAGTCCACTTCAATTTGCTTACTCTGCAAGCTATGTCGGTTACTCCGGTTCTTTTCAGTATAACTTCATTCCTGATGTTATCTATCAAAGAAACTCCGAGTATAGCCCGACCTATAGCGCGCTGAGTTTGACTGACCTTGAATTTGTGGACCAGCCCAACTGTCAGTGTCCACGTTTCGGCACCGTACCCATGTCATAACGAGCAGGACGCACTGGTCTTCAAACATTGCGGGATAGGCGACGAGAAAACTTAACGAAGAATAAAAAGTAATTTAAAAAAATTAACCGACTTCAAAAAGAAATGAACTCAAAATTATGAAATAACTTTAATTTCGGAAGTCGGTGTCTTGGGATCTGTATTTTAGTTTTTTGCCACCGACTTCCGAAATTAAAGTTATTTCATAATTTTGAGTTCATTTCTTTTTGAAGTCGGTTTAATTTTTTTAAATTACTTTTTATTTGGTAATTTTTAGTTGTTGCACTAGAATTTGACCAAGGTTTTGAGATGTTTTCGCTTTGACACTACACCCGTAGCTCGTATCAATAAGCCAGGCCGTCACACTTTCACGTCTTAGTCCATATCTTGAAAATTACTGAATCGATTTTGATGAAACTTGCACTGTTCCCTAAGTTGAAGTAAATGTAAGCCAATAAAAAAAGAATGGTCACGATCCGATTAATAGTTACGGAGATATGCGTGGACAAACATACATACATACATACATACATACATACATACATACATACGTCTATAAAATTTGGTATATTTGTTTGGAAGCCCTAATAGATTGTCATATGTGATCTATTAGGGCTTCCAAACAAATATACAAAATTTCATAGACGTATGTATGTATGTATGTATGTATGTATGTATGTATGTATGTATGTATGTATGTATGTATGTATGTTTGTCCACGCATATCTCCGGAACTATTAATCGGATCGTGACCATTTTTTTTTTATTGGCTTACATTTTCTTCAACTTAGGGAACAGTGCAAGTTTTATCAAGATCGATTCAGTATTTTTCAAGATATGGACTAATACGTGTAAGTGTGACGGCCTGGCTTATTGATAAGAGCTACGGGTGTAGTGTCAAAGGGAAAACATCTCAAAACCTTGGTCAAATACTAGTGCAAAAACTAAAAATTACGAAATAAAAAGTAATTTAAAAAAATTAAACCGACTTCAAAAAGAAATTAACTCAAAATTATGAAATAACTTTAATTTCGGAAGTCGGTGGCATAAAACTAAAATACAGATCCCAAGACACCGACTTCCGAAATTAAAGTTATTTCATAATTTTGAGTTAATTTCTTTTTGAAGTCGGTTTAATTTTTTTAAATTACTTTTTTTTGAAGTCGGTAAAAAAAAACTAAACTTTTATTCATATACTTTTCCAAAGTCGGCTTTCTCAAAGTAGTGTCTACCGAGCTGAATGACTAGGTAAATACTATATATGTATAATTGTATATGCCCTAGTTAGACATACTCCTTCACAAGTTGGAGAAGCGCATAGCAGCTTATTTTTCTCTATGTTGCATAAATTATTGTAATGTCATCGGATCATCATCTGCCCAGCCTTTTCCCAACTATGTTGGGGTCGGCTTCCCAGTCTAACCGTTTGCAGCTGTATACCAGTATTTTACATGGAGCGACTATTTTTTTTGTGTTATTCCGTAGCGTAGATAATTCTATTTCCTTGAATAACTTACCGGATAATTGCGTATCACAACAAAAATTGCATTGCCTTCCATTTTGACACTTCGATTTAACATTCTTGCATTACTTACATTGACGATCATACAAACCAAAAAAAAAAATGTTTTAGCATGATACATTTTTTCAAAATCCTTCGGATGGAGAAAGAAAGTGCGTTCAGGGTGTTGATCTTAAAATTCTAAAAAAAATATTCTACAAAACCTATGACATGCTGTCAGCTAATGAATTAAAAACTACCCCTAACATTAAAACACAAAGTCATTAAAAAGAACATTTTGTTACCGCAATTTGTGAACAACAATAATTATTATAAGTCCAGCGATGCATATAAAGTATGGGGGAGATGTCGGTAACACAAATGATAATAACAAGAGGAATTTGATGCGATGCATGCAACTGCGGGTCGCATCAAGCTTCAATTTATTTGGCAAGTTGTAAAGTTGAAATATCTCATTTGCTTTTATTTTATTTACTTGCTAGCAGCGCCCCGCGGTTTCACCCGCATAAGTGTCGACCCCGTGGGAATATCGGGATAAAAACTATCCTATGCCCTTTCCCGGGACTCAAAACTATCTCTATAACAAATTTCATCGGTTCAGCGGTTTAAGCGTGAAGACTTTCGCATTTATAATATTAAGTATGGATTAAACAAATTAAAAAAATTAAAAATACCCAAGCAGGACATAGGCTATGCAGGTAGATAAGTAAGAATCAAAATAAAATCATTTATTCATATTACGTGATAACGTCCCCCAAAACACCCGCCCTTCATCATTTCAATAGATACTCAATACTTTTATAATTTGTAGGTGAACCACATACATTGGAAGTAGATATACCTAATATGTATATCCACGTACATGACTGTGAACTCTATCGTAGTAAATTATAAGGATTTAGGTAAAAGGGTTCTTTCAAAGGTAGAGGTATCTACATAAAACGCCACTCAACCTCTAAAATATCAACCTATAAATTGAAAACATCCCCAATTTTATACGCACACTTTCAAAACTACATAAAATAATAACATTCTGGCTGTATAAGTATTTTCCCTCGACACACCTCACCGGTGGGTGTATCCGAACGCGGAACTCAGCCGACCAATCACAGAGCTGTCAAACAGGTGGGCGCCAAACGCCATTTTGAAAAGTTAAAATTTTCTTTGGGGGAAATGGAACCATCCATTTTCTGTGTCGGTTTAGCTCGCTGAACAACATGTCTTATGTAGTTAGCGGTCGATGCTTATTCGTTATCTATAAGAGTACCCCGGACGAGCAAAGGAACGATGCATGGACTCTGTGAAAGATGATATGTCTAGAAAGGGGATGAGTACCGAGATGACGACTACCCAACGAGTATGGAAGGAAAAATACATGTTTCGCGGATCTGGATTAGGACATACATCTTTTTATCCCGATATTCTCACGAGATCGAGACATGCGGGTGAAAACGTGGGGCGTAGCTTGAATAACATAATATTATTTTTTATTTGGTTTTAGATTACCTCTTACAAACCATTTACAAACAAACAAACAATTTTACTAAATTGTTTGTTTGTTTGTAAGAGGTAATCTCTGGTCTGGAAGTACTGCTGACCCTATTACAGAAGTACTGCTGACCCTATTACAGAAGTACTGCTGACCCTATTACAGAAGTACTGCTGACCCTATTACAGAAGTACTGCTGACCCTATTACAGAAATTCTTTCACTGACAGAAAGCTACACTATTGTTTGTTTGTAAGAGGTAATCTCTGGTCTGGAAGTACTGCTGACCCTATTACAGAAGTACTGCTGACCCTATTACAGAAGTACTGCTGACCCTATTACAGAAATTCTTTCACTGACAGAAAGCTACACTATTGCCTGCACAGCACTAGTGCCATGGGAACGAAGTCGCGGGCAGAACTGCAGAACTGGCCATTTTCATAAATTTTCCGTAATTTTCAAAAAAATATAGCAAAAACTTCCTTTTCCATTCAGTTTAGGCACCTAAAGTATGATGTTGGTAGGATTTCTTTGCATTAAGTAGGTAGGTACTTAAATAAAACTATCTGCTATCTATAATACTGGCTGCTATCAGCAAAAATAATCGAGTTCCGATCACAGATCAACACAATCGGAAACTCGTTTTTTTCCTGCCTTTTCCTAAAGCTGTGTTGGGGTCAGCTTCCAGTTTAACCAGATGCAATTAGTATTTTACATGGAGTGACTGCCTATCTGACCTCCACAACCCAGTTACTGGCTAACACTATACGCCTTGGTTGTCAGACTTTTGGGCTTTTAAAGATCTACGAATGACAGACGGGGCCGACGGATTAACGTGCTTTCCGAGGCACGGGGGAGCAGAGGGGCCCCGATATGTAACGGATGGTCATCTATCCACAAACCGACCTCTATATCCAACTCCGGTCATGGTCTACCTCTGTGCCCAACAAAATCCGTTAACCGTACAGAATTACTTTCGCATTTATATTATTAGTATGGATTCTACCTACAATATTTCGCATCTGGTTAGTTCGCAAGACGACCCTAAGTGAGGGGGAAAGTCTAGACAGATGACTCACCCGTAGTAAGAATCTAGCTTAAAGTAGTACCTCTATGACGCCATTATTACATACCTAGCTATAATATGACGATGTGACGCTGTGAAATTGACATTCTTAGCTTTAACATATTAGTGAAGAAGGTTAGTGATTAGTGACGTTCCTAACTCTTTAGTTTTACAAAAAGGAATATTTAATTGATTCTCTTAAAACTTTTTGATCTTTTAATGCTAAACGCCTTTTTATTATTCAACGTTTTTAGGGTTCCGTCCCTCAATAGGAAAACGAAACCCTTATAATTAGATCACTTCGTTGTCCTCCTGTCTGTCCGTCTGTCAAGATCCTTTCTCAGGGATGCGTGAAATTATCAAGTTGAAATACTCAGGGCTGCAATCCCTTGATGCAGTGAAAAAATCAAACTTTTATATCAACGCAATCAAAAGATACGGGCGTTTATGTTCCGCATATGCCGCATATTTTGACACGCAAGGAAATCAAAACCTATAGGGTACTTCCCGTTGACCTAGAATCATGACATTTGGCAAGAAGCAATGTCATGTAGCACAAATAAATCCGAAAACACGGGAAAAATATTGAATATTAGATTCCCGTGATAAACTCTTTACTATCCTACCAGAACCCGCGATGCGCGAGTCCGACTCCCACTTAACCGGTTTTTTTTTTAACGGTCTGTGGACGAACTCACGGGAAAACGAAAATGATTCAGATTGAGAGATTGATAGTGTGTTACGCAATTAGGGTGCTGACCATTATGTGTTAGATTGGGTTAGCCTTAGCACCCCAGGTCAGTTGCTAGGCTAGGTTAGCCTTAGCACCCCAGGTCAGTTGCTAGGCTAGGTTAGCCTTAGCCCCCCAGGTCAGTTGCTAGGCTAGGTTAGCCTTAGCCCCCCAGGTCAGTTGCTAGGCTAGGTTAGCCTTAGCCCCCCAGGTCAGTTGCTAGGCTAGGTTATCACAAAAAGACTATCAGTGAGAATAATTTCTAGAATTATGTATTTTTAGAAAATGAAAATGGGGTCGAGCACATGCTTTAATTAATTACTAACGGCTCTGTCGGTTTTAAAATGGGATCCATAGGAGTCGAACTCTGCTCAAATCTCGAGTCAATAATCGGTTGTAACTGATGCTATTCACAGCTATAGATACCACAGCGGAATAAGAGATGAAAAGAATATACTTAGTCGATAAAATGCGAGTTGGTACCTACATCGTAGCATTCGTAGCAAATGTAACTTTTACGAGAATTTCAAAGCAGGAGCAGCCCTTTTAAATTCAAAGTTCGCGAAAACTAACCCTATTGCCTTGAAATACAGTTCAAAACTCATTGTGTAACAACTAAGTAGTTTTGGCGCCACCCAGACAAAGCTACGCCAACGAAAAAAAATATTACAGTAACTAATTTCACTGTACATTGATTTTTTTTCTTTATTCCGTGCCTGCTATGGTGGAAAATCGTTTGGTCAAAGAAATAGTAGCACGAAACGCATACCACTTATATTGAAAAGTCAATACTGGAACTGCATAAATCTGCCACAGGAAAATCAACCTTATCTTTCTGCAATAGAATCTAAAATAATCGGGGAATCAATCGTGAGTTCTAACGTTTCAAAGTCGCGCAAGTGAAAATTTTGGCGCCAGACAGGCCGGCGCCGCCATCTTGCCGCATTTCGTTTTCCACGGAGGCACAGACATTAGCCTGTTCAGCCAGCTTCCGCCTTCGCTGTATTATGCCACCTAATTTACTGTTATGGCCGTCTAACTTTACAAATAAGATATCTGTGGCTATTCTTATATAACATTATCCGTAGTGGAAGTGCTTTTACTTCAGTTTTTTTTGTTGTTAAGACTCAAGGTCATCTCTGTTACCGTAATTCCGCAGTTAGATTTTAATCGTAATCCAGTAGGAATTGCCATTATCTAGGGCCTAGACAAACAGAGGGTACAATTTCCATATTTTTAAGAACGGGTCGTATAACTACTCTCTAGATTAGTTAGTCTGTCTCAATCTGTCAGAAATACCTTTTGACAGTTTTTGACATTAATTGTCGCTGAAATAAGATTGTGACTAGATTTTAAAAGTTTTCGTAGAGGGAATTGGCCTTCTGAGAAAGGCAGCCTTTAGGCAGCTGGATTAAGACGTTGATTTATAAAGCGGGAATTCTGGAAACAGTGTGTTTTTGTTAGGAGGTTTCTCCCTCAAGAGCCCTTACCGCTTCCCCGGCAGCTTGTGGGAACTCTCCTTTATTTAGAACTCATGTTGTGTGATAAGACGTTGGGTTATAGTAGTTAATCCTGAAAAAGCACGGCAAATAAAAAAAAATGTGCTGCTGGGAAGATTATTGCGCCCCTTCTTCCCAGCTACAGAACTAGGAACAGGAAGTGGTGTAGGGTGGGTGGGCGTGCCGGGGGACTGTCTTAACGTGGGCAATACCGAACACAACAAAAAAAGATTTATCCAATGTGGTGCAGTCATTCGGAAGTTATGCGCGTACAGATATTTTGGCGACTTTGTTTTTACTATGTAAGGATACTGTAGGGAAGATACAAAAGCCGCCAAACTACCTAGAATATACGCCTCAAAAGTAATTTGACGATTGAAAAATCGTGTGCCAGACAGCTTAGACGATACCATGGACGTAATATATATATTACGTCCATGGACGATACTTTTCAGAAGAAATTATAGAAACCTACTTGGAATTGAAATTCTATGATATAGGTAATATCACTATGGAAAACATCACCGTCTTTTCCTGTCACAGCAACGTTGTTCTGCCAAATAAAATTGTGATAACTCTTCACAAAAGCCGGAATGAAAACTTAATTTTGTAGTCACTTATATGTTTCATTAGAATTACCTACAACCACCACGGTGTTCTAAAATAAAGATGAATTTATTATTTTTCTGTAAATTTCTAAATTTTCGTTTTATATCATAGACTTACAAAAAACGTCTATGTATAAATATATTGTTAGTGTGCGGGGCAATGTTGGCTCGCGTGTTGTTTGTCCTGCTGGTCGGCGTGCCCGTGTGTCGGGGAGCTGCCTATTCGGCGTACTATGATGCAGATGGGGACGTTCCAAATGCAGATTTCTACGATAGTTATAACGATGGTTAGTAGCTAATACAAACATCGATAACTATTTCTATACATTATTTTTATTATACACTGACTGCTTCGTTGGTCTAGTGGTCGCAAGCGGTACTGCTGAGCATGAGGTTCTAGGTTCGATTCCCGGGTCGGACTAAGTGTTATTGAGTTTTTCCATCAGGAATTTCGCATTAGCAGCTCGGAGTCTGGATTTTTGCCAATAGACTCGCCTCCTACTACAAGGGACTTTTAAACATAACTGGGGAAATGTGGGTGTATTTGATATAAACTTCTGCCTGTCCCTTCAGGGAAAACTAGGCGTGATGTTACGATAATGTTATACAAATTATAAATTAAAGTAGTTTTTCGTGTCTGCCTGAGTGACCGCGTTGTTCTTTTAAACTAGGTACGCAACGGATTTAGCGTCCGAACCGTCATTTAGCATTATTTTTTCAGAAACATCTCGATGTTTTGTCTTGTGCTAAAACCCTGGGAAGCAGGGACGTGTCACTAGTATACAGACTGGCAGGACATAGACGTGCAAACTGTAGGTAACCATGAATTCAGCAGGCACATGATTCTAGACAAACCTAGAATTTTTTCGAGGGTTTAGGTTTTTTACCTACGCGGTCAAAATGTATGGAAAAGCATTTTTAGGGTTCCGTACCCAAAGGGTAAAAACGGGACCCTAAAAATTAGGAGAGACTTAGGAAGACTATAGGCACTATTATTAGCCTGTGATGTCCCACTGCAGGGCAAAGGCATTAAGGCATTCCTAGTGTGGGGCAACGTTTTTTATTTAAAAAAAAGGCTTCCCTTCTCTCTTTCCACTTCTCTCTGTTCAAAGCTGCTAAGGACCAGTTCTTATCGATATAGGCACCCATATCAATGAAAATTGGAAAGAAGATTTGTATTCTGTCTACCGCTAAATAATAGTATGTAAGTAGTAAAAACGGAAAAATATTAGGCGTGTCACTCCCCATAGCATGTAAACGAGGGGTGAAAAAAAAAATCAATGTACTTTATACGCGTCTGGGAAATCGTTGAATATGAAATATCAATAAATAAGAATGAATTATATGAAGATAGAGAGATATACGTGTATTGATGATTTTAAAGGTTATAATTCTGTAATTATACCTACATGACATATATGTTTTGCTCGCGAATCATATTTTGTTCAATAATCTACAACCACTTTTTGCAATTTGCAAAAAACGAAAGAAAATTCGAATTTCGCGGCTATCTAGCACATTCCCCTTAAAGTCTAGTTTGTAAGATATGGAATGTTTTAGGTTATAACCGCAGAAACAATTTAGCTCTTCATAGATTTTTCTTAGAAATACTATGAATCCCAAACTTATTTTTGCGGCCGGGTAAAATCAATACTGCGCATGCGTACAGAACCCTACACTGTGCATGGTCCGTCACGCACTTGACCAGTTGTTAACGTTTTCGTATTTTCGCGCAGAAATCAAATCTCCCCAAAAGATGACTACAGCCATGGAGCCTTTCACCCGTTTGAAAAGGAGGCACCTGGGTGGCGTAAGAACCCTCAACCCCGAAGAAATTATTGATGTGAAAGGTACCATACTATATCTCCTCAAGTAACTACAGGTAAACCACAGAAGGTGTGCACTTCGGTAAGCTTCGTGTTTCCGAATTAAAACGAAAGTTACACCACACAGGCAATGCTTATCAGCCTCCAGCAGTCCACTGTTGCTACCAGCCACCCTGCAAAGATCGTCGCTCCACCTGTCGTCGTACCTTACGTAATTTGTCGATTCGCGGTCTCCACTCATGAACACGTCTACCCCAACGTTCATTGGTTGTACGGCTAATATGGCCGGCCGATTACTACTTTAGGTTGCGCTATGTCGACAACTTTGATCGGCAATGCTTCGGGAAGCATCATTTCTGAAGGGTATAATACTTTTCTTTGGAAAGATGTAGGTATGTACCTACTTACTCACATTGAGAAAATGTATCAGCGTCATCATCGTGTCAGCCGAAAGACGTCCACTGTTGGGCACAGGGGCCTCCCCCAAGCATCACCACTTCGACCGGCACTGTTGGGCACAGGGGCCTCCCCCAAGCATCACCACTTCGACCGGCACTGTTGGGCACAGGGGCCTCCCCCAAGCATCACCACTTCGACCGGCACTGTTGGGCACAGGGGCCTCCCCCAAGCATCACCACTTCGACCGGCACTGTTGGGCACAGGGGCCTCCCCCAAGCATCACCACTTCGACCGGCACTGTTGGGCACTAGGGGCCTCCCCCAAGCATCACCACTTCGACCGGCACTGTTGGGCACAGGGGCCTCCCCCAAGCATCACCACTTCGACCGGCACTGTTGGGCACAGGGGCCTCCCCCAAGCATCACCACTTCGACCGGCACTGTTGGGCACAGGGGCCTCCCCCAAGCATCACCACTTCGACCGGCACCCTAATTGCGTAACACACTATTACTCTCAATTTGAATCATTTTGAAGCTCATTTCTAATGCATGGCTCCTTATGTTTGAAAAATGTGTCTGTTCAACAACGCAAATAACGCAATGAATGTTGTTGAACTGTCAAAATCACGGAAAATGAAACCGATTCCGATTGATGTTACGCAATTGCCCCCCGCATCAGATTTTTAAGTACTTAGTAGGTATAAAACAAAATCGCCTTTCGTGTCTGTGTGAGCTCCCTGGGTTTTTCTAAACTACACAATGGATTTTGTTGCGGATCTCACCTTATTTAGAGAATTTGTTCCAAAAGATTTTAGTGTACATAATATACAGTGCGGCAGGGGTCCCCTATGTTGTTTCGACATCACGACATCGACGTGTAAACTGAAACCATAATTCAGCAATGATTCTAGAATTTCTAGACCCCCTAGCGTTGAAACTTTTCGCCGATCATCAAAAAAAAAGCTGCTGTTCCATAGAAAAATGCAATACCTAGGCGGTCGAAATAAAAAATACGGATACAGGGCGTCTCACGGCTATGCCACATAGAGGGAAAGTACCTTGAATATTGTAGATGGAACATTTTACTGAAAGAAGAATTTATTTTAATTTAAAAAACAATTTAAACTGCATTCATAGATTTATAAATAATTACATGGTTGAATTGGGAATCGAACCCGCTACACGAGAAAAAAAATTAGGTATACCGATCGAAAGGCTTCATCATAAGGATTATTTTTTGCTAAATATTTTTTTTTATGGGGTTATTTAAAAAAAATAGTTTACAAGAACCAGTATGAAAATGTCCACGAGCTACAAACAACTTAGACCGTGTATTATTCTAAAAATCCACCACAACAAGATCAAAAAATCGACAGGGAGTGAAATAATCAAAAGAGTGCGACTCATTTTGAGCATTTGATAAATTGATTAATTTTGTATTAGAAATGTTAAAATTCATGGTCTTTCTTTTATTTCTGACACTATGTTATTTAGCAAAAAATAATCCTTATGGTGAAGCCTTTCGATCGGTATGATAAAGCTACAGGGAATTTTTTTTTCTCGGGTAGCGTGTTCGAATCCCGGTTCAACCATGTAATTATTTAAAAATCTATGAATGCAGTTTAATTTGTTTTTTAAATCTCTCTACTATTTTCTCTGGTCTGCTATTTTTTATAAATTCGTCATTTCAACACGATCCCATTGTCATTTTGCTAAAAGTTCGTAATCTGTTAAATTCATAATGGTCGATCATTGGTCGGTCAATGTCACAGAACAATTCAGAACATAAACGATACTCGTAACGAATTAAAAGCAATGACTGCACAATAACGTTCTAATGGTAGGTCACTGATCAAAGGCACTGTCAAAATTTTAGCAGATTACCGCCTAAGTCAGTCATTCATTTGTCATTATGTACGAGATTACCATTCTATGCCATTTCTTTCAATGGAGTCAGTGGTTGACCATTGGAAAGTCATACTGACGCCATTATATTAGTAAATTACTAAACTTGTCAAAATCAACAATTATGACATCAATGATAGACCATTCTGTCACTATTGTAATAGCAGACTTGAGGCCCTGACTGTCAGTCAGCGACTGATGACTCGTCCGGTGTGCAGTTGTGCTCCCAGCTTATTAACATCGATTTTTTGTCATTTATTCCCCAGGAGTACTAAACAATATTCTTCAAGGCAAAAAACCCGAGTCTGTGCGCGGGCGGCGAACAGTCCGAGATTACTCCGACTCTTACGACTATATCCGAAATTCTGTCGACGTCGGACCAGAGGTCAAAACTGACAAGGGGCTTGTGCCCCAGAAATGGAAGCCAGAAGTTCAAGTCCAAACGTCGAGCACAGCCGCCGATGATCAAGCATATTTGGACGACAGCTCGAGCCATGCCACAGAACAACACTGGAGTTTTGTAAGTGTGCACGAAAACTCGAGCCACAGCCGAGATTAATAAACGTTAAAAGGCTTATATTTAATCAAACCTCTACTTCTCAAAATATGATTGAACACGATTGCGCTCTTTTAGTGAACCTCAAATAATTTCTATTTTGGGGTCCTAAAAATACTAAATAGCCAAGTAATTGCGATCAACTTGGATGTAGCGCTCGCCAAAAGTTAAAAAGAGGCGTTAAAGTGTGCATCATTAGAAGCGCAACAAGTATTTGGAGGTTCATTAATTGTTTTTTAAAGTGTCCATCATTAGAAGGTCGATCAGGAATCAGTTATATTTCCCCTAATAACGCCGATGTCAGACCCTTTACTTTTTAGGGTTCCGTAGTTCGTACAAGGAACCCTTATAGTTTCGTCATGTCCGTCCGTCTGTCTGTCTGTCTGTCGGAGGTTTTGCTAAGAGACCGTTAGTACTAGAAAGCTGTAATTTTGTAGGAGTGTGTATATCAATTACGCCGACAAAGTGGTAAAATAAAATTTTCAAAAATATTTTTTTTATGGTAGCGCTCCCCTACATCTGAAGTGGGGATGAATATTTTTTTCGTCGTCTAACCCATTGTGTTGGGTATTGTTGAATAGGTCTTCCAAAATGACTTGGGGGTTGCTTAAATTATTTTTCGATTTAATGCTCCATTTACGAAATATTGAACTTTAAAGTGCAAATTTTTGTTCCAGTAGGGCGTCCCCCCCCCTCTAAAACCTAAATTGCTGGCTTGAAAAATCTGGAAAAATTCACAATGATAGTGCATTTCATGAACTTTAAAGGAAAATTATAGCGGTTAAGATAACTTTATTAATTTAGAAGAACAGTCGTTGAACTTGGGTGTTGGATAATTCTGTACCAAATGCAAAATCCTTAGCATTAATCCTTTAAAGTGACTAAGATTAAGTAGTTGCTTTGCTTGTTTATAACGGGTAAAGACTTGCATTGAAAAACAGAATATGACATTTTTTATTTTTTTATATTCAGGATAAAGAACAATAGAATCGTAATACATTGTGATAACGTGCTACTACGGAACCCTACACTGTGCGTGGCCCGACACGCTTTTGGCCGGTTTTTTAATGATCCAAAAGTAAAAAAAAAAAAATCATTAGTGAACCGATCCAACGATGTTGGATTTCAGCACTCGGCAAAAATTAAATGAAAGGAGCAGGTAAGCGTTCATTCCTGGTGGTGAAGACTTCGACGATTAGACGAGTCCGCGTATCACTGGTCAGTTTCCCTCAGTCGTCAGTTTATTTAATTCGCCAGTTTCGTTAAAAAACTGAAAACTGCCACTTCCACGGCGTTGTCGGTGGCAGCGCAGAGCTCACTTTGATTGCATGTTTTGGGACACAGAGGGTAGATGATAGATGGGCAGAGGGTGATATTAGGTATTAGGGTTAGATATTCCTTACAGCAGTATTAATTATCCACAATGTGTTTTTCAACACTTTTTTCCCTTGAGTGTACAAAACTGACGAATCGACGAAAACTGGCAAACACTGGAAACTGTCGAGTTAACGCAACTTTCTAATCGGTAAAACTGACGAATCAGTGAAACTGACTAATCAACGAAACTGAGGAATTAAATAAACTGACGACTGAGGGAAACTGACCAGTGATACGCGGACTCGATTAGACGCGTAGGTAAACTGTAACCATGATTTATGAGACTACGTTGAAGACAAGCTGGTCGATTACGCAATGTAAAAATATCACCATGAAAACTTAGGTGAAGTGAGTTTGTTTTTGCTAGGAATTGACACTCGCTCACTTCACCTAAGTTTTCACGGTGAGATTTTTACAGTATAGCACCCAAGGTTTAAAGTTTCAATAGTTTAGCAATAATTCCTTCTGGACATGTGGCTTTCCCTGGCACCTCATTAACGGCATAACTACGTAAATGTCTACTAACTGCTCCCAAATTACAATGTTTATTTTTATTATTTATTTATTTCTTACTTCTTTGACATAATATTTTTATTATTTGACATTATACAGACAATTCTAATTTCAACTCTATTGCAGTCATATCATTTGGTTCTAATAGGTTTTAATATTTTTTATATTTTATCCTTTTGATAGATTTATTAATTTTATATATTTTTTAAATGTGAGGGATTTGTAGGCCTTTGTAGACTTTAGATCTGTAGATCATTTTTCATTTTATCAGGTACCTGGTACTTGTTGACAGGCCTACGCTGTCCTCCCATACCTACTGAAATTTGAAAACATTGTAAAAGTCAATTATTTTTAAAAGAGTAAAGCTGGCATGAAACTCCACGAGGAAACTGACCAATCGGAACCGCTGCACCTAGGCTTCTGACGTTTCATATGTGCCCATGTAGGTTTATGTGAAATAAAATATTTTGATTTTTGGATTTTATGCACAATTCTAGACTATGAGGTCTAAACACAACAACACCACATTTAATAAACACAACAACACCACATTTAATAACGGACGAAAGTTTTTAACGCAGGCGGGCCCAGCAGAATCGTGTCTGAATCCATTGTAACAGGTCGCGCGTGTTGTGGTTGTGTTTAGACTGGAAGCCGGCCCCAAGGTGTTTGGGACAAGGCTGGCAGATGAATATAATAATGTGTGTCTCGTCAGGTGTACCAGCCAGATACCTCGACCGCCGGCAACAATGATATCGTAGCTGAAGTAAAGAAGATAACACCTGTGAGGGACTGGGACGTCCCCAGCCGGTCCTCCGTCGATTACGGGAGGCCTACCCAGGAAGTCCAGACCTGGGCCTCCACTGAGGAAACTGAGGAGACGGAAGATACTTTGGTACAGATCATTGCAATTTACACCTGACTAGTTATTGCCGGGTTTGACCTCGTGGGTCGTGGATATCGAAAATGATCCCATGGGAGCGTGCTACCAGGATTACCTCACACCCTTACCTGTGACCTTACTATCTGAGTGCCGTATGTTGTTGTTGGATGACTTCCGCTCTGGGGAGGCTGGTGTTGTCTGTCATACTCTTACTGACTAAAACCACACCGAGCTCTTCAACTGTCTCCGACCGGGGCGTTGCAGCGCTAGCACAGTTTCTATTGCTCCCTCGGTAGGTATTGAGTCACCTGGTTCACAAGCAGACCAGTTCACCCTTTGAGGCCATCACCCTACGGCCGAAATTGCTCTTTAGAGTCACGCGGCCATATCGTGCCTGTATCTTTCAAACGACAGACTTACCACATCGCCCGCAGGCCTAGCTCTTGGCGACCCTTAGGCTGCTGGTTTATACCGTCAGCCAACATCATCCCACTGCTGGGCAAAAACCATCAGACTTCCTTCGGTCCAGAGCTATTGTGGATCATAGTTGGTTATTCAAATAAAATGTATATATATTTCTAAATATTGTAGATGTACCCGTTAGAATCCACGACGTACAGCAACTCTGACATGCAAGCCGAAGTGAGGAAGTTGGTGCAGCACTGGAGCGCCAGCAGCACTGTCAATGTAGGTATAGTCAAACAAGAATCTTTTGGCGCCAAAATCGGAACTAACGCCGCCATTTTGTTTTTTCAATACAATCCAACAAAACATTTTCACCTTTATTTACCAACAACTCCTTCCTGTCAATGTCAGTCAAGCGCCAAAAGATCTTTGTCGCCCTTTATAGACTTTATTACACAGGTTTAATGAAATTAGCTGGCGAAACTTCAGAGACAGACGTGATGGATAATGTATTTAATGAAGAGACAACAAAAACATATACCTACAGGCAGGGTGGCGAGGAGGTCGACGTACAACTTGTCGCCATGGATTCAGTTCATGATTCTGGACTAAAAATTTCAACGTAGGCTTTGAAATTTTTCGCCGATGTATTTTTTTTTAATCTGCTGTTCTGCTTTTTTGTAGGAAACGGCTGATGGCCACTTACTGGGCCCATAACTAATCTATTATTTTGAAGAAGAAGATTTCATGAATGAATGTTGATGACATGGTTCTGGGAGTAATATTAATTGGTAGATTGTTCTTCGATAGATGCAATGTATATATATTTCTTTACATTGTAGCTGGATGAATCCACGACGACGAAGTACAGCAACTCTGACATGCAAGCCGAAGTGAGGAAGTTGGTTCAGCACTGGAGCGCCAGTGGCACTGTCAAAGTAAATGAATTTCGATGTTCAAGTATTAAATAGTCTAGAACAATGGAGTAAAAAGTATGCTTAAAATGGTTTGGAAGAGGGGCTCGTGGCTAAATGATATCAGACTTACGGGTCCATCGGAGGTTAAGCTAGGTTTGCCACGGGCCCCCCCGGTGGGTTCCCGCATTGTCGAGGCGGGGGGGCTCAGTAGCCGCGGCTTGGACACCCACGGTGAAGCGAAGAGGAACCCGAGGAGGGGCTGCTCGTCAGGGCTTTTGCCGATAAGTCGACGACGACGTAGCGGCCAACAAGTAGGTTGCGGTGCCGCTTGGGCGACATCGCAACTGAGGCGGGCCGCGATGTCGTATCGGAGGCATCGCGGCTGAGGGTTGGAGGCCGCGGCGGGAGAGGAGTGCCGGTATTACGGTGCGCCGCTCTCCCTACCTTCCGCGGCCTTGACGGGGTAGCCACCGTTCGATGGCGGACGCGGTGGGGCCGCAGGGGAAGAGGAGTGTTGGTATGACGTTGGCCACTCTCCCTATCCTCTGCGGCCGAAAATTGGCAGGCGGCGGGGCCAATGACCTGACCCGTCGCAGGGGGACCAAGGGTGGCAGAGACGGGGTCGTCTGGCGCCCATGTGCTGGTTTGGTCCCTGGGGTGGTCACGGCGTGCTATGTGTTCTGGTGCGCCGGTGATGGGGAGTACTCCCCGGAGGAGGGTCCGGTGACGGACAGCCGCGGCGGGTTCACGGATGAGTGCTAACGCGTGCCCGTGTTCCCGCCATAAGCGGTAGAGGAGGACACCGTGGAGTTTTAGTGGGTTAGAGTCCCACATAACTGCACTATCTCCCCGTGGTAGTGGAGAATGCATGAGCATTTCTTTTTATTATTGCCAGCAAGAAACGCGTGTAATGTGAAGCAGTTGATCCAGAACTGGAATCCTCATACCAATTTTCAGCACCAGAGCCCTAGCAGCAATGGTCAGCAAGAGCGCCACGCGAGCAGTGTTCAGCCCTCTATGGCAAACGAATCCGAGCCGAAAGAACGAAAGCCGAGATCTCTAAACGATACTTAGCACGTACAGAGAGCGTCACTATGTGCAAGTTTTAAAAGTGTCTTTTGCTGAGGTACCTAGTTGATAATGCTGTGTGTACTTTTTGCTGAGCGTTATTTCGGTCACTATCGTACAACTGTCAAACTACAAGTGCAAGATAGAGACGGGAACATGTCTAAGTCAAAGCACGTGCTATAGGTAACGTTTATAGATCTCGGCCTAGGTGTTAACTGTACTTGTTTATAATTTGACCAATTTTTTTCTAAAGTTGGCTTCCTTTTTCTTAACCGACTTAAAAAAGAAAGAAGTTTATATTTAACACGCACTCACGTTCAAAGATCTTCGCCAATTATAAACCGTTAAGATATTTTTATTTTTGAGTGAGTATTCTCCGAGAGTACCGTTTACAGTTGAACATCCGATGAACACCTTCGGAGACAAACAATGATAGCATATACCTAACCCACGATTGCTGAAAATTATTAATTATATAATATTAATTTGTAGATGAAGCAGCAAGAAACCGGACTGCAAACAGAGTTGAAGGAGTTGCAGCCCTGGAACCCTATTCTTGAATATAAACACGGGACTGCCCCTGACAATTTTCAGCACCGTATCCCTTCTGACAATGTTCAGCACCGTATCCCTTCTGACAATGTTCAGCACTGGAGCGTTCCTGACAATGTTCAGTACCAGAACTCTTCTGACAATGCTCAGCAATGGAGCTCTTCTGACAATGCTCAGCACTGGAGTGCTTATACCAATGTTCAACACCATATCCCTTCTGACGATGTTCAACACCAGAATCCTTCAGTGAATGTTCAGTACTGGAACCCTTCTATGAACGTTCAGCAACAGGACCCTTCTATGAATAATCAACACCATATCCCTTCTGACAATGTGCAGCAACAGAGTCCTTCAATGAATGTTCAGTACCAGGACCTTTCTATGAATGTTCAACATTGGAGCCCTTCTGAAAATGTTCAGCACTGGAGCACTCTTATCAACGTTCATCAATGGAACACCATTCCAGCAAATAATCAAGAAAATGTGGTAAGTAATATAATAAACCCCTGTAGTTATAAATGTTAGTTAAAGTTAAGTAATGATTAGCGACTGTTTAACCATACATTTTTGACGTTTAAACGCTGATGTTTTACCTAAGGATGACAGGATTATTGTAGGTATATACAATCAAAAACCAGTAGGTATTTAATCATAATATTTTATTCATGCTCATCATCAAATATTAGCAATATATTATCTAAGAAAGGTGCAGGAGAGACAGGCTATCTTGATGCCGTGCCCATGCCAAGTACCAGATTATTGACATGATATGGGCACAGCATTCCACTGTTCTTTGTCCAACAATGCATGCAACAGTATTGCTTTATTAAATAGCTTCCCGGCCACTTAGAGAGCTGTCAATCAAAATATAAACAAAGTATATCTTTCTTCCTACATGTCTAGACTTACTAATTCTTCCCCGTAAAATCCACGATGTGTTTGATGTTGACAGCTCTTCCAGTAGACTCCTGTCAACCTCCCTCCTTACTTCTATTATATAGGTGCCATTTGCCCTTACGTGCTCTCCATAATAGGAACGCAATTGTTTAATTTGATATGTTCCAAGAGAAATGAATATTAGTTCACTATAATGATAGACGGGGAAAATCTATTAGGTTATATCATTTTCAACGGTAACACTTACAAAATCAGCTCGACTTCTGTTTAGTTGGTTAATATTGACAAAATCAGATAATTGTCAAAACATTCACTCCAAAACAGTAGCGAGCGAGCGAATGTGACTTGTAAAGATGTATATCAATGTGTAAAGTAGTCGAAATAAAATAATGTATAACACATGACGTGAAATGTCATCTTCTAAAGAGTCATGTATGGGTTTTAATGGGCGTTCATGTTTAGGGTAAGGAGGTTGAAATAACCTTTTTTTTTTGAAGTCGTTAAAAAAATAAAAATGCCTTGTATCCGGCCGCTCTATGTTAATCAAATCAAGTTACTCATATTTATCGAGATTTTATCCCCATTGTCAATATTATAAAGTTAATCTGGCTATCAGTACATAAAAATAAGCGTTTTTTTTTTAATAGCTTTGAATTCCGTACCTTTCCAAAATGACAAAAAATGCCATCTCCTTTGTAGGTAGGTACCTACCTATGTATACTTAGTTTTAATATATATTTTTTTGTAATGTAACTGTTAGGTACGGTTTTCGGATTTTTTCTTTTACTTGTGCTACATGACATTGCTTCTTGCCAAATTTCATGATTGTAGGTCAACGGGAAGTACCGGGAGTTTGATTGTAGGTCAACGGGAAGTACCGGGAGTTTGATTGTAGGTCAACGGGAAGTACCGGGAGTTTGATTGTAGGTCAACGGGAAGTACCGGGAGTTTGATTTCGGAATATAAACGCTCGTATCTTTTGATTGTGTTGATTTAGAAGTTTATTTTTTCACTGCTTCAACGGATTGAAGCCTTGAGTATTTAATATTAATTTCATTTTGATAACTCCACGGGTTCCTGAGAAAAAGGATCTTGACTGATGGACAGACGGACAACGAAGTGATCTTATAAGTTCCGTTTTCCCTTTTAAGGTACAGAACCCTAAAAATGTGCACTATGCATTGTGAAGAATACACTATCTTACTACTGAGCATTTGGAACAATACTTGATACGTTTTAACAAGAATTAATTTAATTCGACACCTATTTAGGGCTGACTGTACTTAGAAGGTGCAATACAGACGTCATGTTGCTATGCCTAGCTTGAATTGTTCTAGATTGTTGAGGCTTCTATAAAAAAATAAATGTACATATTACTTACCTAATCTCTTATATTTTGTTCCAGACAATTACTTCCTCTGAAACCGATCCGCCCAGCAGTAATGAGACAGATATGGATACAGTCGGTGACGCTCAGAGAATGCTGGCAAGTAACTCATTGACTGACTGATACAAACCGATTCAAGCTAAGTACTTGGCGGCTCGGAACAGAAGGCCAGTCGCTGCGCAGTAACAACATCGCCTATCAGCGGGGGTGAGGGGTGAGGTACTGAGCAGTAACAACATTGCCTTTCAGCGGGGGTGAGGGGTGAGGTACTGCGCAGTAACAACATTGCCTCTCAGCGGGGTGAGGGGTGAGGTACTGCGCAGTAACAACATTGCCTGTCAGCGGGGGTGAGGTACTGCGCAGCGAGTAACTCACTTCAGGGCCAACATAAAGTTTGAATCGGGTTGTAGTAAGTAGTTAATTGCTGGGTAACCTGTAATTGGCGACTGTGTAAGTCCGATTCTATTACCTTATAGTACTTAAGTTATATTATATACAGAAGCTGTTGGTGTACCTTAATAAATAAAGTAGGTAGGTAGGTACCAGGTACCAGACCATAGGGCACCGCAATACGGTAATGTTTCGAAAAGTATTCTATCTTCATACGGAACGCGAGTCATACCATACATAAGCGCCTCGAGTTCAATATATACTCGGTCAACAAACAAAAAAATAAATAAAAATATACATATTATTATATAAATATTATAATTTATTAAGTCAGGGTTATACATATTATCAGTATAGTCAGGGTATATACATATTATCAGTATAAATATTATAATTTATTAAGTCAGGGTTTTACAGATAGATAGTCTTTATCTCATCTTTATCTATTTCTATAACGCCACATGCGAACAACGCGTCATACTGACGTCACGCAAATCCTGCATCGCGCAAGCAGAGTTTACCGCGCAACTAGCATAGATACAACGGCCCGACATGAATCATCGGGGCAGTTGCCCGCCAGACATAAAACCCGTCTGGTCGGAGGATCCTCCCTTTTCTATAGAGTATGAGTGAACTTTACATCCTGTTCCTCATACCTCTATAATACTTAATATTTACAATCACCAAATTAGAAAGAAACTCAAGTAGGTTCATGAAATTAAAATACTGTAGGTGAGCGGCCCCATCGCGGGTTTACGTACCGCGCGGCTGTAGGTAATTATTTCAAGAATAGGGCCGAGTCACAATACTGTTAGATAACATTACCGTGACCGAGACGCCTCGTCAGCTGCGGCGGCTAGGGGCGGCATTGTCAGTGCCATGTCAGCGCCGTCCATACAAACCACGCGTGACAGTACTTATATTATAGTTCGAAACTGACGGCCCGTGACAACTCTGACAATGCTCGTATCAACCGAATTTACTCTCGTCGCTAATAGGGAATATCCATGTTTGTTTTTTGTTCACTAATCAATAAAAAATTCGAAAACATGTGACATCTACCAACCAGCACTGGGCTCGCGTTTTAGATTATAGCCCACTCCCTCTCTAAAAGGGGAGGCCTTTGTCCCAGCTTCAGAAAATAGGCTGATTAAAAAAATAAATGAGCACGTTGCGCCACAGACTCACAGAGGCAAAGTTTCTTTGTATTAAACCTAAGTAAACCTGTTCTTCTTTCTTACGTTGTCATCATTACAGCGCAATCCGACCACGACAACGTCCGAGCCGAATGAAACCACCACAGCTGTCGTCACACTGCCGACAACCACGAAGCGGTTGGACTTGGACATCGATGCTATCATGGCCATCATCTCCAACCTGACTCAAGACTACGAATGGAATCTCACTGAGCAGTTCAATAAGACAATTATTGAGTAAGTTGTGTAAAGCTATGGTTTCCTATAAGAACGCGAGGTGGCAGCTTCATATCGACTGCATTGGCATAATCAGCCTATAACGTTCCCACTCTTGGGACACAGGCCTCCTCTCAGTGAGAGGGAGTGGGCCGTAATCTACCAAGCGGGCCCAGTGCGGGTTGATAGATGTCCTTGTCTTCCAAATATATTATGCTGAAAGTGTTTATTTTGTCCGTCACTTGTCCATAACAACACAAACACAAATCACAAAAACACACAAAACACAAATGTTTAGTTTCATACTTTGTATGGAACCTTGGGTACGGAGCCCGACTCGCACTTGACTGTTTTTTTGTCGTTTTATCATATTTAGATATCAACACCCATCAAAGAAAGAATCTACTTCTTTCCTTCTTTGTTCTATTCTTCAATGCGTTGGTCAGCCCCTCAGCCGTGAGCTGCGCTGCGAAGTGTGGTTGCACTCACGGAATAGATTAATATCGATTCCGTGTGTGCACTTACCTACTGTACACCTCTGCCTTCTCCAAAGTAAAATGATTTCAAAATAAAGCCGCCTCGTTAATCTAGTGGTCGCAAGTGTTACTGCTGTGCATGAGGTCCTGGGTTTCATTCCCAGTTCGGGCAAAGTGTCATTGGGTTTTTCCATCTGGAAAGCCTCAATAGCAACTGTAATGCTATTCTGTAAAAATATCACCGTGAAAACTTAGGTGAAGTGACCTTAAAGTGAGCTGTCAATCCCTAGCATCATCTGGTGGAATGACAGTTCACGCACTTCATCTAAGTTATCACGGTGAGATTTTTTAAAGAATAGCACGGCTGGTGTCTGGATCTGTGCCCGGTTGATGGCAATAGGCTCGCCCCCTATTACATGGGACTTATACATAACTGGCGAAATGTGGGTGTACTATATGTGTTACCTGCAATCTGTATAATCCGGTATTCTATACAATACCTAGACAATGTATAGAATACCTAAAACGTTTAGGTAATGTATGAAATATTATTTATGTTATACTTTGCCTAGGCATTCTATACAGTACCTACCGAATGCGCAGCCGGCAATGTGTGAAAAAGACGAAAGCTCGGGTTGCCCTTCGCTCGCTCTTGCATTCTATGTCTATTCTTGTATTAGGGTTTAAAGTAACCTAACCAAACCTAACCTCGGGGTTTGGCATATTTTAAAACAGCGAGCGTTTGTAAACGGACGACGCCGTTTGTAAAACGCGGAATCATACAAATTGCCAGCGATATATATATGTTCGTTTCTTGCATGATACTTACATAACATTGATACATAATAGACCAAATCTATTTTTTTATTTTTATTTAAAAAACGTTGCCCCACACTAGGAATTTCTCCTGTATTTACTTTACACATTGGCTGTGAACCAGCAGGTATTCTATACAATATTTGGGAAATGCAAACCTAGGCAAATTATGTAACGGTCAATAATATTCATAATATTTCATACATTGCCTGGACGCCTCAAATATTCTATACATTGCCGGGGTATTGTATAGAATACCTAAAATAAACAGATTTCCGGTACCTTAGGTAAACTTCTGCCTGACTTCTCGGGAGGTACAGGCGTGATGTTATGTGATGTTACCTTTCCCCAGGCACGGTGTTCCAACATGTCCTTGGGAAAAGTGGGGTCCAGGTGGTGCGTGGACCGCCACCACTGCAATTGAGACCACGTTGCCTGAAACCTGGAACTTCGAAAACAGTTCTGTCGTCAGCAAGGTATGGTCACATCGTCACAAAGTGGTCGGCGAAGTTTCTAGGTATGTCTTCTTCTGCCGTACATCGCTATTAAGGATTTAGGGAGTGACCACACTTACGCGGAATATTTATTTATTTTATTATTTACCAGCGTCTGCCCGCGACTTCGTTCGCGGAAGAAGTGAGACAACACAAATACTAAAACTGTCATTCGCTGGTATATTGTGTTCATTTTCATTTTTTTGTGAAAATTTCACATTTCCTTGTAAAATGTACATTTTTTTCAAAATCTGTGAATGCAGAAAGAAATGTTTCGAAAAGTTAAGTACTTACAGGCTTCTACGACCGTTTTCTTGTCGCGACAACGATTAAGGTAAGTACCTTATTGCGCTATCTCAAAAATTCAACCTGTATAGGGCATGATTGCCTGCTTAGCTCCCTATAGGTGCTCCATAAAGGTAACTCCATTTAAAAGGTTAAATCTGTAACTCGAGGTCAATTAGGCAGTCGCTCCATAAAAGACTGGTATTCAGAGACTTCATACGGTAAACCTGGAAGCCGACACCAACGTAGTTAGACTGATGATCATGATGACTGAGTTCCACATTGTACCAGTGCTTCGTCTGCGGGCTACGCACGCCGGAGATCCCGCGCAATGCGTTCTGCTCGGACGCATTCGCTGGCGACTTCCTGCCGCTGTTGCCTATCGACCCGCGGTCCCGAGGGAAGATCGCAGGCTTCAGGAAGTACTGCCGGTATATCGATACGTAAGTACTAACTTGCTCTTCCGAAGACAAACGCAACCGCAAGCGGTAACGTCGCCCAATTGTAATGACTGACGGCTGGTTGGCAGCACAACTAAAAGTAAAAAAAAATAATTTAATAGGTATCCGAAAGAAAGATGATTAATAGAAGAAAGAATGTCCGAATTCGGTGTCTTTGCTTCTGTGTTTTCGGTTTTTGCCACCGACTTCCAAAATAAGTTATTTTTCACTTTGTAGTGTTTCTTTTGAAAGTTTGTTGAATTTTATGGAAAACCTACTTGCTATGTAAACAACAGTGACAGAAAGTTTTAAAACATCTTCAACATACATCAAGTGGATTAAATACACGATCATGAAAGCTAACTCAAAAACTATCCGAGCAAAGTTAACCACCGCGCGAACTTCCTCTACTTACCTAATGAAAAAAACCGGGCAAGAGCGAGTCGGACTCGCGCACCGAGGGTTCCGTACCATCATATGTTTTTAAATTTTCATCGGCGAGGCCTATATTCATCAGAGAATTGTAACAATGTGCACTGCGGTGTGGAATATTGCAATTTTATGTTAGCGCCATCTCTTGACCGATAGTGGAACTAATGTAACTTTTGTTGATGATTTCTGAAAAAGTGTGCTATTTAAGACTTCGTTTTATTTTTCCTGTAATCTATACATAAACTTCTATCACATACAATTATTTCAGATTTTTCCCTTTGCAACCTTCGGAGATAAGGGGGGGGGGGAACGGTATCGTTTTTTTATTTTTCATGTTTGACAATGTGCAAACTGCGCTCTTTCTTAAGATACCCCACATGCCCTAGTAGCCTCACTTCGAATTTTTCAGACCCCCTTTCAGTCCCTGTTGCAAAAAATATAAGTAAATAATATTTTTATTTCTTTCTTATTTGCAAAATGGTTGGTCAAACGTCATCTAAAACTATTCCTAATTTCAAGTTCATAGCATTAGTAGTTCTTGAGATATCCAGCTGTGACAGACAGACAGACTTAGTCTCACTTTAAGGGTTCCGTTTTTACCATTTTGGTACGGAACCCTAAAAAAGAAGAATTTTCAACCGAAACCACCGTCTTCCGAAGCTAAAGTTACTTTGCACTTTGTAGTATTTTTTTTAGAAGCCAGTTCGTTTTTATTGTTCCGTACCCAAAGGGTAAAAACGGGACCCTATTACTAAGACTTCGCTGTCTGTCCGTCCGTCCGTCTGTCTGTCACCAGGCTGTATCTCAAGAACCGCGATAGCGCTTTCACAAATTATGTATTTCTGTTGCCGTTATAACAACAAATACTAAAAACAAAATAAAATAAATATTTAAGGGGGCTCCCATACAACTAGTGTTGCCAGATGTCCCGCATTTGGCGGGACGTCCCGTTTTTTAACCCTCTCAGGACGTGTCCCGCCTAACGCCTGAGCGGGACGCCCAAAATCCCGCTTTTCATGAAAGTTACTGTGCGACGCAAAGTTTTTTTTTGGTTATGCTTTGAAGCGTTTGACTTACTCACTGATCTCAAGAAAAAAATAACCCAAAGAATTGAAGACCAATTTTTAGGATTTAGGTACATGTAACAATTTCATAAAAAAAATGGTTCCAACATCAAATCAAACTGCATTTTGTTGTTCCAAAACTTGTTAAAATATATAGAGGCACGGTTCGATTTCAGCGAAATTAATTTAATTAATATGCTTCAACCATTTGCTTGAAAGCTAATTTTTTTTTACTATAAGATTGCCGTTGAGATTATACAGAAACTAAATATTGCTACTGATTTCGATATGGATGCTTTATATGAAGAAATGTACAAAATTAATGACTTCTTAAAGGCAGCTATTGAGGATAAAAATAAAAAACCTATTGAAAAATGGCATAACATTTTTAAAATTTGCTAAATTTACTAAAGTTAAACAAGTTTATGTCATCAATACCTGTGTCGAATGCATCGACTGAAAGGGTTTTCTCTCAAGCAAATGTAACATGGATTGACAGGCGTAATAAATTATATTATCAATAGAACATGTAAAGTCGGAGATTCGAATAAAAGTAAATTTTCAGTTGTCTTGTGAAGTGTTTTATAGATTTGTCCTAAAAGAAAAAAAATAAAGTAGATATAATTTTGATTTTTTTCTACGTCCCGATTATTTCATCCCCGTCCGGCTTTTTTTACGTTTAAGTCCCGATATTTAAAAAAACTGATCTGGCAAGCCTACATACAACAAATGTGTTTTTTTCGGCGTTTTTGCCCATGGTACGGAACCCTTCGTGTGCGAGTCCGACTCGCACTTGGCCAGTTTTTTTAACTTTTTTTTTGTAGTGGACTCTACATCACAAAACCTTACTATGTAGTTTTCGTAGTACCTACATATTGTAGCATCATCAACATAGGTTCAGTAAATAAAATACGGTTTACTTACAGCTCACTCAAAAACTACTCATCAGAACTTAACCAAATTGATAAATTATGGGACCACCACTAAAAATAAAGTCAATAACTATAAATAGAATTATCTAAATAAAACTATATTTATATAACTTTCCAATAAAAATAGAATTATCGAAATCGCTGAACGTCCAAAGAGAAGAAAAGATTCCGTTGAATTGAGAACCTCCTCCTTTCTCGAAGTCAGTTAAAGAATTACAACGATATTGTTGCCATCGCGACCAAAACCAGCACCCAAATTGCATGACATGCTATCAATCAGAACCTGGATCATTTTAAAGGATATTGCTAGCTAATCCATAGCTTCATAAGTTAGAAAAAAATAATCTGCTCAATAACGTAAATAACGCAATGAATGTTGTCGAAATGTCAAAATGAAAGCTATTCCTACTGTTAATGTGTTACGCAATTAGCCCGCTGGATGAGGCTGGCACAGGATCATGGGATTGGCACAAGATGAGGCTGGCACAGGATCGCAGGATTGGCACAAGATGAGGCTGGCACAGGATCGCAGGATTGGCACAAGATGAGGCTGGCACAGGATCGCAGGATTGGCACAAGATGAGGCTGGCACAGGATCGTGGGATTGGCACAAGAAAAGTGAATCCTATGTCCAGCAGCGGGTGGAGACGGACTGTGGATGGTGACGATGGTGTGTGGTCACTGTCCTCTCAGTTGGTACTTTATACATTCTATTTTCTTTGTTTTTTAGACAGAATTACATAGAGAATCCAGACGAGCCGCGTGCCATATATGGGCGGTTCACGGGCGGCTGCGCCGTGCGCTGGACAGACATCACCGGGGTCTACACTCAGAGAACCTGCCGATCCAGGTACAGACCCTTGCTGGGCAAGCACTTTGCCAGTAAGCGGATGGCCAAATTGGAGTTAGCACTTGTGGTAAGCATTCAATGTTATAATTACTTAAAATAATAACCTGTACAAAAAAAACCCCTGAAAGACAGAAAAAAAGTTATCAAAAAAGGTTCTGTAGCGGTATCTACAATGCCACAAGAAAAAAAAAACCAAATTGACCCCGTAAGACTAGTAATTGTAGTAATTTGCACGCCGTAAGGTAGACTGTAGCTGATCTCTTTAATTTATGAACATACAACATAATATTATACCTGTACGTCTACATTCATAGCAAATAAACTTCTGATTCCCATGCGAACAACGCGTCATACTGAGGTCACGCAAAATCCTGCATCGCGCAAGCAGAGTTTACCCCGCAACTAGCATTATACAGATACAACGGCCCGACATGAATCATCGGGCAGTTGCCCGCCAGACACAACACCAGTCTGGTCGGAGGATCCTGCCTCTTCTATGGAGGTTGAGTGAACTTCCTCTTTGTGAGAGAGAGTGGGTTATAAATCCACGCGACTACAGTGCGGGTTTGATGTCGTATGTCCGGTTTCCTCACGAATTTTTCCTTCACCGTTTTCAGAGCAGTGGTGATGGTGATTTTTAGTGGGCGACCAGGCCAGTATTATTCTCAATTAGTGGTTAGCGGGGACCGTAAATCGGCTAGCGGACGCCTCAAGCTACGGAGGTAGAGCGACGATCTTTGCAGGGTGGCTGGCAGCAGCTTCGTGTAGCCGAGGATCGAGTCGAATGCCGATTGGAGAGACCTATGTCCTGCAGCGGTCTGTTATAGAATGATGATAATTCTTATTACTAACTAGCACTTTGCCAGCGAGTTTGTCCGCTCTACATTTGTCGAATAATCGGAAAAAAACCTCTGAGCTAAATTTCAGTTTTCTAGAACCATGGCTTTGGTGAGTCAGTTAGTGAGTGAGCCAGGACTTTATACTGATTATCATTACTGTAAAGTGGTCTTTCTTTCCCAGAACGTTGATAACGGCTGCATCATTAGTCCGATGGCGACTTTACTGCCGGTGTCACGCGGTATTTCACTGTACGCGAGGTTCCACGCCTGCGTTTGTAACAGCAACTGGTGCAACCGAGCGACTATTGAACAGGCTTCCTTCAATACCCTCGTGACCATCCAGCTAGCGTACTGGCTTATACACTACCCCTGACCGAGGTCAATTCCCGTATTTAAATTTTTCACAGATTTCTTCAGATCATCACGATGATTGATTGATTTAATTTTTAAATTTTTTTGTTTCTTCTTGATCATGCATCATTGTCAAAATCATATTGATCTTAATTTTTGTTGCAATAAAGATGCTGCTAGGGTTGCTAATAATCTATTAGAGGAAAAATAACTTTGAAAGCATTGAAGTCGCATCGCAATCTCATCTCAGCGACAATCAATGACAAATATTTGTCAATGTCAATTATAAGTCTTTTTGGCATAATATATAAAGGTTAAAGTCACCATTTTTCCGTAGCAAGAATGGGATAACGCTATACGTATTGTGTCTTTCTTTTACACTGGAACAATGACGGCTCAAAAACGTCAGAATACGGCTTTCAATCATGGTCTAGACAGAAGGGATCTATAAGCCTACCCTGTATAAGCACATCGAGTTCTAGAAATAGTTCTACTTTGCCAAGCGGCATCTCTGTCACTCATACCTGTGTGACAGAGATGCCATCTCATTCTAAAGCTCGATGTGTTTTTTTAACGATTTGTTTTGTTTTTGATACGTGATGTTTTTGTTTTTGAGTACGTTTCTGTTTTGTATTTCATTTTTGTGTGGTGTTGTCTTTTAAAGAGTTTAATTATGGTTTTTTGTTTCATTTTGACGTGAATAGGTATCTTTAAAATTGCTTCCATAGTGGGAGGCTAGTCAAAAAAAGTAATGATAACAAAATCGGGGGATACAGTTTGGTGTTGCGGCTTCATATCTATCCTCTCCATCCTCAATTCAATTACACCATTGAATAGCTAAAAGATCAAAGAATTCATTACGCCAAATGAGGACTATGACGCATCGCGCACGGTGGAGGGGGAAGCGCCGCCATTTTCAGGTCATCTTGCTGCATATCGAGATTTCCAATTAGTATAACTTTTGACCCGGAAAAGCTACGCGTTCGTTTAAGTTTCAATCGTCAGCTCTCGTCAAAATCTACCGATTGTATACAAAACATTACGTAAAATAGTGACTAATGAATATAATGTGTTAAAATAAAATAAAATAATATCAAATATATATAATGTCGGCCTATACCTACGCGTCAAAAAGCCAAATCCAAATACAACAAAAAAAAAAAAACAATGTTGTTTATTCGTTTCGACTCGTTTAGTGATTCTTTTTCTTCTCCTTTTCTTGCTTTATATAATTATAGCTTCGCCCCGCGACTTCGTCCGCGTGAAATGTCTTATTCCCCCGATCCACTCAGTCGCATCGCATCGCCTGCCCGCGCTGTGACATAGTTCGTTTTCGCGTTATTTCTTACTTTTTTCTTTTGAGTCCTAACGTAATGTTAAATAAATAGTCTAGTCTTTCTCAAGAATTGGGATATCTAATCCAAAAATAATTTTTCAAATCCCGACTAGTAATTTCAGAGATAAGAACATTCAAACAAACTCTTCAGCTTTACTATTAGTAATATTATAGAAAGTGTGTATGTCTGTCTTTTACCTCTTCACGCTTAAACCGCTGAACCGATTTAGATGAAATTTGGTATAGAGATAGTTTGAGTCCCGAGAAAGGACATGGGATAGTTATTATCCCGATATTACCACGGGATCGAAACTTATGCGGGTGAAACCGCGGGGCGCTGCTAGTTTTATATAAAATTCAAAGTCCTGACTGACTGACTGATATATCAACGCACATCCTAAACCGCTGGTCCTAGAGACATGAAATTTGGAGGGCGTGTTCTTTGTGAAGAATAGGTACCCACTAAGAAAGGGTTTTTAGGGAATGGGGGAGGGTGAAATTTCACGCGGACGAAGTCGCGAGCAGAAGCTAGTTAGTAAATAGGTTTGTTCTTTTAATGTTATACTATGTGTTAATTATCCAGGTGAACCTAAACCTCCAACAAGCAGAGCTGATCAAGTTCTGCAAGACGCACAACATAGCCGTCATCGGGTACACGCCCTTCGGATCTATTTTCCATAGCAAGGCGGCCGAGGATGCCCCCCCTCCCAGGACCGATGAGCAAGCGTTGTTGAGGATTGCTGACAACCACCACAAGACCGTTGCGCAAATCAATCTGAGATATCTAGTAAGTAGTCCTTCCTATGGCATTATTGGTCTTTTAGAAGTATGATGCCGGAACAGGGTGTAAAGATCACTGATCCTACATGGAACATTGAGGATCCTGCGGCCAGACGGGTCTCGTGTCTGGTGGGCTACTGCCCGACGATTGATGTCGGGACGTTGTGATACCTATGCTAGTCGCGCGGTAAACTCTGCTTGCGCGATGCAGGATTTTGAAACGTTTAGAAGGTACCTAAGCCCTCCGCACTAGCGGTTAACCGCGGGGCGGTTAACCGCGCGGCTAGCCGCTTTTCCAATTTAATATGCAACCGCTTATGATCGTACGCACTAAACCGCCGTACAATCATAAGCGGTTGCATATTAAACTGGAAAAGCGGCTAGCCTCGCGGTTAACCGCCCCCGCGGTTAACCGCTAGTGCGTTTGCCCACTTAGGCCTTAGCCGACATAAACTAGGCAATTGGCATCACTCTTGGTTTCGGCGATTTTACGTTTTCACCATTGCTACTTGTTGTTGTTTTTGTGACTCTTTACTTTCGCTCTACGGCGCAAAATTGCGTTTTTGAGCAAGTTTTTAAATGTTGCGTCATGTTTTGGCAAATTACTGCGTTTGAAAGAGAGGAGTGCACAAGATTGCTAATCACGGATGAAAAAAAAAACTAGCTGTTCGTGAATTACTTTATTTTAGAACTTTTATTTGTGAAATGGGTAATACGGCGAGTCCTTCCACATGGTAACAGGGATGGTCCTGTAGTTTCTCTCGTATGACTTCATGACATCTCTCTCCTGTTGGTTCAATTGGAAGTCGAAGACTTCAATGTTGGCTTCGATGCGCTTCTTTGTCACCGATTTCGGAATAGGAATCACTCCTAGTTCAATCTGAAATTAAAAATTTAAATTTGAATAACCGCCATCTGTTGACGAGTGGACGTACTAAATACTGTATAGTTTTATACATATTTGTAAGTAAATTTCTTTATTCTATGTCAATAGGGGTATATTGTTTGAAAATTCTACGAAAAAGAATGTACCTACAAAAATGCACAGCATAAAGCCGTACATTCAGGAAAAAAACATCAGCGCCCTCTAGCGTTTAATAGACATACTATATTCATGTGATTGTTTTTCCACACATTTCCTTGCAGTTCTTAGGGAAATAGTAATGCAGTTTTCCCCGAATGGTAAGACAGAGAGGTCATCCGCCCACATTTCGCTAGTAATGTTCAAGTCCCATGTAACAGAAGGCGAGCCTATTGCCATCAACCGGGCACAAGTCAAGGCTCCGGGCTGCTGCTGAGAAGATCCAAATAACACTTCCCGACCAGAGATTGAACACATTACACAGGACCGCATCCTCAGCAATAGCGCTTGCAACCACTAGACTGTGGCGGCATCTACATCGCCACATGTGAACTACGCATCACACTGACGTCACGCAAAACCCTGCATCGCGCAAGCAGAGTTTACCGCGCGACTAGCATAGGTATCACAACGTCCCGACATCAATCGTCGGGCAGTAGCCCACCAGACACGAGACCCGTCTGGCCGCAGGATCCTCAATGTTCCATGTAGGATCAGTGATCTTTACACCCTGTTCCGGCATCATACTTCTAAAAGACCAATAATGCCATAGGAAGGACTACTTACTAGATATCTCAGATTGATTTGCGCAACGGTCTTGTGGTGGTTGTCAGCAATCCTCAACAACGCTTGCTCATCGGTCCTGGGAGGGGGGGCATCCTCGGCCGCCTTGCTATGGAAAATAGATCCGAAGGGCGTGTACCCGATGACGGCTATGTTGTGCGTCTTGCAGAACTTGATCAGCTCTGCTTGTTGGAGGTTTAGGTTCACCTGGATAATTAACACATAGTATAACATTAAAAGAACAAACCTATTTACTAACTAGCTTCTGCTCGCGACTTCGTCCGCGTGAAATTTCGCCCTCCCCCATTCACCCTCTTAGGGGTGTGATTTCGAAAAACCCTTTCTTAGTGGATACCTACTCTTCACAAAGAACAGGCTCTCCAAATTTCATGTCTCTAGGACCAGCGGTTTAGGATGTGCGTTGATATATCAGTCAGTCAGGACTTTGAATTTTATATATAACTAGCTTCTGCCCGCGACTTCGTCCGCGTGAAATTTCACCCTCTTAGGGGTGGAATTTCGAAAAACCCTTTCTTAGTGGATACCTACTCTTCACAAAGAACACACCCTCCAAATTTCATGTCTCTAGGAGCAGCGGTTTAGACTGTGCGTTGATATATCAACAATCAGTCAGTTTACCATTTTATATATATAGACTAGCAGCGCCCCGCGGTTTCACCCGCATAAGTTTCGATCCCGTGGTAATATCGGGATAATAGCTATCCCATGTCCTTTCTCGGGACTCTATCTCTATACCAAATTTCATCTAAATCGGTTCAGTGGTTTAAGCGTGAAGAGGTAAAAGACAGACAGAAAGACAGACAGACACACTTTCTATAATATTACTAATAGTAAAGCTGAAGGGTTTGTTTGAATGCTCTTATCTCTGAAATTACTAGTCGGGATTTGAAAAATTATTTTTGGATTAGATATCCCAATTCTTGAGAAAGACTAGACTATTTATTTAACATTACGTTAGGACTCAAAAGAAAAAAGTAAGAAATAACGCGAAAACGAACTATGTCACAGCGCGGGCAGGCGATGCGATGCGACTGGGTGGATCGGGGGAATAAGACATTTCACGCGGATGAAGTCGCGGGGCGAAGCTATAATTATATAAAGCAAGAAAAGGAGAAGAAAAAGAATCACTAAACGAAACGAATAAACATTGTTTTTTTTTTTTGTTAATATTGTTTGCAGTTGACATATTATGGGCCGGTTGTTTCAAACGGTTGCGTACATTTATTTGACGTTAGTCAATGCCATAAATTTGTGAAACAAGGCTTTTTTTGTTTTGACGATAGCGCCATTTTTGACGTATACGCGTGCGACAAGTGGACGTGAAACAACCCGCCCTAACAGCTCTTGTTTAGAATTGTTTGTTGAAAGTGATTTGTATTTTAAAGCCCAAAATAATTTAAATATCCTGAACAGTTTTTTAAAAGCGTTTACGCCGTAGCCGTACGGCACTTCATACAAACTTTCAAGCCTTTGTTTTTCGAAATGAATCAACCGATTTTAATGAAACTTCATACGCTTAAGCAGTATACAAAGGTCTAAAAACTTACTTAAGAACATTTTCGAAAAATAGTGTTACAGCCAAATTAGACCAATTTTAAATTTTCCATAGAGATTTTCAGTTTTTTTTTTTTTAAATAAGACATTTCGTGAATGTTCTTATGTAACTTTTTAGACCTTTGTATCCTGCTTAAGCGTATGAAGTTATAATTAAAATCGGTTCATTCATTTCGAAAAACAAGGGCTTGAAAGTTTGTATGAAATGCCGTACGTCGTAAACGCACTTGAAGTAAAACAGGGTCTCCCTTGTTTTGCCGAAAAGATTTTGCCAAATTATCACTTCCCAAACAATTTTCCGCATAATTTCATTTGCCAAATTATTACTAAGTAAAAAATCTCTTCACAAATAATTGTAACCCAAACCTAATGTTTGGCAAGTGAACGTTTAAACAATAACTTGTTTACCAACTAGTACTTTTACCAATTTTTATTTAGTCAAATATTTCAGTTGGAATAACTCATTTTACGCAAAATTACATTTGCCAAATATTTAGTATCGTCAGTTTTCGCAGTTTTAAGGCAGCCATTTCAAGCATAAGATCTAACTTTGAAGACGTTTTATTACAAGGGTGTTTTTTCCACTTGGGACAAATTCTAAACAGGTAATAATAATATTAAGTATTCTGGTAGTATTTTTTGAAATAATTAATCTCGTCTAACTAGTTCAGTTTCGGGTAGACTTTTTTTCCATTTTTTTTTTCTATATAATCTAGTCGTTTCTGGCACTCGCCGGCCGCTGCCGCGGCACCGCTCACTTCGCTCGCTCGGCTCGTGCGTAGGAGGTCACAGTTTTAACCTAACCTAACCTAAGCATTTTTTTTTAATAATTAACCTCGTCTAACTTATTCGGTTCTCGATAGCCTGCTAAAAATAATCTCTTTTTTCCATTTTTTTTTTCTATATAATCTAGTCGTTTCTGGCACTCGCCGGCCGCTGCCGCGGCACCGCTCGCTTCGCTCGCTCGGCTCGTGCGTAGGAGGTCACAGTTTTAACCTAACCTAACCTAAGCATTTTTTTTAAATAATTAACCTCGTCTAACTAATTCGGTTCTCGATAGCCTGTTAAAAATAATCTCTTTTTTCCATATTTTTTTCTATATAATTTAGTCGTTTCTGGCACTCGCCGGCCGCTGCCGCGGCACCGCTCGCTTCGCTCGCTCGGCTCGTGCGTAGGAGGTCACAGTTTTAACCTAACCTAACCTAAGCATTTTTTTTTTATATTTAACCTCGTAACTAATTCGGTTCTCGATAATGTCCATTGCAAAAAATTAAAATAGTAAATTACAAATATTTTGCATTAAATAAATGATTATTTTAAAATAAAATTGCATTTTTTAATTATTTAATTAACAAAAAAAAATTCTCAAAAAATCTTATTTATGCCTTTATATTTTTTGTTATAACAAATCGTTTGACCAAACGTTTATTGTCTAAAGATTGTTTGCCGTAATAAATCATTTGATTAAAGACCAAATGCCTAAATGACATTATCCTTAATAATATTCTGCCAAGTAAAAATTCGACCAAATGAAAATGTGCATACTAAAATTATTCCAAACATTGCATTGGTATAATAAAAGGTTGCGAAAATTTGTTTGGGTAGTGAAATTTTGGCAAAATCTTTTCGGCAAAACGGCAGGCTCCCAGTAAAACAATATTACATTTTGATGCAATTATGTAATGATTTGACAAATGTTCACGCGTATCAAATAACTATTGCTCGAAAATTGACTCTCGTTGCACTTCCTTAGATTAGAACACGAGTGCTATTGACTTTGCATTCCCGCACTATTGCGGGAAAGTATGGCACAAAATGCTTACCTCGATCTGCAAAGCGGCAGGCTTGACTTTGCTCATGGTGATGAGCCTATCGAGCTGGGTGACGTTGAAGTTGGACACTCCGATGGACTTCACCAGCCCGATGGCCTGAGCATCCATCATACCCTGCCAGGTCTCCACGTAGTCTATATCAGCGTAGGTGCCGTTTTCCTGTGAATTTGAAGGAAGGAATCGGCTAAATAAATGACACGAAGCTCTAAATGTTAATATCTTATTTTTGAAGCAGATCTTTTATATCGACGTCAGTTTTCAAATTCTTTTCTTTATCAAGTCAAGACACATATTAAAGCTAACGGTATATAGGTACTCAGCGGTACTGTAGAAAACTATGTTTAATTAGGTATCTACTTGATAACAAACATCAAAATAATTATCCACCTTTGAATAATGTCGTGTTGACATCAACAACCTTTTTCAATGGCCTGCCTGACGATTTCATGAAATACAAATTTGTCAGTGACACATTATTAATTCGGTCTGACATGTAACTTAATTGTACGCACGGCGACATATCAAGCTAGCTACATTCCAGTATAAGCTATGTTCTCACTGTACAAAAAACGTATACAATTTGAGGTTAGCTAAAACTGGAAAGGTACAGCTTAATGTAAAGCCGTGTATTGTATATTCATAATAAAATTATGAATAATTTTTCAACACAGAAATTGCGAAAAAAAAATCAGCTGTACCATTCTATACATTTGTATCCGCTGATATTTTTCCTGCCTTTATGGGAGTCGGATGAATACTTACAAACTGTGCCACCGGCCAGTGTATCAGGTAGAGATCCAGGTATGTGAGGCCCAATCGAGCGAGGGACTCCTTGAGTGCCGGGACCACGGCATTCTTGGCGTGGCGGTCGTTCCATAGCTGGAGATAACATCAAAATATTTTAAACATCACGTAGCGATCAACGTTTGCAAAAATCACCCTTATTGCATAACACACTATCACAATCTGAATCATTTTGAAGGATATTGCTAATTCATTGCTTCATATGTTCTAAAAAATGTGTCAACAACGAAAATAATGAAATCAATGTTGTTGAACTGTCTGTCTTACTGTTAGTGTGTTACATAATCAAACGTTGTTGAACTGTCTGTCTTACTGTTAGTGTGTTTCATAATCAATGTTGTTGAACTGTCTGTCTTACTGTTAGTGTGTTACATAATCAATGTTGTTGAACTGTCTGTCTTACTGTTAGTGTGTTACATAATCAAACGTTGTTGAACTGTCTGTCTTACTGTTAGTGTGTTTCATAATCAATGTTGTTGAACTGTCCGTCTTACTGTTAGTGTGTTTCATAATCAATGTTGTTGAACTGTCTGTCTTACTGTTAGTGTGTTTCATAATCAATGTTGTTGAACTGTCTGTCTTACTGTTAGTGTGTTACATAATCAATGTTGTTGAACTGTCTGTCTTACTGTTAGTGTGTTACATAATCAAACGTTGTTGAACTGTCTGTCTTACTGTTAGTGTGTTTCATAATCAATGTTGTTGAACTGTTTGTCTTACTGTTAGTGCGTTACATAATTACGCGGCCGATTATGATAATCACAAACAATTTTATCATCATCTTTTCAGTCTGAAATCTCTCTCTAGGTACCTACTGGGTAATAGCTTCCTTCCGTTTCTGCCATACTTCCCGGATCAGCAATTTATTTTAATTGAACCATTTTTATGCACTTTTTGAATTTTCAAGAAATCGGTCAGTCAGAATGATGAAGCTAGTTGCCTATTCCAAAGCGTAATAATGTTCCTATGGAGACGAACGGGCAAGAAACTCCAATGGCTATCATTAAATCAAATTAATTCAATATCAGTGCATAAATTAGTTTTTAAACTTTCATTAGAGTAGGTAGGTATAACATGAAAAAATTGTATCTTCTACACTTAAGTCTAAAATGAAAATATTATCTTTAATAATAAGTGGCTAGTTAATTACCTTGCTTGTAATAAACAGATCTTCTCTGGCCACAGCGCCTTCAGCTATCTTATTCTTTATCGCGACGCCAATCTGAAAACAAAGTGTTTTTAATGTAATAGAACCTAGAACTCTTGTTTAGTTATTTTTTTGGCAGAAAATCTATTAATACTTTCGAAATAGGTATTGTTGGACAAAAACTGTCACAAATCATATTGAAAAAACAAGATGGCAGCTTTAATTCCGATTTTGATTCTTTGATTCGTGTTCCGTTGTACTTGTACCTGTGTCTCTGTGCTGTAGATGGCTGCTGTGTCGATGTGTCTGTATCCTGCGTCGATGGCTGCTTCCACCGCCTTCTGAACGGAATCATCAACTACCGGCACACGATCTCCCTGATAAGTACAAATTAAATTATTTTCGATAAACATTAAACGAATACTTGATCATTACCCAATAATAAACTATCAATAGGATATGACATATATTACACCCAATTTCTGAAAAGATAATCACAAACCGTTTCAAAAACCGGTTGATAAAGGAATGTATTAAACCTATTGAAAAGAGCTGTGATTTAATTAAGTAGGTTCTATTGTTTTTTAGTAGAAGATGGCGGGATCAGCTGGTCCCCTTCCAAAAGAACTGGTCCTTAGCAGGTTTAAAAAAAAAAGTCAGTGGGCTTAGATACCTATCCATATGGCACATTTCATTTAACAACAAAATAGGCCACTGCCTATTTTGTTGATTATAAAACCTAAAAACAATTGGTATTATTATAACAGTTTATTGTAAATTCCTATTATCGTCAAACGGGAAGAATAGGGATGCAGGGGTTAATAGGGACGAAATTTTAAATTTTAAATAATAGTAGATTGTCGCCAAAAATTACTATATTGTGTTTACTGTATTATAATTAACGATTAAGTGCCCTTGTTGGAAACAAACTATATTATTTCAACGTTAAAATCTATTCTAAAGTTTCGTCCCAATTCACCCCTGGATCCCTATTCACCCCACCCCGTTTGTAGGTACCTATCAAAATCATGAAACAGCGCTCAGCTTAAAAGCGGCCAACATCAGAACTTATAACTTGAACTCAAGACCTAAGCAGTACAGCCACTCGTCAATAGATGGCGCTGACCCAAACTTACCGATTTGCTAAATCCTAGCCAGGTACCGAGACCAAGGCTGGGGATTGTCTTGCCATCGTTCAGCTCAATCCGAGGCGCCACGCCGGGCCTGGTCACTGCTTCCTGTGGACAACGATAAACTAATGTATTTCTAATCAATCTGCTTTTACCTTTTCCCAACTATGTTGAGGTCATCTTCCAGTCTGAACAGATGCAGCAGAAATTAACATGGAGTGAATGCCTATCTGACCTCTACAACCCAGTTACTGAGTATCACGATACCCCTTGGTAAGACTGATCGTCAGACTTTTGGGGACTGTCAATGATTTACGAATGACAGCCAGGACCATCCGGGACAACCGGATTAATGTGCTTTCCGATGCACGGAGGGGTATTCTTATGTAATAGAAGACGGTCACCCATCCACGAACCGAGCACGATAATTGTAGGTTAACCTTCGAACAACCAGTGCAGCTGTGCGGCTGTTATTATTTACCCACGGGCCCCTCACAAATGTATCTATAAGGAGCCCTAAAAGTAAGCAATCCAAACTGTTGGCATAATATTATATCTAGAATTGATTAGCAGTATATTAGTAGTACAGTAGGTTTAACAGAATACGGACAGAAGCGAGTTTGATAAGTTTGCTCAGTTTCAAGGGTCAATGAAAGGTTGATAGGCTTGTAGACTTTTCTTAAAGCGGAGCTTAGCAACGGCGGAGATTAAAAACAAAATAGGTAAATATCTTAATTTCATCTCCTGTATCTTCATCATCATCTGCCGAGCCTGTTCCACACGATACCCCTTGGCAAGACTGGTTGTCAGACTTTCGGGCTCCTGACTCCCGTAACCACTGTTGTTAATGATGAGAAGACTGCCCATGGCATGGAGTTTCTTGCCCGTTCTTCTCCATAGGAACCTACTACGCAATGGTAACCATGTTTTTTGGAGTGGGCAACATACTCGTAGTTTCATCTTTCTGACTGACCGACGACTTTTAACAATTCAAAAGGGCCTGTAAATAGTGTAATTGAAATAAATGCTTTGAGAAACGCCGGGAGGGGGACGCCCTAGTCCCTAGGAGGACTTACAGTGACCTTATTAAGAAAGGTCAGGTGCGTAATACTTTAATTCTTCATGTCGCACTAGAGTAATGTCGAGCTTCAGTGTGTCGCACAAGCGTGGTTTCGAACTATGGTGAGTCGCAGTACAGTTTTGTCTCACAAACGTTAATCGCACATCCATTTGTCGAGTTCACGTAGTACACTCAACTCACCGGCGTGCGTGTATGACCAGTAGTGCTCTTCTGTAAAAATCTCACCGGGATAACTCGGGTGAAGTGAGCTTAAAGCGAAGTCATTAGTGTCAATCCCTAGCATTATATTGAATGACAGCTCGCTTCACCTAACTTCTCACGGTGAGATTCTAACAGAATCGGCCGGCAGATGTATGAAATGAAGCAAAAGGAGTATGTATGTAAGCAGATCGTGGCGTTCTGTAGTCACTGCGTACCCTCATGGGAAGAAGACGTGAGTTTAAAGAAACTCAAAGCATTTCACACATGAGTATGTAAATGCTTTGAGTTTGATGCTACTAAATAATAGAAGCAGTAGGTAGCCTGAGAAACTTTATACTTCGTTCCAAAACACAAATAGCGGACGCTGGCCGCACAGCTGCTGGACTAAAGTGGAACTGGGCTGGCCATATCTGTCTCATGTCGGAGCAGCCATATGCAAATAAGCCACTACTCAGTGGATCCCCAATGGCAGGAAACGACTGCGCGGCAGGTCCAGAAAGAGATGGCGGGATGAGGTGGACTCCTTCTTAAAGGATTGGCCCACAATCGCAGTAGACCGGGAAAAGTGGAAAGAGGGAAGGGAGGCCTTTGCCCTACAGTGGCACAACACATGCTTATATCTATATAAATAAAAAGTAGGGATGTGAAAAAAAAATCGATTATAGAAAAAATCGATTAATAATCGATTTTTTTTTCAATAAAAATCGATTTTTATAATCGATTTTAATATAACAAAAAATCGATTAATAAAAAATCGATTTTTTATTCACTGTCGATTTTTTTCACCTAGAAGTTAGAACGGCCGCAACACAGCTATTTAGTCAGGAGCGTGAAGCCGCAAAGTACCGCGAAGTGTACCACTGACTAATAAAAGAATGACGCTAAAGGGCGCTACACACGGCTAAGATACTTTAATATTTTATCTTTGTAATCCTTTTGTAATTCCCTTAAATATGAAATAAATATTATCTTCGTCGTGTGTAATGGTCCATTGAATTGTATGGTGAGCGATATTGTATCTTAAGGCGAAAGCGCCAGGTTAGCCCGCGAAATTCATGTTTTTTTACGTTTTTTGCAATTTGCTGGTCAGTATTAAGTTACACATTGATTAAAATATGATTCGCGGCCGTAACAAATATGTATTTACAGAATTATAATCATTAAAGTCATCAACACAACTCTCTAAGACCATGTAATTAATCCCCAAGAATGACTATTTCATGAAATCTTGACATTTGGGGATTACATGGTCTTAGAGAGTTGTGTTGATGACTTTAATTATTATAATTCTGTAAATACATATTTGTTACGACCGCGAATCATATTTTAATCAACGTACAACTTAATACTGACCATCAAATTGCAAAAAACGTAAGAAAGTTTGAATTTCGCGGGCCACCTTAGCGCTTCCCCCTTAAGGTGAATGGGTAGATGAGACCGCGAAATTCAAATTTTCTTAGGGTTTTTGCAATTTGCAGGTCAGTGTCAGGATGTATCTTGATTAAAATATGATTCACGACAATAACAGGTACATATTTATATAATTATAATCATTAGAATCATTAATACATCTTTCTAAGTTAGATTTCTACCATTAACACTTTTTCATATGAGATTGGTGGTTGGTGGTAGAAATCTAACGTAAACGTAATGTCTAATCTAATGTAATTTGAATTTCGCGCGAAAGGAGAAATTTAAAAAATCCTTTTTTGTGTGAAATTATTAACTTGTTGTGTAATTAATGTTTATTATTAATAGATAGTTATTATCGATATTTCAGGCGTTTAATTTAAACTATCAAAAAAAAAAGGAAAAAAATCGATTATTTTTATAAAATCGATTATTTTTATAAAAAAAATCGATTATTTTATAATCGATTTTATTACTAGGCAAAATAATCGATTATTTAATAATCGATTTTTTATGTATACTGTCACATCCCTAATAAAAAGAAAAGTCCTGACTGACTGATTGACTGACTCATCAACGCCCAGCCCAAACCCTTGGACCTAGAAAGCTGAAATTTTGCACAGAGGTTCCCTTTATGTAGACAAGGAATAAAGAAGGGTTTTCTCGAAATCACACCCCTAAGAGGGTGAATGCGGGGAGGATGAAATTTCACGCGGACGAAGTCGCGGGCAAAAGCTAGTAATAAATAATAATAACCTGACAACAGCACTCAATCCTGGGCTTTCTCTTCTTGAATTGAGTGTAACTCCGGATCCTGTCTTGGATCTCAGGAGTCACCTCCACCGTCTGTAGCAAGTCTTCTTCCCAGTCGGGGTTTGGACGAAGAATCTGATTCGTCCTTTCGTAGTCTTTCACGAATTCTTCGAGAGTTCGGTTTGGTAATCTTGGCATGTTTAGGTGTAGGACCTACCTAGGTCTACTGGTAACGTCTATCTTGATTTTGAATGTTTTTTCAAACTTGATAATTTTTTTCCTTCATGATTTTTATGTTTGGTCTCCGGCGCACTCTTGTTAATTCATTATTTTAAAGATAAGAGTAGCATATTCTCTGTTTAGAGACTTTTTTTCATTATTTCCATGCTTAGGTTAGCTCACAGAGTACTTTTTATTACCCTGCATCAATGCCTATCAAAAAGTACTCTGTGATCAATGATTTATAAGTTTCAGTCTATCAAAAAGTATTCTGTGATTTATAAGTGTAAAAAGGTATCATAGACGGAGAATGTCTACGCCCTGTATTATATTCCTATTGTAGCGTTACTTCTACATATTACGTCCATGATTGTAGCACAGACTGAGAAGAGAAGTGCATAGATAAAATACTAAAGGAGAAGTGTGAAACTGTGGAATAGACTGAAAGGTTTCAGTCTATCAAAAAGTACTCTGTGCTGAAAGCATGCCGAACATGGACGTAATATATAGAAGATATATTACGTCCATGATGCTGAAAGAGGTTAGCTTTTGGCAAAAACGAGAGATTGACCTATTGACTTATTAAATGTCAAATTGTTTTGTGAAATAAGGATTTATGCGAAAAACCACAATGGTTAGTTGGTCCAGACAGCACGATTGGGTCGATTGGTATAACTAAGCGGGACTGACTGCCCAAGTGCCCATCAGGATGCATTCTATGAATGTCGATGGCTATAAGAGTATTGAAACGGAGTATAGGAACCGAGCAATATAGAAACTGCTGGCTCTATTGCACAAAAGTCACAACAAAACTGACCACTAAACAAGAATTTTTGAAAATTCATCTCCTAAAACAGTTAATTAGAGGATCATAGTTTTACGCAACTTCATTATTTTTGTAGATGGGAATACCCATCGCGTACATACGCGGCTTGTTTAGTAAATAAATCTGTAAACTTACGGAGCACACAGCCAACAGCACTACAGCGATAAACTTTAGTAGAGTCATGGTCACTGGACAGCCGGAGCGACACTGAGCGATTGTAAGCTCAACTTTGATATTTGTATCACGAACCTAGGTTTGTAGATGTGTGGCAGTAGGCAGAATATGTGACGGATGAACGAAGATGGTACAGCGCGGCCAGGCTCAGAGGAGAGCCCTACATGTTGATCCAGGACCCATCCTGAATCAACTCACCCTATCGCAGTCCAGCGCTGGACACAGCCCCAGACTGCGCCACAACACCCTGTCCCTCCGCCTTCCGCATCCAGTCTGTCCCAGCCACCTTCTTTAGTTCGTCGGCCCATCTAGCTGGTTTCCACCCACCGGTGGTTTTAGTGAAAATCAAACACTCCTCGGTCTCTTTCCGAAGACCTTGGCGTCTACCAAAGGTTTCCCCTCCAAAAAAAATGTTGTTGTTGAACCTAAAAATTAAAAATCTATCCACCAACCTACACTGGGCCCGCGTGGTTGATTACGACCCACTTAGGTAGCACCGCTTTTACTTTTTACCCGACTGCGCTAGAAGGAGGTTATGTTTTTCGAGTACGTATGTATGTATATTTCTTTGGCACGCTCTGTAGCCTAAACGGCTTGATCGATTTCAGCTTGAGAGGTGCCGTTAGATTCGCCTTAATTGTGAGAGTGACACTGGGTATAATTTTTTTTTTTAAATTTAATGGCCGATTTTTGGCGCCATATTATGTCTTCAAAAAAATGTTTTTCTAATATCTATTGAGTGAGGTATCAAAATAAAAGGTTTTAAAAGGTGATTACAAAAATATAGGTAGGATACAACTTAAATGGTTAAAAGTAATTCGAAATGACAAATCGTAAAACACGTACCAAGAACTAAATCGTCTACGAAATCTTTCACATTATTGTAAACTAAAAAGCTGGAAATACAAAAAGTAAGTATTTAAAAAAAACTAAAAAACCCGACTGCGGTAAAAACTGAAGTTAAAAAAACGGGGTGGTTCCCGTCTGCTTCCAACTTTTATTTAATTTAAAATGGGCTTGTTTTTAGCTTTTCAGTTTTTTTTAACTTAAGTTTTTTACCGCAGTCGAGTTTTTTAGTTCGTTTAATTCCTTTTTTTTTCTGTCAGATTTCAGTAGCAAAACCCTGATATTCCTGTACTGAAACGTGTCACTCAAAATTAAAAACTACCCTCTTTTTAGGCTCAGCCTCAGGGTAAAATATGGACCTCACTAGAAATTATGATTTTTGGCAAAAAAAATATCCGACCGCGCAGTCGGCGCAGTGCCACTTCTACGAATAGGTATAATCTTTGACGTTATGTTTTCACAATACATAACACAATTACATGTTAAACCAGTTTTATAAGAGTACATAGAGACCAATCATGTACGACCCAAACCACCGTAGAAATTACATGGAAACAGTGGCTCAAGTGGCTCAAGTGGCTCTATGACCAAATAGGTAAGACCTACACTTGTCTACATTTTAGGTCAAAGTAGAGATCTCCATAGATGGTTACTTATTCAAAACAAAGTTCATTGTGTATGCTTTATGTATACATAACGAATCAGTAAATACTTAAAATGCTATCAATGTCTTTGTTAAGAACAAAGAAAACTTTTTGTGTTAATAACGACTATATGGTTACTGAGGGGCTCATGGCTAAATAATATCAGCCGCACAGGTCAATCCAAAGTTTTAAGCTACGCTTACCAAGGTCGGTTGGTGGATGGGTGACCATCTTTAAATACCGAGATCCTCCGTGCCTCCGTTGGTCCCTTAATTTGGTTTGGAATACCTAATTCGTGGATCTTTGACAGTAGAAAACAGGTAGTCAGAAGCCTGAAAGTCTGACAACCAGTCTTGCCAAGGTGTATCGTGTTAACCAGCAACTGGGTTGTGGAGGTCCGATAGTCAGTCGCTCCATGTATCATACTGATAGTCAGTCGCTCCATGTATCATACTGATAGTCAGTCGCTCCATGTATCATACTGATAGTCAGTCGCTCCATGTATCATACTTATAGTCAGTCGCTCCATGTATCATACTGATAGTCAGTCGCTCCATGTATCATACTGATAGTCAGTCGCTCCATGTATCATACTGATAGTCAGTCGCTCCATGTATCATACTGATAGTCAGTCGCTCCATATATCATACTGATAGTCAGTCGCTCCATATATCATACTGATATTCAGCTGCATTCATTTGGACTAAAAGCTGAACCCATCATAGTCGGGACGATGAGATACAGGAGTTAAAATAATGATAAATCCTGGTCTTAACCTAATTTATTATTACTAGTCGGCGCAACCTGTCTTTTTCTTTTCATACTTCTCTACGGTAGTCACCCTTTTTAACCGACTTCCGAAAAGGAGGAGGTTATTGTTCGACTTTATGTATGTTTTTTTTATGTTCACCGATATCTCCGTCAATTGTGGACCTATTAAAAAAAAAATTTTTTTTGTTTGCAGGTGTATAATGGTCTCGACTTCTCGAGGTAGTCCCATTGTCACCAAGTCGGAATCTGATGAGGAAATCTCATGGAAATCAAATTTTATAGGCACACCTATAGCGATTTGGGTATTTTTTACAGTAACTCGTGCATTTGCTCTCGGAAAGCACCATTTGGTGAAGTGGAACTGATGATGCAGACCACAGATGGCGAACTGATGATGCAGACCACAGATGGCTATCGGAACTACTCAATAATATTAATAAGTATTTCACGGGTTGCGATTGGATTAGGTACTTTAATGTGGTTGCTAAGCAATTTAATGCTCGTTACAATGCGTATGGTGAAGTGGAGCTGATGGTGACTTCTCAATCAGCTCCAGTTCTCCTGGTTCTTATTAGGAGAACTCCTCAACAATTAACGTCCCTGCATCGGGAAAAGCAATATTTTGTAAAAGGTGATGAGCAGTTGACATTAGGCTATTGTAACTTAGATAAATTAAAAACTGACCCACAAAAAAGTGAAAAATAAAAACCTTTTCACTTTTTTAAACCGAAAACCCGCTTGATTTTTTTTTTTTCAAATTTTTTTTTAGCCACTCAGTCCATCGTTTGCTTTGGTTCCTAGGTTCCTACTGGCCCCTGGGCCCCTGGCACATTAATTTTGTTTCTATTGTTTTTTTTTTTGTTTCTTCCGCAGTTGCTAGGCGTACAGTCAGTCGCCATAAGAAAAACTATAGGACCGTTGACCTTTCATTGACCCTTGGAATTAAACAAACATATAGAACTGGTTTTTGTCCATATTATATTAAAGCTAAATATACGCTGCTAATAAATTATGCAAATATTGAACCAATCAACTAACTGGCTTTTATAATGGGTTTTGGGCTGCGAAGTTACCTTCTTGAAAAAAGTCATTAATTAAATTATATAATTATCTAAGACTATCTAGCTCGAGCCTACATTATTTTTTTCTACAATAATATATGTATTTTCAAACGAATTTCTCAGTGCCTAACAGTCCGGGGTTTGAAAGTTGGCGGTGTGAACTGTACGTGGTCCTGTTGTGTTCGGAGCTGTGTTCTGCGTGGACTGGTATCGGCACTGTGGCCGGGTCCTGGACTCCTGGTCAGCTGGCACCTCATATCATATGTGTAGGTTTTGACGGTAGTTGTCACTTTGTTCATAGGAGTACCACCACGGGATAGCGGGAGAATAAGGTTGATTTTGAATAAATTGTTCTGAGAATACAAAAATTAAAGGCTATCCTCCTGGGTATCCTCCTGGGTATCCTGGTTCTGATATCCGTGGGTAGATGGCAAAAACGGAACCCTTATAATTTCGTAATGTCCGTCTGTCCGTTCGTCCGGACAGCTAGTTCACTACAAACAGGCGCGACACGCGACGCGAATCGCGCGCGACACAAAGGCACCGCAAGTCACGCAACGAGCGGTGCCTTTGTGTCGCGCGCGATTCGCGTCGCGTGTCGCGCCTGTTTGTAGGAGCCAACGACGATTCTCTTTGGTAGGAGCCTTAATGGAAAATTAAAAAAATGTAAGTACATACTTATTCTCAATTCTGTGCACTGCTGAACAAAACATTAATGCTCCCCATACATTTAACCGAGGAATGAAAAGTAAAATGTAGTAAATGGTTAGGTACAGGACGCCAGCACATCAAGCTACTACAATCTGACAAAAAATAGATTTTCAACTTTATCGCTGATAAAAAATAAGGTTCAAAGTTGATTGAGAAAATTTGTCAGTTTCGGCACAAAATACAGATAGTACAGAAGGCAACCACATGTATGTACAGACGCCAGCAGGTCAACCTACCCGAAACTGTCAGATTTTCCCAATCAACCTTGAACCTTATGGTTTAGCAATAAAGTCGAAAATCTATTAAAGAAATCTGACAGATTGTAGTAACTTGATGTGCTGGCGTCTGTACTTCACTTTTCATACCTACGCTCGGCGGTCGCGCTAGGGTTGTCAACTTTGGCTTATGCACAAAAAGCTATCGTGGTAGTGGCACTCGTATCTAGTTGTTTGATTTATTGCTGAGCTTATTCTACTATATTAAAACAAAACAATAAACATAGTATTACAATACAAAAAGTTTACAGAACAAAAACATATAAAATTTTACGTTTGTCAATTTTCAGTATCGAAAATTCCTAACTTCAAAACGGATTAAGTACCTACCCTATTTAGACAATTTATTTCGCCCTATCCGTTTTAGACCTAAACCTGTCAAATGACATTAAAAACAACACAATATCTACACTACTTAACAAAAAATCATGTTTTCAACTGACGTAATAATTGGTGGCGTGAATTTACCTTACGAAAAGTTACTTCGTTTATACTGATTCAAAATAGGAAACTATTATATAAATCGAGCTTAGATAGGCATTTATTTTGTTGCTTCATTTTGCACTTCACAGACGCGTGTCTCAAGCGGATGGCACCCGTGCTCGCACTACTCCCAACCCGTCCGAGATTACGTGTCCGTGAGCGGTGTCTATGTGTGGCTTCTGTACTATCTGTATTTTGTGGTTTCGAGTAGCTTGATTGCTGGCTGGCGTCTGTACATCTGCCAGTCTTCTGGGCACGTTTCCAGATGACAGTGATGCGGACGAGTACTTCGGCGCTTATAGGCTCCTACAAACAGGCGCGATCGCGTCGCGTGTCGACGTGTCGTCTGTAAACAACATAGGGGACCGGGGTCCCCTATGTTGTTTCGAACACCGCTGTTGCGACACACGCTGTTGCGAATTATTTTTCCACTGCCTCACAGGTTCGAAAGCTCATGGACTCGAATGAAGTAGCCGCGAAAGACGCTCTGTTTCGAAAAACATTTTGAGACCCCCAGTTAATTAAATTACTTCAAAAAATTACCTTAGTATGAAAAACTATTTTTATAATTATTAAAAATACATTTTCATAAAATAAAAAAGGGGGGTCGAGTTAACCAAGATTGGTTTTAACATCCTCCTCGAAGGTGGGTGGTTGGTGGTCCTGTTACCAGGCAGACTTTTTCTCTCATTTACATGACTAATTTACCACCCTGACGGGTTGGGTACATCTGAGTGAACGTCAACTTAGACCAGCTTGACGAATACTGGCTTCCCTCGAGGCGATTGACCCCGTTATGCTATTAAAATAATAAATCACTTATGCAAAGTCGTGCGAAAACTTTGATTGCGCGATTTAGAACTTCTGAGTGGTTGATCAGAGTGAGATTAAATTCCAAATTGTGTTTGTTTTTTCGTTATTTTGTTATTATTAAGCCTATATTGCTATAAAGGCTTTTATGAAACACTAGCTGCGCCCCGCGGTTTCACGCGCGTAAATGTCGATCCCGTGGGAATATGGGGATCATAGATTTATATATATCTATGATGGGGATAAAAAGTAGCAATATGTTAATCCAGGGCGTCAGCTACCTCCATACAAAATTTTATCAAAATTGGTCCAGCCTTTTAAGCGTGTAGAAGTAACAAACATATAAACACACAGACACACACACACCCACAAACTTTTGCCTTTATAATATTAGTGTGACATGTTTCCTGAATGACCACAGTCGCCAATCACACCAAAATCGTATAATTTCAGCACAACGGCCGGTTCACCAATTCTGGCGCCATTAGTAGCGTCCCCTGGCCCGGGAGGCTGCCAGTACTGCTCACACTGCAACACTTCCACCCGGGAGTACCGCATGTCACTACCAGCGATGGCAAGTTTTATTCTTTAAAAAAAAAACCGGGCAAGAGCGAGTCGGACTCGCGCACCGAGGGCTCCGTACCATCATATGTTTTGAAATTTTCATCGGCGAGGCCTATATTCATCAGAGAATTTTAACACTGTGCACTGCGGTGTAGAATATTGCAATTTTATGTCAGCGCCATCTCTTGACCGATAGTGGAACTAATGTAACTTTTGTTGATGATTTCTGAAAAAGTGTGCTATTTAGAGACTTCATTTTATTTTTCTACTTCTATCACATAGAATAATTTCAGATTTTTCTCTTTGCAAACTGCGGAGAATAAGGGGGGGCGGTATTTTTTTTACATTTTTCATCAAAAGTAGAAAACTATGCCGCCTAAAAAAGAAAAGAAAAATGTTTGAGAATGTGCAAACTGTGCTCTTTCATATGATACCCCACATGCCCTAGTAGCCCCACTTCGAATTTTTCAGAAAAAAAAAAAAAAAAGTTGGAGTATCGTATTACCCAGTAACTGGGTTGTGGAGGTCAGATAGGCAGAGTATTCAGCTGCATCCAGTTAGACTGGAAGCCGACCCCAACATAGTTGGGAAAAGGCTAGGCAGATGATGAGTTGGGCAAACGTCATCTAAAACTATTCCAAATTTCAAGTTGTTAGCATAGTAGTTCTTGATATATCCAGCTGTGACAGACAGACAGACTTAGTTTCACCATAAGGGTTCCGTTTTTACCATTTTGGTACGGAACCATAATATAAGTAGTTATCGTCAGCCATCTTATCATTCAATACACATCGAAACAATCATATAGTAGGTAAGTTGGCGTTCCACTGAGTATTAATAACATCAAGCTAGCAAAGTCAATATCCCCTCTTCGCTTACTGCTTAGTTCACGTCTATGCACCGTACACGTCGCACGGCCGGCTATCTAAAGGTCAAGCAAACAACACAGATTTTATCAAAAATACCTTTTCATTCCGCGACTGAGTAACAGTTAGTTAGACGACAGCTGTGAAGACAGCCATGGGGACCTACAGTAGTGTTGGCGTGTTAATTTTCACGTTTATTTCGGTAAGTAACAACCCTGCTCTCTCTGTGCCCGACAGGGTCCACAACGATCTTCACAGTCTTTGTAAAAGGTACCTACCACTTAAGTAATTCTATTTATTTATTAATAACCAACTTATATTTATAGTTTGCACCACACATACAAGTGATGTTGAGTATAAAGTTCACAGGTTTTGGTTGTGTTTCTTTTATTTTTATGGAGAGGTTTACCGGTTTGAGATTTGGTATTTGTGCTTCTAATAATGATGATTATTTTATACCTATATCTTTTAGTAAATTCATTTAAGTTGCACCCACGGTTGCAAGTTGAAAAATTAAGCCAATATTGTTAATTGTTGGTTTTGACTTTGAATTACCTTACTTAAAGTTAAGATTATGATTATTTTTAAACTTGATGTCATTAAGTAATTTTTTTGGAAGCTAATTAACATTTTTTTTCGTGGAAATTGACTATGTTCTGTAAGATTGTCTTCTGAATAAGGTGTCCTAACCACTGAAACCTGAAAATCAGCGTCAGGAATCAGGTGGTAGGTTGTGTTGCCATCTGACATTATGCTGAGCTGAGGCCCTTTTGGCATTATAATCTTTGTTTTCTGTTTTATTTTGGTGTAATGCCAATAAACGCATTTTTCTTTCTTTCTTTCACTGCACACTGCCTAATATTAATTTTTCATGTTCCAGCTCGTCGTAGGGACAGTACCAACGCTAAAACTTCACGATGGCAAAGACATACCGGCACTCGCTCTGGGGACTTGGCTGGGAAACAACACAAAGGTATTTATTTCAGGCAATACCAGGTCGATCGATCAGGTTAAGCTACGATTGCCGCGGTGGTCTGTGGGTGGGTGACCATCTTTACATACCGTGACCCCTCCGTGCCTCGGAAAGCACGCTAAGCCGTTGGTCCCGGCTGTCATTCGTGGAACTTTGACAGTCGTTACGGTACCTACTTAGTCAGAAGCCCGAAAGTCTGACAGTCAGTCTTACCAAGGGGTAGGTACCTATCACCCAGTAACAGGGTTGTGGAGGTCAGATAGGGAGTCGCTCCATGTAAAATACTGGTATTCAGCTGCATCCGGTTAGACTGGAAGCCGACCCTAACATAGTTATGAAAAGGCAGGCAGATGATGATGACCAGCTTTTCCATTTCCTGAATGACCAATATGGCAAATCTGCCATGGGCAGCATCCGTCTGCTAAAGCACACAGCTATATACTTACATATAGGTACGCTCGGATGTGACATTTTCCAGTAGATAGTAGTGTGTAATAAAGGTACATCTGTGCCTGACCCTTTGGGGAATACAGGCGTGACGCTAAGTCTCACACACATGCACACAAACGTATAACATACACCAACTCACGCTCTTTATAACCGACTTCAAAAAAACCGGGCAAGAGCGAGTCGGACTCGCGCACCGAGGCGAGGGTTCTATAAATAAGTCTGTCTTTACCATCATATGTTTTTAAATTTTCACCGGCGAGCTACTTACTAGATCTCGTTCAAACCAATTTTCGGTGGAAGTTTACATGATAATGTACATCATATATTTGGGTAATTCTTCAGGGACCAAATTTTCGATGTCTGTGGGTATATTTCTGTAACCAACTAAAAAAACGGCATGTGATATTTTTTTTTGTACAGTTTAGCTTTATCCCTTACTGGGACAAATGATTTTTTTTTAATAATTGCTGTCTAGGTACAAAATAAAAATATTTGAAGGTCGTTCTTCTGATTCATATAGCGCGTCCGTTTGCCATTTTCCGGAACAAAATGGTCGATGTCGCATTTTCCCTTTGATACATCAATATAAATTATAATTATATCGAAAGGAAATGAATTGTCCTCTTACAAAAAAAATGTGTATTAGTTATAACTACGTTAGTCTGTTTATAAATAAGTAAAAAAGAAGTGTCCGGCGTATAATACTGATTAATGTGGCGTAAGCTGCGCTTGACCGTACTTGGTCGGGTAATAATAATGAGAGTCTGGCTTCCAGCGCGGGGGGAAGCCAGTCGTGCAACGGACGACCTAGAAGGTGGACGTGCGGCTGGTTGGCTTAGATCCGGTGTTACGAAGGAAAATACCTGATTCATCTGTGTTTGGTTCACGTGGCATCCTGATTACAATGCCTACTTTATAAAATTTATTTTATTGTTTTAAAACTTCAATCTGTGTTTCGTGTGATGCTTTTGGGTTATAGATTCGTGTAGAAAAACCCCCGACAAAAATAAAAATAAGGAATCCCTACAAAAAGAATGAAATAAAATAATAAATTTTAAAAAATCTTATGGAAGTCGGGGGACCGTTCTGTGGAACACCTTCTATTCTGCTTCTGAGGTCCCCCGACTTCCATAAGATTTTTTAAAATTTATTATTTTATTTCATTCTTTTTGTAGGGATTCCTTATTTTTATTTTTGTCGGGGGTTTTTAAAATTTTTTATTTAATTTTTTATTTCATGCTTTTTGTAGGGACTCCTTAATTTTTGTATTTCATTTCTTTTATTTTCTTCCGGTTTAAGATTCTGGTAATTTGGTGTTTAATCAGGTTTTTTATCCGTCAAAAAATATTGATTAATTTATAGTTGAAGAATAATTTTTAAGACTAAACAGATTTTTTTGTTTTATTATATTTTTCAAGTTTTTAGTTTTCATTTCGTTAGGTAGTTAATATTCCTCATTCCCTTTCAATATAGTGTAAATTATTCTACTTGTCAAGCCCTTGCATTTGATACCTATATTGAAGGAGTTGTGAAAAAAAAATGTAATTCGCCATTTTGTGGTGGCGGCCATCTTGGATTTGAAATTTTTAATAGTGTATAGTATTCTACTTGTCAAGCCCTTTCATTTGATACACATATTGAGGGAGTTGAAAAAAAAAAATGTAATTCGCCACTTTGTTGTGGCGGCCATCTTGGATTCAAAATTTGTTATAGTGTATAGTATTCTACTATTGAAGCCCTTTCATTTGATACCCATATTGAGGGAATTGTGAAAAAATATGTTATCCGCCATTTTGTAGTGGCGGCCATCTTGGACCGATTTTCATCAAACATAGCTAAGAACACTCCCGACTAATACACCTTTCAAACAAAAAAAACTAAATCAAAATCGGTTCATCCGTTCGGGAGCTACGATGCCACAGACAGACACACACACACACACACACACACACCCCTGTTTGTACAGACACCCTTTTTTTTTTTTTTTTTTTTTTTTTTTGCGGATGGGAAATCATCAAATGACCCCTCCCGCTCTGGGTGGAGCGGAAGGGAGTGTCAGACTCTTACTGACTAAAACCCACCCGTGTTCCTTCCTTAGCCCTTTATGTTCCGGGCCAGCGGTAACCCTTTCGGACAATCCCGCTCACCCGGCAGGCTTCGGCCCTATGGGGCCCCTCCTCGATGCTGACATCTCTTTGAGGCGCGCGTGGAACACGTACGCGCCGTCCGGCACGGGCCTGGTCCTGATCGGACGGTGAGCTACCCATTACTCTCCGCCCGCAGGCCCGCGCCTACGGTGGCCGGGAGTCGTCGCGCGGCTCCCGACGCCCGGAGCGTCTCCCGCGGCGGCTGGGACGGGAGGCTCTCTCCCTGAGTCGTCCCGCCACCTCCTTCGCTAGCATGACTGCTTCGCAGAAGGAGGTGACTGCCTCCCACTCCCTCTCGCCCCGGACCATGGCTTGCACCAGGGCCGGGCGCGAGAGGTCGCCGCCGCTGCCGATCGCCTCTACGAGGACACGGCGGTGCTCCGCCCAAGCGGGGCAGACCTCCACCGTGTGCTCCACCGTGTCCACTGGGCGATCCTGGCAATGGTGACACCCGGGCGTTTCCTCCCGCCTGATGATGTGCAGGAACCTCCCGAAACTTCCGTGTCCGGTGAGGACCTGCGTCAGGCGGTAGGTGAGGGCGCCGTGGCGCCTCCCTAGCCACTCCTCAAAGAGGGGTCTTATCGCCGCTATCGCGGCGTGCCCTGCGCTGGGTTGCGACAGTCGTTCCTTCCATGTCGCCATGAGATCGCGCCGGAGCTCAGTCCGCTCCGCAGCGATTTGCCGCGGAAGCGGAACTTCCCCCCGGCTTAGTGCCTCCGCGCGCCACTCATAGACGCGCGCGAGGACCATCGCCTCCAGATCCCATGGCGGCAGTCCGGCAATGAGGCTTGCCGCCTCGCCAGAGATCGTGCGGTAGCCCCGGATAAGCCTTATGGCTACCACCTTCTGGGGCGCGTTCAGGTAGTGGGCGGCTCGCCGCCGCAGTGAACGCGCCCACACCGGGGCCCCGTATAGGGCCATGGACCGCACGACCCCCGCGTAAAGCCTCCGGCAGGAGGCGTTTGGCCCCCTCAGGTTGGGCAAGAGCCGCTTGAAGGCGGCCCCGGCCCGTTCCAGTTTGGGGGCCAAACGTCGGAAATGCTCGACGAAGTTCCACCGGCTGTCGAGGACGAGACCCAGGTACCTCATCGTTGTCTCGACGCCGATGTGAACCCCTCCTACCGTTAGTTGGGATCCCGATGGTGGCGCGTTCCGGGGCCCATGAAACGACATGGCCTCGGACTTGTGCAATGCCACCTCGAGACCCAACTGCCGGATCCTCTCCACGACTATCGCAACCCCGCGTGTCATCGCGTCGGCCGCCGCCTGATGCGACCTCCCCTGCGCCAGGACCAGCGTGTCGTCAGCGTAGCAAACCACGCTGACGCCATCAGGGAGGTCGGCCCGCAGCACCCAGTCGTAGCCGATGTCCCACAGGAACGGCCCCACGACCGATCCCTGTGGGACACCGCACGACATCTCTCGCCGGTTCCACTCCCCATCACGACCGGGGTAGCTGACGGCTCTGTCCGTCAGATACGCCTCGACTATTCGACGGAGGTAGGGCGGCACCCGGTGATACCGGAGTGCCTCCACAATGCAGCTCCAGGGCAGGGTGTTGAACGCGTTGGCGATGTCGAGTGACACCGCCACGACGACCCCACCCTGGGACACCGCGTCCCCCGTCGTGAGGGCTCTCACGCGCATGATGGCGTCCACCGTCGAGCGCCCCTTGCGGAAACCAAACTGGCTGTCCGCAAGATCCGGCCCCGTCCTCACCAGGTGCCCGACGAGGCGGCCCACAATCACTCTCTCAAAGAGCTTGCCGACCTCGTCGAGCAGCACGATGGGCCGGTATGCGGACGGAGAGTCCGCAGGGCGCCCTGGCTTCCGAATGAGGACCAGCTTCCCCGTCTTCCAACGGAGTGGAAACTGGCCTCTCTCCAAACATGCGCTTAAGAGCGCCTCCAGTCGAGGCCCGAGAGCCCTCGAGGCCAGGACCCAGGCTTTACCCGGCAAGCCGTCGAGTCCTGGGGCGGTATTTTTGGCCTTCAGCCTTCCTACCGCCGCTCTCAGTTCTACCCCGGTCACTTCAGGGATGTCGTCGTCGTCGTCCGCGTGGTCCGCTTCGGGCACCGCAATTGGCGGAGCCATGGGCGGGGGGGTGTGCACCCCCCGTGAAGGGAACAGAGCGCTCACCACCTCCTCCACCAGCTGGGGGCGGAGACTCTGCGTCAGCGGGGGGGCCCAGGTGCGGAGTTTATTCCGCACCATTTTATAAGGGCGCCCCCACGGATCTCTGTTCAGAGTCTCCAGCATCTCCTCGCGGGCCATATCCTTGGCCCGCTGGACAGCCTCTTGGAGGGCGGTCTTCGCTGCTCTGTACCCCTCGTACAGCTCCGCCTCCGTGGCTTCCGCATCCGGAGGACGAATGCGGAGCCTGCGGTGCCTGGTGTACCGGTGTCGCGCATCGACGCACGCCTTGCGTAGCGCATCCAGCTCCTGCGACCACCAGTACACCTGACGTCGGGTGCGTCCTGGCCGGACTCGGGGCATTGCCACGTCGCAAATCTCGGACATGGCCTCCCGGAACCACTCCGCCTCCTCGTCGATATCGGCAGGCCTGTCCGGTGATGACACCCAGGCCTGCACGATCGAGGCTTCCAGGAGGAGCTCCCGGTCCAGCTGCTTCAGCGCCCACCGCGGACCACTCGGGGCCTGTTGGACCAGCGCGCTAGAGGTCTGGGCGGAGACGTCGAACCGGATATACCGGTGATCGGAGTAGGTCTCCACCTCCTCCATGACGCGCCAGTCAATGACACGCTGTGACAGAGCGGGGCTGGCGAACGAGATGTCCACCACTGACTCACCCCGCATCCGCACACACGTGGGAACAGAACCCCGATTTAGGACGACCAGGCCTGTTTCCAGAGCCCAGTCCTCCACCATCCTGCCCCGCACATCCGTGCAACGGGAACCCCAGGCCAAATTCTTGGCATTGAAGTCCCCGAGCACTAGCACGGGGAAGGGATGGCTTCCGGCGACGACGACACTCAACTCTGTTAAAGAGTTGTGGAACTCGGCGAGAGTTCGGCTCGGAGAGAAGTACACTCCCACGACTACAACCTCTCCGAACCGTGCTGCTACACACCCCTGTCCCTTCGTGACGCATTCCAGGGACGGGGTGCCGGCGGCGACCGACGAAACTATGGCCACTGAGCCGCTCAGGTCCTCCACCCAGTCATCCCTGGGCGGGACAAAGTACGGCTCAGCGACCACGGCGATGTTGATCGACCACTGCGCCACGCTCTGGAGCAACAGGTCCTGAGCGCAGGCGCAGTGGTTGATGTTCGCCTGGAGGAGGCGCAATGGAGCCATTAGTCCTCCATTTCAGCCCCCTCCCGGGCCCCCTGCGAGGGCTCCACGACGGCAGCGGCGGCGGTGGCGGCGGTTGTGGCGGCGGCAGCGGCGGCGGCGGTGGCGGCGGCGACGGCGGCGGCGACGGTGGGAGTGGCAACGGCGGCGGAGGGCCTGCCTTTCCTCCTGGTTCCGGCGGGTGGAGCGCAGGACTTGCTCCCCGCCCGGTGATCGGCCGGCTTGCCAGCAGCCGCACATGTGATGCAGTGCGGCGCGGCGTTGCACGAGCCGGCCTTGTGTCCGGGCTGACCGCAGCGGAAGCACAGTGTGCTGCGGTCTACCTCGGAGGTGCACTGGATGCCAACGTGGTGCCCCACATGGCATCGGTAGCACCTCAGAGGCTTGGGGTCCAGGAGTTTGACCTGCGCTGAGACCCAGCCCACCAGGAGCCTTCGGCCCTCCGTGATGGTTCTGGCCGCCGTCACGGGGCAGCTTACCGTTATGGTTCGCATGCCCGTGTAGTCAGGACGTAAGGTGCCCGCCTTGACCTCATCGGCCAGACACCCTCCCGTCCTGGCGACGGCGGCCACCACCTCTTCCTCCGTTACGGAGTCATCCAGGCCCAAGATGCGCATGTCTGCGCGCTTGACGGGCCTGGAGACTCGAGCCTCTTCCGCATTAAGAGACGCCCTTAGCTTCTCAGCTAGGGCGTCAGCGGTGGGGCCACTAGTCGCCCCGGGGATCTCCAGCATACGGGCGCCAGTGGCGGTCACCCTGTGCCGGAGGCCCCCGGTGATCCCCAGCTCACGGAGGTCCACCATCTCCCTCGCTTTAGTGAGCACGTCGCAGTACGTCACGCCCCTCTTAACCGCGTCCGGCTGTAGCGTTATCACTACAGCCGCGGTCTTCGGGGCGCGAAGTCTAGCCGCAACGGCTCGCTCTTTGCGGCGCCGCCTTTGCGCCTTCTTCCTGGCCGCCTTGGCCGCCTTTTTCTTCTCCCCGGCCACCTGCCAGTCGGCGTCGGTCGCGGGAGAAGTGCGGGAGTTTTGGGGGCGGGGCGTGGGCTCTGGGGCCTTCGCCTCCCGTGCCGTCCTACCCTTGCCTTTCCGGGCCTGCACCGAGGTGCTACCACTGGGCGCCGGGGCCCCGCCAGCCGGTGTCGGCGCTGGGGCTCCTCCAGCAGACGCCGGTTTGGTCGACGCCGGTTTGGCCGTCGCCGGTTTAGCCGACGCCGGTTTGGCCGACGCCGACTTGGCCGGCGCCTGGGCCCGGCCAGACGGCCCGGGTTTAGGGGCGGCAGCTGCCGCAGCGGCGGCGTACGAGGCCGCCTTCGGCCCCGGGGCCGTTCCGCCCGCCAAGGGGGGGCGCAAGACTATGCCCTCCAGGACGGAAAACCGCGCCTGGAAGGCCGCCAGCTCCTGCCGAACCAGGCTAAGGACCTGGTTCTCCACCGGGACAGGCCGGCTCGGTGGTTTCGCCTGCGCTCCCCCGGTGGCCCGCAGGCCGGCCAGGTCTGCCCGGAGCCTCCCGTTCTCCTTTTGGAGAATCTCCGTGGCGGCCGTCAGGCGGGCAACCTCCGCCCGCAATTCGGCCACTTCGCCGGCCGAAGGGCCAATGTAGTTGGCCGCCCCCGCTGCCGCCATGATGGAGGCCGTCGCCGAAATTATGGCCTTATCCTTGGAGGTCTTCACCTTTTTCAGCGACACGCTCCGGATGGCGGCCTCCACGACTGCTGCGAAGCTGCGCATGCCGTCCGCCTCGGGGTCGGGGGCGTCAACCGCACCCGCCTCATCGCTCGAGGACCCCGAAGCGACCGCACGACCGGTCCCCCCCTCCTTTGCGGACTCCTCCGCTCTCTTCGCCTCACGGGCATTGAGCCCCCTCCCCTTGCCTCGCTCTCGGACCCCACCCCGCCTACTTGTGGGGATTTTTCGGGCCGAGGCCTGCTCTCCGTCTGAGGACAATCCCTGGCTGTCCCCAGACCTTGGCCGCTTGCTCGTCTTCGCGGCCACCTCCTTGGCACGGCAGGGGCTCCCTGAGCCTCCCATGCTCGTGCCTCCCGATGCGGCGTCGGACTCCGACCCCGCATCACTCCTTACCTCTTCTTGGTCCCCTGAGGGACAGGAGCCTCCTCGGCTCTTGTTGCCAATGGCAAGCGGACGACATTCGTTGCCCCCCCCAGAATACGAATGGGGGCTTGACGTTCCCAAAGGGAACGTGGCGGATTCTCCGACTGCTGAGCAGCCGGTACCGCCCTGGGGTAGTTTATTTCCGTTTGTCGTGGATTCCATTTTGTGTTCCTTTTAAGGGTGAGGTCCCTTTTTTGCGCTAACGACCGGATCCCCTCCGGCCATTCATCCCCTCGGCACGCTAGACCTTAGGATTGGGGTAATTTTTTATAGAGGTTGTCTACCTCGCGGCCCGGGCCTCAGTGGCCCGGACCCCCGGTCCTGTCAGTTCAGGGTTACGGGGTGGCCGACGGCTGGGCAGAACCAACCGCCGCCCCGGCGTCCCCACGCTGCCGCCGGATGCCGGACAGACGCAGCGCGGGCATGGGACACCCTCCACCACCCACACTCTCGTGGGTACCGCGGTGCTAACCGCCCCGCGACGGTCTGCGCCAACTCACCTTCCTCTGTAAGCAGAGGGGGAGTAGACGCGTGACCGTCTATAGCCCGGTTCCCTTCACCGACCATCAAAGATGATCGGTGACTGGAACCATGACCTTCTCCTCCTGTCGAAGATTTGCCGCCCGCCCCAATTGTCCACCCAAACCTGGTGGGCAATTGGAGCCGACGTTGCCCAGGGTGCGCCACGTGGAGGCTCTTCAACGTCACCCCGTACAGACACCCTTACGAGGACCTTGTTAGTCCTAGAACGAACCGAGGACCCTCCAAAAAACTGGTTTAAATACCTCGTTGGCCTTTTAGAATAAGATAGAAAGAGACAGGTGAGTAAATCTATAGTGATGAGCTTATTGGGATAATGCTATCTCAACATTTTTCTGTATGAATTTCGGCTATCATACTGAGGACCTGAAATACACAGCTAAATGTGACCAGCGATGCACATACGAGGACTTTGTGTAAGCCAACCGAGGACCTCTTACGTAAGCCCTGCGACGTCCTTCCGAGGACGTATTTTTACACAATATTTCTTATAGCTTGTACGAAGTGCGGACGTTGTGTTAGACTTTATATCACTAAACCGAGGACAGTTTTTCGCGTAGAACTTGTACAAACCGAGGACCTTGGAAAATCTACCTACCTAAAACATTTACGTGTAAGATAATAATTATATCAATGTAAGTAGAATGTTCCGATTTATTTCTTACACACTTTTTCTAAAATGAAGTACTAAGCGAGGACGAGTCGGTCTTTACGTTTGTCAGCGCTTCTCAAAGGATTATTTATCAAAGAGAGCCGAAACTAACGGCTTTATTTTGTTAAACACTCGTGATTGTTGCTTTTAACGTAAACAAAAACCCAGAAATCGATCCTTATCAGCGACACTATCGAATGGTGTAATAATACAGTGTTTTTTTCACCCTGTATATATAAAAGGAGAAACTGACTGACTGACTGACATATCAACGCACAGCCGAAACTACTGGGTCTAGGAATGTGATTTTAGACATTACGGACGCTTTTAACGTTCTGCATTGTTCTCACGTGCATAATTTTTAACATGTATGATCTAAACAAGATTTTGTAACCATATTATTTTGATTTAAAAGAGTGTCCATGGAGTTTCTTGCCCGTTCTTCTCCTACGCTTTGGAATGGGCAACTAGCTTCATCTTTCTGATTCTGACTGACCGACCCCTTGACAATTCAAAAGTGCCTGTAATTGGTTTAATTGAAATAAATGCTTTGAGTTTGAGTTGAGTTAGTGAAATTTTGCACACGGCTTCCTTTTATAATGTAGGGGAGCACTAAGAAGGGGTTTTTGGAAATTCAACCTTTAAGGGGGTGAAAAGGGGGGATTTCGTCTGTATGAAAAATCTTATTCCTTGAGTTAAAAAACTTGAAACTTGGCACAAATACTTATCTAAGTATATTATGAAGTTTGGCATTTTTGTTTTTCTAAACTATCCCCTAAAGGGGGATTGTGGAGTGTCATTTGTATGGAAGATTTTTAACTCGCCGTCCGATTAACTCGAAACTCAGTATTTATACTTAAGACCAAAAATAAAGAATAACGTTTATTAGGGTTTTTCGAAAATCTACCCCCAACGGCGTGAAAAGGGGTAGTTAATTATACAGGCAAGGATTTTACTGCGTGGCTTGAATAACTCGAAAATTGGTATTTAATAAATAAATCTTCGAATCAAGTAATGAACATAATAATATCCCAAACGATTTTTCAGAATTCCACCCCTGTGGGGGTGAAGAGCAAGAATACAGTTTATATAAATAAATAATAAATAAAACCTTTATTTTAAGGCTACTATGGCCCATAGATAAATAAATACCTTACAGAGTTTACAGACTAACATATATTATAATAGTACAATGTGTGATAGTGTATAAACTTAAAACTATGTTAGTAAAACTCACTTCACTCGAGCACTGTCTTTGTGCGATCGTGTGGCACTTGTCCGCGAAAGCGACGGAACATTACACCTTGCGGCCAAAAGTCCTCTGCCATGACGAGGTGCAGGTAGCATGTAGGTACTCGCACCACGAACGCCTTGAAGTTGACGTTGCGGCGCGATTCAAGCAACTGCACTCTCGGCCTGTACTTGGTCCTTTGGCACACGTACTCCACGATGTCCTCGGCCTTAGTGGTATAATGTAGGCGGGAAATATATACGGGAGTGTTCGGCTGGGCGGCTCGAACAGGGATGTCGGGCTTGATAGGAGCTGTGTCGCAGCGGTTCTTGTTGGTTCTTTGTCGGCGCTTCTTCCTCTGCACCGTCACAAAATCATCATCATCAGCCCGGTTCGATGCCTTTTCAGGCACGGGCTTCTTTGCGGTAGCGTGAAAAATCTTATTCATTTGGTTAATAAACTTGAAACTAAAGGGAGATTGGGGGTGTAAAATTTTGTATGGAAGAATTTTAACGCGTGGTCCAATTAATTTGAAACTCGTCGATGTAAGACCAAAATAATTATTAAATTATATCATGGTTTTTAGAAAATCTACCCCTAACGGGGTGAAGAGGGATAGTCAATTTCTTAGGGGAGTATTTTATTACGTGGCTTGATAATATAATTGGTATAAATAATTTTTAAGTTAAGCTATAGAAACATCGCAGACGATTTTTCAAAATTACACCCCTAAAAATATTTTTAGTAGCCATGTTTATAATCACGTCTAAACTTGCTATGGAGTATCTTAATTTGACAGGACTAAACTAATATTTATCTTCTGTCCTTTTCTTAATGAAATATAAAGAAAAAGATGCACTGAACTTAAATTTAGTTTAGTTTGTGAAGAAGGGAATCGGCGCCATTAAGTTATTAAGTTTGCATGCTTCCCAATGTATTTTGATCTTACTTGATAATATTTCTTTGTTGTTTTCTAACTAAGCATTGTGTTATGAAATTTCATGTTAAGATTTTAGTCCAAATTATGTCGATTTCTTTTAATTATGGTTTCTATACTTAAGTCTTTTTGTTTGAGTCGTTTTCTATTAACTGTTAAGTAAGTTTCATAATCATGCTTCTCAAAGATGTTATTCCAACTTGATGATTATTTCTATAAGTAGATCGTTGGTAAAAGTTTGATAAATAATTTGTTTTATTTTAAAATAAACCTACTTTTATTTCAGTAAAGTTTATGACCCCCTTTAGTACGTTCATGTTCTGTATTTCTTTGTAAACAAATATAAAGTATTTGTTTCAAATCTTGCTGCAGACATTTCACCTAGGAAGGCATTTATATTCTTTATGAAAAGCACACGTATTTGGCTCATAGGACAATACAATATTTTATGGTGCAAATCATAATGTTGTATAATATAAGTGGGCCTAGGTACTTAGCACATACTGCAGAAGAAGCCTGATTATTTCTCGTGCACCTAGGTGCACGAGAAATAATCAGGCTTCTTCTCGTTGAAACAAATCGTTGGTAGCTACTAGTAGCTACCAACGATTTGTTTAAGGTTTCAGTCTACCTTCGATTTTTCCCTTTATAATTTTATTTCAATGATAGCATATAATTTGTCTTCTACACACAAGGAAAACTGTCGAAACGAGGACTAGAATACACACTGTTCGGAAAATCTAGCAAACCGAGGTCTTAAATACACATTGTCTGGAAAAGCTACCTAACCGAGGTCTTTTGTGTTAAAGTTAACACATAGGTCCTCGGATAATACAACAAACGTGAAATGAGTGTAAAGAGTCTGTGTATGAGGCGACAGTGGCACCATCTGGTGGATACACAAAGTCTGTGTAAGATTATGAATAATCTTGATCAAACCGAGGTTCGGACAACTTTTTCGTATTAAGTATATAGAAAGACTCAAAATCGCTTGCAGAATACGAATCTTTGGTCAAGTCAAACCGAGGACCCTCGAAAAGGTCCTCGCTTTGAAAAGGTCCTCGGTCGTGCCTTGTGTATTCATACGCACGTCCTCGGATGGTACTTAAAACAAACACACACACACACACACACACACACACACACACACAGACACGTCAAACTTATAACACCCCGTCGTTTTTGCGTCGGGGGTTAAAAATGAAAATAATGAAGTCTGTATGTACGATGAGTTATGCATGATTGTAGGCAAAATCCTGATTCATCTGTGCCTGATTCGTATGGTCAAAACCCCTAAGAATAATAAAATAAATTAGTTTTTCCCCTCTCCAGCACGATAGGAGCGCTTTTGTTGCGTAATTCTCCTTGTCCAATTTTTGACCATGTACAAGTCAGTAGTTTTAATCTTATTTATTATTATTTACTTAGCTATAACCTTTTGAATAATAAAAAAAGACAGGAGTATAATCTTGTTCTAAAAATAAAAATGATACTTTTGATATGTCTTAGTCCTATTTAAGAATTAATAATTATTGTTTAGAATTTACATTCATAACTAACGGTGTATTTATTACTTTTTATTTCTGTTTCTGATTAATATGTAACACATTCTGATTCATCTGGGCACAAAATTAATATCTTGAAAACTACTTTATAAAAACAAGTCCCTCATTCAAATATATGTTATTTGGTATACCTATTTTCATATGAACATGTGTTACAGAGCTGAAAGTGAAATTAAATTTTGGCCATATGGATCAGTCAAAGAATCAAATTTCGAAGAACTACCCATTTTTTTTAGTTTTATCATTCTCTTATTTTAGAAGTTACAGGGGGGGGGGGGGACACACATTTTACCACTTTGGAAGTGTCTCTCGCGCAAACTATTCAGTTTAGAAAAAAATGATATTAGAAACCTCAATATCATTTTTGAAGACCTCCCACACGTATGGGTTTGAAGAAAAAAAATTTTTGAGTTTCAGATCTAAGGGAACCCCCATAATTTATTGTTTTTTTGTGAAAATCTTAATGCGGTTCACAGAATACATCTACTTACTTACCAAGTTTCAACAGTGTAGTTCTTATAGTTTCGGAAAAAAGTACCTGTGACAAGACATGACGAATCCATAAAGGTTCCGTTTTTGCCATTTGGCTACGGAACCCTAAAAAGGAGGGTTCTCAATTCGGTTGATTTTTTTTGTTACACCGCGACATCTCCGGCAATTATTGTGGATCGATTTCGATTTTTTTTTTATGGTATGTTATAAATTGTCTCGGGGTGGTCCCATATGAATTTTATTACCTTTGCTTGGGTAGTTTTTGAGTTAGCTTCAATAATACGTAGGTATTTATTCCACTAGTTTATATTGATGATATTATAATAACTTCCTGTCGCTGATATTTAAAGGTCCATTCCATAGCAAGTAGTGTTATACGAATTTGTGTGGGGTAGGTACAACTAAAATGTGAAAAATAAAATCTTTGAAAAAAAACCAAAAAAACACTACAAAGTGAAAAATAACTTTAATGTTGGTAGTCGGTGTCGTTGGTTCCGCATTTTCGTTTTTGGCCACCTACTTCCAAATAAAGTTATTTTTCACTTTGTAAGTAGGTAGGTAGTGTTTTTTTTGGAAGTTGTTTTTTTTTATGTAAGTAAAAAGTTTTTTTCCCTTTGTGGGAAGAAGAAACTACAGAACGAATTTGTGTAACAGACAAATAATGATAACGTTTCCCCCCAACATGGTCGCTTGGAGCCCGGAGTGAACGAGGTGGAGCAGGCCGTCTCCTGGGCCATCGACGCGGGGTACCGGCACATCGACACCGCCTTCGCCTACAGGATCGAGGACCAGGTCGGCAGGGCGCTCGCTAAGAAGATCAGAGAAGGAATCAAGAGGGAGGAACTGTTTATTACTACTAAGGTTGGTACAATTTGTAATTTGCTGGTAATTTGTCGAGGTGGGGTATTACTGACGAGCTGACCCATCCAATACCCAGTGCGAGAGCGGTGCCTCCACTCAGACCATGCTTACTTGCTGGAGTGCCCTAAGTGCCCGCTCACCTGCACCTTGGGTGACTTCATGAACGCCACGTGATGCTGCAACCAACGTGGCCACCCACTGGGCTCAAACTATAAATATCGAAGAAGAGCATCACCGACACGAAAGAAGAAAGTATAAAACTTGTTTCAGCTACAGTCAACCTCAAAAAGATGTAACTAAGTACAGACGCCAGCACGTCAAGCTACCCAAAACTGTCAATTTTTCCCAATTAACTTTGAACCTTAAGCTTTAGCAATAAAGTTGAACATCTTGACATATTGTAGTAGCTTGATGTGCTGGCGTCTGTACATCGACAAGAATTTAGATGTCTACAATTTTTGTTCCATAACATAGGTATGTCTCAATCTCAATGTGTAACCATAAAGTATAATACATAACATAACATAATCAGCCTATAATGTTCCCACTGCTGGGACACAGGCCTCCTCTCGGTGAAAGGGAGTGGGCCGTAATCCACCACGCGGGCCCAGTGCGGGTTGGCAGATGTCATATATGTCTTCGAGTTTTTGGTTCTAGGACATGCCGGTTTCCTCACGATGTTTTCCTTCACCGTTTTGAGAGCAGTGGTGATGAAATAATTTACACAAAGTAAAGCGCCTGTCTGAGTTCGAACCTACGACCTACAGCTCGTAAGTCGCGGCCGTTACCACTTGGCCACCACTGCCACAAAGTATAATATTTATTTATATTTAGCTATTGCTGCGTAAGACATTGGGTAATTAATTGTGGTCATTTGTTTTTGTGGGAATCCGCTGGATGCGAGAAGACCGGCCGTTTCGCGCGACGCCGGGGGATGCCTATTTCCAGCAATGGTCTTTTGGCAGAATTATGAATTGATGATGATGAAGTTTTATATTTTCTCAGCAAAGAAACTATCTCCCCCAAACTTCCTGTCCTTGTTTTCTTATAAATTTTAAGTCCATCATTTACCTTTTGGCAATTTCAGTTGTTTTGCCGAGGAACCGAGACCATTATTAACTTGCATTGTCATAATATCTACAAATTAATGTAAAAGAAACTTGGGCTCGCTTCTACCCACTTGTGTTTCACAATCTAACCCTGATTATTTCTCCGCCCACAGCTGTGGAACAGTGAACACGCTAAAGACGCAGTCGTGCCAGCACTGCGCGCCTCACTCGCCAGTCTTGGACTGGACTATGTCGACCTGTACCTGGTGCACTGGCCTGTTGGGCAGTTCGTGAGTATAATATTTATAAGTCGACGCTAGAGCTACTCGCCAGTCTTCGTACAGTTGTAACTTCATACTCATTTCCACCATGAAATAAGTAGCTGTGTTCTTAGAAAGATACGTATAATCAAGTAGGCAAGGCTATCTTTACAAGGGTCCTATGAACTTCAATTTGAACTTCGAACTGCTGTATTGACGGACTTCTCAATATTAATTTTAGTTTAACATAAAACAGTACTTGTCTTGTGCCAATCCCACGCTCCTGTGCCAGCCTCATCCAGGTTTTGCCCGCGAGGGCAACAAGGTCGTGAACCCATCTCGCCGCCGGACGACCGACATCTCGTCTTTCGTCCTTCAACCTTCTGTCACTACTTCCAGGACGTGGCAGGCAACCCTGGCAGGAGCTCCTTAGCCATTTAAGTAAGACTCAACTCTAATATAACCACAATAAACTCTAACTTCCAGAACAACGGCACATACGACTACACAGATTACGTGGACACCTGGCGCGGTATGATGGAAGCCAAGAGCCTGGGCCTGGCCAAGTCCATCGGAGTCTCCAACTTTAACCAGCAGCAGATCGACAGACTTCTAGAACTGGGGTTGGAGAAACCTACTGTGCAGCAAGTCGAGGTAAAATCAAGAAATGACTCATTTTCATTAGTCGACATGCGGGGAGTGCCCGCAGGCGGGGTAATGTCTAATGAAAGTCGTAAGTCGATAACGCGGTCGGTACACCGTCTGAGGGGAATCCAATGAAATTCATCGGTAGGCAAAAAGCGTGCGGAGACTCACACCCAATGAAAATGAGCCTTCAAGGAAAGTGCCAAACGTGCGGTGCAGGTTTTCGAGGTCAGCTAAAACTGGAAATGTATAGTTAGATAATTATGTCGTATCGATTTTGGCGCGTTCAAACATACTGTCAAAATTTGCAACCTCCTATAACACGGATGAAATGCAGGTGTTCTTCACACCTCTGCCATCTCCAGGAAATACAGTCGTTATACCTATATTATGTTCTTCGACAGCTCAACTTAAACCTGCAACAGCCAGACCTGCTGTCCTACTGCGCCCGTCAGGACATCCGCGTGATGGGCTACACTCCGTTCGGCTCGCTGTTCTACAGCAAGGCTAAGGCCGACGCTCCGCCCCCGAGGGTCGATGACCCCGCGCTTCTGGAGATTGCGAACAAATATAATAAAACCGTGCCGCAAGTCTCATTGAGATACCTGGTGAGTTTTGAAGCAGGAAACAGTAGCAAAATCTTGAAAAGATCATAAAATCCAAATAATGGGTAAAACAATAATTTGAAACTTGGCCCAGCACTACCGTGCACCTAGTATAGCGCCATCTTTTGGTAATCTACTTGACGTCTAAACGGACTCGAAAAGTGACTGTCTGTGTTCGACTTGTTCTCACCAATTTATTTCATCACCACTGCTCTCAAAACGGTGAAGGAAAACATCGTGAGGAAACCGACATGTCCTAGAACCACAAGTAGGTATACTGCGCTACAACAAAAAAAAAATAAGTAAAAGGGCCTCCAATTCGCGTGGCGGATTACGTCCCGCCCCTCTCACAGAGAGGAGGCCTGAGCAGTCACAGTAGTGGGAACATTAGTCCGCTATGCGTACCTACTAAAAATTCGCGCTTGGACGTGGAATTGCGGACCGCGGACGTAAAGCATAATACCTGAAAAAATGAAAATGTAATTACTTATTAATTTTCTTTCCCAGGTCGAGTTAGGCGTGATCCCGATACCAAAATCGTTGACAAAATCCCGTATCGAACAGAACCTAGATGTTTTCGACTTCAGCCTGACCCAGCAAGAGAAAGATGTGCTGAAGAGCTTCGATAAACACTACAGGACCATACCCCAACTGAAGTGGCTCGACCATCCCTACTATCCCTTTGAGATAACTAAGGAATAAATGAGATCAAATAAATATGTATTTATTTGGTATAAGTACTTATTATATTTTTATTTTTATTACTGTCTCGAACGTAAACGAAGCAAAAGAAGTAAGAATCGTAGACGGTGGCGTTCCGTAGCTTCTGCCTATGTAAGAAAGCGCGAGTTAATTCATTTTACTGCCTCGACTCATCTAGTGTACAGACGGCAGCACGTCAAGTTACTACAATCGAATTGACGGCACGGTTGGCGCAGTGGTTAAGCTAATTGACTGCTGCGCTGCGTGTCGCGAGTTCGATTCCCGCACGGAACAAATATTTGTGTGACCTACAAATAGTTGTTCCGGGTCTGGCTGTTTGTGTATGTGAGTTTAAATGTTTGTAAACGCACCCACAATACAAGAGAAATTCCTAGTGGGGCAACGTTTTATTTAAAAAAAAAAAAAACTGTCAAATTTCTTTAATAGATTTTCAACTTTATTGCTAAAGCATAAGGTTCAAAGTTGATTGGGAATTTTTGACAGTTTGGGGTAGCTTGATGTGCTAGCGTCTGTAATTACAGGGAAGCATGGATTCCATACATGATTCAGGTGTGTCCAGAATCATGTACTTATTGTATCCATGTAAGGCTGAACTCACACCAAAAGAGCGGCGAAGCGCGGCGAAGCGCCCTGTAGAGAAGGCGCGCGGATTCCAGCGACTGCCCGAGAAGTCGCGGGAATCCGCGCGCCTTCTCTTCTTCTTTCATGTGTTTATCGCTGTAATGCCTTGATTTGATATTGTATAGGCAGTCGTACATTTGCACCAAATAAATAAACTTTTCTTCATCCATTTCCATCACTTTTGTATTCGTTGCACTGCAACAGCAACAGACGCGCGCGGGGAGCGGGCGCGAGGGGCGGGTTATTGCCAGCGGCCGCTCGCGACTGCTCGAGCATTCTCGGGACTTCCCGCGCCTTCTCGCGCAGTCGCACGGCTAATTCGCTAGAATTCCAGCGGCGCCGCTGGCATCCGCGCGACTCGTTCGATTTCTCATGCGATAATAAGTATTATAGTAATGAAAATAAAGTTAAAATTCATATGACACTGAAACTGCGATCCGCTTCGCCGCGCTTCGACGCTCTTTTGGTGTGTGTTGAGCCTAACAGGTTGTGCGTCGATGTCCCTGTCAACAGGGTGGCATATTCATTGCAAAGAGTGTCCGTGGAGTTTCTTGCCCGTTCTTCTCCATAGGAACCTACTACCTACGCTTTGGAATGGGCAACTAGCTTCATGTTTTCTGACTGACAGACTCCTTGACAATTCAAAAGTGCCTGCCTGGTTCAATTGACATAAATGAGTTTGAGTGGTTAACTTATCAACTGCTGAGGATCTTAAGTCTCGATTTCGAACCCCAGGTTCCTAAATAAGTTATTTTTCCATTGAAAATTCATAGCAGTCCTGATATACGCATAATGGCCTGCGCAGACGACGGACTTTTTTGTCCGCTAAAATAGAACGCTTACAACTGTATCGAGTAACGCAAACGAGGGATTAAAAGTACCGCGTACTAAGCGAACTATTTTAACTCCGCGGACAAAAGTCCGTCGTCTGCGCAGGCCATAAATGAAGCACGAATCTGTACCTAGTACCCTCATTTTTTGCCAGTTTGTATATAAGGGTCGAGTCTATATTGCCGTCAATCTGCTGGCTGGGCTGCTGCTGGTCAACTCCTAATGAAAGAAGGGGGTATCAATAAGAAGACATATTTCTAAAACTTGACAAAATAAAAATCTATTTTCACTTACAATCTATGACTATTGTTTATCACTTTTATTTTATATCTAAACACAGTACCAGGATTTTCAGGTTGTAGCACTTCAGTAGTAAAATCAACCTTATTGCTGCGAAATAAAGGCGCTGAAAGCCCTCGTACCTCCGGGTGACTTACCGCGCACTAGATTATCAACGGACTGTTAAGCACCGAAAGTTGAAAATCCAGTGTGTTTTGTTGACGCGCTGGGATGCACGCCGTTGGATTTTCAATGCTCAACTCAAGAATGACAGTTGAAAATCCAGTGCGCAATAAAAAATTGTCACCTCAAAAAATCACCCATGTCAATGAGGGCTAAGGCGGCAGTCTTCGTGAAAATGGGCGACGTTATTCAGGGTGACCATCCACCACATACCGACACCCCTCCGCGCCTCGGAAAGCACGTTGAGCCGTCGGTGCCGGCTGTCATTCATAGATCTTTGACAGTCTTTAGTAACGGGTAGTTAGAAACCCGAAATTCTGGTATCGTGTTACCTAGTAACTGGATTGTGGAGGTCAGATAGGCAGTCGCTCCATGTAAAATACTGGTATTCAGCCGCATCCGGTTAGACTGGAAGCTGACCCCAACATAGTTGTAGAAAAAGCAGGCCGATGACTTTCTCCAGAGCAGGTGTTCCAGTGGCAATGGCGAGGCCATTGGACTTACGAGTTGTAGGTCGTGGGTTTAAACCCAGACAGGCGATTTACTTTATGTAAATAATTTCATCGCCACTGCTTTTAAAACGGTGAAGGAAAACATCGTGAGGAAACCAGCGCCATGTCCTAGAACCAACCATTCGAAGACATGTGACATCTACCAACCCGCACTGGGCCCGCGTGGTAGATTATGAGCCCACTCCTTCTCACAGAGAGGAGGCCTGTGTCCCAGCAGTGGGAACATCATAGGCTGTTAATGTAAGATGATTTTCTGGTTCTCAAGGCTATAACTTCTTCAGTTCTTTAACCATTAACTGTTTTTTTAACCTCAAAATAGACATGTCCATTTCATGTTTCTCTTTTAAAAACTGTTTTTCCATTTCAAATAATTCCTTTTGCTTCTTCAATTCGAATTCTACTAATTCTCTTTTCAAATCTTCAACTGTTTTTTTCTCATCTGTGATTTGTATGGGGTCTGTGACGTCATGCTTTAGCGACGCTATGATTGGTTTAATGTCGGAAGGGGGCAGGACTATGTGTTCTGTGATTGGTGATGCTGTGACTAGGAAGTCCTGCGATTGGTCATCGGCTGTATCCAGGCCTCCGCTGTCATCAATTTTTGTGTCGTTCTCTGATATCTGTTTTAGAAGACGGGTGTTCTGTAAAAGATAGTAATTGTATTTTAATATTAGCTTATAACTGTCCCACAGCTGGGTAAATATTTTTTTTTGATGTTTTTAACTTAAAGAAATATCAACTTTATCCCTGTGTAAATTGAGTTGATTTTAGAATGGCTATTTAATAGAACATAAAAAAAAATTTGCAGCGGAAATTTAACTTTATGTGTAAGCATTAAGGTTAGTTTTCTGAAAGTAGGTACAGTCAACAAAAGAGATAAGTATGCAGGATCGTCGGATACAGTTGAAGTTTAGTTAGAAACTGATGGATGTTGTCGACTGACATTTATTTTGATAAATGAGCTGTTTGTTTTCTATTAATAAAATAAAATTTTATTCGAGACTGTTCATCGGTTTCTTACTAAACATCAACTATATCCGACGAGCCTGCATACTTATCTCTTTTGTTGACTGTACATATTATTTCCAGTCTTGAGAAATTATATTATTAGGTAATTGGGAAAACCACCAGGAAAACAGAAAAGAATTTAAGCAATTTAAAAGTATTCAACATGAATACTTTTAAATAGTAATGGGGACGTATGGAAGGAAAATACTACTTATATTTACTAGATTATTATGATAAGGACAGGAGGAAGAAAAATCAATGTCCAACAACATACCCCCGTCCCCTTCAACGGATAATGCAGCGGATGGTAGCTCTTCATCTGATGGTAGACGGACGCCGTGGGTAGCAGGGTCCCCTCCTCGTCAGTCAGCACCTTCACGATCCTCTCCTCCAGAGGGTTCAGGTGGACGGAGCAGTGGGTTCCCTCCGAGTGACACTTCTGTATCACGGCATATTTGCGGCGTATTTTGAATTTTAGGTCTATCCAGTACTGGGGACAAAGGAATTAATAAAATTAATTTTTGAGGAGAAAAAGAGTCACAGGACAAGATTGTTAAAAAAAAAAAAAATAATAATAATAATACCTATACCTAATACCTATTTAAAATAATAATAATAAGTACATTTATATGAAAAAAAAAATAAGTAAAATGATCATAGGGCATCAAAAAATTCGTCCGCATCGCTGTCAATAGGAACAGTGCCCAAAAGGCTGGCAGCATTGCCACGTTGTATGGCAATGCTAATTCTTTGGCCAAGAAATAGGCCAGCCCTCTGGTCACGTGAAGAGTCGACTAACCGCTTGGCGATATCTCGAAAAACCAAGTGGGCACTCGAACCCCATGGCCCTAGTGTTTCAACCCCAAACGGCTCGAACATATAACTCCCAATCAGGTTGGAATATTTTCGCCGTTTTTTATTTTGGTTTTAGTATTTGTTGTTATAGCGGCAACAGAAATACATAATTTGTGAAAATTTCAACTGTCTAGCTATCGCGGTTCTTGAGATACAGCCTGGTGACAGACAGACGGACGGACGGACAGACAGCGAAGTCTTAGTAATAGGGCCCCGTTTTTACCCTTTGGGTACGGAACCCTAAAAAAGAAAGAAAATACGAAAAAATATTTTTTGCGGTAAACATGACGCAGACACAATAAAGTGCTTAGACCCTGCGAGACAGCGAGACAGAGTCCCAGCACTAAATTCAAAGTGCGGTCTGAGAATCTCGTTTGTAGTAAAACTTGTATTACGAAAACCCGCCTTATTAACTCGTCATAGAGACGCTTTCCAGGTCAAACTTACTATTAACTTTAGGTAGGCTGTTCTAACCACAGGTTTTACAAGACTGCAAGTACCTGGAGAGCTTCGTGTAAATTATTTCATCACCACCACCAGGAACACAAGTCCTAGAACCACAAGAAGGAATACAGTGCTACAACAAAAAAAATAAGAAAAGGGGCCTCCAATTCGCGTGGCGGATTACGTCCCGCACCTCTCACAGAGAGGAGGCCTGAGCAGCCACAGTATGATGATGAAGTACCTGGAACAGCAGCCTAATTCAATCGCAATCAGATCATTTTGAAGGGTAGGTATTGTTAATCCATTCATATACATCCACAATGGGTGCGTGGAGATGGACGGCGCCACCAAGGCCGAGCCAGAAAGAGATGCGCGACGCTAGCTGTGAGGGCGGCGCGGGAAAAGAGTTCCTGGAAGGATTTAGGGGAGGCTTTTGCCCAGAAGTGGGACATTAACCCTTAGTATGCCGGAACGTATATACACGCGAGACACAATGGGTTTTTAATTGTTTCTGTAATTCCGGCATTCAACCGGTTAAAGGCCATGAAAAAAAATACCCTCCAACTAATATCACAACGCAATGCTTGGCATTGGCATTGGCATAAATAAGTAGGTTGGCTGACAGTGTACTTCCTCTGTCAAAATTCTTTCCTGGCAACACTCACTCTCGCCCAACTCCGGCCACTCTTCGTAACACTCTCATCGATCCTGTTCAGCGTCCGGGCTATCTTCTCCCACATCCGTTTGGACTGAAGGTGTCCCTCTCTGGAGCGGGCACTGGCGAGGGCCAGCGGAGGATAGCGCTCCATATACTGTGCTAGGACTTCGAGGTGCTGCCGGGATACTTGGCGCCGGTGGAACTGTTCTTCGGACATGATTCTGGAATTAGAATGATACATACTTTTATAAGGGTAATCATTTTTACAAATATTATTTAAACGTTCTATGATTAGTTGAAAAAAGTAATTTTTAAAAATTCAGTCAACTTCAAAAAGAAGTTAACTCAAAATTATGAAATAACTTTAATTTCGGAAGTCGGTGAAAATACAGATACCAACTGTATTTTTTGTACAGCTCGTTCTGTCTATTTACTGTTCAATTATTTATTCAATTACCCATTTAAATATATATTTGTTATGACTCATTTTTATTTAATTAAATGCTTAGTTTTTATTGCAGAGCTTATTATTAAACATGCATTCTATATTTTATATAATTTGTCTAAACTACAATGAACACCTGTCACTGAAATCATTGCCCTTTTATAATATACAAGCTGCGTGCTCATTGGATTCCCCATCGACAAAAATTACGAACTTCCATACAAACGTTCATCTGTTAAGCCCCTTTAGAGGATGAATTTTCAAAAAACCTCCCTTAGTGCTCACTTTCATATTGAAAGAAACTTGTGCATTTCTGTGTGTTATCTGCCTGTGAGTGACTGAATGAATTAAAGATTTTCATTGAGTAGATACTGTTTTTCATGTAGTAGACTGGTCATACACGCACGCCGGTGAATACTACGCACCTGACCTTTCCGAAAACCATCACCATTTAGGTCACTAAGTAGATATTTCGTCTTTTAAATGTCCACCTCCTCGGAGTTGATAGACTCCTTGGTCTCCATCGCAAGTGTGACTGCTCAGTGAAAGGTATGGAATTCGATTCCCAGGTTGGGCAAGGTGTTATTGAGTTTTTCCATTCAATCATCAGCATCATCCTCTTACCCTTATGGCAATATATTTGGGGTAGGCGCAACATGACTTTTTCTTCCATACTTCTTATTAGTCATCGGGGCTTGAGGCCAAGTAGTAACAGCCGCACGGGTTGATCGATCAGGTAAAGCTACACTTGCCGCGGTTGGTTCATAGGTGGGTGACCATCTTTACATACCAAGACCCCTCCGTGCTTCAGAAAGCACGTTTAACCATTGGTCCCAGCTGGCATTTGTGGATTTTTGACAGTTGTTACGGGTCATCCCCCAAATGTCAGACAACCAGTCTTACCAAGGGTTATTGTATTACCCAGTAACAGGGTTGTGGAGGCCAGATAGGCAGTTGCTCTATGTAAAATACTGGTATTCAGCTGCATCCGGTTAGACTGGAAGCCAACCCCAACATAGTTGGGATAAGCCTAGGCAGATGATGACTTCTCTATTAGTCGTCATCTCGGCAGTCACTCCCTTGCCAGCCATATCATCTTTCACACAGTCCATCCATCGTTTCTTTTTCTTCCCCTAATCGTATAACCAACTGATGCGTCCAATATACATATAAACATACCTAATGATTGTGATTTCCTGAATGTTCTCTTATTCTTACATAGCATTCTTAAACATATAAAATACAGCTAAGAATGGTTCTAGTCACCATAATAAACAAGGCCTAAGTACAAAAAACTGACTTATCAGAATATCGTTAGAAATATGGAGTGAAATGAAATCATAACATACGTTTTAATAAGTTTGTTTATAAACGATATTGCATGGTTTCTACATACTGGAAAATCATTAATGAAACTTGATACCTACATTTATTTTGTTCCCAAAATTATCCCTAAAATTGCAATTCATTGAACAAGTTACCGAAATAATCAAAAATTATCAAAATAATATTTGCACAGTGCTGCCACAGAACACTATTACTCATAGGTACCGACATTTCATCGTATTTTTTTGACATTGACATTTAATAACAATTGACATTTGCCTTTTTTTGTTTTGATCAGTTGTATGGTTGGATACGCAGTAGCAATTTTATTGATTATTTTATGCACCTTTACAAGTATACTAGAAAAATCATAAGTACTTTTATTTCATGAATAAAAGTGCCAAAAAGAAGAAGCGTATAATTTTACACTTACAATTAGCAAATATGAACGACTACGTAAAAAACAATGACTAGCCATGAACTGAAATAATGACAGCCATGAAAAAAAAGTATTAGTGATTTTAGATAGCCCTATTCATTACAAAAAACATGCTAAAAAGTCATCAAAAGCAGCATTATATTGTAGTCTTTGATCAAAAGCCTACCAATCTGTTAACAAAATGTGGTAGCTGTATCCGAACGAATCTCAGCTGACAAATCACGGTCGAATATCACGATCAACAATTTTTTTTTTAGAGTCTTGACGTGAGCGAGTGCGGTTGCTGTTAGCCGTCGGTATGTCGTCGATTAAAATAAATTTAGTATTGTGCAGTGTGATATTATGCATTTTGGTGTGCGTTAATACCCAGTCCGTACACAGACGTTTCGAATATAAATTTTCGTTCAAGCCGCCGTATTTAGCGCAAAAAGATGGATCTGTTCCGTTCTGGGAGTACGGAGGCAGTAAGTATAACCTAATTTCTCATTATCCATCACTGATAAATTGATTTTAGTCCCATTAAATATACTTATAGACTCCTTAACTCCGTTTCTATGTTCATAAATATTCATGTTAAGTTATAAATATCGAATAAAAAAGCGAAAATCGTTTGTTGTTTCGGTCCATACGATTTGACAGCGACACGTCAGTGAAATCTGTCAAGTGTGAAAGAGACAGCGCTATACACCTCTTCATGTGTTGAAAAGAGACGTGAAATAGTTGCCGAGATCATGTTTTTTGGTTCCACGAAAGCAGTCGACACGGTTAAAAAACCTTAAATAATTTATGATAATATTAAATTAAATACTCGTTATTGTTATTATAACTAGTTCGGAAATCGTTTTACTTATTAATTAATGCGAATTGTTGATATGACACGCTGTTAACATAGTATTGTTAAGAAATGTACATTATTTCTTTCTCTTAATTTAACACTTTCTACAAAAAACGTGTCAGTAATGTGCTTTATGTATGACTGTAGGTTATTAATATCTGATTTTTGCAATATTTGAAGCTATACCATCATTTGCACATTACTATTTCAAATCAAATCTTGATCCTTTAATTTCATTTAATTAAGTTTATAAACCAAACTGTTTCAAGTATATATATTTCCTTCTTATGCCCAAGACTGTTCTCGTCTTAATAAAATGATATCATCCGCCAAGCTATTGTTATGAAGAGATTAATAAACTCATACAATTTTTTTTATCTAAACCATTTATACTACTTTTGAATTGTCAAGTAATTGTCAAGTAATTTAACATTCTTCTGTCCGATGTTTAATTATTGAAGCATAGCCTTATTGGCAATGTTCTTCAGAAAGGTCCTGTGTGTAGTACTTACAACCGGCATGCATGTATGACCAGATGAATGAATGTAAAAAGAAGTATGTAAGGATCGTAGCAGATGGCGATCTGTAGTATCTGCCTACCTCCTCGGGAAGAAGGTGTGAGTTTATGTATGTATACTGCATTCGCGATTTATTTGCCAAAAACGTAAACAAATATGAGTTTATGGAAAATAATTTTAAATTGTATACTATATACTTCAGTTTACGCTACAACTTCAAACATTTTTATAACTTTTTCAATAGTGCTAGTCATTCTGAAATCAACTTAATTACCATTAAAATAAATTTGATATTCGTTTAACTTGAAATAATATTAATTTGAGACAAGTTTGAATTGACTTTATGTATGTATCCATTCAATAAGGACCAATGTTTTTATGGCAGTCGTATTATATACCCAGCTTATTTATGACATAAACTTGTGTACATCATTTCTTACCAAAGCCTGAGCAGCCTTCAGCCCAGTTGGACTCATCGTCTGCCTGCCTTTTGCCAACTATCTTGGGGTTGGCTTCCAGTCAAACTAGTTGCAGCTGAATACCAGTATTTTACAGTCCCAGCTAGATGGACTGACATCCTACTAAAAGGCAGAAGGTACTGACTGGATGTAGCACAACTTGAGAGAAACCTATGTCCAGTTATTTGGAGTTTCTTGTCAACTTGTGACTAGAATCAATTCTATTTTCTTGTAAATGTTGAAGTACAAAAGTGTCTTAATGGTCTACTTTCAATAAATTTGTAGGAGCCACAGCATTCCCCCATGCATTGCTCAAAGAAAGAAAGATTTACGGCATAGGTATTGCATTTTTTTATGAACCAACAGATTTCTTTTTTATGAAAAATTTGGGGTTCAGAATCATGTACTGTATCCATGGTAACAGGTTTCACGTCGATGTCCCTGCCTTCCAGTACACATATCAGCCTATAATGTTCCCACTGCTGGGACACAGGCCTCATCCAGTGCGGGTTGGTAGATGTCACCCTGCATACCAACCTGTATACTTTATTGGAAACCCAAGTTCTTATTTTCTTCAAAGCAAGGAAGTCTGTAGTATGCTAATTCAGGAAAAAGTTGTGTATTATTATTATCATTATTCTATCAATGGAGGATATGTCAGTCCTAGATAAGATATGATAGTTGTAATCTTTGCAATATTTTAGTAGCAAGGGATAAAAGAGACCCTCCGTTGATAAGCTTGCTCATTAGGCCAGTGTATCCATCATAAAATAGTAAGTTGGAAACAGGGCTCATTTCGTACAAAATGTTATGGGAAAGGTTCTTTTTGCCTATAAATTGCCCATTCTTGCTGTGTGCTGTGAATGCAGATCAAAATGTCCACCCATCTGGCTGTTGGTCTGGTATATAGCATAATCAGCCTATAATGTTCCCACTGCTGGGATAGAGGCCGTCCCAGGGAGTGGGCCGTAATCCACCACGCAGGCCCAGTACGGGTTGGTGGATATCACGTCTTCGAATTTTTGGTTCTAGGAAATGTTTCCTCACGATGTTTCCCTTCACCGTTTTGAAGAAAAGCGCCTGTCAGGGTTTGAACCTACGACTTACAACTCCTACCACTGCTCGAAGATGGTAGCATGCTACAAAAAAAAAATAAGATTAAAAATAAGATACTCTTATTTTTAAATAAGAGTTCCTATCAAGTTTTCATGATAAAGAAACGTGTTTAAAAGTCGATAATTCTGTACGAAAGTACACGTAGGACGGTAGGAGTCGGTTTAACACGCTTTATATTACAAACATCGATATCGGCGAACATGTACGAATGTTTACGAATAATTACGAAACGCTTACATCATTGATTTTCATAATTCATACTGATATTCACGCTGCTATGCTAAAACTGCAGTTTTTATGTTTAACTAGCTCTGCGCCCCGCGGTTTCACCCGCGTAAATGTCGACCCCGTGGAAATATCGGGATAAAAAGTAGCCTATATGTTAATCCAGGGTGTCAGTTACCTCCAAATTTCATCAAAATTGGTCCAGCCGTTTGAGCGTGAAGATCTAACAAACATATAAACACACCCCCACACTCACAAACTTTCACCTTTATAATATTAGTGTGATTACTTCCTATAACCGTAAACTCCATTAATTTGATGACACCGGCAGGACTGCCTCGTCGGTCGCAAGCGCTACCGCTGAGCATGAGGTCCTGGGTTCGATTCCCGGGTCGGACTTAGCGTTATTGGATCTTCCATTAGGAATTTCTCAGTAGCAGCCCGGAGTCTGGAGTTGTGCCCGGTTGATGGCAATAAGCTCTTCCCTCATTACATGGCACGGGACTTAAACATCCCGTTGTGCATCTCTGCACAACCCTTCGGGAAAATAGGCGTCCTTTCAGCTATTCCATTTATTCTAAGGCGAATAAGGCCATTTTAGTTACTAAAAGAAATCCCGAACTGTACCCGAGTGATGGATGACGTCCCGCCGCTCTCTCTCAGCCCAGGTTCGCACGCGCGCGGTTCTCCCGCTGCGATTTTTTTTCGTGCCCTGGATTTTCAGCGCACTGCTTAGCGCTGAGGGTTGAAAATCCAACAGTGTGTTTTTTGACGCGCTCTGTTGTATTCTCAATGCTCGGGTCAACACCGAGAGTCGAAAATCCAATGCGCGATATTGTCTGCGAACGAACGTGGGCTCGCAGAGAGGAGGCCTGAGTCACACAGCACTGGGAACATCATAGGCTTTCCCTTAACCACACACGTCTGTCTACTGCCATTGCGGGCCAGTCCTTTCGGTAGGAATCAAGTTCGTCCCTCCACTTCTCCTGGGCTCTGCTATAACTGGACCCGTGGCTAAGGAGTGCGCGGATCTGAGGCCCCGTATCGCGTCCGATTTATACCGGTCTGATCCCCTGAACCCCCCTCCACCCTGATCTGACCACTCGCGCTTTAAAGTCGGAAGGGTACCGTCCATGGTAGCATGAGCCGCAGAGGGGCTTGTCAGCACAGGCTCAGCAAGGGCCGGTCTGGCCTTTGTAGAACTGCAGTTAGCGAGCGTTGGTAGCAGGCTGTAGGACGCCGACGCGCAGCTCAGCCATGCGTGCAGCGCGCAGTTAGGGGTAGCGTGCAGATTGAGGCAGTGTGCGATATCCTGCACTTTTTTTGAAGTCGGTTAAAGCAAACACATACATATATCACAATATACATTGACCAAGAAGGAACCTATGACCTCGCGGTAGTCTGTGTACTGTAGTCTGTCAACTATTGGGCTATAAAGTTGACAATAGTGTTATCAGCAAAATGCGCCGGATTTAGATTAAATTAATAACATATAACAATGTCTTATCAATTTATCAGAGCAAGAAGCAATGGCTGTCGGTTACGTGTTCTTGAAACGGTTATTATCCTGTTTTCCCACTAAACTAGACACCCTGGACGTCGCCAGTTATGTTCAAGTCCCATGTGAGGGGCTCGTGGCTAAATGATAACAGCCACACGTGTCGATCGAAGGTTAAGCTACACTGGCCGCGGTCTTTTTGTGGATGGGTCTTTATAATACTGAGATCCTTCCGTGACTCGGGAAACACGTTAAGCCTATGATCCCGGCTGTCGTTCGTAGATCTTCGACAGTCGTTATGGGCAGTTAGAAACCCGAAAGTCTGACAACCAGTCTTACCAAAGTGTTACCCAGCAACTGGGTTGTAGAGGTCAAATAAGCAGTCGCTCCATGTAAAATACTGGTATTCGGCCGCATCCACGAAGACTGAGACAACATCAACAAAGTTGGGAAAAGACTAGGTAGATTAATTTGACATGAAGGTGTATTTGGACAGTTGTTATTGTGTGACCGTTCACCGCATTCTTACGAAACCAAAGCTTAAAGTTACGGTTTCCTAAGATAGCGGCCACCGCCACATAACGGCCCCAGAGCCGGCCGTCGTGACAATGATGGCTCCTGGGGTTTGACTTTACGGTTGAATTGAATTGAATTGAATTTATTTATTTTGTGGACATAGGTGATTACAGGTGTCTTTCAATACGGAACGATGTTTTTCTTTACGGTGTCAAAAAGCTCTTTAGGAAAACACCGACTTACTTTCATAAATAACGTAAGTGACGTCAGCTTAAGAGAGCTGTTTGAACCCAGCACCTCACGCTCAGTTGTTGCGCATGCGACCACTACACCAACGCAACGAGCCAATCATTCGTAATGCTGTGGCGGCATCTACACCGCCACATGCAAACTACGCATCATACTGACGTCACGCAAAATCCTGCATCGCGCAAGCAGAGTTTACAACAGCCCGAATGAATAGTCGGGCAGTTGCCCACCAAACACGACACCTGCCTGGTCGGAGGATCCTCCCTTTTCTATAAAGGATGAGTGAACTTTACACCCTGATCCTCATACCTTTAAAACACAATTTCTTTCATTCCTATGAAATATTTGTAATAGATACAGGAAGACTACTATAAAAATGACGATTAGATACAAACTTATAATGTTATACGTTAAAACAGTTCGGTTAGCTAACGGTAATCTTTATTATACTTTATCAATATTTATTGAACATACTCGTATTACGTTTTGATTATCGCGTCCTACTACTGGTTTGGTAGTAAAGCAAGCATTTTTGTACGGCAGGCGAATAAAAATAAATAGTTTAAATAGAAATAAAAGCGTGGACTGCTTCGTTGGTGTAGTGGTTGGAAGCACGACTTATGAGCGTATGGGAAAATTTTAATGATCAATATCTTTGAAACTACTCAAAGTTTCTCCGTCACAAATTATCATTATCCCCGTCACAAAATTTTGAAGACATTTCGAAGGCTGTAGATCATCAGGCAGCGGAGATACATGTGTCCAGCCAGCTTGAACTCAGACTGGCTGGATATTAAGGGCAGGCCCAAAGGAAAATCTTCAATCTTAGATTAGATTTAAACAGTAGTAAATCATGTTCAAATTGGAAAAAAAGTATATGGCAGGAAACTTCATTATAAATGTGAGGGTCGACCCAGACGAAAACACGATACGATAAAATTTTCTCGATAGAAAACCATCACAAAGTTACCTCTAATTTTCATCTAATTTGGTTTGCATTCTATTTTGGTGCATATTACTGAACCACAAATTAGACAAATAATAACACTCATTATAACCTAGCGATGACCCAAGCGATTTTTTCAAATAATGTCTATTTTAAAAGATAATCGAATAAAAAGCATTTGGCGCTTACTACATTTTTAATCCGCGAGATACGCTGTCTTCCGTCTCGCGTGACACGAGCTTGAGGCATCAGTTTGTTTCACCAGTCAGTACCCCTCGCTCTGTTGAGACGGGAAGTCTATGACAATTTTCTCCGCGCCTAGCAACTATTATTATTATCGACATTTTGTTGAATAATAAATGGGAAACAAAAAAATACAATGAAAAAGCGAGAACTTAAACACTTGAAGACTAAAATGATTGCTAATTGCCGAAGTCGAAGGTTTGTTTTTATATCAAGGTACTTATGCGTATAGTATACGCAAAATAAACAGATAATTTGACCGCTCGATATGATCGTTTATTGTTTTCGTGCGAAATTATATAATTTAGCTAGAATTTATTTTTGATAATATGTGAGTGTTGTCCACGCTTCCTCACTAAAATTAGAAATACGAAAGAATTACAATATCCCTCCCTCTCGACCCGTCTCTTTCTTTGTTTGTTACTTTTTTACAACTAGTCGAGTGAGGTATTAAAACAAAGAATATAAGATTCTTCCAAAAACTCGCTTGTTTTAGGTATCAGTTCCCGGAAAAGGATATTAATCGAGTGATCGAGTTTGTTGATGGTTCTATCGGTAGTACCATTGAGGTCGAAAACAATTTTAAACCACCACCCTGAGGTACACCGGCAGAAGTATAACAACAAGAAGAACACGTCTGTTCTATGCATATACGTTGCCGGCGGCCATACAGGTAACTACGAAGCGAGCGAAGCATGCCAAGCAGGATATCGAAATTGACGATATTGAACGCATTGCTTAAATCCAATAAGCAAAGAATCGTCAGATTTCCTCCCCATGCCTAAGCGTATGTCATTAGTAACGTTCACTAGCGTACAGTAGCGGTGCTGTGACCAGGACGAAATCCGGATTGGAAAATATTCAGCAGACTATTCTTGCAAAGAAATGCACTAAGCTGATTGTGAACAAGGTGTTCAAGGACTTTGGAGAGGAAAGGCAAGATGGAAGTAGGTCGGTATTCTGAAAAGGAAGCAAGATTAGATTTTTTGGGTAAAGCAGTGATTTTTGGCTCTTTCCACATCGGAAGACACTTGACACTACACCCGTAGCTCGTATCAATACGCCAGGCCGTCACACTTACACGTATTAGTCCATATCTTGAAAATTACTGAACCGATTTTGATGAAACTTGCACTGTTCCCTAAGTTGAAGTAAATGTAAGCTAATACAAAAAAAATGGTCACGATCCGATTAATAGTTGCTGAGAAATGCGTGGACAAACATACATACATACATACGTCTATGAAATTTTGTATATTTGTTTGGAAGCCTTAGTAGATTGTCATATGTGAATATAATGCAATTCCAATAATATTACATACATACGTATCGAATTGATAACCTCCTTTTTTTTGAAGTCGGTAATAATATGTATCTAAGAATCGATGCTTGGCGTGATTTTAACTTCCATGGATTTATGAAATTTCCAGACTTTACCTAGATCTCTGTTTTCAAGTGATGTGTGGTTATGGCAGCGTTGGGAATCTCTACCGGTGGGTATTATTGTTATTGCAGCGATTGTTAGCATCCACAAGGACGGTTTGACGAAGAGGGCCGATACTGCAATTTTGTTTTAGTTTCAGCTTTCTTATGCATGATGCTTGTAATATCGTCGCAGATGCTTGATTTTTACTGCATGAATTGAGCGTGAACATCGTATAGCTGATTGTCTGTCAGCAGATTGACTTTTTCATCCATTGAATCGACACTGAATAAAGGACCCGACGAAAAATAAATTCAAAAACAATCATTGTGATGATTATAAGATATTTCTTATCACTGTGTTTGATTTGCTTTTATACCTTTTGGATTTTTTATCACCTATTTTATCACTTCTAATTTTTTATGGTGGAATGGAGTATACAGAACTTTTATTTCTCAACATACAAACACAAAATAGGATTGCATTGTATATATTACACAAGTAAAGACATTCTTATCCCTGCACATTAGCACTGCTATATTTTGCGAATTGATGATTTTGTGAAACCGAGAGCGTAGCGCATATTACTATTTTGTCCAAAGAAATTTAAAAATAGAATTTAAAAAAAGTCTTTGTTTTCAGGGTTCCGTAGTCAACAAGGAATCCTTATAGTTTCGCCCTGTCCGTCTGTCCGTCCGCAGCTTAGCTCAGAGACTCTTAGTACTAGATAGCGATAATTTGGCATGGATACGATAATTTGGCATGGATACGAGGTCGACTGTCGCAACACTCGGTCTCTCCACCAGTCCTCGCTGCATCCCGTCCACCGATGATCGTGTCCAAGCGGTAGGGCTCGCTTGCGTTTCCGATCACATGATTTTTCTGACATTTAGCTGACAGGGGTTCTCCCCCCTGCCATCTAAATGGTTGTCTTTGGATATGTGAAAAAATTCATGGTAGTAGTATATAATAACGAAATTAAAAGGAAAACTATCACGGCTAAGTAGGCTTTACAAGTTTACAAATAATAGTCGACCAACTTACATGTATGGGAGAACATGATTTTCAACTATAATGTTAAGTTTGTTCTTGGGTAAATTCATTTCAACTACGGAACTCTTCATTGTGCGTGGTCCGACACGCACTTGGCCAATTTTTATCTGAATATCCTGCATATACTACGCAAACGCACTGCACTTGAAGTTTAGTGTACAGAGTTTCGTTGCGCGCGTCGTCACGCCACCCGCGGTTGTTATTTGCACTAATGCGGGGGTTGGGAGACGCGCGGGTGAAATCAGATTTTATCCTGTCATTGGGCCCACTCTTAAGTTTTTATTGATTTCTCGTAAACCCTTACATGTGACGCCATAAATCAAACGTTATTACTGTCGCACATTGCATCACTAAATGTTAGTAAAGGAACCATATTCGAAAACGCTCCCGTTATTGAGATTCGGAAGTGCCAGCCAAAAGTTTTATACGTAAATCCAAGCTGGCTGGACACAGATTTTTGCATTTTTCTACTAAACCACTGTACGTATCACAAAACTTTTACCTCGATGCCTGTCACAAATTTATGTGACGCCCGCTGATATGCAAAAAGTCGTCAAAATCACTTCCGTCACCGAGACAAGCTGGCTGGACACGTTTTCGATCGATTATCTATGATTCTGTAGCGTCACAAATTCTGAAATAAAGGTGTTTAGCCGTCACATAAAGTGCCCTATTGACCTAGTTAAATGCGAACTATTTTAAAGATCTGTCCAGCCAGCCTGAGTCACATGAGAAAAGGGTAGGCAGATGATGATTCAGCTGCATCCGGTTAGACTGAAAGTCGGCAAAATGCTAGGGCCTTGCCATTTGCCGGCTTTCATATCCAAGTTTCAACAACTATACTATACGATGTAACACGCATGAATATTTAAATGAAACAATGCCTACCATTACAATAATGACACAATTCGAACTGTTTCTAACTGAATTTGCATTAATCCATACGGTACCTACCCAGTCTCAAACATTCGGCACATCTAATTTTAGAAAAAGTTCGTCTTTGTCTCAAGTCGTTTTTCTCACTCATACCTGTGTGACAGTCTCTTTCTACAGCTCATTGTGTCAATATATGTTTTTGAGGATGGTAAAACTAAGTCTATCCAACAAACACGCGTGGTATTTGTAAAGGAGCTCATCCATGGAACTGCTACCACCATACTTAATTCTGCCCCCAAGCTGCCCTGCTGTGGTCCCCGTCCGTTGCCGGGTATGGGTGGTATGGGTGCCCGTGCCGGTGATTACGAAAAGAAAGTATACAATTGCCAAACCTTTTTTTTTTTTTTTTTGTACCTACTTTCGCCTTGATACGTATACGTATACGTATACGTCATACGTAGTAGTTCTCGCGGGTGGGCCGCGAGAACTACTACGTATGACATTCGCGACCCATCCAGCGTGGCCCATTTCTGGGCTCCCTCTTCTTGGCCCGCGTCCGGGATCTATCCTCCTTCGGCGATGTCCGGGTGCACTAGGACATCACCTCAACTCCAGGGACCGTGTAGCGTAGACGATAGACTCCCCGATCTATCATCCGCTGGCCCCTCTTATGGCTGCATCAGGTCCGCATTTCGCCGCCTGCGCCGTCCTGCCCTCCTGCGGCGAATCGGGTCAGCGAGAGAGTCAGCCTCCCTGACCCGCTCCGCCGCTTCCTTCTGCGAGATTACGTCCTCGCAGAAGACGATACCAAACCACACCAACACAATACACAAACAACACAATACAATACACACAACAATTGCCAAACCTAACCTAACCCATTTGTTCGGGGTGCCCTGGCTTAGTTACTGCGACCAATTCGGCTCGCGCGTGAAGGGTTACAGTTCAACAACCTAAACTATAATTAAATATCTTTCAGGCCGTTGGTTGAACGGCCGCCGTTTAGATAAAAGGCTAGGCGCTTAACTAAGCGGCTTATTAAACCAGTTGGCTGCGAAACACACATGACACGATGACATGTCAGCTTTTTCTGTGAGATCGCATCTGTTCTTGCAGATGTCTATAGGTGGCTATGACCACTTACCTACCATCAGGTGGACCGTCGTCTTGGTTGCCATCAACCTAAACCAACCATTCCGTACTTTCCAGACGCGATAGCATCTGGCGAGAGCGTCCGCCTGGCGCCGTCGCTGCGCAGTCAGAAGGGCGCCATCTGGACCAAGCAGCCGCTCAACTTCGACTGGTGGGAGATCGACGTCATGTTCAAAGTCACCGGTAGGGGCAGGATAGGGGCTGACGGATTGGTAAGTAATCCTTGTCAAGTTATGGTCCTCAGTACCTAGTCTAGTAAAACGTGTGTCATCTATTCATAAAGAATCATCATCCTCTTGCACTTTTTTTGGGTGGGAAATTATCAAATAACTTCTCCCGCTCTGGGCAGAGGGGGGGGGGGGCGTGTCAGACTTTTACTGACTAATACCCAGCCGTGTTCCTTCAGTTGCCTGTCCAAGGGCCACGGTAACTCTTTCGAACAACCCGCGACCCTGCTAGGCATCGGACCCAGCGGACCCCGTCAGTTAGTGTTGACATGTCTTTGAGGCGCACGTGGAACACAACGCGCCGTCGACCCGGGCCTGGTCCTTACCGGGCCGTCAAATTTATTTAGTAGATTTTCAACTATATCGCTAAAGCATAAGGTTCAAAGTTGATTGGGAAAATTTGACAGTTTCGGGTAGCTTGATGTGCTGGCGTCGGTACACCCCTGCCCCCCTCCCCCTGCACCCCTCGGCTATTACCGGCTATGTATGTACATATGTTCCTTATTCTTCGCATCACATATAATTATTAATTCAATAACCATTCGCATAACCACACGTCCGTTTAATTGTGCAACCACATTGCGGTTGGTCGATGACGTCGACCATTCAGACTGACCGAGTTGCAAGGCAGCTGCATTACAGTCGATCGACGTGTTTTCATTCGATATCGATCGATGGTCGGCCGTTTATCGATCGACAGCAGTCTATATAGTAGCTTTAGCATTCATTCATTCTCATTTTAGCTGCATGCAATTTACCTATCATTCATCCCTTTTGTGGCCCAACGTCGTAAAATGACTCCGATATCAATGTCTTAATAACATCCCCAGGCCTTCTGGTACACAACTCAACGGGGAGACTACACAGGGGAGGTGTTCGGCTCCTCAGACCGGTGGAACGGTCTGGCCATCATCTTCGACTCGTTCGACAACGACAACAAACACAACAACCCCTACATCATGGCCGTCGTCAACGATGGCACCAAGGTCTTCGATCATAAGAGGTTGGTACTCATTCTTATGTTCTAGTACACCACAACCCCTTCTGGTGACTGGTGTACCAGCCCCCGCTGGGCGAGCTATGAATCTCTCTAAGAGATGCAATCCGGAACGAGGTAATTCGGCAGAGAACCAAAGTGGCCAACATGGCTTACAGAATAAGCGAGCTGATGTGGCAATGGTCTGGCCATATTAACAGTAGAACCGATGACGGTTGTGGTAGACGTGTCCTTGAGTGGAGACCGCGAATCGGCCTCAGGCTAGGTGGAGCGACGATCTTGGCAGGATGGCTGGTAGCAGCTGGATGAGAATCGAGTTGAATGACGTGCAATTGTAGGGGCTTATGTGCAGCAGTGGACTGCTGTACCTGTAGGCTGATGATGATAAGGGGGCTCGTGGCTAAATAATAACAGCCGCACGGGTATATCTTCAAGGTAACACAATGATTCCCCGGCAAGAGTTTTGCCGTGGTTCATACCGAGACCTCTCCGTGCCTCGAAAAGCACGTTAATCTGTTGTGTAATAAACCAATGGCTTTTATTGTGACAGTTCAACAACATTCATTGCGTTATTTACGTTGTTGAGCAGACAAATTTTTCGAACATCTGAATCAATGGATTAGCAATATGCTTCAGAATGATTCAGATTGTGATTTATAGTGTGTACGCAGTTAGAGTGAAGTTTAACTGGAAGCCGAGCCCGACATAGTTGAGAAACCGCTAGGCAGAAGCAGGAGACATTTGTCGGACTGTAGATGTTCGTATAAACACACAACCTCTCTTTATTCCAGTGACGGCTCCCAGCAGCTGCTGTCCGGCTGTTTGCGAGACTTCCGTAACAAGCCGTTCCCGACGCGCGCGCGCATCGAGTACTACCTCAACACTCTCACTGTGTACTTCCACAATGGTAAGTTAAACATATTCAAATGCGTTGATATTGACGTTAATGTCACTACACTACTAGGATTACTAATAAATTAATTACTATTTTTGAGTATGAGTTTAAAAAATCTGTTTTTTTTTTTATTGTTTTTGTTGTATGTGAAGCTGCTAAGTATTTCAAGTTACGACAATAACTGCGGTCGTTCCCCCCAAAAAAAAATCATGAAGTCATATTTTTTTTGTTTTATTATGTTTATGTATCGAAACCCATCATGTCTGCGGAGTTTCCCTAGCTAAGTCAATTTGACCCTGTAAACCTCTGCTTAACCTTTTGGAAAATATCATCATCATCAAGTCAAACAAAGGCCTCCCCCAAGCATCTCCACTTCGCCCCGTTCTGTGCTTACTGCATCCAGCTGATTTCTGCGGCCTTCACAAGGTCATTCAAGCTCCACCTTGTGGGACGCCTTCCAACGTCTACGTCTTCCGAGAAATATACCCGTGATGTAATAAAATATTGTGTTTCCCTTCCCCAGGAATGACCAACAACGAAGCCGACTACGAGCTGTGTTTCCGCGCGGAGAACGTGGTGCTGCCGCGCGGAGGGTTCCTGGGACTGTCGGCGGCCACGGGCGGGCTGGCCGACGACCATGACGTCATCCATCTGCTCACCACCTCGCTGCACACGCAGCAGCAGCAGAGCGGTAAGACTCCTAAGTTCTATGATAGCCTGGTACTTTTATTGACACCCGACAACACGAAGCAGCGAGGAGCGATTAGCTGAGACCATCTTGGTCTGGTGTGCCTGATGATGAGGAGTCAGGTGAGACCCTCTTGATCTTATGTGGGCCTAGTACTTTTTATTAGATCAAAATGCTAAGATTTGCTTGATTTAGTGAAAGCCTCTTCATTTTATGAGAGCCTAGTACTTTTTTTATTAGATGACTGCACAAAATGCTAAGATTTGCTTGATTTAGTGAAAGCCTCTTCATTTTATGAGAGCCTAGTATTTTTGTGGAGACTGTATGCAACGAGGTTTTTCAAATGTAGCCCTTACCCTTTTTGATTTTGTGATTCCTCAATACTTTTTTGTAAGTGGGCTAGAAAATATGCAAAATATTTCCCTAAGACCATCATTGGACCATCTCAGTTCCATGAGAGCCTAGTATTTTTTAACATTCTTACTAGCTAGTTATCATTTTTATAGACGATGTTGTCTCGCCCCCTACTGCATGGGACCTAGCTAGCTGAATCTCTGACTATCCTTTTCAGCAAAGGCGTGATGTTCATTATCCTGCTAATCCTAACCCCCTTTGTTCACCAGGAGGTCAACAGATGAGCCAAGATGAGCAACAGAAGCTGTCGCTGGAGTACCAAGAGTACCAGAAGAAGTTGGAGCAGCAGAAAGAAGATTACAGGAAGGAACACCCTGACGAGGTATGTGTACCATCCATAAGCCATCAAACTCAAACTCAAAGCATTTATTTCAATTAATCCATTTACAGGCACTTTTGAATTGTCAATTAGTCGGTCAGTCAGAAAATATGAAGCTAGTTGCCCATTCCAAAGCAGTACCTATGGAGAAGAATGGGCAAGAAACTCCATGGACACTCTTTTAAATTATATTTTTACACATCTCTATCAGCCGGCATGTCAGTGTACAGTACGTGTATAGTTTTACGAATATTGGCAAGCAAACGTCAAAATGGCCTTCTTAGCTTGCCGCGACAGCAGTACTATTGACTCAAAAGAAATGTTTGAAGTCGTAGCGCAGTGAACTTTATTAAAAACTTGTTTTTCCAAAACCAAAAATTTGTTTACATGTTTGGAAACTAAATCACGAACGCAGCACATTCATTTTTGGTGCAAGCATGCGTATCACAAAAAAAAATAGTAAATTCTTAAATCCCTTTAAAAAACAAACCTCGAAACATATCTTCATCTCCTCCGCACACACTGATTCCCCGTTTGCCCGCAGGTGCGCGACAAGGACGGCGAGTTCGACGACTGGTTCGAGTCGGACGCGCAGCGCGAGTTGAGACAGATCTTCCAGGGACAGACGCAGATACATGACATACTGAGGGATCTCAACAAGAAGGTTGATGAGGTAAGGAAACTATTATTATTTCGTTTATTTCATTGTATCCCTCATCCATCATCTGCCTAGCCTTTTCCCAACTGTGTTGGGGTCGGCTTCCAGTCTAACCGGATGCAGTTAAATACCAGTATTTTACATGGAGCGACTGCCTATCTGACCTCCACAACCCAGTTACTGGGTAATACGATACCCCTTGGTAAGACTGGTTGTCAGACAACCAGACGTCGTCGTCAGTCGTTGGTTGTGGATTTCATTGAATCATTGTATCTCTATCCATCTATTTAATAAAAATCTTAAATAAACCGACAGACAACGCACAGTCTACACCGTTGGGTCTAGAACTAGGTCTGGGTCTACCCTAAGCTGAATTCATGGTTACAGTTTTCTCGTCGATGTCCGTGCCGCACTGTATAACACAAGTAGGCAATAAAGAAGGATTTTTGAAATTTCATCCCCTAGAGGGGCTAGTGGACGAAAGTTTGTGTGAAGAATCCCATCGGGCACTCGGCTTGTACTAATATAAATGCTCCTTTCCGCAGGTGATCGGCAAACAGATGAACTCCCTCTCCATGCTGACGGCCGTGTACGGACACTCGCAGGGACAGCCCATACAGCCCGGCGCGGCCCCGCCCGCACAGGTACGTAACTACTTGAACAACTTCAATTAATTGGCGAAATTCGTCTGAAGGTTCACCAAATAACTTGAAAGTATCAATATGTATACCAGGATCTTTTGGCGCACGAATGACGTTGACAGGAGGGCGCTGTTGTTAAACATTGGTAATTGTTTTGTGGAATGTAACGAAAAGGCAAGGCGTTAGTTCCGATTTTGGCTACGCGCCAAGACTCTAGTGCAGCTATAGTCATAATTTTAAGTAAATCACGAAGTCAGAGCTCGTATGTCATGTGTGAGTTTGTCTTTCATCTTATCTAGCCTTTTCCCAACTATGTCGGAGGCGGCTTCCACTCTAACCGGATGCAGCTGAATACCTTATGTTACATAGAGCGACTGCCTATCTCACTTCCGCTACCTTCTTCGACTTCTTATATTATAAATAATAAAAAAATATATATATTATGATTTCAGATGCCAACCCTGCCCATCGGTCGCCACGACTGGGACGCGTTGGTCGCTAACAACCAAATCATGATCAACACTATCGCTGAACTAAAGTAAGTTTATTATTATTACATGTTTTACAATTATTTCCTTTATTTAATTAAATACCTACATATAAATATTTCTATTTTTATCACATCTATTCAAAAAGAGCTAGTGTATTCTTCGTAAACAGGGTCTAAAATAGCTCTTTAATCCCTAGGGACTGAAAGTGATTTGAAATATAAAAAACGCGCGAAAAGCATTGTCTTCGTTCGTAATTTATTGTTTACTTACTCAAATTAGGATTTTACTTAGTTTTATAAAAAATGAGTATGTCTTCCTCAAGTAATTGTATGTAAATAAATAAACATACTATTCTTATTCATAAGTTGTACGTACTTATTTTTTCATAGAGGATGATAAAAAGTATAGTGTCCACCTCGGGAGCAACACTATTTTATGCTCGAGTGACGTACTTTGAATCCCTCGCTGCGCTCAGGATTCTACTCTAGATTCCTTCGCTCCGCTCTGGATTCAAAGAAACACTCTCGCCTTCAAAATAGTTGTTTGCTCCCTTGGCAAACAATCTACTATTATTCATATTTTCTCAGTCAAAAGCTCCCATCCCCCACGAATTGGGGGCAGGTTTCAACTTGAATTCGGTTATTATTCACCAATTGTAATAATTGAAAGCTCCCCTTTACTCAATGCAAGTTTCTTGCCTGTAACATACCTACAATAAAATTAAAGCAACAAATGAAATGACTTTTATTGTTGCTTCAACTTATGGTATGCCACGAGCAATTAAATTGCATGAAGTAGATCATGCTTTATCACACAAAAAATCTTTTAGTACTGCATTTTGAATTTTGACTCCTTGTACTTGTTGACTTCAACAATAAATGTTATTCTCATCCACAGAGGGTTCATAATCGACGTGTCCCGCAAGTCGGACTCCCTGGCCGCGGCCACGGGAGCGGGCGGCGCCAGCCCGCAGCTGCTCGGCGAGGTCAGAGACAACCTGCAGCAGGTGAAGGCCGGCGTCGCGGGAGTGGCGCAGAGGTACGGACCGCTTATTATTACAGATGTAGCCACTAGACAAAGGTCAAAGTAGTGTGCGACTAGTCGCCTCTCTACTTAATTCATATTTCTATACTAAAAAAACCGGGCAAGAGTGAGTCTGACTCGCGCACTGAGGGTTTCAGTACCATCATAAATGTTTTTAAATTTTCATCGGCGAGGCCTATATTCGTTAGAGAATTTTAACACTGCGCACTGCTGTGTAGAATATTGCAATTTTAGGTCAGTGCCATCTCTTGACCGATTGTGGAACTAATGTAACTTTTGTTAATGATTTCTGAAAAACTGTGACTGTGACTCTGAGAGACATCGTTTTATTTTTCCTGTAATCTTTACATAAAGTTCTATCACATAGAATAAGTTCTGATTTTTCTCTTTGCAAACTTCGGAGGTATGGAGGGGGGGAACGATTTTTTTTTTTACATTTTTCCTCAAAAGTTGAAAACTATGCGGCCTAAAAAAAAAAAGAAAAATTGTTTGAGAATGTGCAAACTGCGCTCTTTCATATTATGATACCCCACATCCTGTATCCCCTAGCCCTAGTATCCCCTGTAGCCCTAGTATCGAATTTGTCAGACCCCCTTTCAGTCCCTGTTGCAAAAAATATACATATATTTTTATTTCTTTCTTATTTGCAAAATAGTTGGGCAAACATCTAAAACTATTCCAAATTTCAAGTTGATAGCATTAGTAGTTCTTGAGATATCCACTATATCCAGCTGTGACAGACAGACAGACAGACTGAGTCTCACCATAAGGGTTCTGTTTTACCATTTTGGTACGGAACCCTAACTAGGATGATTTAAATAAAATCGAATTTAATAGGCCCCTCAAGAGGTTAAATATAAAAAAAGGAATGAAAGTTTAAAAAATGTGTTTTTTGTTAGATAGTTTAAAACAAAGTCACTTTTCGCGTCTGTCTGTTTGTGTGTCCGCTAAGATCTTCATAACTACACAACGAATTTAGTTACGGTTTTGACCATCGTTTAGAGAATAATTTAATCCGGAAGGTTGATGTGTCGTGTGGTCATGTCTGCCTCCCTAATCAAAGATAATCGTCTCCAGGCTAGCCCAGGGCGCTCCGCAGGCGTTGAATGTGTCGTGTGGTCATGTCTGCCTCCCTAATCAAAGATAATCGTCTCCAGGCTAGCCCAGGGCGCTCCGCAGGCGTTGAATGTGTCGTGTGGTCATGTCTGCCTCCCTAATCACAGATAATCGTCTCCAGGCTAGCCCAGGGCGCTCCGCAGGCGTTGAATGTGTCGTGTGGTCATGTCTGCCTCCCTAATCAAAGATAATCGTCTCCAGGCTAGCCCAGGGCGCTCCGCAGGCGTTGAACCTGCCCGCCTGCCCCGACGTTAGCTGCGTCAGTTTTACAGGGCTACTGATGGTCGTAGCCACACAACTGGGGCTCATGCTGGTCTACGCCATGTACAAGTAAGTAGCCCACTGCTGGGCAAATAAGCATTCTCTACAGTCTATTCAAAATCAACTTATAACCCCGTGTCCTAACCAAAGCGATCATCGCGTTCATTATGCGACTCATAATTATTATTTTTTATGTATGTAAGTATCTATTTGTTCGGAAACCCCTCGTACACCCTTTGCGGCGTGACGAGGCGTTCGGATTCACCGAAATATGAACGTGACTGTCGCGTGTTCGCGCGATTATCACTTTGGTTAGGACACGTCCTAATAGTACCATTGAATAAGTCTTGGCCAGTAAATATGAAGGAGTGTTACACATTTGTTCGAGTCGGCACATTCGAGAGAAAGAGAAGAGAGAGAAGAGAGAAAGAGAAGAGAGTAGAAGAAGAAGAGTATTCTATTCTTTTCGGTTCGGCAGTACTTGTTAAGCAACAAGAAAGACCCGAAACAATTACTAGACGTAGTCTGCTCATGCCAGTCGGCAAACTCCGTTCCGCATCTACCATTGCTTAGTGTCTAAACACACTATGCCGAAGGTACGCGACCGAAGTTCGGCATGATTACGCCTGCAATGCTATTCAACGCAACGTAATTTCGGCATAATGTGTCGTCAGTAATTCAAATAGCATTCGGCACAATCGGCACAATTCGAGCTAAGCCGAGCGACTTTTTCCCAAACATAATATCTACACATATTATAGCCTAAGAAAGAGACTGTCACATAAGTATGAGTGACAGAGACCTGGAACTGCAATAGCCATTATGAATTGTATGCTTTTTGTTCACAGAGAAAGAAAAGAAGCGCAAGCGAAAAAATTCTTCTAAGGAGTTGTTAGTAGAGTTCGCTAGGTGTCGCCACTAGTTTCATGATATTGCCAACAACCACCGATAGATGGCGTTATACACAAAAGTTATAGAATTTTTTCCCAATATTTTTTTGTAACTTTTATTCGACAATAATTTATTTATCTTTTGTTGTAATAATACTCAATATCTTTTAATGACAAAAAAGATTGTTGTAACATAAGGGGTAGGCCACACTGTTGTACTAAGTATTATTTAAGTCCCTACAATAGGCGAGCCTAACACCCGGTGTCTGGAACAGAAATCGACACAAAAATTAGTTAATAAATTGTCAAACACATGTCAACTGCTGACCCTCTTTACATACCGAGACTCCTCCGTGCCTCGGAAAGTACGTTAAGCCAATTCCAATTTTATAGTAATGGCTCCATCGTTTTATCAATGATTACCATTTTATATATATAGACTAGCTTCTGCCCGCGACTTCGTCCGCGTGAAATTTCAGTATAATAATTTTAGGGGTGGAATTTCGAAAAACCCTTTCTTAGTGGATACCTACTCTTCACAAAGAACACACCCTCCAAATTTCATGTCTCTAGGAGCAGCGGTTTAGACTGTGCGTTGATATATCAACAATCAGTCAGTTTACCATTTTATATATATAGAAGATTCTGCCAATGTCAAGGTTGAAGGAAACAAAGTGTATTCGCTGAGGTTGACCGGTTATACTTACGATAAGCCGTCGGTCCCGGCTGTCATTCGGAGATCTTTGACAGTCCTTACGGGTAGTAAAACAAGGAATCCCGAAAATCAGTTTTACCAAGGGCTATTGTGATTTCCAGTAACTAGGTTGTGGAGGTCAGATAGACAGTCGCTCCATGTAAAATACTGATTCAGCTGCATCCAGTGAGACTGGAAGCTGAGCACAACACAGTTGGGAAAAGGCAGGCCGATGAAAATTACCGGCCAGCCAATGGGATCACTTGACATGAGTTTTTTTTCTGACAGGTTTATTTTTGTCCCAGAAACCGGATGGAAACCTTTTACCGTTCATATTTCGAAGCTTTTGAGCTGCTAATGAGAATTTCCTAACTTACATAAACGACACTACTTTATAACTAAACCATCCTTGCGTTTGTATAATTTAGGAAGGTTGTAGGATTGATTGACTTTGATAAGTAAAGTAAGCGATTACAACATACGAATTTGAACCTTCTTCTAATAATCACATTCGTAAAACCAAATGTGAACAAGCTTTACATACGAATATGAACATTAAATTAACTATAATAAAGTTGATATTCGAATGAGACGATTACTTAGTAATGTAAAGTCGGAGAACGGTCTGTTAATCTAATCCTTATTTTGAACCTAAAGACCAATGAGACATATCAGATTGAAAAAAAATATAGATTTAAAAAAAAATGTTCGTAACACATTTTTTTATTTAAAACGGTGTAATCTTATTAAATAATTCTCTAATAATGAAACATGATGTTTATTCGAATAAACAGAAAAATGCGAACTAAACGTTCCTCAATACAAAAAAGAATTATCTATTAAAAATGTAATATATTTATTTAAATTAATTATTGCATTATTTACAATGTTGTTGTAATGATCTCATAACTTCGCTGAAGCTCGAAGAGATTTCACTAAAACTCGAAAATACTTCGCCGAAGCTCGAAATCTTCGCTGAAACTCGAAAAATGTCTCGAAAAATCAGCAATAACATGAAACTAGTGTATTATTAGTTTTTTTACCAATCTGAGTGCGAGATACTCAAATATCTGTACATAATAATATTTATACTGTTTGTTTTCTGTTCCTTGATGTTTTTTTTTATTATTTTTTCAACAAATTTGTTACTTTTCTATGATATGTGTTGGTTTCGTCTCGCCGCGCCGTGAGTGTGTGAACGTGTAAAAAAATGGTTGTTTAAGTAAAGATTATTTTTTGAGATTATATTGTTGTTTAATTTATTCAATCAACTCAGCCTATCGCAGTCCAATGCTGGACATACCACGGAATAGATAAATAAGGTTTGAAAGGCCCTCGCTGCAATTTTGTACTAGGACCAGTGTCGCCGCTTGACTCCCACTATTTTAATTTCTACACATACGCAATACTATGTTTACAAATATTTCGCACACAACCAAATCACACACACATAAATCTCAAGGCAGATATTCGTTCGCCCACTAGCAAGACGCTCCCGTAGGCATAGACACTCAAACACGCATAAATGCAATAAAATTTTTCATAAAAGCCGATATTCTTTGTCTATAAATTATCTGATGAATTTATGGGGAAAAATGAAACTTAAATAAAAAATCAGACATTAGTCCCTTTATAACATTCGGTAGGATTAATTCAATGATTAATATAATATTTAATTTACCTACTCAAAATACGTCTAAATAAAAATATACAATCATTAATTAAATATAAAATAATCCAAAAATTATCTTTGTCAAACGTAAGTATAGTCGAGAATTCTATCGACGATTTTATTTAACCACATGGTGACCTCACTATCGATAAACATGCGCCGTGCATCACAGCCAATCAGAGCAAAGGACGAAACGTCAACGGTTGAAGTGTGGAGGACGCAATGCATGCAGTACATTGTACGCGTACTTGGTCATTGTGTTGATTGAGCGAGTACACAGCGGACAATGTATATTTTTTGTAAATTGTTGCAATAATGTTGTTAATGTTTGGTATTTCATAATGATCAGTATATTTTTATGTTTTTGACAAATAATATTGTAATTAAATGCCCACCCATGTTCCTTCCTTAGCCCTTTATGTTCCGGGCCAGCGGTAAGTAACCCTTTCGGACAATCCCGCTAAAAGGTGAAGGCTTACGCTTACCGGACTTTTTTGTTCTCACGCGTTATCAAGTAGGTAGGTAAGTATTATTAATTTAAACTAAATAATTCCATAAATTAAGACAAAATTATGAGTTTAGTCTTAGTTGTTCGGACAAAAAAGGCCAGAATAAGCGAATAGCTATCCATTTTTTTTATTTAGTTCATTGTAATTTATTGAATAAATCGTATGAATAACAAATAAAAACCCACTCACCTATACGAGCCCTTGCTCCGAAGTAGAAATATTTAGAGCAGTTATCATATTATGTTTCGGGATCGAACCTCTCCGGTTTGAACTCCTCAGGGTTTGGGAAGTACTTCGGATCATTGTGGAGCGCCTGCACTGGAACCATCACTTGGGTACGTGTCCTCTTCTATTGTTATATTCAACTCTGATACGTTATACGGACGAGTACATATTCGAGCCAGAAAACCTAGCGGAGGAAACATCCGTAAATCTTCTTTGAAGACCATCTCCAAGTAAGTCATCTCTCTAATCGAGTCGTACGACAGCTCTCCGTCGTGTTTGGCTAAAACGCGATCGACTTCCTCCTGCGCCGTCTTCTGAACGTCCTGGTTGTATGCTAACTGGTGGAGAGTGTAGCTCATTGCAGACAACGACGTCTCGAAGCCGGCGAAGAAGACAAACACTTGGGCACCCATCAATCCATCTTTGAACTCCAAGTTACGGTCTCCGGTGTACCATCAGGACTTTTCCTCTGAATTGACTCGCCGACAACACCCTTCCCTTTGCACTCCAACATCAAATCTATGAAATCTCCTCTCCCACTAGGTGTAAAGTTCCTCTTCCTGAGAATCTCTCCCACCAGCTTAATGATGTCGTTCTCCACACGAGTGAAAACCTTCAAGTTTCTTAACGTTTGGCAAGTGAACGTTTAAACAATAACTTGCTTACCAACTAGTACGTACCAATTATAATGTAGTCAAATATTTCAGTTGGTACAGACGCCAGCACATCAAGCTACTACAATCTGTCAGATTTCTTTAATAGATTTTCAACTTTATTGCTACATCTTAAGGTTCAAGGTTGATTGCGAAAATGTGACAGTTTCGGATAGCTTGACCTGCTGGCGTCCGTACAACATATTTTACGCAAAATAAAATAAGTCAAATATTTAGTATCGTCGGGGCCCCTATTTTTGTCTGCCTATGATTTCAATTAGCCATGTTTAATATGATATGAGGTAAAGGTATTTGTATTCTCATTTGCTCGCTCTTGCATCAAATGTCGACGAAGCACCGCTTCGCGGGGCTCCTATTTCTAACCTAACAAAACCGAACATCGGGGTGCCCTTCGCTCGCTTTTGCATCCTACGTCGCTTATCGGCCACCGCATCCATGCAATGTAATTAAAAAAGTAATACATCATCATCATTTCAGCCGAAAGACGTCCACTGCTGGACATAGGCCTCCCCCAAGCACTTCCACTTCGACCGGTTCCGTGCTTCTCGCATACAACGGGTTCCTGCGGCCTTCACAAGGTCGTCGGTCCACCTTACCAAAAAGTAATTATGTATAGGTACCTACCTAAGTAAAACCATGTAATTCCCAAAAAAATAATTTTGTCTAGGTATATATTTTTTTTCATTTGATTATATGTTTATTGTTTAAAGATTGTTTGCTGTAATAAATCATTTCAATTAAAGAACAAATGCCGTAATGATATTATCCTTGGTTATATTCTGCCGAGTGAAAATTTGACCACATGAAAATGTGCGTACTAAAATCATTCCAAATATTGCATTGGTATAAAAAAAAGGTTGCTAAAATTTTAACATGAATATGAACAACACGGTTCCCAAGTTGCTTGCCCGTTCTTCTTCATAGGACCCTACTACGCTTTGGAATGGGCTAATAAAAGCTTCATCTTTATAACTGACCGACGGCGACGACCCCTTGACAATTCTAAAGTAAATGCTTTGAGTTTGATACCTTTTGGCCATTTAGGTTCCATAGGTATTAAATCTGTATGTAAACTAAACTTCTATTAAAATTAAAAACGTAAAAACTATAAACAGCGATGTTTTGCGCCGAGTCATCGTTATAAAATATATTTAAATCACTTTGTTGCTTGCCCGTATGATGAATGAGTAGCAGAACTTTTTGGATTCCATGATGTAAGTAATGACGCACTGCGCTAAAACTAATTGGGATTCCAGATTACAATGTTTAAATTCCCGACTTAAAATTGTATGGTAATTTATTGTACTTACCTACTATTATTTAGGAGTTTGTTATAAGTAGTAAACCTGGCGAAAACCGCTGCTGAACCGCATCATTAATTTCTCAGGGTCGTACATTTATAGCCACAAAATACGAGGGGCCCGTTTCCTGAAGACAGGTGATGCGACAGTTTAGTATTTTAACTCACTAGCTTAGAACGGCAATTATCTATAGGTACCACTGAATGAAACTCATCATTATGCTAAAACCATCAAAATTGGAGTAGGTACCGATAAAGTATAGCTACTGAGAAAACGCGGCCATACATATACATACCGCAGACGAAGTAGTAACTATTCATACGGGAATCGAAGAATACAGAGATACCCACAATCTTGCATAATTATCTTGTTTATCCGGTTCTGTATATTTAATTGCGTTGTTATTGTATCACACAGTCTAGTCTACGTTTGCGAGTGAGTTCGTGGTGCATACGCTCCGTTGCGAACAGTCGTGATTCTCGTGTTACTACTAGATTTAAGTCTTATCAACTTGTTTGTGTTTTTGTTTAAGTTTTTGCTGGTGAGTTCTTTTTTTTTTTCTTGTGTAATAATTTGTATAGATATTTCAATGTTTTCGCAAGTCTGTCTGGTAGGTAAAGTGGTGTAGAAAAAAAACTATCGAATTTTTATAACATTATTTTGTATTTATCCATACATAATCCTTACTTTATACCTACTTAGTTCAATTATACGTAGGTAAACCTAAAAACCGGAACATAAACGTTGACTCATCACATAATTGTTATACCTAACTTATACAGTTATTTACTAGGTAATTATCATGAACTAACCTTGAACTTCGTTGATTAGTGCTTCATCATCATCATCATTTCAGCCGAAAGACGTCCACTGCTGGACATAGGCCTCCCCCAAGCACTTCCACTTCGACCGGTTCTGTGCTTCTCGCATCCAACGGGTTCCTGCGGCCTTCACAAGGTCGTCGGTCCACCTTGTGGGAGGCCTTCCAATTAGTGCCTCAAAGTGAAGTAATCATCAGTAATTAACTAATTCGGAAGTTCCTTATCAAAGGAAGTTTCAATGAGATAGTGCACAATCATGTAGGTACCTAATTCATAGGATATATATTTTTTTTTAGAAGATGTAGCTTTAATTAAGTACCTTTATGAATGTCGTGTACACTATAAATCTGAACATAAACCACTGTTAGCGTTACCTATTTTAAATAAATACCTACCTAATGACAATGAGTCCAAAAACTGTATTGATGTCCTTGAACTTTGATTTCTTAACAAGTAAGCAGTAAGTACCTTTGTACTCAATACTAATATGTCGTACCTGTATCCATTTTACTGTGTACCTATAAATAATAAAATAAATAAATAAACCACTCATGCAGTTAATTATGGAAGTAATAAATATCGACTTGTTTTGGAACTGTTACCAAAGTATGGAAGATACTTTAAATGTATGCTAGACTTTTTGACATTGATTAGGCCCGTGTTCGACCACTCTCACGTGATATGCAAAGTTAGAATTAGTAGTTAACCCTGTCTGAGAGTCACAGCATACCTCGTTGTAGTTTCGTTAATTCATTTTGATTAGGTAGTACTGTGCAAATATTCGAAGACGGCTCTCAAAGAATAATAAAACATAAAAGATACACATATATTTCTAATATATATATTGACATAGTTATCGTTATAATAATAACCTGTCTTTAGTTTACTTTTCTATCAAATGATTAATTTATCTTCCACTTATGCATTGTTACATTCAGAGGTAAGACATAATGTTTTGTTTTTTTATCTAATTATCGCACTATTATGAAGGTAGCTTATCAATACACGTATTCTTATCTTACAGGTGGCTGTGTGGGGCATCCTGGTTCCTGGTTCGTTAATCTCTGATCAATTCAAATATAACTGAGTATTTTCTAAAACCAGCAAAATGATTACCCTGGCGATAATAGTGGTTCTTTTGATCTCCCTATACTTTTACGGTACCAGAAACTTTAAATACTGGGAAGAAAGGGGAATAAAATCCGATAAACCACTCCCTCTTTTCGGAAACAATTTAAAAGGGTATATGTTGAAAGCTAGTATGACAACACTTGGCGACGAGTTGTACTGGAAGTATCCCAACGAACAAGTGGTTGGATTCTTCCGATCTTCACGGCCAGAATTGCTGATACGAGATCCTGAAATCGTGAAACGAATTTTGACAACTGACTTTGCTCATTTCTTTGAGCGAGGTTTCACGCCTCATAAGACTGTATTTGAACCTCTGATGCAGAACCTGTTTTTCGCCGAAGGTGACCTTTGGAAGCTACTGAGACAGAGAATGACCCCTGCTTTCACTACTGGAAAACTGAAGGCTATGTTTCCTTTAATAGTTGAAAGAGCAGAGAGGATGAAGAACCGCGCGCTGACCGTGGCTGCTGCGGGCAAGTCCATAGACGCTCGTGAGCTAATGGCGAGGTATACAACTGACTTCATTGGAGCATGTGGCTTCGGTCTAGATACGAATACACTAAACGACGAGAATTCAGCGTTTAGACAACTCGGAATCAATATTTTCAAGATACGACCCCGAGAAATTGCGATAGCTATTGCAAAGGAATTGTTCCCTGAAATGTTTAAAAACTTAAAGATTTGGACTCGCGTGGAGAAAGAAATCAATGAGCTGGTAGGAGAGATTCTCAGGAAGAGGAACTATAAACCTAGCGGCAGAGGAGATTTCATAGATTTGATGTTGGAATGCAAAGAGAAGGGTGTTATCGTCGGCGAGTCGATTCAGAAGAAAAATCCTGATGGTACACCGGAGACTGTAACTTTGGAGTTTAACGACGGATTGATAGGTGCCCAAGTGTTTGTCTTCTTCGCAGCCGGCTTCGAGACGTCATCGTCAGCCACCAGCTACACTCTCCACCAGTTAGCATACAACCAGGACGTTCAGAAGAAGGCGCAGGAGGAAGTTGATCGCGTTTTAGCCAAACACGACGGAAAGTTATCATACGACTCGATCAAAGAGATGACTTACTTGGAGATGGTCTTCAAAGAAGGTTTACGGATGTTTCCTTCTCTGGGCTTCTTGTTAAGGCAATGTACTCGTCCATTTACCTTCCCAGAGTTAAATTTAACGATAGATGAGAACATCCGAGTAATGATTCCTCTGCAGTCACTCCACAATGATCCGAAATATTTCCCGAACCCTGAGGAGTTTAAACCGGAAAGGTTCGATCCCGAAGCATATGATAACAGCAATAAATATTTTTATTTGCCGTTCGGTGCAGGACCGAGAGCTTGTATAGGTGAGAAAAATGTAAATAATTTTTTTAGACGATAAATAAAGAAATGGTTAGTTAGTTTATTAATAAAATTAATTGCCATTAAAATAAAGTAACAAAACTAAATTCTAACTTAACTAAAACTATACAGAAACTAAAAAATAGCGTCGAAAAATTCATCCGCATCGCTGTCGACTGGTAATGTACCCAAGAGACTGGCGGCATTACCACGTTGTATGGCGATGCTTAGCCTCTGGCCAAGATAAAAGCCAGCCCTTGGGTCACGGGAAGTGTCAATCAGCCGTTTCGAAATTTAAATAATTTACGATAAATTAACTAACATAAATACTTTTTGGACTCGTTCCTAACCGTTTGGACGGAGAAGGCAAAGAAAGCATAAATAAAAGTGGAAAAATATAGGGGAGACCTTTGCCCAGCAGTTGGACAACATTACAGTTCGCGTCAAATAACTTTGCCGCTCTGAAGCTAGTAGGCTCTTTCCTAGCCGCGCCAATCCGCGCCATGCGCGCTGCTGTTGCATTCATAGTGCCAGTGACTTGTTGCCTACTTCAGAGCGGCAAAGTTATTTGACGCGAACTGTACATAGGTTTGTAGTGTGTTAGGGTAGGTTAAGTTAAACGAAAAAAAAAGATGGCAAGTTGCTTTAGTAAAAATACTAACACAAAGAAAACCTATTACTTTTTGTACTAGTTAGTTTAAATACCTGTTATTTTTGTACAGGTGAACGTCTCGGCATTATGCAGTCACTGGCAGGACTAGCGGCTGTCCTGTCCATTTTCACAGTGGAACCAGCGCCAGAGAGTGTCAGGCATCCAATCGTAGACCCTCTATCCAGCGTAGTGCAGGCAATCAAAGCTGGTCTACCGCTCATGTTCCGTGCAAGGAGTAAAATTGCTTGAAAAGGGTGAATTAAAACTGTGATCTTAAAAGCCGGGCTTTTACGTGAAAGACGAGCTTGTGAAAACCTTGGAATAATGTTCATTTGATATGATAAAGATAATGTTGTAAAACCTGACCTTGTAAACAGAGATCATGTCCAATACCAGGCATGTTGACTTTTGTATGACCTGTGACAAATTATTAAGGGTAGCGCACAATTGATATTTGGGCAGGCAGACCGCACCGCAACGCAAAAATCTATCGCATAAATGCACAATACAGGTGGGACCCGTGGGCGTGGCTTATTGGAAAGAAGTATCAGAAGGTGACTGGTAGAAATCGTCATGCTGTAAAAACGTTATGCGACTTTCTCTCTCTATCTGCCTCTTTCTATTATTGTTTTGAAATGCGAGGTGCTGTGCTCTGATGCGACTGTAATACGCACTAGCCTTTCAGGCCCATTTACTTCTCCAGTTTATGATTTACTGGAATTACTCAGTAAAGAGTGATTACAAAATCTCCACTAGGTACCACCTCCTGATTTCAATTAAAGTCCGCGAGGCACTAGTTGGCCGCTGAGATAGGGACAGGGGTGAGGCGGTGGGTTACAACGTACATATTGAATATTGCGCTCCTGCCCCTCCGTCACACCGCTCACATACCTAAGGCCCGGCCAACTATAGTTCCGCGCGGACTATAGATATTCGCGTTTTATGCGTTACAGTTAAAAACGTGCCATGTCAACATTTGTCTAAGCTGGACATTCTGTTTTAACATTTGAGATTAAGAATATAATTTAGAAATTTAAATTTGTTTTAAGTACAAAGTTTATTATTATACATCTCATATTTATCTATGTAAGTTTACTGATTAAAAAAAAACTAAAATGCAAGAATTCGTGCTATTTAATTTGGTATCAACCTTAGGTCTTACCAAGGGTTATCGTATTACCCAGTCACTGGGTTGTGGAGGTCAGATAGTCAGTCGTTCCATATAAAATACTGGTATTCAGCTGCATCCGGTTAGACTGGAAGCCGACCACCCCAATATACCTAGTTGGGAAAAGTCTTGGCAGATGATGGTATCAAGTCATGACTACTACCCCGTACAGTACCGTTAGGTTTTAAGGCTTCTTCATTGTTTAATTATTTTGTAGCTCGCACTTTATCTTCACACGATAGTGAGTTCCTTGGTCTCACTAGTGTAGTGCTAACCTAATAATTTGGTTAGGGTGTAGAATTACGTAGGTGTACGTACAGGCAATGCCACGATAGCAATTTCTTATCTTGTATGTAAGTAACTGAATGAAGACCGTCGAAAATTATTGATCGATGGTCGAAAGGGTCGAAGATCGAACTCGAATGCAGAATGCTTCCTTCATTCCTGCTAGAGTAGGAAGGTAGGAACTATATAATATTGCAACTTTGCAATGCAACAGAAAAAATTAAAGCAAAAAAGAGACTTCTTCTCTTTTTACAGTATTCTGCCACGGCCACATTCTATTAGTGGAACAGAGACAGCAATATTTTCGTATACAATAATAAGACATGTACTCCTACTCACCCGGCCGTCAATCTGTCACTGTCAAGGAGTCATGTCAATATGGCGGCAATAATTTTTTCAAATCTTTTGTAACTACCTACGAAATCTGAGCTAAACAAGACAAATCTATTTGATTTCTTAAAATTAATGAGATACCCGAGTCTGTGATTACTTTTGTAATTTTGTTTTGTTTGGAAGTGTTTTGGTAACTTAATATTATATTCGAAATGGCTTCAGGTGACAAGTCGGCCAAAACGCAAATATTAGCAATTTATAGATTGGAATTCTATAAAAACAAAAAGAACTGGAAGTTGTACGAGGATGTGAGGAAAGAGCCACCGCCATCACCGACAAATGCAAAGTAAGTGTTATTTGGTACGGGTTTTCCTCATTGGACCAGAGTTACTATAAAAACATAATCAAAATCTTTGTTTTGTGTTTTAGTCTGAAATGGTTCATTTCTTCATTGATTCTGACGATCCTGTACCCAAAGAGGTCACCAGACAAAGTGCGTTTAACAAAAAAAACATTGTTGCTAGGATTACCTACACTTTCAAACTTAGAGCAGACTCCTCAAGCCTTCCAGCCACTTTAACTTTATGACCACACTCTGTAGACCAAAATATCTATCTGCTGAAATCAAGTTGAAAAAACAAGTGAATTTCTTTCAGTGCTTCAGAATGTCACACTGCTAGCTAGGTACTAAAATACTGAGTAGTGTATAATTGGGGTTCCTGGATCAGAGATCCAGGAACCCCAATTATACTTGAAGATTTGTTATCATTCAATCAATAAATTTAAACCTACATCAACTATTACAGTTCTTTTATGAACTATTTGATGTGCTTATGTGAAAGGTTGAATAAATAAAAATACTTTATCATTTAATAACGATTATGTTTTATTTACAACATATTATTTGATACTTTTACAGCAATTTCTTTAACCCCCCCCCCAATTTTACACTATTCAGTCATTCTAATATTTTAATCATCTATTTCATCATTCAATCATTCTAGTATTTTTAAGGTGTTAATGATCCATTCAGTTATTCTAGTATTTCATCATCACTTTTTATATGATTGGAATGGAAAGGTCTTTCAACCTGATTTAAATAAAAGGAATTTCATCTTCTGGTAGAATCTCGTAGCATATAATGTCTTCTGAACCAGGTATCATTATTTCATGCATTATAGTTACTTAGACACCATTGCTTTTAGTGACTTATTCAGCACATAATCAATCTATCCTGCTCCACTTAGAAAAATTTTATACTTTTGTTTCTTTAAAAAAATTACGCTTGGATTTATCAACATAATCCGTTCCTTTCACAGCGTTCAAATAACAACATTGAGGAAAATGTATAGCATGTTGCATCCAGGGATCATCGTAAATCTCCCAATCTTCTATAACACCTCCACATGAGAAACACGCTGCTTTATCATTTACACTATTTCCATAATAAAAAAATCCGGCTTCAGCCATTTCCATCACCAACCTTCTCCTTGAATTAGCCGTTGCCCAATAATGTCTAAATGAAATCTCACGCATTTTATACGCATTATACATATCATAACGAGGGCTACATTTATTTTGAGACATGTTCTGACTCACTATATAGTTCTTCATACAGATAATTATAAAGGTGAAATGATATCGTACTGCGGTAGCCAGCAATTTATAATGATTAACATTTGAGGGGATTGGTAGGGATAGAGGATTTGAAAATTAAACAAGCTAATATTTATTTCAAAAATTTATTATCTATACACCATTTATTTAAACATATTACATTTTTTAAAGCACATATTTTATCATGATAAATACAACTATACACATCATGGGAATGTTCATATTTATTGTACAAGCTTAATAAATTAGGACAACCTTCATCTTCTAAATTATTTATATTCTTATTATTATTATTCAAAATATTTTTTAACCACAACACTTTTTCTAAACCTTTGGTGTAAACACTTTTATCTCTTAAAATATCTACAATCAAATTCTGATGATTTGAGTAGGGCACAAATCCGTCTCCCCAGTATATCCTTCTATTACGTTCAATCCAACTGACTTGTCGTTTTTCAGGTTTCGTTAAATCGTGAAATGGAAATGGTGGCTTAATTAAGAACACCTGAATTTTTTTATTTAACAATACAGCAAATTCTTTAATTATAAATTCATTTGTTTCTGTTTTAAAACCTTGAACATCTACAATGGCTGTCATGATAATCTGCGCACTATGTTACTTAAAGGTTTATATTCCACAAGTCGATCGTTAATAATTAAACAATATCCAGTTGTGTTATCTGGTATTGGTGCTGAACAATCAATCTCCAACCGTACATCTACGGGGCCTGTTTTCAAACTATCGTTTTGTCTTGAACAGTCTATAATAAAGAGAGGGGCCTTCTCCTTGAAATCAACCAAATTAAGCAAGGGGTCTACAGGACAATTGTAATACGACTGACGAAATTTCACGTACATTTCATATAATATATTGTATTTGTTCTCAGAAAAATTTAAGCTTAGAGGCTCGTAAGGATAATACTGTGAATTCAAAAATAGTGTTACGTTAGTAACCCCACAATGATCAAACAGAGAACTGTCTTTAGTTTTATTATTTTTTCTGTTGGTTTGCAAGCAAAAAATTACATATCGAGGTTTCTCTAATTGCGATGCAGTCTTAACTGACCAAGAATGTTTTGTAGTTTTAGGGAGCAAAGGATACTCATATAAATCCCAATTTCGAAACGCTATTTGAATAGGTTTATCTCTCTCCAAGTGTTTTAGTAGTGTCAGTCGTTCACGGTCTGACACTTTTATATGTGGTACACGCCATTGCAATCTTTGTATGTCTATTTGAAAATGCGCAATATCATCAGTTGCTATGATACTGTTTAAGTTAGAGTTACCTCTGTTCAAAATAAGTTCATGTTTACAATTTATCACAATTTTATTGTAATCCTCCGCAAATCCTAAAATCTTATTAAGAGGTACAATAGCACTAAAATGACCATCACTTTTGAATCCATCTAGGTTCCAACCCCACAAAGCAGCAACTTTATTTTCTCCATCATTCATTGAAACGTATGACTTTATTGTCGACGTTATTCCAGAATTTTTAATGCGATCTATTTCAATACCATTTATTTCGTATCGGATATCTTGAAACAAAAACATAACAGGGTTGTTACTGAACGTAATATTTTTCTTAATCGGTTTTCCATCTTTGTCGAAGAACTTTGCTTGACCCTCGACGTAAATTGAACTGGCTGATGGTAACACGTATATGTCTTGTTGGTGTATGGGAATTCTGATTTCATCGTTTTCTCTAAAGCTGTTAGTGTAGGGATTGTATGTGTGGACTTCATAGCTTTCAATCGAACTATCGAAGTGAGGTAATTCAGTAATTTGTAGTATATTCATACTTTAAACCCTAAGGCTTTAAGAAAATCTCTATTTGATTTAGTTAATTTCTTTACGTTTTTCTTACGTCTGCGCACCTTAATGGTTGTTGACGTAATAGGACGTTTTATTTTCACTGGAGGGTTTTTATAATATACTATCATTTTGATTTTCTTAGATGAAGACGTAATTGAATATGTTCTTCACCAAAGTCAATACAGGAACCAAACTGATCTACAATCCTGACAGATATGGATGAAATTATATTTTTGTTCACTGGGAAGTAAATAACGTTCTGTGGTATTTCTGTGTAGCCGTGACTTGAAGCAGTATCAGATATAAATTCATGAATAAAATGAGTCGGTAATCCGTTGTAATATGAACCGTGCACAAGATCACATTCGATTCTGATAGATGTTAAACTGCTGTTATTAACAGGCACATTCGGTCTTGTTTTTAATACTGAAAAGTATAGTAATCCGCACTCGTATTGATCAGACAAATGAAGAGGTGGTTGAAAATACGAGACCAGTTCTGATTTATTTCCAGAGATGGTAATCGTAGTAGACATGCTTGCATACTGAACTCTTTTAAATGATTCTGTTTATTTTATTTTATTTCTTGATTATACCAAAAATTCTTTAAGAAATTTAAACATAGATGTCCACAGTTGAAGGGGTGATCACGTTGTATATTTTCATAATTATATTGAATGTTAGAACCTACATATTTTATAAATTCCTTTGGAGGTTTAAGATTTCCATAACTGTCGAAATACTCAACATAATCATTATATTTTGCATAGGCTACCCAATGAGAACCAGAATTTTTAGAACTATCTAAATTAATAACTCCACATTCTTTTTTATAAGGATATTTTGGGAGTTCATCTCTCATATAGACACCTCTAAAATAAGGAATTCTATTTCCGTACTTTAAAATGTCAAAGTTAGTTAAGGCCCGTTTGGGTAGCCGATATCTTAGTTTTTTTCTTTTGATACGAAAATTCCAAGACCGCCTTTATGTGGTTTAAGGTGTAGTCCTTTCCCAATACATAGAGCTTCCATTTTTTCATTATGTCTCCTCGATTCCTCATACAGTTTTTTAGCTATTTTGAATTCATTTATGGTTTTAACAATACCAGCTGCACCGCCTGCTAAAGCTCCCGCCGCTGATAATCCCGCAAAAATAGGAATCAAAGGTAATACTCCTCCAGTTTTCGGAATAGGAATAACACGAGGGAGCTTAATCGATGAATCATCAGCTAATTCTCTGGTAGCGGCAATAGCTAATTCTATAGCCATTTTCTTGCTCTTAGGTTTTAATTTTTTTATGCGTCTTTTTGCTTTTGTAATAACAGATTTTAATTTACTTTTTAATCCTTTTCCAGATGTAGCTTTTGGAAAACGATTTTTGCTCAAACCAGAACCAGTTTTAATTTTTGCCGACATAGCCTTACTTACTAAGCGTGCCGCGAGTCTTTCGTCTATACTGGCATCGGAAGCAACCGCTCGCTCTTTCGCCATTTTTAACAAAATTAAATCAGCCTTATGTCGATCTTTCAGGTTTGATGACTTGTGATATGCAATATCGTGATCTTTGCAATATTCGTCCAACTTATTCACACCGTTATCTCCCCGTGCAAGTCTTTTTACTAATTTTGTACCAGGACCACAGTAATTATATCCTGGTAAGTGTAATTCAAATGGTAAATTATTAATAAGCCAATTGAGTAGACTACTCTCTCCAAAACACATAATAAGACTGATGATCCCGGTTTGAATAATTTAATAAATAGTTATCGATTCGAGTTTGTTGCTAATATTATTTATAATATTACATTCGATTTATCAATCCAACTGCTTTCAGCTGAAGACAAACCTAACCATTTTACTAAAACTCTGTTACCTTTTCTTCTAAGAACTTTCTCAACTAAATATACATTGGGATGTTTTGTTTTTTGAAGTTCTTGTGTATAAAATGCACCTAAAATAGGGTGACCTCTGATAGTATCTTCAATTAAGTAAGTTATGGGAGTTGTTTTTTGTATTTTACGAATTTTAAATATTTCTGTTGACCAGTTGGGAGTGTAACCTTTTTCAAATGTTCCTTTGTATTTACTGATACGCACATAATCACCTACTTTGTACTTACTTTTTAAATTATATTTTTTTTGCAACTTAAAATACCTTTCTAATATAATTTTTTTATTAATATTGTCCACATTAGCAGGGATTTCATTAATAGTGCGATGGTGAGTGTGATTGTATTTGTAAATAACATCATTTAGGGTATTATTTATCCAATTGTAATTGCCTTTTAAACTAAATTCCTTATAAACTTTAGATTTCAATGTCCTGATAAATCGTTCAACTATTGAAGCCTTTTTTGTTGAGAAGGTTGAATAATGGTTAATATTATATGATTTCATAAGCTTCTGAAATTTGTTATTATAGAATTCTGTTCCATTATCCGTTTGCAGATTTTTAGGAACACGCCCTTTATCCAACAAAGTTTTGAAGGAGTTACACACATCTTCTTTGGTTTTACTTCTCATAGGAAAGGCCCAAGCATATTTCGAAAATGTATCAATAACGGCAAGAATATATCTGTATTTTTTATTTTCTTTTGAAATTGATTGCATATCAATTAAGTCTGCTTGCCACAAGTCATCTATATCTTTCATGATAACATGTCTTCGTGGATAGTTCACCCTCGCATTTTTATGAATTTCATTTACCACGTCAGCTTTGCTCATGTTCACAATTCAGTATACTTGTCTTGAAATTAGCTATTATACTGAATAAAAAGCATACTATTATGACTATTTATTATTTAATTATATCAGCTTCTTTTAATTCTTCGATTATTGATAAAATTTCATTATCATGGTTTGTATTACCAGCATCTCGGGAAGCAATTAATAGTTTCAATCTGTCAACCAGTTCGTTAGGATCATCCCAATATACCAAGTCAGTGTTATTTTTGTATTTCTTTAGCGTTGGTAAGCTTCCTCCAAATTTAGTGCTAATAATGTTGTTTAACGATTCGGAAAACAATGGTCTAATAATTTCACGATATTTTATACCTTTATCACCTCTAATTTGTCCATTAGGATTGAAATCTCTCTTATGTGCATTTGTATAATGCAACATATCTTTATAGACAAGTTTATCTTTGCTCGATATTAGTTTCAAATCAGGTTTTCTTCGAAGTAAAAGTTCTTTTAAACCAGGGGTTAAATTGTAGCTTTTGTCACCAACTTTAATTAAAATTACATTATCATCATTCACACTATCTATTTTAGAAAATGAAACTATTGAATTACCCATTAGTAATTTTTTGTTCGCACTCCTTATTCCAAATGGTATATTTACCCCATCATAAATATCATGGATATCACAGCCCTCTAATGATATTTCTAAATCTTCCAGTAATTCTGTCTGCGGAGACTTTTTAACGATCTGCACAGAATTCAGTTCTGAATCGCTGCATTCCTCAAACTTTGTAGATGAGCTAGTATGAATGTCATCCAATTCCATGTCTTCAAAATTAGAGGGTGTATTTTCAAAATTTTGTATTTTTTCTATTGTTTTGCTCGAATCAACTAGGGTTTTAAGAGGATCTGTGACAGGTTTTAACATTTTGTCAAATGACAAGTTCATTGAGTGTTCCCGGTTTTTCATTTGTTTTATTTTATTCTTTATGGAGTCTACAGACTTCATTAATTCTATTTTAATATTTTTCTCCATGTTGTACTTATCAACTGCATTAACTAACATTAACTTACAACTGTATTAAGCTAAAGAACAAATTATACTGAATTTGATTTTGCATGTTATTGACTTATAATGTGTATATAAACAGTCAGTCAAATTTAAAAAACATATCAAAATTCTGTCTGTACCTTCCGTTATTTAATGACGATTCTTTATTAATAAGTAGAAAATTATAAGGTTTACTCCAGACAGTTTTACAGAGATTTCTGAACTCTTTCCACTGTAAATCAGAACTAACATGCTCTTCATAAATATGCTTTAAATTCACATCATCTTGTTTGAATATAATAAGAAAATTAACATTGTCACGTAACAATTGCTTTGGAATTTTAGAATAGGTTTGAGACAAATAGAAACAATCTATTTGTTTATGTCTACCCATACAGAAATAATTGCGAATATTTATTTGATTTTCACATGCAACATCATCGAAAATAAATACAGAATTTGTTAACGCTTCACTCGGAGAAATGACATCTTTATCATCATTGAACTCGTAGAAATTAACCTGTGGTACTCTTTTCAATACTTCTGTCAAGAAACGGTATTTAGGTTGAAAATAAGTTTTAGAGTAAAGATACAGATTTCTAAATTTGAGCCCATTTTGATGCAGCAGTAAGCTTATCATTACATTCGTTTTGCCACAGTTTGATGGACCACATATTATACAACGAATGGTATTAGGCAATAAAGCGCTATGCCTGATGTGGTCAACGGAGTCACTTAATTTTATATTACTAATATTAAGAGATATGGGTTGCTTAATCAACTTCATCTTACCTATTAATTCGAAAACTGTTTAACATGAATATTTATACTGGATTAACTAAATTATGTGCAAAAGAAAGATGGTATTCTCATATTTCAAATTTATACTTAATATGTAATCTGAGTTATGTAGTGTACTTATAAAATAAGCAATCACTTCATTTCACTGCCATCTTTTCCATAAAGAAGTCGCTTCGTATTGCTTTCATTTATCAAAACATTGTTAAGGTAACTATATTGAAATTTAATTTTTGGTTATTTGATCTAATAATATAAATAATAATTATAATGAAATAATAATATTGCTTACTGTTTTCACAGCATCATGTCACGCTCACCATCCTACAGTCCTGTTTTAGATACTACAAGTATTAACCCTCAGTGTCACGTAAGTATCTAAGCTAGTTTTGTTATTATCAATTAAATTCATAGTTGGTGTTGTTTAATAACAAAAAAATCTTTGTCTTTCAGAATTTGATTACCGATCCTGTTATGAATCCTTTCTACTATGCTCAAGATGGAGAGAGTTGGTTTACTAAAGTAGCAGCAAATGCATGTAATGAGAGTCATCAACAAAAATTAGAAGAACAAAAACAAAAAAAGAAGAAAACTAAATCAAAATCTTTCAAAAACACATCATTTATCATACGTAAAGAGCCAGGACATGTTCGCCAACTAATAAAAATAATTATACATGATTTGGATGATCGTCACATAGATGAAATAGACACTGACCCTGATAGTGCAAGCGTGAATATACAGTATTTAGTTAAAAGTGATTATGATAATATCATGAGTGAAACTGAGCTCTTAGTAAGTAAAATAGTTAAAAAGTTAAGTTCGACTTAATGTTACGGATGAAAATGTTATTTATTAGGTCTGTGCAAGTTTGTGTCTAGAGTTTATTACTAATAAATGTATTTATATATTTAAGTTCAACATAATAAAAAAGAAACATTATAAACTGTGTTTTATTAACAAATAATAAAATCTTAATTGAAGCAATAAAATAAGTAAAATTTACATACCTATCAATGATAATATATAATAATAATAATAAAGTTTAAGTACCAAAGTTCTATTCAAAATTGGAATGAGAAGGTATAATAATCAAAATTCAAATTAAATAAATGTTTTACTTAAATATTATTAATTAAAATATACTTATATTGCTTCTTTCATTTGAAATTCACATTTCCATTTCAATTTGAAACGAATGATAATTTATATCTACTTTAAAGGAATCAAATGAAAAGTCAAGTAATGTTTTGTGAATATATTATTAGTAAATATTTTAACATACTTATACAATTTTATTTATTTAATCATGTGTATGTACTTAAGTAATTAAATTATCAAAGGACATTTATATATAAACTAATTAACATATGTAATTACAATGCCCCCAGGGAACAGTCTCAATTTGATTTGATACAGTTTGCCTTTTATCATCTATTCTATTCAAGACTACTTTATTTACTTCTTGCGAGTAAAGCACATGTTTCATTGATTTGATCATATTCATTTTACGCTTAAGTGTAAAGTTATTAAACAAAACGTTCTTATAGTCATGTGGGTACAAACATCTTGTAACAGGTTTAGACACGCCTTTAGCTTTATTAATTTGTGTATTCAATGATTTAATACAATACAGTTTTGCTCTTAAACCTATAAATTCAGTAATTGGATCTCCACCTAATTCATCCTTAAATAAACCGGGAATGCTTTTATTCACCTTAGGGATACTGTAATGATTATTAGTTTCAAAATTACTCGTATCGAATTCCGACAAATTATCACACATATCTTTATAAAAATCTTCAGTATGTATCAAATATAATAAACTATCTGTATCAGTGTAACACAATTTAGCATTACTGCCATATTTTTTCTTAATGTAATTATAATGAAAGTTATATACATGTTGCTTAGAGTATTCTAATACCGAAAATCCAATATATATTGGTCTATCTAAAACAAGTTTCTCAGGACTCAGCTGTACAGCTATAAAATTTTCATTAAATATAGAAACACTTTTTAAATTAGGTTTTGTAATTAATTTCTCAGCACCAATTAATTTATTCGTTTTATTCGAAGTGTCACTCCATTTGGCAACTAATTTTACGTCAACATGCTTACGTTTATTTTCTATTGTTTTACCAAATATGGAGTTATTTAATAGTTTGAAAAAATCTCTTTCAAATGATGTTATAGCTGCTTGCCTTAATCTTGTATTCAGATCTATATACTTTTTCAAAAAACTTTCTTGTTTAAAACAAAGAATCCTATGAATTTTTTTCAACACAAGACCATTTTTAATACACTCTTTTAAATGACTGAAATGAATGATGTAATTATATTTATCATATAAATTTGCAATTAGTTTTTGAGTTTTCCCTCCAATAGGTTTAAATTTCTCAGGAGTGAAAGGCAAGTCACTATGTGAATTATGTAAATGATCTGGATACGCTAAATCTACTTCTAAAATGTATCCATACTCCCCATCATCAGGGACATTAAGTATATTAAACTTTTCCATATCATTATTTGTCATGAATTTAAATCCTGATATCGGTAATTTTTTCATCATAGCATATCCGTAAAGGTTATTACAGTCCAAATATATTAAATATGTTGATGGTTTTGAATTATCGAAATCAGGTAAATAAATATTATTAGCTTTAGCGTATCGGTGAGAACATTGAGCTAATCCTCCTCGTATTCCTTTTTCCAACATTTCATAAATTTCTATATCATGAATCAATTCTAACTGCACGCCTGTATAAAGTAACATAGCATCCCAGCTCAATCCAGGTGACGTTACATAATATGCAGGGTCGAGTTTATAATACTGTAAACAGATATTTCTAAAATTTTCAAATATATCACATAATAACAGTACATCACACTTTAAATACAAGTCTGTATATTCACCGAGAGAACTTATATTAAAATACTTCCAAACAGTCCGAGCATGTTCATATTCAGCGTCAGTTATATGTTTCATTTGTAAAGTGTTGTAAAAATTATTCTTAGCAGGCAATTGTGTTTCATTGTATGTTTGCCATGAACAGATGTATTCATACGGATATATGCCTTTCCTTCGCAGTAAATTGAATTGATTTTTGTCGGGGAAATGTGATGATAAATGAATAAAATCATTCTCAGTTAAACTTTTGCATAGATTGTCAAGACTTGAACTAAGAAATTGAAAAGAGTCTATGAATTTTAACTGTATTGGTTTACATCCTTTTTCCATATTTATTATTTTTGTTATAGTTAAATACTTTTCTTTAGTTTGTGCTATAACTTTTATCTCACCATCGTATTTTGATAATTCTGTTATAAATATATGAGAATCATAGCCAGCTAAATTGTGAAAAATTATAGGTATAAAGGGGCAAACTCTATAAATTAAATTACAATGCGAATGTGCTGCGCCTCTGTACTCGGATGTGATGTGGTCATGATCACAAACCTTATCATCAAATAACAAATTATTACAAATATGGCATGTAGTTGCTGTACGATAATTATTAATTTGCTCTCTCGTCATAGAACGCATTGGTTTCTTCGTCATCAAAATTCTATTAATCAATTTCGCTTCCGCTATAACTTTTTTAACAAATACTTCCACACAGTTAGGTCCTCTATATGTAACGTATTTATTTAAACTACTATCATGTGAGCAACAGACATAAAATGCAAAACAAGATGGTTGATGTAATTTCTTCTTTATAGTATTTTTATCACACTGTTCTATTTCATAGTCCATTAATATACTTTCAAAGTCAGCGTATATAATAAAATTAATTTTTTGCTTTCGTTCATAGTTTTTAAATTGTAATGCACTGTTTTTGTCAGGTAGTATAGTTAAAATTTTGGAGCAACTATGAGAATGATACTTTGTTTCCGAGGTAAAAAACTGTAAACAAGTCTCACATAAATACATTCGACCTTTATGGTATGAAACTTGTCGTCGCACTAAACGTAAAAGGTTTTTAATTAAACAGTAATGACTTTTTCTGTTTTTTTCAAAATACAGTAAGTTAATATGTTTATCTTTTTTACAGTTCGTCACATAAAGAGGGCCAGTTACAGTACAGTTTTCATTTAATCCGTAAACATTAACACTTAGCTCACAGTTATTCTTTTCAAATAATTTGATGTCGTTAAATGAAGGTGGAAATGAAATTCCTTCTAGATTAAATATTGAACTAAAATGTGGATAGGAGTTCGTTCTGCAGACATTATTTTTGGCAGGATATAACGCTGCGACTATACTCCACAAAAAACAATACTCATCATTATTCTGTATATTCAAACAACTTTTTGTATTTTTAATAACATCAGGTAGGTCCAAATAAGTACCACCCCGCAAAGGGCAATATTTATTTATATTTATTTCCAAATGACTTATGGATACAAATGACCATCCAGATTCACAATGCTCGAATTCAGTAAGTTTTCTTTTAAATACTTCTATTATTTTTGAGTATATATTATTGAAATCAGTACTATTGTATATAATCTCATATCTCGTATTAAACGACTTTAACTGCTGCTCATTTGATTTAGGTAACATAAAATAAGCAAACAGTTCAAAATTAACTTTGATAGATGTATTTTTCGACAATAAAAACTTAATAATTTCTGAGATATATTGTCGCTTATCATCTAAGAACGCCTCTGGTATGAGGTTCTCGTCTTCTATAGATGGATTTAAGCGATAAGTCATAATTCTATTCTTAAAAGCTGTTGCTATAATTTCAACATTTTCAAACCTTGATTTCATTAGACAATTCGATTTATGGATATTAGTTCTCTTATGGTATCTATATTTGTGTTCGGGAATCTCAAGTTTACATTTGTCACAATAAATAGTCTTTGATAAACATTTGGGTTCATAAACATTCGTATTATATTCTTGTTCTGGGATATCAAATTGAGTTGTATCATTATTTATAATAACATTAGAATTTTGCGAGATGTAATCGGCAGGTTGAACTGGAAACAAAAACAACGAATGTTACACATATAACATTATTTAATGAATATAATTAATCGATTACATAAAGTTTTAAAATTAATACTAATAGTTTAACACTAAAAATGTTACAATAAAATATTTGCACATATTATAATTATTATCTGTGAATACCTATATGGATAATACAATTTAATTTTTTTATTGATAGGAGTTTATAAATGTTGGAGTTAGATTTTTGAACTCTTTTCTAGTGCTTGCGATAAAAGCGTTCATATGATTCCAGGCATCTGAATCCTCATCAGTTTTATTTTTAATGGTTATAATAGAATGACGCCATCTATTTACAGGCTGTACACGCTCTATCTCATCAGATCTATAAATTTTAACTTCAATATAAAACGCACCTTTCTTCTTTTCATCCATTTGACGGGAAAAGCCGTTTGCCAATCTCCTCGTGATGTACGAGTAAATAGCAGGAGGCTTCTTCTCCGCAGTGATTTCAAACGCGTCGTCATCGCTGTCGCTCCCAAACAGCTCACGAGCAGTAGCCTTGGTCACAGGAGTGATGGGGTGAATCTTCTGTTTCTTGCTTGTGGATGGTTGCGAGCTGCTCATTGACGCTAGCTTACGTTTCTTCTGCTCCTTCGGCTTGGTTTTCACTGGTGTGTCACTCACCGATTCGTCTTCCGATGGGAATAGATGGTCGGCTGTGTTCTTAGACCTGAGAAAATACAAAATCAAAAGTCAACAATTATGATTGAGTAGTCGAAAAATAGGACGAATGTAATAATTGAATGATTGAATACTAGGAAATAAATGAAACATTAATTTATTAATTGCGTGTTCACTTGATTAAATGGATACTAAAACAATTGAATTGTGGCAAATGAACATAGTAAGTAATGCATCACATAGAAATTCATATAGAAGAATTAGTAATAGATATGTTGCTAAATATATTTAATAAAAAAAAATAAAAAAAAATGGGAAGTACTTACATTTTAGCAGGTTGATTTTCCTCAGGAAGGTTGACGTTAAGATGTGGCTGCTCTTAGCAGAAGAATTCATATGATCCAGATTCTTCAGGGCAGCTCTTAAATAGGAGTAAATCCACGTAGTGGTATTCCATTTAAGGAATAGGGCACGTGTAACTAAAATGCTTTGTCAGATATGCCACCCAAATTGAAGTAAGTAATTTAAGTAGCAGAAAAATTACTGAGCAATACGAGATCATGTAATTTCAACTTTATGTACACCATATAGAACATAAAATAGAATATGATGATAAGGATAGTGAATTATATATCTAAGTAGAATTGTTTCTCACTAAAATTATCATAGGTATTGTTTATACTAGCATTTAATTTATTTTTAAAGTAATGTAAGTAGGGAGGTATGCTAGAATTGAACGTAACATTTAATGAATCGATATGTTGTGGTAGACCTCATGAAGTATTTAAATTTATTGTGGGTACGTATCTCGTTTGTATGTTTGTTATTAAATCACACAAAACTGGCTGAACAGATTTTTATAACACAAATAGTCTACAATCGGGACCTATCTTTCTAATATATATTTAAAAAGAGGAGGCAAACCCAGGCATAACAATAGTATGCCGATTTGCTATTTTGTTTTGATCCGTTTCCATATAGAGAATTACAACATCATCTCCTTATAGAGAATCACAACTTTGCAAAATCATTAACAATGACATACTACTTGCATACGATGATTTTGCCTGCCACATCTTTATAATAAAATGTATGAAAAGATTACAGCGAACAAACGTACTGTAGTATTTATTTTATCAATATATACTTACGGTAAACAATAAAATGTTTGGTGCCGTGATGTCTTGGGGTTTCAATTTCAGCATACCATTTTGTCTAGAATATCAACATTCAACAAAAAAAAACATACGACTTTGAACTCTATTGATTAACATTAAATTAAAATATAAATTGATAAAAAACATAAAATCGATCATTTTATTTCTGCATGTCCTCCCGAGTACTGACTGGATAGAACGTTATTATCGTGAAATGTCGGTAAGTGTGATAATATTTTTAATTTAATAGTACCTATTATTACTAATAATAAAAATGCAATAATAAGTAGCCATTATAGGTGTCGCGTACACTACTTTCAATATTTGTTCAATATAATGCTTTGCTCAATCAAAATGTTTGTATTAAGATTTGAGACTTATTTAAACAAGAATTCTTTTTTTTTGTTTTTTTCAGGACACGGATGATCTATTCAATTTTGTACCAATGAATCAACCAGCAGTTCAACAATCATCAGGACAGAAAACTCTGGGTCTTACTCGTAAGAGACCAAGAACAGATCAAAAGTTGTTTCAATATATAAAGAAACCTGTAACGTGCGGGACAAAAATAATCAAGATCGAAATTTACGATACGGACAATTTTCCAAAATCTGAACAAACAATATGTAATTGTGAAGCTGATCTGTGTGTTCAGCATGTTGTAAAATCCATATTATATGATGACATATATTCCAGTACGAGGGATTTAATAGCGAGAATTCAGGATGACATCGATCCAAAAGCGTAGATTGAATAATATACCGTTCGAAGATACCTAATTAATAAGTCGTTATGCAACTATGTAATATAATTAAATTGGTTTTATTTAAAATAAAAGAATACCAAGAAAAGTTCATTTTATTTCTATTATGAATTCCTATTTTAATATAAAGTACTTAATAAAACAGTTTAGCGTGAATAGCCACTGTGCTATAATATAAGGCATGAGCGCATTCCATATTCAATGCTCTGCCGCGCTGTGTCGTATAGAGTAGGCACTGTGTATTACTGATTGGTACCTAACTACTTAAATATGCACACTTGAATAGTGGAGTGATCACTACTGAGTATGAGGTCTTGGGTTCGATCCTATTTTCTTAAACATAACTGAAGCGAAATGTGGTCCACGGGGTCCTTAATGACTGAATGATTGAATATTAGACCAAATAGTTCCCATTTCTGAATACAATGAATGATAGGGTAAATTGAGTGTTTCTGGATCTCACCCCAAAGTATGAATTTATTGATTGAATGATAACCCATAAGTATAATTGGGGTTCCTGGATCTCTGATCCAGGAACCCCAATTATACACTACTACTTACTGGCTGGCAGGGACATCATGACGCGGAAATTGTAACCATGAATTCGGCACAACATGATTCTATACACCCTAGTATACAAAATATGAAATTTTGGATTCACCATTTGTAATAATAATTCACATATTTATGCTTCTTCATCATTTAAAATTGTCTAAGGCCCTCTGCAAGTTGGCTTTGGCCCCTGGTATGCTTTTCAAAGGTCCGGGATCCCAGGATCCAGAGATATGTCAAAGATAAAAAATAATTCACCTTTATTAAAAGATAAAATTCACACTATAATATAACATCACGCCTGTATTCGCGAAGGGTTAGACAGAGGTGTACCAACAGTACACCCACATTTCACCAGTTATATTGTATGTGTATTTGTAATATTCTAATATTATTTATTAGGTTTCATTTTATTTATATATAATTAACTATTTTACAATTTAACTCTAAAATATACATATTATAGTATATACAAGTATATAAAAAAAAGAAGGGAAAAGAAAAAGAGAGGAGCTCATTGGTATTTTGTAATACGGGGCAACTTATTGTGATCAACTGAGCACAAATCCAGATGCAACAAATTCAATTAAAAAAATATCAACGAATCAAATAAAATAATAGTATAACAGATCAGGTAAACAGGTCCTAAGTAAACAGTTACAATGTATGATTGAGTTTATTCCCAAAACTTGATAAGTAACTAAAGTTCTGAAATTAAATATCATCATGAATGTTTTTACATTACAGTAAGCTCAACAAGACGTACAATGTGGGCGAGGAGTTTCCAGAACCAGAGTATGATGTGGAGCAGGTCTCCCCACATAACAAGGCTTTCCTGGGTGAGGAACCGGGTCAGTATTCTGTTATTTTTGGTTATTTAGTGGATCATAGACAAACATTACTATAATAAGTACTGACTACTGATACATACTGAACTAAATAACCTACTACCTTCACTTGTGGTAACCAAGTGTATGAACACACTATGAATGTGTGTGGGCTGCTCAAGTATTACATAAGCAGATTTTTTGCAATTATTAACTCCCTTCTCCCCCTCGTCAGCAAAAGTAAGCAAAGCTCTTTGTAAACATTGGTACATGCATTTTAATTCTTTTACTCGGTTCTAAGCGAGTAAACGTATCCATTATTTTCGGGAATCCCTGAAAATGCGTTTCGTTTTCAAGCATAGACAAGTAGGGTTGCCATATTGTGGTCAAACCAAAATTTTGTAGAAAATCCGAAAAAGTAAAACATAAATACATAACATACATACATACATAATCAGCCTATAATGTTCCCACTGCTGGGAAACAGGCCTCCTCTTGGTGAGAGGGAGTGGGCCGTAATCCACCACGCGGGCCCAGTGCGGGTTGGCAGATGTCACATGTCTTCGAATTTTTGGTTCTAGGACATGCCGGTTTCCTCACGATGTTTTCCTTCACCGTTTTGAGAACAGTGGTGATGAAATAATTTACATAAAGTAAAGCGCCTGTCTGGGTTCGAACCTACGACCTGCAACTCGTAAGTCGCGGCCGTTACCACTTGGCCAACACAGCTCGAAAAAAAAAACAAATACTGCTGACGTAATCACCATCCAGACCCCCCCATCCCCCATATCATAAAAAATAAGCAAGGCAAAGACGAACCCCCTGTAGTGCTTACGTAATACTTGAATGGCCCCTAAGCGCAGGCGCTCTAGGTACCGTCCGAAATTCGGGTGAAGTCGGGAGTGTGTGTGCGTATGTGTATGTGTTATGCGCTGACGCTACTCGTCTTCACGCACACATTCACAGCGTGTTTGTACTCTCGGTTACCACAAGTAAAGCGCGCGTCGCTTAGTGAGTTAAGAGTTGAAGCTTGTTATATTGATTAACCCCGCGTTCCGAGTTGGGAAACAATCGATTTGAGCGTGCTTAAACCCGTACCGAATTAGCGTGAGCGCGATTACGATGTCCCGTGAATCGTCATGGATGACGTCATGACATGCGCCGTCTTGCGATAACGCCAGGCATGCCATTTAATAATATCACCGTGAGCGCCGCTGTCTAAAATAACAGTGTGTGTGTGTGTGTGGATGTGTCAGCGTGTGTTTTGTTTCGAGTTGCATCATATCTTTAAATTAAACTAACGCAGCATTTCCGAAATTGTGCTTCTGGCTGACAGTCGCCATCTAACCAAAGAAGAAGAAATGTGGTGTTTATACAAAGAAATACTGTAATAATATCATTTTGACATTAAGTAAGCACTGTGAGCGCGTTCACGAGCGTTCCGAATTGTTGACAGCTCTCAGCTGTCATAATCGTAATATCTAAGTCGGAACGCATGTGAGACGATGTGAGCGATTATAGCTAATTCGGAATGCGGCCTCAGCAAACAAAGTTTTTTTTTACACAAGACATACGACCACGTAACAATTGTGCATGGCAGTAAGTATGGCCCACTAACTATATGCACCAACCAGCACTATGCCCCACAGAGGACGGGCCGGACCCGCAGCCCCCGGACGAGCCCCCGTCGCTGCCAGCCCCCGAACACAACCTGTACAGACCGCACTCCTGGCCAGAACAGCCCTGGAGCGGGGAGAAGATTGACGCGCTCTGCCAGGATGCTCCGCAGGTGAGGTTATCAGCATAATTATGCTAGACTAGCTTCTGCCCGCGACTTCGTCCGCGTCAGTTTTTACCCTCTTAGGGGTGGAATTTCGAAAAACCCTTTCTTAGTGGATACCTACTCTTCACAAAGAACACACCCTCCAAATTTCATGTCTCTAGGAGCAGCGGTTTAGACTGTGCGTTGATATATCAACAATCAGTCAGTCAGTTTCCCATTTTATATATATAGATACTCGTAGATATACATACCTATATCTTATTTACTTTATGATAACAAGTTTAATGTGATTGTATTCACTGTATTATATACAATGCGGTCACAGATTGACTTGAACAGCGAAGCGACTTAATGTCTGTTATGTACTTTAATAGCTGTGCCCGCGACTTCGTTCGCAAGGATAATCATGTTTTATACAAAATATATATTTTTTTTACGCAAAATACGCCCATGGACGTGGATTGCGGACACCAGCCCGTATTACCTATTATACAAATAATTTTTATTTCAAATTCTTTACTAAATATTTTTCTAAAATAAAAGAAGTCTGAGGGTCTAAACAGACGGACTGCATTTGAACTACATGCCAACTGCAACTTCGCAGTTTGGATGCAGTTGACATAACTAGGTTTCGAAGCAGTTAAAGTCAACTGCATCCAAACTGCGATGTAGCAGTCCGTCTGTAGGAAGCCTAAGTTACTCCTTATAATATCAGCTATCTGCCAGTGATCCCCGCCATTTGCCAATGAGTCCCGACAAAATCGGTCCAGCCCTTTCGGATATTAGCCGGAACAGACAGACAGAGTGCAGAGCGCACAGTCATAGTGTGGAACTCTCTACCAGCGTCTGTGTTCCCTCCCACATTTAACCCGTTTGCCTTCAAAGCAAGAGTGAACAGGCATCGGGGCACGCTCGTTCCATCATAGACCTCATCCATCGTTTTCCATGAGGCGTCATCGAGGTCAAGAGCAGTCCCATTCAGCAATAAAAAAATAATAAACAGGCAAAAAAGTTTAAAAAATTGTTATAAGTACATACCGTTTAAACTTTTATATGCATTTGATAAAAAGCTGTTATTTTGACATTACAAACAGACACTACAATTTTATTTATTTCTATAAAAGATAGTAATATTATGTGTTGTAGGACTGGTCTAGGGCAGGGGTAGAACCCGGGAGCATGCCGGAGGAGCTCGCGTACGACCAGTGCGACGGGCGTCAACACGACCTGTGGACGCCAGGTTTGTTGTTTTGTCATCTGCTTCAAATTATCGGAGGGAAACATGAGATGAGAAGGTCAAAATTAAAACTAAGGTGCTATGTTCGGTTGGATTTAGTGCTCGATCGACGGTCGCGCTGATTATCGGTGGTGACCGAGCGTTTATTACTTAGCTGACGAAAAACTGAGTACTTGACGTACGGTCTGTCGCTCGGTCAGCGTCGCACTAAATACTCGCATATATCGACATAGCGCGTCAGATGACAGACGCGACGGTCCTCGTCAGCGCGACGCCGACGTCGCTGTACGCGCTTAGCGATTCATCAGCGCTGCACTGGAGTTGTTCATAAGTTTTGATATAGCTAAGTTCGACAGATGTCAGCGCTGACTGTCGGTCGAGCACCAAATCCAGACTAAAGGCGCTCCTAAGCAGGCAACACACTCCTCCATAACTAGCCTATCTAATGCCCCACTGCTGGGCAAAAGCTTCCCCTTTTTCCTTCCAAATGTCTCTGTTTAGTGCGATTCCTGGCCATGTTGCCCCGCAAACATGATTAGATCGTCACGTCACGTTCGCCGCTCTCTACCTAGACGGCGATGTATCATCAGTAGTACTTGATTAGATCGTCACGTCACGTTCGCCGCTCTCTACCTAGACGGCGATGTATCATCAGTAGTACTTGATTAGAGATTAGAGTAACTGATTTGTAAACATTGTAAAAGCCAATTATTTATGAAAAGAGGGACCGTGTAGTTTCTTGCCGGCTCTTCTCCATAGGAAACGACCAATTGGAACCGTGCACCTAGCTTCTGACGTTTCATATATATTTTATTTCACAAATGTATATAACATGGGGTATTATAGGTTTGTGAAATAAAATGCGCTGTGATGGGTCTTTTTACACGCTGTATTTGCCCCAGCCACCCACTTGGAGCTAAGGCCTGCAGCAGATGCACTGGATCAGCTGCTACAGTCGACCGAGGACTGGATGCAGCGGCACGGCTACCCACTGCGAAAGGAGTGTGCAGCCACGAATGACGAGTACGGGGTACGTACCACACAGTTTACAGTTAAACCAGATAAGGTGTGCGCTTCAGTAAACTTCGTCATGTTTGGAAATATGAACGTGCGATTACCCAGCGTCCCACTTCAAGCTGAAGCTTGCAGTAGGCATGATTCCTTTCAAAGTATTTATCTCTGGCTTATAGTTCAGAACCTAAACAAAACGGTTTAAAAAGAAAATAGCCTGTTCATTATATTGCAGTTGGTGGACGAAATCGCCGACTTCATGCGCGGCGCTCACGAGGCGTCGCACTCCTCAGAGCTCGAGCTCGACGTCACTCCTGGTAACTTGTTTATTGGTAACTTGTTTATTCATAGCCTTTGGCGGCGCCTTCAGCTAATCTGCGTTCGCGATTTATTTGCCAAAAATATAAACCATTAATTCCTTCAAAATAAAGTTCAGTTTACGCTACAACTTCAAACATTTTTTATAACCTTTTCAATAGTGCTAGTCACTTTGAAATAAACTTAATTTTAATTGAAATAAAGTTGATATTTGTTTAACTTAAAATAGGGTGAGGGTGTGCAGCATTGCGCACTTTTACTGTACATTCGGTTAGACTGGTAGCTGACCCCAACATAGTTGGGAAAAAGCAGATGTTGATTGATTAACAACAAACAGCCAGACCCGGAACAACTACTTGTAGGTCATACAAATATTTGTTCCGTGCGGGAATCGAACCCGCGACACGCAGCGCAGCAGTCAGTCACTTAACCACTGCGCCAACCGTGCCGTCCAATTACTCTCACACAGTGGTTAATAAAATTACTGGCGAAGTTTCTTTATTTGTATTTTTTTTTTAAACCTTTAAAAATAATGTTTTATACATTAGCAGATTGTCCGTGCACATACGACGGCTTGCTGTACATGTTGTCGGAGCGTCAGTTAGCGCGCGCCGTGCAGCGACACCACTGCGCGCTCGTGCATCTGCTCGGCGAACAGGCGCTGAGAGAGAGACCGGTGAGCACCACACACACACACACACACGCACACACACGACACCACTGCGCGCTCGTGCATCTGCTCGGCGAACAGGCGCTGAGAGAGAGACCGGTGAGCACCACACACACACACACACACACACACACACCCCTGTTTGTACAGACACCCTTACGAGGACCTTGATAGTCCTAGAACGAACCGAGGACCCTCCAAAAAACTGGTTTAAATACCTCGTTGGCCTTTTATAATAAGATAGAAAGAGACAGGTGAGTAAATCTATAGTGGTGAGCTTATTGGGATAATGCTATCTCAACATTTTTCTGTATGAATTTCGGCTATCATACTGAGGACCTGAAATACACAGCTAAATGTGACCAACGATGCACATACGAGGACTTTGTGTAAGCCAACCGAGGACCTCTTACGTAAGCCCTGCGACGTCCTTCCGAGGACGTATTTTTACACAATATTTCTTATAGCTTGTACAAAGTGCGGACGTTGTGTTAGACTTTCTATCACTAAACCGAGGACAGTTTTTCGCGTAGAACTTGTACAAACCGAGGACCTGGAAAATACCTACCTACCTACCTAAAACATTTTACGTGTAAGATAATAATCAATGTTCCGATTTATTTCTTACACACTTTGTCTAAAATGAAGTACCAAGCGAGGACGAGTCAATGTCTTTACGTTTGTCAGCGCTTCTCATAGGATTATTTATCAAAGAGAGCCGAAAGTAACGGCTTTATTTTGTTAAACATTCGTGATTGTTGTTTTTTAACGTAAACAGTAGGTATTAAAAATAATGGCCGTATCTATATACATAATTATATAAAAGGAAAAACTGACTGACTGACTGACATATCAACGCACAGCCGAAACTACTGGGTCTAGGAATGTGATTTTAGACATTACGGACACTTTTAACGTTCTGCATCGTTCTCACATGCATAATTTTCTACATGAATGATGTAAACAAGACTTTGTAACCATATTATTTTGATTTATAGAGTGTCCATGGAGTTTCTTGCCCGTTCTTCTTCATAGGTACCTATGCTTTGGAATGGGCAACTATGAGTATCTTCATCTTTCTGACTGACCGACCCCTTGACAATTCAAAAGTGCCTGTAATTGGTTTAATTGAAATAAATGCTTTGAGTTTGAGTTGAGTTTGAGATTGTGAAATTTTGCACACGGCTTCCTTTTATAATGCAGGGGAGACTAAGAAGGGGTTTTTGAAAATTCAACCTTTAAGGTGGTGAAAAGGGGGGATTTCGTTTGTATGAAAAGTCTTATTCCTTGAGTTAATAAACTTGAAACTTGGCACAAATACTTATCTAAGTGAATTATGAAGTTTGGCATTTTTTGTTTTTCTAAACTAACCCCTAATGAGGGATTGTGATTTGTGGGGTGTCAAAATTTGTATGGAAGATGTTTAACTCGCGGTCCGATTAACTCGAAACTCAGTATTTATACTTTAGACCAAAAAAATAAAGAATAACGTGTATCAGGGTTTTTCGAAAATCTACCCCTAACGGGGTGAAAAGGGGTAATTAATGATACAGGCGAGGATTTTACGGCGTGGGTTGAATAACCCGAAAATTGGTATAAATAAATCTTCGAGTCAAGTAATCAACATATCCCAAACGATTTTTCGAAATTCCACCCCTGTGGGGGTGAAAAGCAGGAATACAGTTTATATGAAAAATGTTATTCATTTGGTTAATAAACTTGAAACTAAAAGAAGATTGGGGGTGTAAAATTTTGTATGGAAGAATTTTAACGCGCGGTCCAATTAATTCGAAACTCAGTATGTAAGACCAAAATAAATAATAAAGATCAGGGTTTTAAGAAAATCTACCCCTAACGGGGTGAAGAGGGATAGTTAATTTCTTAGGGAAGTATTTTATTACGTGCCTTGATTGGATAATTGGTATAAATAATCTTTATGTCAAGCTATAGAAACATCCCAGACGATTTTTCAAAACTACATCCCTATGGGGATAAAATATTTTTAGTAGCCATGTTTTTAATCACGTCTAAACTTGCTATGGAGTATCCTATTTTGACAGGACTAAACTAATATTTATCTTCTGTCCTTTTTTAGTGAAATTTAGAAAAAGATGCACTGAACTTAAATTTAATTTAGTTTGTGAACAAGGGAGCTTCCCAAATTATTTTGATCTCACTTGATAATAATAATATTTCTTTGTTGTTTTCTAACTAAGCATTGTGTTACCTATGTAATATGTTAAGTTTTTAGCCCAAATTATGTCGATTTCTTTTAATTATGGTTTTTATAAGTCTTTTTGTTTGAGTCGTTTTCTATTAACTTTTATGTAAGTTTTCTAATCATTCTTCTCAAATATGTTACTGCAACTTAATGATTATTTCTATAAGTAGATCGTTGGTAAAACTTTGTTAAATAATTTGTTTCATTTTAAAATAAACCTACTTTTATTTCAGTAAAGTTTACGACGTGGTTTTCTTCAGTACGTTCATGTTCTGTATTTCTTTGTACTTTATATTTGCTTTATATCTTGCTGCAGACATTTCACCTAGGAAGGCATTTACTTTACATTCTTATTGAAAAGCACACGTATTCAGCTCCTACCTCCAGACAATACAATATTTTATGGTGCAAATCATAATGTTCAATAATATAAGCGAGCTAGGTATTTATATAAATATAATATAATATAGGTACTTAGCACATACTGCAGAAAAAGCCTGATTACTCCTCGTGCACCTAAGTAGTACCTAGGTACTTACGATTTGTTTAAGGATTCAGTCTACCTTCGATTTTCTCCTTCATAATTTTATTTAAATGATAGCATTTAATTTGTCTTTTACACACGAGGAAAACTGTCGAAACGAGGACTAGAATACACACTGTTCGGAAAATCTAGCAAACCGAGGTCTTAAATACACATTGTCTGGAAAAGCTACCTAACCGAGGTCTTTTGTGTTAAAGTTAACACATAGGTCCTCGGATAATACAACAAACGTGAAATGAGTGTAAAAAGTCTGTGTATGAGGCGACAGTGGCACCATCTGGTGGATACACAATGTTTGTGTAAGATTATGAATAATCTTGATCAAACCGAGGTTCAGACAACTTTTTCGTATTAAGTATATAGAAAGACTCAAAATCGCTTGCAGAATACGAATCTTTGGTCAAGTCAAACCGAGGACCCTCGAAAAGGTCCTCGCTTTGAAAAGGTCCTCGGTCGTGCCTTGTGTATTCATACGCACGTCCTCGGATGGTACTTAAAACAAACACACACACGACACCACTGCGCGCTCGTGCATCTGCTCGGCGAACAGGCGCTGAGAGAGAGACCGGTGAGCACCACACACACACACACACACACGACACCACTGCGCGCTCGTGCATCTGCTCGGCGAACAGGCGCTGAGAGAGAGACCGGTGAGCACCACACACACACGACACCACTGCGCGCTCGTGCATCTGCTCGGCGAACAGGCGCTGAGAGAGAGACCGGTGAGCACCACACACACACACACACACGACACCACTGCGCGCTCGTGCATCTGCTCGGCGAACAGGCGCTGAGAGAGAGACCGGTGAGCACCACACACACACACGCACACACACGACACCACTGCGCGCTCGTGCATCTGCTCGGCGAACAGGCGCTGAGAGAGAGACCGGTGAGCACCACACACACACACACACACACACACACGACACCACTGCGCGCTCGTGCATCTGCTCGGCGAACAGGCGCTGAGAGAGAGACCGGTGAGCACCACACACACACACACACACACACACGACACCACTGCGCGCTCGTGCATCTGCTCGGCGAACAGGCGCTGAGAGAGAGACCGGTGAGCACCACACACACACACACACACACACACACACACACACACACACACACACACACACACACACGACACCACTGCGCGCTCGTGCATCTGCTCGGCGAACAGGCGCTGAGAGAGAGACCGGTGAGCACCACACACACACACACACACACACACACACGACACCACTGCGCGCTCGTGCATCTGCTCGGCGAACAGGCGCTGAGAGAGAGACCGGTGAGCACCACACACACACACACACCCCTGTTTGTACAGACACCCTTACGAGGACCTTGTTATTCCTAGAACGAACCGAGGACCCTCCAAAAAACTGGTTTAAACACCTCGTTGGCCTTTTAGAATAAGATAGAAAGAGACAGGTGAGTAAATCTATAGTGATGAGCCTACTGGGATAATGCTATCTCAACATTTTTCTGTATGAATTTCGGCTATCATACTGAGGACCTGAAATACACAGCTAAATGTGACCAGCGATGCACATACGAGGACTTTGTGTAAGCCAACCGAGGACCTCTTACGTAAGCCCTGCGACGTCCTTCCGAGGACGTATTTTTACACAATATTTCTTATAGCTTGTACAAAGTGCGGACGTTGTGTTAGACTTTATATCACTAAACCGAGGACAGTTTTTCGCGTAGAACTTGTACAAACCGAGGACCTGGAAAATACCTAACTACCTACCTAAAACATTTTACGTGTAAGATAATATCCCACCAAAAACATTCTGTAAAAAACTAGCCAAGTCTCAATGGAGCTGCTTGTTTATCTTATCTCTAAAAAGTAATGAAATCTAGACAAAGTCGTACCAAGTCTAAGGTTCCTTACTGCGATTTCTTTATTATTATAGTTAATGTTGTGTGACTTGGCCGTTGAACATTCTTTATATACGTTAAGTGGGTACAAGTCAATTTTGTTTACACGTAATGTTATATCTGTTATAACTACCTATGTTTGTTAAGCGAGATAATTGCCCATACTGGTTTTGGTAATTGGACGCTAGTGTCTCATTTTAGGCTGTTGTTGTTTGTGCAACACATGCATTCAGCATTGACAATGCTGACTTCTGCTCTCTTCTTTTTGGAGCGTCAAATCGACCACCGATCTAACATAAAATAGACGTACAGACGGACTTCTATCAATGATTATAAGTCCGTCTGTACTGGAAATAATTTTTAATACTGTTTGTTTCAGGCTCGCCTATACATAAGTATTATTGAAATACGCAGCTTTATCAAGCCTACAATTGACTGGTTATTGAATCAACGTTTTCCAAGTGGCAATTTTCCATCGTCAATGGGTAGCGGTTCTGGCGACAGATTGGTGCAATGGTGTCATGGAGCACCTGGTTTTGTACCCTTGTGTACCCTTCAACGGCCAAGTCACACAACATTAACTATAATAATAAAGAAATCGCAGTAAGGAACCTTAGACTTGGTACGACTTTGTCTAGATTTCATTACTTTTTAGAGATAAGATAAACAAGCAGCTCCATTGAGACTTGGCTAGTTTTTTACAGAATGTTTTTGGTGGGATTTCACTTCTTTTTGTAGAAACGTATACGTACGTACGTATTCTTTTTGTACGTATATTGATTTATTTTATTAGATTTTCTTATTAGACACAGTTTTTTTCTTTTTAGGAGTAGTTTTTTTATTATTACAAATCTTTCTTTTCTTTTTTTCCGGTTCTGATTCTTGTACAGTAGCAACAGTTTTTCGTATTGCCCATTCGCGTTCATAATTTATTATTTCAGACGGTTTAATTTCTGAAAGATCGGCGCGGTATTTACGCCTAAGTTGTATTCGGTGATCGCTGTAGCTTGAGCTTTTATACTCTTGAAGTCAACATTTATGATGTGCACCCCATGAATATTGGTTACTCGTGAAAGCGCCACGTAGGCTTAGCCACAAGAGAATATGGAGGTGCCAATGTCCATGAGGGCATTTTTTAGACTTAGACCTTGGCTCTTGTGAATTGTTAGGGCATACGCCACACAGATTGGGAATTGTTCTCTGTACACGTATGCCCGGGGTATGATCTCAAATTTTGACTTAAAAGGCAATAATTCGTGAAACAAATTACTAGCGAATTTTACTACACTACAATGCCTATCGACCCATTCACTAAACCTAAACTAATATCAATGTTTCTCCTAAGCATTACTTTAGCTCCCTCTTTAATGATTTATAATGTACTTACAGCAGTATCTGATGTTACAGAATTTAATGTTATGGGATCAAAGGGGGAAGAAGATGGAGAGGCATCTCGTATAGGAATGAGTACATCGTAGTGGCCGCTTAAGTAACTACCGGTAAAACGTAAACACTTTTTTTGGCCAGCATCGCCAAAGGAACCTCTTAGTATACCGTTCTCATACACTTCAAAAGTGAAGGGTTAGATTTTTCCAGCACCCATAAGCTCAGAAGCTGAGCCGTAAGTAGTGGGTTTCATCATATCGCTCGTGTAGGATTGCGCACTCGTGTATACGTCACCATCAGCAACACACGTGTACACTTGCATTTCGTCCCAATGTTCAGCAACGTATGCAACTATAACAGATCTGATACTGCAAGTTGAGTCAGTTCTACCATACACCAAGAAAGATATTGTATGGAAGAGACAAGACCCGTCTTTGGGCATACCAACTCTTGGTAGCCAATAAGTTCATCGTCGTCTTTTAATATTATCGACATTTTTTACGATATTATCTTGCGAAATCAAACACAAATAAACTCAACGACCTTTAGTATATGGACAACAAATCAGAAATACCGATAATATTTAGACTAAAACAATAATAACCTATATCTTTAAGACTTCTTTTGTCTTAATAAAAAAGAAGCTCACTATTCAAACTATTAACAAAACGTTAACTCTTAATTATTAGACAAGTGTCAATATAATAATTAATTATCAATGAACTTTCTACATACCCCGAACATAGCCCGAAGAATTGCCAAACTTAAGTGGCAGTGGGCAGGGCACATTGCTCGCAGAACAGATGGCCGATGGGGCCGAAAGGTTCTGGAGTGGCGACCACGTACCGGAAGACGTAGCGTTGGAAGGCCTCCCACAAGATGGACCGACGCGACGTAATGAGTATGGGCGTTTTGGTACCCGAAAACTAATTACATCCAAAGAAAATAATTTATAATATACAGATTGAAAGGTCTCATTATGTAGAACAATAGTTGTTATGGGGGATAGTCCCAGTTCGCTGTCCGTTCAGAGATATACAACCTTTAACACTATACATTTATGTTAGGTTAGGTTAGGGCGTTTTGGTACCCGAAAACTAATTACATATAAACAAAATAATTTATACAGATTGAAAGGTCTAATTATGTAGAACAATAGTTGGTATGGGGATAGTCCCAGTTCGCTGTCCGTTCAGAGATATACAACCTTTAACACTATACATTTATGTTAGGTTTAGGTTAGGTTAGGTTAGGGCGTTTCGGTACCGGAAAACTAATTACATCCAATCAAAATAATTTATACACAGATTGAAAGGTCTAATTATGTAGAACAATAGTTGTTATGGGGATAGTCCCAGTTCGCTGTCCGTTCAGAGATATACAACCTTTAACACTATACATTTATGTTAGGTTTAGGTTAGGTTAGGTTAGGGCGTTTTGGTACCGGAAAACTAATTACATCCAATCAAAATAATTTATACACAGATTGAAAGGTCTAATTATGTAGAACAATCGTTGTTAAGGAGGATAGTCGCAGTTCACTGTCCGTTCAGAGATATACAACCTTTAACATTATGTAGGTTAGGTTAGGGCGTTGCGTAGGATTGTACGTTCCCGCGACCCCCAGCGTAGTGTAAATGGAAAAACGGGGTAAAAAAAAGGTAGATATAATTCAATCACGTCACGATAAAGCAAGAGTCTATTATTGTTACTTATGACCTAACCTAACGATAACCTAACCTAACCTTTAAAGGTTGTATATCTCTGAACGGACAGCGAACTGAGACTATCCCCCCTAACGACTATTGCTCTATCTAATTAGACCTTTAAAACTGTATATAAATTATTTTGTTTGGTTGCCATGTTTTTCGGGTACCAGCTTCCATATATTTTTGCCCATCCTCCTTTGTCAGATACTTCAGACCTTCGATTTTTCACATCAAATGAAGCAGCCCACCCAGTTAAATATTTTTTGTAAAGGCGGTATGTCGATCTCTAATAGTTTGGTTGGGCTTTTGTGTTTTCTAATCAGGGTCACCAGGTACTCCAGATCTTCGATTATCCTAATTTTTATAGTTTTCCCTTTATGTGGCCATTAAACCCTAACTCTGTACCAAATTTCAGCACTCTGAGTTTATGGGAAGTACTAGTTCTATTTTGATGATGAGTGAGTGAGTGTCTTAAATGCGAAACTTTGCTGTCGCTTAACTTCGGAACTGAATAACCTACAGACTTGAAATTTTGGATTATAAGTATGTGAGTATAGCTTACTGGATGACGAAAATTTCTGCGTTCTGGTCTTATCCAGAGGTTCTCAAATAGGGGCCTGAAAATGCGGCGAAATGGTTCCTGTAAAGGATGGTACGGCAGTTTGCTTCGCGCTCGACTTGGCGGGGGCACTGCCGTGCCCCCCGATTCAATGTTCCGATTTATTTCTTACACACTTTTTCTAGAATGAAGTACCAAGCGAGGACGAGTCAATGTCTTTACGTTTGCCAGCGGTTCTCAAAGGATTATTTATCAAAGTGAGCCGAAAGTAACGGCTTTATTTTGTTAAACACTCGTGACTGTTGCTTTTAACGTAAACAGTAGGTATTAAAAATAATAGCCGTATCTATATACATATTTATAAGGAAAAACTGACTGACTGACTGACATATCAACGCACAGCCGAAACTACTGGGTCTAGAAATGTGATTTTAGACATTACGGACGCTTTTAACGTTCTGCATCGTTCTCACATGCATAATTTTTTACATGAATGATGTAAACAAGACTTTGTAACCATATTATTTTGAATTAAAGAGTGTCCATGGAGTTTCTTGCCCGTTCTTCTCCATAGGTACCTATGCTTTGGAATGGGCAACTATGAGTATCTTCATCTTTCTGACCCCTTGACAATTCAAAAGTACCTTTAAGGGGGTGAAAAGGGGGATTTCGTTTGTATGAAAAGTCTTATTCCTTGAGTTAATAAACTTGAAACTTGGCACAAATACTTAACTAAGTAAGTAAATTATGAAGTTTGGCATTTTTTGTTTTTCTAAACTAACCCCTAAAGGGGGATTGTGGGGTGTAAAAATTTGTATGGAAGATGTTTAACTCGCGGTCCGATTAACTCGAAACTCAGTATTTATACTTAAGACCAAAAAAATAAAGAATAACGTGTATCAGGGTTTTTCAAAAATCTACCCCTAACGGGGTGAAGAGGGATAGTAAATTTCTTAGAGAAGTATTTTATTACGTGGTGATAAAATATTTTTAGTAGCCATGTTTTTAATCACGTCTAAACTTGCTATGGACTATCTTAATTTGACAGGACTAAACTAATATTTATCTTCTGTCCTTTTTTAATGAAATATAGAAAAAGATGCACTGAACTTAAATTTAGTTTAGTTTGTGAACAAGGGAATCGTCGCCATTAAGTTATTAAGTTTGCATGCTTCCCAAATTATTTTGATCTTACTTGATAAATTTCTTTGTTGTTTTCTAACTAAGCATTGTGTTATGTAATTTTATGTAAAGTTTATGACGTGGTTTTCTTTAGTACGTTCATGTTCTGTATTTCTTTGTACATTATATTTGCTTCAAATCTTGCTGCAGACATTTCACCTAGGAAGGCATTTACATTAGATTCTTTATGAAAAGCACACGTATTCAGCTCCTACCTCCAGACAATACAATATTTTATGGTGCAAATCATAATGTTGAATAATATAAGCGGGCCTAGGTACTCAGCACATACTGCAGAAGAAGCCTGATTATTCCTCGTGCTCCTAGTAGCTACTAACAATTTGTTTAAGGATTCAGTCACCTTCGATTTTCTCCTTCATAATTTTATTTAAATGATAGCATATAATTTGTCATCTACACACGAGGAAAACTGTCGAAACGAGGACTAGAATACACACTGTTCGGAAAATCTAGCAAACCGAGGTCTTAAATACACATTGTGTGGAAAAGCTACCTAACCGAGGTCTTTTGTGTTAAAGTTAACACATAGGTCCTCGGATAATACAACAAACGTGAAATGAGTGTAAAAAGTCTGTGTATGAGGCGACAGTGGCACCATCTGGTGGATACACAATGTTTGTGTAAGATTATGAATAATCTTGATCAAACCGAGGTTCAGACAACTTTTTCGTATTAAGTATATAGAAAGACTCAAAATCGCTTGCAGAATACGAATCTTTGGTCAAGTCAAACCGAGGACCCTCGAAAAGGTCCTCGCTTTGAAAAGGTCCTCGGTCGTGCCTTGTGTATTCATACGCACGTCCTCGGATGGTACTTAAAACAAACACACACACACACACGACACCACTGCGCGCTCGTGCATCTGCTCGGCGAACAGGCGCTGAGAGAGAGACCGGTGAGCACCACACACACACACACACACGCACCCCCACATACATACATAATTATCAACCCTAACATCAAGCAATAGACAATATTGCTATACTTATCTTATAAATATTTCTTATTGTCAAATACTAGGCTTTTGGCTAGATGTGCGCCTTATTTGTGCAGAATCAACCATTTTTCTTTCATTTATAATAAAACTGTTTTGTCCACAGTATTCCGACTCCCACCTACAATACCCGATTCCCTTCGAGGACTGCCCGACCCGCGACACAGACCCGTTCCGGCCGGACGTCGTACTGTCCGGCTCGCACGCCGTGTCCGGGACACACGCCGTGCCCAGCTCACCCCGTGCTGTGTCCGGTTTGCCGCTGACGCCGGACACCGGACGCGGCCGCGGACGCCTGCATCAGACACACAGGGTCATCGGCATAGGCATGGGCCGGCCTTACCGGCTGTAACTACTTGTAAGAAGAAACGACGCGTAGGGTAACGTCTGTTAAACGAACAAATTGATTGGTGAAACTTCATAGACGTGATCAGTATCGAATAGCAATAAAAACACCCTCTCCCCCTATTACATGGAAACATTGAAACATAACTGGCGAATTGTGGATGTACTGTACGTACACGTACACCTCTGTTGAACCCTTCGGAGAAAAGAGGTGTGACGTATGTGTAAATAAAATAGTTACCTACCTGTAACCACAATTTTAGGGCTGATCACGAGGTCGACATCCTCGTGCCGCAAAGTTAACATTTTATATAAGACTAGCTGTTGCCCGCGACTTCTGCGATCCAGGGTGAAAAGTAGCCTGTGTCCTTACCTAGGTATTGGTTTATGTGTGCCAAATGTCATCCAAGTCCGTTCAGCTGTTAGCGTGAAAGCGTGACAAACAAACTTACTTTCGCAAATTTATAATATTAGTTAGGATTTTGAGATTTTATTTGTTTGTTTTTTTTTTTCTGTAAAAGTTGTAATTGTTAATGCAATAAACTTTTTGTATTTTTTTTTTGTATTTTTTTATAATTCTGACCATAAGGGCTGTGAAGTTTCGCTAATTAATTAAAAATGTGCCATAAACAGCTATGAGAAAATAAATAAAATGTTTTTAAGTTAGACATATTTGAGCCATTGAGGTTATTAAATTATGTGTTTTTGTATATAAACAAACATTTTGGGAGATTTACAAGTGAAGTGCATTTTTCTTATCTTATTTCGAAATAAATATGGCCCACTGGGAATTTGATTTTGGGAAAATTTGGGTTTTACTACAAAAACTTAGGTTGTGAAAATTGTGAAATGAACCTTATTATTTAATGTGCATATTCCTATCAGCGAATGTGATCAAGCGTTTCATACAAATATGAACATTAAACGTATACTAATGAGGTTAATTTTCGTATGAAACGCTAATGTACTGAGCTGGAGAAAAGTCAAAGTTTCCGATACTTGTGTTTAAGTTTTCTGTTAAACTCTAAATATACGTCGGTCGGTTTTAACAGTAGTTTAGTCTGAACCACTGATAAACAGGGTTTTAAGAGGGAAGCGCTAAGGTAACCCGCGAAATTCCCATGAACACATTATAAGGGAACTAGCTTCTGCCCGCGACTTCGTCCGCGTGAAATTTCACCCTCTTAGGGCTAGAATTTTGAAAAACCCTTAGTGGATTCTTAGGCTGTGCGTTGATGTATCCGTCAGCCAGGACTTTGAATTTTATATAATATAGATTGGAACTTAGAGAAATGTATTGCTGATTTTAATTATTATAATTCGGTAAACTATATATATATAAAACATATTTGCTGCAGTCGCAACTGATATTTTGATCAACATACAACTTGATACTGACCGGCAAAAGGTAAAATACGTATTAAAATTAGAATTTCGCGGTCTACCCTGACGCTTTCCCCTTAAGGAGGGCGCGAGGCAGGCCTCGTGGCTATCGCCTTGCGCCTCCTGTTTCTACACTTGAGTACATTTTCAAAATCCTTTACATACTTTTAATCTAAAGTGACGTAGGAGGATTTTTGTAAAGCCCGCCCTAATGTGCGTCAGCCTTTACAGGTATAAGCTTAACAGCATGTAGAATATTGTTGATTAGTTTTGGCGTTATACGACTACTGAGCTAGTCTTGGTTCGATGCCCAGGTCGGACAGTTTTATAAAGGGTGCTACACATAAGATCGGGTCGGCACATAATTTGATTCAGCAGTATTTGTTGAACAACAAAGCCGAAGGCTTTCGTTCGACCCGTGCCGATCGGCAAACTCCGTTCGGTATTTACCGTCGCTGAATCATGTTCGGATCGGCTCGGCACCATTTCAACTAAGTTTAGCAGCTTTTCCCAAGTATATTTCCGCCCGCGAATTCGTCTGCGTAAAATTTCTTGTTTTAGCATGAAATTTATCTTTATGACACGCAATTGTTTAGCTGCCCATCACAGAAAGAATTTTCGGAATCCGATCAGTAGTTCCGAAGATTATCCCCTACGTACAAATTAACAAAACTTTATAATATTACTACAGATTTTGCCGCCCGGCTGTGCCGAATCATACCGACGCGAATGAGTGTTTAGCACTCCTAACAATACGGGAATAATGTGTGCTTATTACCCTTTAAAAGTATGTTTTTGTTATAAACAATACCAGCCTATTATTGTTCGTCTGCAGGGCCAAGCCCTCTTCTCATACACAGAAGGCAACTTATGTAATATAAACATTATATTAAAATTGTGTAAGATATAACCTAAAATAAAACTAGTATTTTTTACCTTTTTTTATACAAGAAGCGGTTATTACTTTATTTTGATACTCATGAAAAAAAATTTTGTAACATACGACATTTTCACGAATGACACCTGTCATTTTCATACAAACGAATACGTGTTTAGGGAATTTGATGTTTATTAGCTCCTTTCTAGATTATCGCATTGCCCGGTGTCGTGTCGCAACGCATTCTCTCGACGACGCCGGACTGTAATACTCGTATTTTGTATGAGACTGATCTGATTTGTTAGTTCCTACTACATTTAACTGATAAGCTGTTGAACAAATTTAGTGTACATATACTCCTTCTTCTTGTCTGTATTAAATTGATGATTTTTGTCAAATATGAGTGTGTTATTATTAATATATAATAATACTATCCTTAAAAAATATAAGGTCAAATTAAATTACTTAGCAAAACTTCACAGTCGTGATGGGTAGGTATATCTAACAATAATACCAGCCTGAAGCCCTCTTCTCATATAGAGATACGATTTCAGACTTATATTAACTATAAGTCCAGGTTTCCTCACGATGTTTTCCTTTACCGATGTCAGTGATGTCCAAAATAACTATACTTAATAATAAACATAAAAATAAATAAAAAAGACTTTAACAGCTACTGGTATTGAAGTTTACTTGATTATGTTTGAATTATTTGTGAAGTTTTGCCAGCTATTTTAATTTGACCCTGTAGTGTTGTTGTGTCATGCATGTGATGTTAAATGAGTGCACATTGCACTCTTGTGAAGTTTACTGTATGAATAATCTGTCCGTATTTTTTCTAAAATAAAACATGTTGTTTAAGTCATTGTTTTTCATAAATCCTGATACTAACTCCCTGGGATAACACTGATACTACCTCCCTGCGATACTACCTCTCTGGGATAACACTGATACTACCTCCCTGGGATAACACTGATACTACCTCCCTGGGATAACACTGATACTACCTCCCTGGGATAACACTGATACTACCTCCCTGGGATAACACTGATACTACCTCCCTGGGATAACACTGATACTACCTCCCTGGGATAACACTGATACTACCTCCCTGGGATAACACTGATACTACCTCCCTGGGATAACACTGATACTACCTCCCTGGGATAACACTGATACTACCTCCCTGGGATAACACTGATACTACCTCCCTGGGATAACACTGATACTACCTCCCTGGGATAACACTGATACTACCTCCCTGGGATAACACTGATACTACCTCCCTGGGATAACACTGATACTACCTCCCTGGGATAACACTGATACTACCTCCCTGGGATAACACTGATACTACCTCCCTGGGATAACACTGATACTACCTCCCTGGGATAACACTGATACTACCTCCCTGGGATAACACTGATACTACCTCCCTGGGATAACACTGATACTACCTCCCTGGGATAACACTGATACTACCTCCCTGGGATAACACTGATACTACCTCCCTGGGATAACACTGATACTACCTCCCTGGGATAACACTGATACTACCTCCCTGGGATAACACTGATACTACCTCCCTGGGATAACACTGATACTACCTCCCTGGGATAACACTGATACTACCTCCCTGGGATAACACTGATACTACCTCCCTGGGATAACACTGATACTACCTCCCTGGGATAACACTGATACTACCTCCCTGGGATAACACTGATACTACCTCCCTGGGATAACACTGATACTACCTCCCTGGGATAACACTGATACTACCTCCCTGGGATAACACTGATACTACCTCCCTGGGATAACACTGATACTACCTCCCTGGGATAACACTGATACTACCTCCCTGGGATAACACTGGGGTGTAAAGTTATGGTTTCCTAGAATAACGGCGACCGCCCACAAAGCGCCCGCAATTTATTGGTGAAAGACGTCACTGAAACTTTATTTATGAAAGTGTCTAAACACACTATGCTGAAAGTACGCGAGCGTACGTTCAGCGGCAACGTATTCTGTAGAGCACACATTATACGCGACCGAAGTTCGGTTCGATTGCCGAAGATCCGGGACGGGAAGCAGCGGGAGGCAGGCATGCCCGCGCCCCGCGTGTGCGCAACTGAATTTCTGCCGCATAAGTTCGGCACTTATGTGTCATATCTCAGCCGAATACATCGGAACGTAAAATCAGCCGCGTTACTTCGGTCGCGTACCTTCGGCATAAGTGTGTTTGAACACTAAGTTGGTCATTTTCGACACCGTAAAGTCAAACCCCGCTGTCCGAAGTTTTTAATCGCTCGGTTTTGCTCTCCCCGTACTTAGTCACGCGAAAAAGTGTCCATACTGCGTAAAAAAGACATTGCGTTACATTGTCACCCTATTTGTCGCTATCCGCCAATTTGTGACAGAACATCACAAATTATTATGTCCGTGACTACCGCCGGACCACCAACGCCAATCGCTTCCATATTTTGTAAATAATTAGTACTCAATTGGTACTAATTAGTACTCGAACCACAAAATTGGTACCTTAGTAGTTTTCGAGAAAATTGATTTTGAAGGTGGTCCGGCGGTAGTCACGCTCCCTTCAGCAGGACCACCATGAGCGCCGAAAAAGGGGGCACGCTACAGCTATTCTAAGTATACAAATAATTAGTACCCATAAATATGACCCACCAAAAACATTTTCATGTAAAATGTTGCCAAGACGAGACCACTTATGGCTCGCACTGCCAAAAAGTTATCAGATCTCATGTAGGTAGAGCCAAGCTTCTAACTCTACACGCCCTAACTTCACAAACTCTACACCTTAGTCAAAATATGAGGCTTGGCCGTTTCGTTACTACAAAAACTAGAAAAGTAATGAACCGTGAATAAATTTTTCACTTTACGCTCATGTGATGGTAGCGAAACGGCCAAGCCACATATTTTGACTAAGGTGTAGAGTTTGTGAAGTTAGGGCGTGTAGAGTTAGAAGCTTGACTCTACATGAGATCTGATAACTTTTTGGCAGTGCGAGCCATAAGTGGTCTCGTCTTGGCAACATTTTACATGAAAATGTTTTTGGTGGGATTTCACATCTTTTTGAAAGTTGCTTATGAATTATTGTTTTTTTGGGTGGTTCTTTACTAAAAATCCTGAAATATGTATTTTATTATTTTACAAGGAGTCCCTATATCAATTTTCAGAACTCTAGCATCAAAATTTGCGGAAGTCTCGTACAAACTTCCATCCCCTAGTATAAGGGGGGTTGGAGGGTAAAAGTTCCAAGTTTTAGAATTGTTTTGTTGTTTGTGTACTATTACTAGCTTACGTACCAAATTTCAGCTTTCTAGGACTTCAGGAAGAACCTTAGAATATTGAAGCATATGACATAAAAAAAAATTTTTTGGGGGGTTGGGTGGTTCTTTACTAAAAATCCTGAAATATGTATTTTATTATTTATTACAAGGAGTTCCTATATCAATTTTCAGAACTCTAGCATCAAAATTTGCGGAAGTCTCGTACAAACTTCCATCCCCTAGTTTAAGGGGTTGGAAGGTAAAAGTTCCAAGTTTTAGAATTGTTTTGTTGTTTGTGTACTATTACTAGATTACATACCAAATTTCAGCTTTCTAGGACTTCAGGAAGAACCTTAGAATATTGATGCTTATGAAATAAAAAAATATTTTTTTGGGGGGTTGGGGGGTTATTTACTGAAAATCCTGAAATATATATTTTATTATTTATAACAAGGAGTCCCTATATCAATTTTCAGATTTCTAGCATCAAAATCTGCGGAAGTCTCGTACAAACTTCCATCCCCTATTTTAAGGGGTTGGAGGGTAAAAGTTCCAAATTTTAGAGTTTTTTTTGTTGTTTGTGTACTATTATTAGCTTACATACCAAATTTCAGCTTTCTAGGACTTCAGGAAGACCCTTAGAATATTGATGATCATCAGTGAGTCAGTGAATCAGTGAGTCAGTGACGAAATCGGGGTATTTTAGATATCAATAAAATCTAAAGTATAAGAGCTATGCAATTGAAACTTTATAGGTTTAATAAGTCAACCACTGACATCATATCTCGAAAATTTTGTTTATCTGGTATAATCCAAACCCAAGTTATGAAGGTTCAAAAATACGACGAAGTGCTTCGAGAAAAGGTAGGTAGTGCCCTTGCGCTTCGCTTGGCTCGTCTTGGCGGGGGCACTCCCGTGCCCCCAGATTTATTTCGTAAAAAAAAACAGAACTCTAACATTTGTATTTACCGAGAAATCAACGATGATAACTTTCTCGCAATTGTTCAGCAGGACCACGATTTTGAATGTTGATTTCAAGTTAGAGAAGCTTGTCGCTTTCCTCAAACCTACATAAAAAATTAGTACCCTGCAAGATAAAATTAGTACCCTTTTACGAAATAAATCATATTTATGGGTACTAATTATTTGTATACTTAGAATAGCTGTAGCGTGCCCCCTTTTTCAGCGATCATGGTGGTCCTGCTGAAGGGAGCGTGACTACCGCCGGACCACCTTCAAAGTCGATTTTCTCGAAAACTCCTAAGGTACCAATTTTGTGATTCGAGTACTAATTAGTACCAGTTGAGTACTAATTATTTACCAAATATGGAAGAGATTGGCGTTGGTAGGGCGGCGGTAGTCACGGACATCAAATTATTTGGCTGGCATCTTTATGCGTTACAAAATCGTCACTAAAAACTGGAGTAGCAGCCAGCTCCCTACCTCGGTAGGCTGAACGTTCTGATGTACGGACGCCAGCAGGTCAAGCTACCCGAAACTGTCACATTTTCGCAATCAACCTTGAACCATAAGATGTAGCAATAAAGTTGAAAATCTATTAAAGAAATCTGACAGATTGTAGTAGCTTGATGTGCTGGCGTCTGTACATCAATATGGCGGGTGTACCTTAATTTTAATACAATTTCGTTCTGAAGAAGGTACAATTGTTTTAAACCTAGATACTAAATAATACATTTAAGGTAAATTTTTTTGGTGTAATTATATTTTATGAGTAATGGTTAAATAATAAAATACTATAGAACACCCGCCATCTTGACGTCAATATGGCGGGTGTACAGACGCCAGCAGGTCAACCTACCCGAAACTGTCAGATTTTCCCAATCAACCTTGAACCTTATGCTTTAGCAATAAAGTCGAAAATCTATTAAAGAAATCTGACAGATTGTAGTAACTTGATGTGCTGGCGTCTGTACCTTAATTTCGAAATAATTTCGTTCTGAAGAAGGTACAATTTATTTAAACCTAGGTACTAAATAGTACAATTTAGGTACATTTTTGGTAAATGGAAGGATTCGATTAGTTAAGGTACACCCGCCATTTTGACTCTCATGATATTACAGCCTGTCTATTGTGATAAAGGTCTGGTATTCTGTGAAAGAAAGTGTGCAAGGGATCCACTGTGCCATGTTAGTTTTAAATTAAATTATATTTAACATAATTATTGTCAACGTAATTGTCTCCATGGTAATTCATGTAATTTGGTGTTGTACCGTTTTCATTTAAAAAAATACACCGTAATAATAATCCCCGCAGCCAACATTTTCATGACGGCCGTCATGTGGCGGTTACCACTCTCCTAGGAACCCGTAGCTTTACAGAAAACTGGTTTCGTTGCTGCGGCTCGGGGGGCCAGTTACACAGAAACATACAGACGTCTGGGATAATTGAATAAATGAAAACACAAAGAAACAAACATTCGTATTTATTACTTGTCTTACAAATAGTTTACCTTTATGTACAAACTTGTATGTAGGCCTTTAACTAAACAACTTGCGAATTCTCAAACGCCACTGTAACCATGCACATAGAGAACCTCCTCTTCTCACCCTCTTAACGGGGATTTAAAACCGAGTTGAGTTTGAGAATACGGCCGGAAAACACATAAAACATTATTTCTTAAAAGTTTAGAACAAAGCGTAAACTTACAATAAAATACAGCTCTCATTACATGGCAGATAAACACTTCTTACTAAAATAATAATAATAACGTAATTCCTCTCTGAAGCCCTGACCGCCGCCGGTAGCTTGGAACCTGTTCCCCTTACCGGTAGGCTACCATTTTTAAATCATTTTACATTCAAATATTAAAAAATATAGTTAATTATAAACCATATTTTTAAGTAACAAAGACCCATAGATACATACAAGGGTTATATAGGCTAGAGAAGAACTCAGCTCGCAAGCATCCGCACCCATTTGCAAGCGTCTTTACGTGGGAATGGACTTCTCGCTCTAGCGAATGGACTTCTCGCTCTAGCGAATTACTTTCTAAATATCAGAAAGGGACTGTGATACGGGACAATGATGATGTGTGCGTGTCAAACTCAAGCTTTAAAGCATATATCAGAATAATTTTCAGACACTTGAATTGTCAAGGAGTCGGGATCAGTCGGGATGAAGTTGAAGCTGGTTGCTCACTCCAAAGCATAGTAGGTACGTGGTAGGTACCTATGGAGCAAGAAACTTCATGGACAATTTTAAACAAAGTATAGTGTTACAAATTGTTGGTTACAATTATCATTCATGTTCAAATGTGTAATACAACGCATGGAAAACACATAACTAAGAATGACAACATTAACTGAAAATGACAATTATTTTCTTATACTTAACATAACGAAAGGAATATTAACATTTTGTTATATTTTAGTAAGTATATTACCTACTCTTCAGTGAATTTGTTATCTGATTTTCTAGATTATTATTTTATATTAGACTAAAAAAATGGGTTATCTGAGAAATAGCTTATTCAATATTAATTTCTGAGACAAACATCTTTTTAAAAATCTTTCACGTATTTATATAATATGCAATTCTTACAAGCGGTGTCTGAATTGATAACTTGTGAAACTCTTACTTAAGGTGCTTCCTTTAGGGTAAACTCACGAAATTCCAAATTTATTTATATTATTGAAACTTTATGCACAAGTAAAAAAAATACTGTACAAAGGTGGACTTAATACCCGATGCGCTTCTACCAGTCAACCTTAGGGTGATGCAGAGACAAAACATGACAGGTCCTATACGGGATAAATTTCTTTACAAAAAACCTAAGTTTGCAATCTTGCGGCTAAATTGAAGTCACCTTGAGTAATGCTTCAAACTCAACGCAACTTCAAGTTCTCAATTCAGAAACCGGGTGTTAGGTTATTATTATATTTTTGACAAATCATACTTTACCACAGTTAGAATGCTAAAAAAGTAAACAAAGAGGAACATTTCGAGTAATAACTAAATATACAACTTTCCACTATTTCTACATAATAATTTACAATTATTTGGCCCCCGTACTCACCCACACACCTGTATTATTATTATTATATTTGACCGTCAATCCGGTGATATGTAATAACGAACACAAAAAAATTACCGAATTATTTTTAATTAAGCAGCGCGAGCGTTTCAAAAAATGGACGAGAATTGAGAGTGAAATTTCAAGAACGCGTCACGTTTAAGCACATTTTCGTTATATGAGAGAGAAGAAAGATCTCTCTCTCTCTTTATTTTTTGGGATGTTTCACTTTAATCTCGTGTACGCGCAATATTTTTTTTTGTAGATCAGTTTTGATGCTGCCAGCCTTTTGGGCACTGTTCCTGTTGACATCGATGCGGACGAATTTTTTGATGCCCTATGATCACTTTACTTTTTTTTTTTCATATAAATGTACACATTATTATTATATTACAAAAGAATGGTTATCAATAATAAAAATAGCGATCTGATGACTGGAAATGAGGCTACTATTTACTTGACATTTTTTTTTTCATTATTGTCAATTATTTAAAAAAAAAACGACGGGTTGCACTCCGGGAGTGCCGGCAAAAGTGAAAACTTAAGTATTAACGTTGTGCGTTTTGGATATTTTGGAATGGTTATGGAATAATTTTGCACGAATTGCTTTAATTATCAGAATAAAAGTACTATCTTTTATGTGGTAGAATACAATATTTATTTATTGCGCTATCGTACACAAACATGACAATTTATATTACATTGCACGCTGTAACATAAACACACACGAACATTCGCGCAAGCGCCCTGCGCCGCCTAAACGAAACAGCCGGCGCAGGCATACATTTTCGCCGCGTCGTAGAAAGAGAGGGGGATACTCCCTCTCCTACGCCACGCCAGCTGTCTACTCTCCATCCGTCTTACGAATTTTCGATCAGGTCACGTGTCCTGACGCGAGTTTAACATTTTTTACCCATTACAAAAAAAGTGTACAACGCCGCTAAAGAAGTTTTCACTTCAAAATAATATAATAATGACCGGATTGCAGCAACTAGGTTAACTATTAAAATTATTATTCAAAAAATATTTAAAGATTAACTATTATTAGATTAACAAAAAAATATTTAAAGATTAACTATTAAAATAAAGACAATTTTACAGTTGAACAACCGTATCAAAAAGTACTCTGTGAACAACCGCTTTCTGAAAGGAAACAAACATTTGCTGTCAGATTGTCAAACTCACGTCAAGTGATGTGATCGAGTGTCGATATGTTAGTCAGACAATCACAGCAGTTGCTATGAGTTTGACAATCTTACAGTTAAAGCTTGATGTACACGGTCCGGGTAAATTGCCTGTGGCATACCATAACTTGAAGCAACATTACAGTTGCATCGTCTGAACAGTTTCGACAATGCTACTTTTTATTTTATTTATTTATTTAATTAATACTTCAAGCACGTAGATGTACAGAGGCGGACTTAATGCCAGGCAGTCTCTACCAGTCAACCTTTGGGTGATGCAGAGACAAACTGTGGTAGGTGCAATCATGAAAATTGAGGAATAAATATTTCAAATATATATGCGCATAATATTTTGATTGACCTTTCAGAACCTAGGCGTAGTCATCATAAATTAATATTATTTAATTCTTCTACATACAATGATACAACACGACGCCGCAATGTGGAGCTTTTTAACAATACAGAAAAGGACGGAGTCTTTATATTACTTACATATATTAACTATTTATTATGCTATGTGATTGAGCGACACAAATAAACACCTAATGACCCGTATTAATACGTCTCAAGTAAACGATTGATAACTCTTGAAAATATTCCCTTCCCCTTGCTCGGGTGCCGACCCGAACAATCATTCGGCACAGCCGGACGACAAAATAGAATGCAACAAAATATGTTCAGTGGCTCGGCTCAACTCGAATTGTGCCGAGCCGACCCGAACATGATTCAGCTAGGGTAGGTGTCAATCGGCACGAGCCGAATGATACGTGTAGTATTTGGTGACTCAACGAGACTTGAGGCATTATTAAGAGCCTATACTACCTCAAATGGCTTAGCATGATCCTCCGTTATGTCGAAAATACTGCAGCATTAATTTTGAAATAAATATATGTTAAAGTTGAGGATTAATCTAAGGTCTTATGTTAGACGAAAACACGATTCCGTAAAATTTTCTCGATAGAAAAAAATTCAAAAGTTACCTCCAAACCGAACAATAAACCGCTGGTATTCAAAAAATACTTCAAATTAGATCATGAAACTTTGCATACTAACTGAACTAACTATAAAGCAGGTCTTATGTTAGTTAGTTTTTTTGAATTACCTTTATTTTCACCGTAATAAGCAAATACCTAAACTATTGACGCTGCCTCCCGCCCAGCACCGCACTCTGTCTCGCTTTCACACAGTCCGCGAGCAGTATCGTGCGAGCGAGATAAAGAGTGAATTTTAGCTGAGGTAGTATAGGCTCTTAAAACGGGCCGTACTAAGTATGTCAATATAAATATTACACTGTTCTCAAGCTAGAGATCAGTAAACATTGAGCGATATGATATGTCATTAATTTAAAATATAATATGTAAACGCGAAAAGTGAAAATAAATTAAGATGCTCACTGCTGACTCCAGAGAGTCAATAGGCCATCGAGCTTTAGGACGAGACTGTCACACCGGCATGAGTGACAGGACGACACTGTCACACCGGCATGAGTGACAGGACGAGACTGTCACACCGGCATGAGTGACAGGACGAGACTGTTACACCGGCATGAGTGACAGGACGAGACTGTCACACCGGCATGAGTGACAGGACGAGACTGTCACACCGGCATGAGTGACAGGACGAGACTGTCACACCGGCATGAGTGACAGAGACGACGCGATGAGACAAAGTCCCTGCTTCGCACGGTTTTGACGACTTGACAAAACGTCGAGTTTATTATTATGCAAGTTTAATATTAATGATGAACCTTCCGGTATAAACTCTCTTAATGGTGATGAAAACCGCATCAAAATCCGTTGCGGAGTTTACAAGAGCAACGTGGTCATACAGACAGACACATAAAACCACTTTTAATTTATAATATGTATAGTTAAAGATGAGAAATCACAGCAGATTTACTAAAGCATTGATATTTCAATATTGTCAACATAATTCTAACGTTTCGCGTTTACAAGTGCCTTATTATATAAATTCTAGCGTCTCTAAGTTATAAAAATAATAAAATGCTGTCAACATCGACAATGGACGGATTCTTGTCGTTAGTTAAGATAAATGCGAGTTTATAATAGAAACGTCGGAATGAAACCGATCATTTCAGGGCTCAGCACCCGAATACACTATTTAAATATACTTTTATAGGTTTTATACATATTATACAAAGTTAAATTAAATTACGTGGCGAAACTTCACAGACGTGGTGAGTATGGATATCCAATAATAACAAGTAATTTTTTTTTATTTCAGACATATTTAAAATCCATGAAACAAAACAAAACAGATTTTCTAAACCTACCATTTTAGTAACTACAGCTATAAATGTGAAGTGAATATCCGCGGGTATTGTAGTACCGGTACTTATATAAAATCATGATTTAATCTTATTTTTTTTATCGTTATTAGGAGTGGTCGGAATAGGCTGACTATATTTACCTAAGCTTCGGAGAACAGAGACCGAAAGTGGAGACATTTTTTTTGTTCCGGAATTTTTAAGTAAACTTGCAATTAACAAATCTTAGGAATTTTCACTAAACTAATCTAACTTAGATCATGTATTAGAATTATCCTTAAACTAACTGTTGTTGCATCAAATCTTTCAATACATAACATTTGTCAATGTGTAAAACCTAAGTAAAACTAATTTTTAATTGCATAAAAGGGACTTCAACTTATTTAAGATTTTTTCCGAATTCCGGGAATAAAAATTTCGTCGTAAGGAAGTCTCCACTTTCGGTCTTTATTCTCCGAAGTTTAGGTAAATATAGTCAGCCTATTCCGACCACTGGCGGACCTATCAAGTCCGTGAAGTTTCGCTAGATAATTTAATTTGGCCTTGTATTTTAACTTTCTTAAATATAAAAATAAATATATTAATAGGTGCCCAAATATGCAGATAAACCTATGCAGGAGGCTACAGTTTTAAATATTACTCGTTTCTTGACAAAGTGTTTTCTAATATACGTTTAGGAAAATAAATTGTTTATCAAATTAACACACTAAGTCAATATGAGGTGTTATAACCATTTCATACAACTGTCAAAGATTGACGGTTGCCATTTGCACATATTACGGACCATTTAATTTGCTAAACAATTAATTTCCCAGACTTTACTTTCCCCAATTTCATATTCACATTTAAAAATATTACCCATAGTCCGTGCATACATGTAGAAATTGGAGCTTACGCTAAGGGAATAGAGTTTATTTTTGCCCAAACCAACTTCTCTACTGCACTATCTTGTAAAATGTTAGTAAGTCTGGTTCGTTCAATCTCCGCTACTGTCAGATGAGCTGTCAGAATGCGAGCCGCTGTGCTGGCTCGAGTGCGAGTGCGAATGTTGTGAGCCTTGTAACTGCGTGGGTGTGGCGGGCTCCGGGTGAGCTGGCGTGCTTCCGGGCTGGCGAGCTGTCTCCTTGCTGCTGTTCGTCGGGATCGCTAGCTCGCCGAGAAAATCTTTACTGTAATGGAGGGAAAGTATTTTTATTACAAACAATCTTCAGCTCAGCCTTATCTGAGCAAATATATCTGTCAGATCAGTCAAGTGCCAATGTCAGCCTACTTCAAGGTGGAGCCAATCTGGCGGCACCCCAATATAATATCTACTGCACACTGTGTACTGTTGTAACATCAGAAAGAACGTTCGCATTCTTAATTCAATCTGATAAGAATACCTGTACTTTACCTACAGTTTTGACCAGTTTTTGACATTGATTATCTCTAAGATGAGATTGCGACAAGATTTTGAACGTTTTTAATTACGGCTGCGTGTTTAACTAACCCGGTGCGACCTAGGTAGGCAAGCACTTGCGTCTCCGGCACTCCAGCAGCCCGCGGACAGCCGCGGTACCAAGGCAGTAGCATGCATGCAATCCTTTTGACGGCAGTCTTTAGCTCCCTGGAAACGATCAAATTTGTCCAGCTTTACGCATTTGTCAAATATTTTTACAAGTTTGGTTGGAAACTCGACGGTGAGTTTGACAAACAAATTTGATCGTCTCCACGGTACGTTAAGGCTGATTTTTGTCGATTTGAACTGGGTGTCAGGCAAAAACACCTTTGGATGCAAAGATGTTTTTCATTTGACAATTGAGGTAAATTTTGTTAATTTTTGTCGATGATTTTTCAATTAATAATAATGTTAATCAAACAGCGATTGTTAAAAAAAAAAGTGGTACCATATAAAGCTGAAACCTAAATACGATGAATGTGTTACAAATTTCCTTTAGTGATTTCGTAAGAATTTTACCAGAACAGGGCTTGTTTACACTTTTATCATGCACTTTTGGAACAGACAAACTCGCAAACTCAAAGCATTTATTTCAAATAAACCAACGTTTTGAATTGTCAAGGGGTCGGTCAATCAGAAATATGAAGCTAGTTGCCCATTCCAAAGTGTACTAGGTACCTATGGAGTGGTATGGAGATGAACGGGCAAGAAACTCCAAGTATTGCAGTCTTATCAAGTATCGTGATACCCAATAACTGTCATGTGGAGGTCAGATAGGCAGTCACTCCATGTAACATACTGGTATTCAGATGCATCCGGTTAGACTGGAAGCCGACCCCAACATAGTTGGTAACAGACTAGGCAGAAGATGACATAAAAGGTGTACTCACACGAGGTCATTGGTGGCTCTGTTCTTCCACGAGAAGAACTCGTCTCCGAGGTTGAAGGTCAGGTTGCTCCTCATCACGACCTTGACGGGCGTGACCTCGCCAAAAGACTTCCAGTGGTCTTGGCGCGGCTACAACGATACAAGGTCAAGGTCACGCACTAATGGTATATTGTATACGACACAGCACTTTTTATTTTCTCGAATACCAGCTTTTGGCTCATTAGTATTACTGTGTATATTTAATATTGTACATTGTATCAGAAAGGTGTGGTACAGACCATCAGACTGAACAACTTTCTCCATGGGACTGTAGCGGTATTTACAACGCCACAAGCGAACAATGCGTCATACTGACGTCACGCAAAATCCTGCATCTCGCAAGCAAAGTTTACCGCGCAACTAGCCTAGATACAACGGCCCGACATGAAACATCGGGCAGTTGCCCGCCAGACACCAGTCTGGTCAGAGGATCCTCCCTTTTCTATAGAGTATAAGCTGTTCCTCATACCTCTATAGAGTATAAGCTGTTCCTCATACCTCTATATAGAGTATAAGCTGTTCCTCGTACCTCTAGGACCAATATCGTAATCGAGTGAAAATAATTGCCGTGTATCGTGTATTGCGTATCCGCGCGTATATTTGGGTCGAGTAGGTACTAGGTATTGAAGTTTTGTATTGCCGTGTATCGTATTGCCGTGTATCGTGTATTGCGTATCGTGTATTGCGTATCCGCGCGTATATTTGGGTCGAGTAGGTACTAGGTATTGAAGTTTTGTATTGCCGTGTATCGTATTGCCGTGTATCGTATTGCCGTGTATCGTGTATTGCGTATCCGCGCGTATATTTGGGTCGAGTAGGTACTAGGTATTGAAGTTTTGTATTGCCGTGTATCGTATTGCCGTGTATCGTGTATTGCGTATCCGCGCGTATATTTGGGTCGAGTAGGTACTAGGTATTGAAGTTTTGTATTGCCGTGTATCGTATTGCCGTGTATCGTGTATTGCGTATCCGCGCGTATATTTGGGTCGAGTAGGTACTAGGTATTGAAGTTTTGTATTGCCGTGTATCGTGTATTGCGTATCCGCGCGTATATTTGGGTCGAGTAGGTACTAGGCATTGAAGTTTTGTATTGCCGTGTATCGTATTGCCGTGTATCGTGTATTGCGTATCCGCGCGTATATTTGGGTCGAGTAGGTACTAGGTATTGAAGTTTTGTATTGCCGTGTATCGTATTGCCGTGTATCGTGTATTGCGTATCCGCGCGTATATTTGGGTCGAGTAGGTACTAGGTATTGAAGTTTTGTATTGCCGTGTATCGTGTATTGCGTATCCGCGCGTATATTTGGGTCGAGTAGGTACTAGGTATTGAAGTTTTGTATTGCCGTGTATCGTATTGCCGTGTATCGTGTATTGCGTATCCGCGCGTATATTTGGGTCGAGTAGGTACTAGGTATTGAAGTTTTGTATTGCCGTGTATCGTATTGCCGTGTATCGTGTATTGCGTATCCGCGCGTATATTTGGGTCGAGTAGGTACTAGGTATTGAAGTTTTGTATTGCCGTGTATCGTATTGCCGTGTATCGTGTATTGCGTATCCGCGCGTATATTTGGGTCGAGTAGGTACTAGGTATTGAAGTTTTGTATTGCCGTGTATCGTATTGCCGTGTATCGTGTATTGCGTATCCGCGCGTATACAGGGTTATTATGAAACCCTTAGCTATATTTTTTTCTCTAAACCAGAATCGATAACAGAACACAAAGGTAAAAAAAAAAAAAATCTTTAGAATGTCCTAACAATTCATAAAAAGTAGGATAAAATAGCAAAGTGAATGACCTTAGGTTACATTACGCACACACGAGTAAGCGGCGAGCGGGTAGTACACAGGAGCGGGGCGCAAGGTGCGCGGGGGAGGTGGAGGGGGCGGCGCACGCGGCTACTGTATGCCGCCGCGCCGCCCGCACGCAACATCGAACAGTTGCCCGCCGGTCGCCGACTCGTTATCAATCTGTGACGCAAACGCGCTACCTGCGTCGCTATTAGTCGGCTGATAACAAAATGTACAGTAACCGGGAGTATTATGAAATGGTGAGAGTGTACATAGAAAGTGGCGAAAGTCTTTACCAAGCTCGAAGGCTCTACGAGACGGAATCCATCCCTCGACTACGTGCTCAAGGACTTTCCAACCCAACGATTCCTCATCGTAACACGATTTTAGCGGCGAATCAACGGCTTCTTGATTATGGTCAATTCACAGTGCCTACACATGCCTCCGGTTCTGGTCGACCAAATCAAATTACAATCGGACTTGAAGACGAAGTTTTAGATTACTTCGAGCGAAATCCGAGGGCAAGTACCAACGACGCCGCACGTGTTTTTAATTTAAGCCAGCCAACAGCATGGAAAATTCTGAACAAGGCTGGTCTACATCCGTACCACTACCAGAGGGTTCAACAGCTGAATGATGCCGATGCGCTACCGCGACGAATTTTCTGTGAGTGGTTAGTTCAAAATCAAAACGTCAACATTTTGTGGACTGATGAAGCACTTTTCACTCGGATCGGACTCTACAATCGCCGCAACGAGCACTGGTGGTCATTCCGAAACCCTCATGTAATTCGTGAAGATTACCATCAAGTGCGATTCAGCGTCAATGTGTGGGCAGGCATTATTGGCAACACGATTCTCGGACCTTATTTTATTGAAGGCCATCTCACTGGAGGTACCTATCTCGATATGTTGCGGGGTGTAATAACAGAATTTTTAGAAAACGTACCGATCGCGTACCTACGCGATTTTTACTATCAACAAGACGGGGCTCCCCCGCATTACGCCCGCGATGTTCGAGAATACTTAAATAGTGAGTACGGAGAACGATGGATAGGCCGCGGTGGACCCGTGGCTTGGCCGCCTAGATCGCCGGACCTTACGCCATGTGATTTTTTTTTGTGGGGTGAAATTAAACGTCTTGTCTATCATGAAGAGTTGCAAAGTTTAGAGGACCTAAGACTAAAAATTATTAGTGTATTTGACATTGTTAAAACTGATAGTGCAGTGCTCGATAGACTCCGGAGAAATGTAATTAAACGTGCAAGGCTCTGTTTGGAGAGGAATGGTCTTCACTTTGAGCAATTGTTACAGTATGATTGACAGTAAGTTTTGTACCTACTTTTTTAGTGATTAATCTTCAAAATTGTAAACATAAGTTGGTTGCTGTTTCTTTAAAAATACGCCAAAATACGGTCCTCATCCCGTAAAAGTATGAATTCAATATTGTACCTTAAGACAATCACGTACGTTACAAAATTGCATGTTTAGCGGCATACGTTTATGATCGCCGGCTATTCGGTCAGTGACCGCTACACGTACCTGCAGCGTTGACGATAAATTAGGCTATTTTTTTGGACCACTATAAAACGTAATAATTGCTTATTTGTTGATAAAACATAAATCAAATTAACATTAGCAAATAATATTATTAATTTAGTACACGTTCTGTTGAAATAGCTAAGGGATTCATTATAACCCTGTATTTGGGTCGAGTAGGTACTAGGTATTGAAGTTTTGTATTGCCGTGTATCGTATTGCCGTGTATCGTGTATTGCGTATCCGCGCGTATATTTGGGTCGAGTAGGTACTAGGTATTGAAGTTTTGTATTGCCGTGTATCGTATTGCCGTGTATCGTGTATTGCGTATCCGCGCGTATATTTGGGTCGAGTAGGTACTAGGTATTGAAGTTTTGTATTGCCGTGTATCGTATTGCCGTGTATCGTGTATTGCGTATCCGCGCGTATATTTGGGTCGAGTAGGTACTAGGTATTGAAGTTTTGTATTGCCGTGTATCGTATTGCCGTGTATCGTGTATTGCGTATCCGCGCGTATATTTGGGTCGAGTAGGTACTAGGTATTGAAGTTTTGTATTGCCGTGTATCGTATTGCCGTGTATCGTGTATTGCGTATCCGCGCGTATATTTGGGTCGAGTAGGTACTAGGTATTGAAGTTTTGTATTGCCGTGTATCGTATTGCCGTGTATCGTGTATTGCGTATCCGCGCGTATATTTGGGTCGAGTAGGTACTAGGTATTGAAGTTTTGTATTGCCGTGTATCGTATTGCCGTGTATCGTGTATTGCGTATCCGCGCGTATATTTGGGTCGAGTAGGTACTAGGTATTGAAGTTTTGTATTGCCGTGTATCGTATTGCCGTGTATCGTGTATTGCGTATCCGCGCGTATATTTGGGTCGAGTAGGTACTAGGTATTGAAGTTTTGTATTGCCGTGTATCGTATTGCCGTGTATCGTGTATTGCGTATCCGCGCGTATATTTGGGTCGAGTAGGTACTAGGTATTGAAGTTTTGTATTGCCGTGTATCGTATTGCCGTGTATCGTGTATTGCGTATCCGCGCGTATATTTGGGTCGAGTAGGTACTAGGTATTGAAGTTTTGTATTGCCGTGTATCGTATTGCCGTGTATCGTGTATTGCGTATCCGCGCGTATATTTGGGTCGAGTAGGTACTAGGTATTGAAGTTTTGTATTGCCGTGTATCGTATTGCCGTGTATCGTGTATTGCGTATCCGCGCGTATATTTGGGTCGAGTAGGTACTAGGTATTGAAGTTTTGTATTGCCGTGTATCGTATTGCCGTGTATCGTGTATTGCGTATCCGCGCGTATATTTGGGTCGAGTAGGTACTAGGTATTGAAGTTTTGTATTGCCGTGTATCGTATTGCCGTGTATCGTGTATTGCGTATCCGCGCGTATATTTGGGTCGAGTAGGTACTAGGTATTGAAGTTTTGTATTGCCGTGTATCGTATTGCCGTGTATCGTGTATTGCGTATCCGCGCGTATATTTGGGTCGAGTAGGTACTAGGTATTGAAGTTTTGTATTGCCGTGTATCGTATTGCCGTGTATCGTGTATTGCGTATCCGCGCGTATATTTGGGTCGAGTAGGTACTAGGTATTGAAGTTTTGTATTGCCGTGTATCGTATTGCCGTGTATCGTGTATTGCGTATCCGCGCGTATATTTGGGTCGAGTAGGTACTAGGTATTGAAGTTTTGTATTGCCGTGTATCGTATTGCCGTGTATCGTGTATTGCGTATCCGCGCGTATATTTGGGTCGAGTAGGTACTAGGTATTGAAGTTTTGTATTGCCGTGTATCGTATTGCCGTGTATCGTGTATTGCGTATCCGCGCGTATATTTGGGTCGAGTAGGTACTAGGTATTGAAGTTTTGTATTGCCGTGTATCGTATTGCCGTGTATCGTGTATTGCGTATCCGCGCGTATATTTGGGTCGAGTAGGTACTAGGTATTGAAGTTTTGTATTGCCGTGTATCGTATTGCCGTGTATCGTGTATTGCGTATCCGCGCGTATATTTGGGTCGAGTAGGTACTAGGTATTGAAGTTTTGTATGATACAGTTAATAATTTTTTTCGCGATTACGATGTTGGTCCCATGGAGAAAGTTGTTCAGTCTGATGATCTGTAGCTGTACCACACCTTTCTGATACACTGTATAATCCATTAACATCCACACCAGGCTCTTATTAATATAGTGGTTTCTTTAAAGTAAATTCTAAAATAAACACTATCAGTAGGTCCTGGGTTCGACTCTCAGGTACACCTCTGCCCCTTCGGGGTAAACAGGCGTGAGACATTTTATGTTAAAAATCAATAAAAAGACTTTCCACGCAGACATAATCGCGTGAAGCAAAAAACAACTGTACGGTAGGTAACCTTCGATCAATAATAGTACTAGATGCCCGATAAGCGCTTCAAAAACGGCCCGAAAAATACGAGCACGAATACTTTTGTGCTCTTATTTCAAATTAGTATGGTCCAATCATAGCCAATGTTAAGACGTCAAAATGCCTCAGTGCGCGTTCAAAAGTTGTGTAAATAACCACCGTAACACTAAGATTTTGGAAGGAATATCTTTTTTCAGTAAGTTTTTATCATTAAATGTTTTTCATAAAATAGTAACACAATTAAATAGTAAATATAAATCAATTAGCAAATATTATGATACAACGCGCCAACTATTCTAACAAACATTGAAGCATTGAAATGTAATTCCAAAAACTACGTCTAGTTCCAAATTCGAGTAAGTACGAAATTGTCAACAAAATGTTTTCAACCTTATTGCTTAGAAGTTAAGTTTCATTTTAGAATAAATATTTTTGTACTTATTATAAAATGACTTTTTATTTTCAAGTGACATTTTAAATTTATTGCTTCGATGACAGAAGGACTTAAATATCAATCATTTGCAAACGTAATTAAACTTTATGTTAGTGTGTTAAGGCTTATAATAGTCTGAAGTTGTTAATATTATTAAACTTTTTTCTATAGTTCGTAGTAAGAAATATAAATGTTTATGTGTGTGCAAACGTGGCCACTTTAGCGACTTATTTTTGTTCCTAATCATTCATCTAGTACTATTATTGATCGAAGTAGGTAACACTTACTTTTTTATCCTCCGTATATTCAATGTCATTGTTCTTCGGTCGCTCGCCGGACCAGTCAGTGGCCCGCGCACTGGCGCTCTGGCTCAGGCGCAGCGCCTGCGACGCGACCGGGCCACTCTCCCGATGTCCCTGCGAGCCCAGTGCCGCACTCTCCCGACGTCCATGAGTGGCGAACACTGGACTCGCCCGCTGGCCCTGAGTGGCGAGTTCTTTCTCACTCGAGTGTGAGTTAATGTCGCTGTCGTTTCGAAGCAGCGGTTGATTTTGTAACTTGCGACGGAATCGCGACTCGCCTGGTTGCAAATATTGTCTTATTAGTATTTGAATACAGAAACTAATGATAAGATACAGCCGGAAGCAGTCATCAGAAGCACGAAAGTCTGACAGCCAGTCATACCAATGGGTATCATGTTACCCGGAACTGGGTTGTAGAGGTCACATAGGCACTCCATGGTCCATGTAACATACTGGTATTCAGCTGCATCCTGTTAGACTGGAAGCCGACCACAACGTAGTTGGTAAAAGGCTGGCAGATGATGATGACGATATTCGATTTCGATTCAGAAACTAGTAATATTCAAGGTCAATTTAAATTTCCTTTTTTAGTGAAACTTCACAGACGGATATCACGTGTGTGAAGTTTTCCAATTAATATGTAAAGATAGGAGGAGCTGGGTCACGTGTAGATTTCGTACTGTGTAACAGTACGTATTTTACACTTTTACTACAGTATCGTTTATCTCACGAAGCGACGCGCGCTTTACTTGTGGTTACCAAGTGTACAAACACGCTACTAATGTGTGTGTAAGCGCTCTCGGTACCATCTGAGACAATGGCGAAGCCGGCAGTGTGTGTGTGTGTGTGTGTGTGTGTGTGCGTGCGTGCTGACGCTACTCGTCTTCACGCACACATTCACAGCGTGTTTGTGCACTTGGTTACCACAAGTGAAGATATTTAGCATTCATTTAGTCTGACATTTTGAACTATTATTGAAGTATAGCAACTTACCGATGGCCCAGTCCTCCCGGCCGGAGGAGCGGTCCATACTGTCATCTAACAGATTCTCCAGAGACTCGCCACCTTTGTCGCCATCGCCTATGTCGCCAGCATCTATCTTGCCACGTTCTGCGTTGCGTCCATCCGTGTTGCCACGGGCTGTGTTGCGTCCATCCGTGTTGCCACCGTCTGTGTTGCCTCCATCCGTGTTGCTACCATCCGTATTGCTACCATCCGTGTTGCCTCCACCCGTGAGGTCGCTGTATTTGTGTTCAACTATTCCTTCGTGTGAATCACGCGGTGCCGGCCTGTAGAGTAATGATAGAATAGTTTGCAAAAAGTACACACAAAGTGAAATTGAAACTCAAAGCATTTATTTCAATGAAACCATTTTCAGGCACTTTTGAATTGTCAAGGGGTCAGTCATTCAGAAAGATGAAGCTACTCGCTCATTGTCAAGGGGTCAGTCATTCAGAAAGATGAAGCTACTCGCTCATTGTCAAGGGGTCAGTCATTCAGAAAGATGAAGCTACTCGCTCATTGTCAAGGGGTCAGTCATTCAGAAAGATGAAGCTACTCGCTCATTGTCAAGGGGTCAGTCATTCAGAAAGATGAAGCTACTCGCTCATTGTCAAGGGGTCAGTCATTCAGAAAGATGAAGCTACTCGCTCATTGTCAAGGGGTCAGTCATTCAGAAAGATGAAGCTACTCGCTCATTGTCAAGGGGTCAGTCATTCAGAAAGATGAAGCTACTCGCTCATTGTCAAGGGGTCAGTCATTCGAAAGATGAAGCTACTCGCTCATTGTCAAGGGGTCAGTCATTCAGAAAGATGAAGCTACTCGCTCATTGTCAAGGGGTCAGTCATTCAGAAAGATGAAGCTACTCGCTCATTGTCAAGGGGTCAGTCATTCAGAAAGATGAAGCTACTCGCTCATTCTAAAGCGTAGTAGGTTCCTATGGAGAAGAACGGGCAATAAACTCCACAGACACTCTTAAATCAAAATATTATTACTAAAAATTTGTTATATTATCATTCATCTATTCAGAATGTAATCATGAATTTCAGAGTTGCCCTTGAATTTAAAGTGTGCAGGGTAGTTGAAGAAAAATAAATCTTCAACTACACCACAGACTTTAAATTCAAGGGCAACTCTGAAATTCATGATTGTGGTGTGTGGAGTGGGCAAAATTAAATGGTTACTTAAGAGCCACTGCTCGATATAGTTATTACTTTGTGCAAAGTGTCGTACGAACTGTCCAAAAATGAAAATAGTATGTACTCACCCCGTGTCCTCTCCCAGCTTATCGGAGAGTTGCTTCTGCAGCACTTCGCGCGTGTACTGCGCGCCGGGCGGCGTGCGCGGGCGGTGCTTGCGCTTGCGCTGCGAGGGGGAGGGGGGGAGGGGGGGGGAGGACAAAACATTACTTGTACTCTAATTTTCGGAAGCTAGCTTCTGCCCGCGTGGAGGTCAGAAATTATCCCACAGAACCGTACTGCGGGGATAGAAAGTCTACCTTTCATCGAATTTTAATATACCACATTGAAAAGCAGAAAAAATAAACAATACAAAATACACCCAAAACCCAAAAACACTTCTCTTTTTAGGGTTCCGTACCAAAATGGTAAAAAAGGAACCCTGCGACTCCGTCTGTCCATCCGCCTGTCACAGCTGGATATCTCAACAACTACTAATGCAATGTTTGCACATTCACAAACATATATTCTTTTTTTTTTTAATACCGTTCCACCCCTTATATCCGAAGTTTGCATAGAGAAAAATCTGAAATTATTCTATGTGATAAAAGTTTATGTAAAGATTACAGGAAAAATAAGGGTAAGTAAGTTCTTTCGTAAAGTTTTCTTGGTATTCCAAGAAAATACCGAAACACGTGAGCGAAGAGCCGCCGGCAGAGCTAGTTTATAATCCGTAAAGATAAATTAATTATTAGAAATACGACACCAACCTTACTCTCCTTAGCAGGCGCCGGTACACTCGTACCTTTCGCCTTCACGAAGTCTTCGACGATGATCTTCTTGCTGCCCCCGCGCCCCCCCTCGCGCCCCCCGCGCCCCCCGCTCGCCTCCCCGCGCCCCCCGCGCTCCTCGCTCGCCCCCCGCCCGGCATGCTTCAGCTCGATGCGCGCGAGGCCCTTGTGGCCCTCAGACTGCGTGTCCGTGATAGCTTTGCTACTTGATGCAGAGGTCGGTTTTTGTTTCTTATTGCGTTGTTTTGGTAGCTGTGGGAGAATTTGTTTTTTAGCACTTTAGGATGTGGTTGAAGCTGTAGTAACATGGTTTACATTGGAAACCAAATAAGCTTGAATTCTACATTTATCCTACGTCAACTTATTTTTTTATGATGGATAGACTGGCCGCTACAATAAAGACTGGCCGCATTCTGAAAAAAAATAAAACCGGCCAAGTGCGAGTTGGACTCGCACGCGAAGGGTTCCGTACCACCGTACGCGTCCAATTTAGTGGAGCGTATGTACTCACGATTTACTCGTCGCCGACGGTAGGTGTGAGGTCGTGTCCGGTGAGAAAGGTGGCACTTTGATATTTAATTTCTGTAAATATTCGGCCGAGTTCCGTTCCTTGTCAATGGAAACGCGCATTTTTTTAGGGCGCCTCGTGGTTATGTTTAGCTGTGAGCTCGCGGTCCTTGCTGTATCGCTACTATCGCTTAATGCGTTATTACTCATTCTGGTGTTCTGAACGGGGTCAATATATAACACTATATAATGAAAAAAAAAATGTTTCTTGTAATGTTATCTGTATTTATAGCGCGAGTGGTTGTAAGTACACACTCAGTGAAAACTTCAAATGTCTACCTATTACGATTCAAAATATACACAGTCCCTGTGACAGACAGATGGACGCACGGACAGCGGAGCCTTAGTAATAGCTTAGGGTCCCGTTGGCTCCCTTTGGGTACGGAACCCGAAAAATTACCTCAAATTATTTAGACTTATATGGGAAAGTTTTTTGCAATTTCTGACCTTTAACGCAGCCAGTCTATCCATCATAAAAAGTAAGTTGACAGTCTCATTTCCTACGAAATGGCAAAGTTTATTTTTGACTATTCTAATACTCAAACCTCAGTTGGTCCTATAGTTTTTTTATTCTTTTAAGAAACAGGATCGTTTAGCATTTAAAAATTGTTTGTGAAAAGTACCCATTTTCTTTCTGTCTCTACTTTTATTTAAAAATCTGTGAATACAGATCAAAATGTCCCAAAAAGTTAATGACAACCAATTATGAACGTTTTCCTGTAGCTACACGGTTAAGGTATTTGCCCTTCATGCACTTCTCATAAATCAACCTGTATAACGCGCGGATAACTTTCCTTGCGCGATGCAGAATTAGCGTGACGTCAGGTTCTTGATGCGTAGTTTGCATGTGGCGTTGTAGATGGCGCTACTTGCGAAATATCACTTGAAATGTGTAAAAAAAATAGCGGCGTTAGTTCCGATTTTGGCCACGCGCCAAAAAAGCTGGTAGCTTAATAGTAGTTGTTCTCACCCCCTCCCTGATGCTGGGCTTGATCCCGGCGCCTCGGGGGAGTTCGGGAGTCTTCGAGCGCTCGATGTCCATCTTGTTGAGCACGCGCTGCGGCGAGTGCGCGTCCAGTTCTGTTACCTTGTTGCGCTCGAATATGCGCCCGTTGTTGATCACCTGGGGGGGGGGGGGGGGGGGAGGTCTCAGTTAACCAATGGAAAAGTTGTTTAAGTAGAATAATAATTAAAAAGTTGAAAAGCGCTTAAATCCATATTATTATTATTTAAATTCGAAAGTAACTGCGCAAACGCTGTTACATTCATAAGATTAAGTATACAGAGTTAAATGAAACTAACTGGACCCCACGACACAGGGTATACTAGTGTCCCCCCAGGACATTTGTCAAAATTTTGCATCTAAAGCTCCTATGTAATCTGTTAGTAGTTTTTTTTTCGTGTTTTTCTGAACTGAATAAAGTTTTTATTTATTTATTAACTAGCAAAACTTCACAGATCATCGTCTGTGAAGTATCGCAGTTTTTTTTTCTGCTCGATGGCTATTTTTGGACCTCGATCTTGTCTGATGGAAAGCAATATTTTGACTTGTCTCTATAGTGACGACTTTACCTTAACATTCTTATCATTGAGTATGGTGACGAGGTCCCTGACGAAGCTGTTGTTCGGGAACAGTCGCTGGTGGCTGCAGTGTATGTCGACCTCCAGATGCTCCTCGGTGCCGTTCATGAGCGTGCGCAGCAGCTTCAAGATGAACTTGTTCTTGATCTTCTTCTTGTTCGAGTGCTTGCGCCCGTGACGTTTGTGGTGCGGCTTCTGTAGAACACAAAATCACGCATGTATGAAACACGATCTACACGGTTTGAAACCAGTCTACAAACCAAGGTGACCTTGAAGTTGTTGTTGTTGCAAGATGCCTGCTACACGGTTTAAAACCAACATTTTATTCTGCCACTGGTTTGCAACGCAGACCTTTCTACCAAGGACGTTTAAAGGTCATACGAAATTGGTTTCAAACCTCCATCTACACTGTTTTAAACTTAGGTTTGAAACCACCGTTTTTAAACCGTGTAGATCGTGCTTTAAGACAAGCGCATATTACAGCCGCGTGGGGCCACACCACAGTGCGTCGACACACTGTGCGGCTCGCCTTACCCATTCCTTGGCTATTACTATAGCGGCTCGCCTTACCCATTCCTTGGCTATTACTATACAATTTTGTTATTTCGATTGCTCGATGTTGCCGAGTATAGAGATGGTGACATTTTTTATTTTGAACTCAAACAGATATTGTTTGCAAGTAGTGCAAACAATATAATTTAATGTGTAAAAGTTTAAAAAGTTGCCAAGTTATTAACGTTTTAAAATAACTGCTAGACAAAGACGGCACTATCCAGAAGTGACGTCACGACCATGTTACTTCATACTACCGCCATACATTGTCCATATTGCGCGACAAGGACGGGAATATATATAATATATATTCATTTATTTCATTATATACACATAAATTATATTTTTAAATATTAGATTATCTGCCGAGCCTTTTCCCAACTATATTGGGGTCGGTTTCCAGTCTAACCGGATGTAGCTGAATACGACTGCCTACATGACCTCCACAACCCAGTTACTGGGTAATACGATACCCCTTGGTAAGACTGGTTGTCAGACTTTCGGGCTTCTGACTACCCGTAACGACTGTCAAAGATCCACGAATGACAGCCGGGACTAACGGCTTATTGTGCTTTCCGAGGCACGGAGGGGTCACGGTATGTAAAGATGGTCACCCATCCACAGACCAACCGCGGCAAGCGTAGCTTAACCTGATCGATCGACCTGTGCGGCTGTTATTATTTATCCACGGACCCCTCCATTTTTAAATATTAGCTATAAAAAATATAAAAACATTTAAAGATTAATAAATATATTTTATTATTATTTATTTTTTATTATAGTAGTAGTAGTGTAGTTATGGTTTGTTTTAGTGTTTTATTTTCTATTTATTGTATGATGTACTAGTACGTTTATTGATAGTGCCGTGCATGCTCTCCTATAAGTCATTTAAATACATGCGAGATAAATATTGTGTCAACGACTCTGGGCTAATGCTGTGTATGTGTTTAGTTGGTAAGCCTTATTAAATAAATAAATAATCCAAAATCTTTTAAAGCGTGTGGCTTCTACACATTTCCATCGATTTTACAGGTTTTTCGATGCCTTCCTTGAAATTACATTATTTGTATGAACATTTCCGATAGTAGTCATCATCCCTATTGCCAATGTAAGTGCATCTTTACAACGATAGCTGGAATACTGTCTGAAACTAAACGTACCTTGCGCGTGCGTCGCCGCTCGGTCCCGTTGGCGCCATGTCTGCGCGAGTCTGCTGGCGGCGCCGGCTCCGCGTACGACAGCAGCGAGCGGGAGATACGACTGGAGAACACCATTATCATATCATAATACATCGCCAGCTCTGGGGGGGCTCGTGGCTAAGTCGCACGGGTCGATCGAATGTGAGGCGTGCTACACACTTTTATTAAATTGCTCTTGACCTCAATCACGCCTGATGGATAGCTTAGAGATGTAAGCAAGTTCAAGAAATATGGATGTCACGTGATCAACTTTGCACGTTAATATCTCGGAAACGTGACACAATAGCGAAGTCGGAAGTGTGTGTATATGAGTTATGTGCTGACACTACTCGTCTTCACGCACAAATTCAAGGCGTGTTTGTACACTTGGCTACAAGTAGAAAGCGCGTCATTTCGTGAAATAAATATACTGTACAAAGTTGTGGTAAGTCAAAGAATGAAAATGTGAAGCGCCTTAAGATTAATTTTTACTTACACCTTCTCATTTTCCGATTACTTATTAAATGACAATGACAGTTCGTACAGGTCACACGCGCCCGCTATGTGGGACAGGATGGTCTTATTTAAAAATGGCCAAACATTTTCGCTCCTTGGCCATACATGGTGTTATTTATAAGTAAATATAACATACCGTTGTCCTCGCAATCTGTTCAGTCTCTGTTCTCGTTCAGCGACGAATCTTAAGTCACCTGTGAACGAAGACGTGGACGTTATTACACGAATATGTCACGTAACTGCACGAATATGTCAAGTCCCGAGAACTCGTATGACAACTCGGGAAGGGAAATAAAAACGACTAAAAGTGAAAAATAATTTTAGTGATTTTTGTCACCGATTTATTCCTTGCTTGCAATGCTTTTGCAATATAAAAATTAAAAGTAAAACCAGCTTTTATTTAAAAGCGCTAAAAAGAATAAAATAACTTTAAAAATTTTACTCTCAACTTATAAAGTCATTACACAATTTATATGATATAAAAGCTTGTCGCGAAATTTAAGTAGGTACTCGTATTTACTTAGTTTGCAAATTTCAAAAATTAAAATCAATTAGATCATGTTATTTAATTTACTTGTTTATATACACAGGTAAATCTCCGCCGCCGCCGCGCGTTTGGTCGCCTATGTATACATAGGCGACCAAAGGCCAATAGGTTTCGAGCAAATTTTTGAAGCAAATGCATTACCACCACCATTTTACCATACCATATTACCTACCATTTTAGTTGTGTCCAAGTGTTAAACCTGTGTGCAAGCAACTTTTTATGCAATTATAACGCATCAAAATGCCTTCATGCGCGGTAAAGTGGTGTGGGAAACATTCCAAGACATCTAGTTACAAAAAGGATGGTATAACTTTTCACCGGTAAGTAAACAGTACGAAAAATTATTTTTGATTTAATTACATTAAGAGCCACCGCAGGGGTCTATTTAAAATGGTCGCTGGGTAAACGAGCACATTTTTTAGCCCTCGTTGATGTCTTTTGGAAAAGTCTCGTTCTGGTATTAGACAATTCTAATGCTTCTATCCCTTTCTTGTATTAGACAATTCTAATGCTTCTATCCCTTTCTTTCCCTTTATATGTTTATCGTAAAAAATAGTGGTTTTACCTCTATTAGCTGAAAGTTGATAACGAAAGTATTAAAATTAAATTAATACAATTTTTATTCAATTCACTTACTGTAATAAATTACCTATCTACTTGTAACCGACTTCAAAAAAAGGAGGAGGTTCACAGTTCGTCGGTTTTTTTTAATGTATGTTCCGGGAAATTTTAGTTCTCTCTCTCCCCGACCGGAACCGATCGGTCCAGGATATTTTTTGTTCTCTCTCTCCCCGACCGGAACCGATCGGTCCAGGATATTTTTTGTTCTCTCTCTCCCCGACCGGAACCGATCGGTCCAGGATAATTTTTGTTCTCTCTCTCCCCGACCGGAACTGATCGGTCCAGGATATTTTTTGTTCTCTCTCTCCCCGACCGGAACCGATCGGTCCAGGATAATTTTTATGTCGTCAGGCACCGCTGGGATCGATCGGTCCCAGTGATTCAGTAGATTCGCTACATAAAATCATATATCATAGTGAATTTGATAATGTTCTATTTGTTGTTTTGGAAGTATAGTAAATATTTTTCACTTTGTAGTTTTTGATGTAAAAAAGTTTTTTTCATCTGTTTGTTTGACATACATGTTTTTGTGTTTTTAAATATAATACCGATTATTTTATAAGATCGGTTTTAAATCTCTGATTGGGTATAATTTAATAAAAACTGGAATATTTGTTTGTAATAAGTAGGTAATAGTATTGCACTAGAATTTGACCAAGGTTTTGAGATGTTTTCCCTTTGACACTACACCCGTAGCTCGTATCAATAAGCCAGACCGTCACACTTACACGTATTAGTCCATATCTTGAAAATTACTGAATCGGTTTTGATGAAATTTGCACTGTACCATAAGTTGAAGTAAATGTAAGCCAATAAAAAAAATGGTCACGATCCGATTAATAGTTGCGGAGAAATGCGTGGACAAACATACATACATACGTCTATAAAATTTTGTATATTTATTTGAAAGCCCTAATAGATTGTCATATGTGAATATAATGCAATTCCAATAATATTAAATGCATACGTGTCGAATTGATAACCTCCTTTTTTTGAAGTCGGTATAAAGGATGAATATTTTGTATAACACTTACTAGCAGGTAAGGGAGTGAATGATAGCGTGACGGTTGACAGGGGAGAATGGAAGAAGAAAATGTGTTGCGGGACCAGCGCAGGAAGATAACTTACTAGCGTGAAAGTTATTATCCTCCGTGTAGTCAATGGTCCAGTACTGCGTGCGGTCGCCCGCGCGGCACGGCGCGGCCCGCACGTCGCCCACGTCGCGCGCGGCGGCCAGGCACAGGCGCGACGCCGCGTGCTGCAGCTGGCCGGTGCTGAGGCGGCGCCACTTCTGCTCGCGCCCGTTGCCGTGGCACGGCGTCATCACGACCGCTTTGAAGTCCGTCGAGTGGTCGTCTTGTGCGGTCCTAATAATGAGGAGATTACAGGTTTTACTTTCGCTACATGTCTTCCGATGAAAGAAAGGAACATGGAACGGAACGTGCGTACAATATTAAACATTACGTTATTATATAAGGTTATATACAAGGTGTAACAGAAAAAAACGCAAGTCCTGAAAGCAGTTTGTTCATTATCGACTACTGAATCAATTTCAGTAACTTGAAAAAAAAAGGTATTTCCTTAAAAAAATATGTATTTTACCATACTGACCGCCGATTTAGCCAAAGAAAATTAAATCTTATTATAAGACAATAAGATACAATTGTGAACACACAAGTAATGTTAGGGTCAACATGATGTTTTGTATAATACTGGTTAGCTTAAAAAAAAAAAGTTTAGTTCATTGTATTATGCTTTTAACTCAATACTATAATGAGGTGTATGTATATGAGGTCCTGCGTTAGTTATGCCACAGATAGCATATTGCTTAGCTGATCCTAGGGTTGCTTGGATTTGCTCCTTAAATGCATTTTTACTAAGAAAAAGAATGTTGATAGAATTAAACTCATTATTACTATACAGTGTGAGTCTTCATAATGTGCACATAACGAAATGAGGGAAACATAGCTTAATTTTATTGACGGAAAAAATATTTGAATAAAATAAAAAAATATTTAAAAGGATCTTTACCTGCTAAAGTATGGTGATTGCAAGGCCTTTCTTTAACAGTTGATAGGAAATGTTGTGATTGAGTTATAAACATGGTATTTTTACGTTTAGAAATCTGATACGATGGAGAATAATTTAAAGTATTCAAAAAGGGTAGGTAATCGGGGCTTTTATTGAGTAATTTTACAATTATTATAAAAATTTATGAAAAAATATCAAATTTTTATTTAAAAAAAACCATTATTCTCAATTGAGGGCTGATTGTTTACACAGGGGTCACAGCAGCGAAAAAGAATTTTAAAAATATTACAAAATTTTTATTTTTTTAGATTTTTTCCGTCGATAAAATTAAGCTTAGTTTTCCCTCATTTCAATATGTGCACATTATGAAGACTCACACTGTATATGTGCACATTATGAAGACTCACACTGTATATGTGCACATTATGAAGACTCACACTGTATATGTGCACATTATGAAGACTCACACTGTATATGTGCACATTATGAAGACTCACACTGTATATGTGCACATTATGAAGACTCACACTGTATATGTGCACATTATGAAGAGTCACACTGTATATGTGCACATTATGAAGACTCACACTGTATATGTGCACATTATGAAGACTCACACTGTATATGTGCACATTATGAAGACTCACACTGTATATGTGCACATTATGAAGACTCACACTGTATATGTGCACATTATGAAGACTCACACTGTATATGTGCACATTATGAAGACTCACACTGTATATGTGCACATTATGAAGACTCACACTGTATGTCTCGACCAAACGATGAAATGGGGAGCGCGAGCCAGCGTTGGATTTACATAGGATGGTAACAAATAGACGTCGAGTGCGTACCTCACGTACATGAACTGTTCGAGGAACCAGGTAACACAAATAGACGTCGAGTGCGTACCTCACGTACATGAACTGTTCGAGGAACCAGGTAACACAAATAGACGTCGAGTGCGTACCTCACGTACATGAACTGTTCGAGGAACCAGGTAACACAAATAGACGTCGAGTGCGTACCTCACGTACATGAACTGTTCGAGGAACCAGGTAACACAAATAGACGTCGAGTGCGTACCTCACGTACATGAACTGTTCGAGGAACCAGGTAACACAAATAGACGTCGAGTGCGTACCTCACGTACATGAACTGTTCGAGGAACCAGGTAACACAAATAGACGTCGAGTGCGTACCTCACGTACATGAACTGTTCGAGGAACCAGGTAACACAAATAGACGTCGAGTGCGTACCTCACGTACATGAACTGTTCGAGGAACCAGGTAACACAAATAGACGTCGAGTGCGTACCTCACGTACATGAACTGTTCGAGGAACCAGGTAACACAAATAGACGTCGAGTGCGTACCTCACGTACATGAACTGTTCGAGGAACCAGGTAACACAAACTCTTAACTAAGTCCGGACAATCAAAATGATTACGGCACACATTCAACAGAGTCATAACTTAAAGAAGTTTCCGTCTTGACTTTAAGATCAGAAGATCATACTTTTTAAGAAGTAAGTGGTACCGTATGATACAAACCGATAACATCTAAAATTCAAAGCACGAAGGTATTTACGTTGTACTAGTTCTAATCTTTCACTATATTTTACGTAAACAGGGTTCCGTATAGGTACTTACTGCAAACTCTAACTGTGGCCTAATTATAGATTTGTATAAGTGCAAAAAGGTGGAAGGTCGACGAAAATCCCTGGAAGATCTCATGACAAAACCAAACATTTGGTAGGCTTTGTTTACAATTTTATCTATATGAGCATCCAGATGGAGCTTCGAATCTAGCAGAACACCAAGATCGCGGAGAAACCTTACTTTACTAATTGGCAAGACGATATTCGAACTCATTAATAGTTTTCTTTTTAGTAGCTTGGAAAAGCAGATAGTATAGAGATAGGTCACTAGGTCGCTACGTCAACCTGGTACACAATGCTTGGAACCACTCTTATGATTATTTACGAGGTGCTGAAATCAAAATCCAACATGGCGGCTCTGTAAAAAAAAGAAATAACTACAGAAAGAAAATACATTTATTTATCGCAAACTAACAGCATATTCTGCAAAATACAACTAAAATATACCGAACAGGTGCGAGTAGGAGTCGCGCCCTGCGGTTTCCGTCTCAAAGCTGTGTCCGACTGCCCGCGGCTTCACTCAAGTGGCACGGCCTCTGAATTTCCAATTCCGGATTGTAGGAAAAACTTAACTTTGCAGTTAAAACAATATTTTAATAGAGTGGAGAGTGGGCAAAGACTAAATGGTAATTCACGATACGGCCTATAAATTTTCGATTCTGAATTGAACGACATTATTCAATTAAGTTAAAACTAGCTGCACCCCGAGGTTTCTCCCGCATAAGTCTCGATCCGTGGAAATATAGGGATAGAAAGTGTCCTAATCCAGGTCATGCATGGTCTACCCATGTGCCAAATTTCATCCAAATCCGTTCAGCCGTTTTAGCGTGAAAGCGTAACAAACAAACATACAAAAAAATCTAATGTTTTTAGTAATCGCAGTTTTTTAAATGTGATGTTACTGCAAATTGATACTTTTCGGATGTTTTTCCTTTATTGGTGCATTAAGACCTTGTTTGCGCATAAATGCGACATAAAAAGCCATATTTTCTTATTGCATTAAGAAGCTGATTTTTTTTTACAGTTACCAGGCCCGTAGACCTAAGTATTTGATATTAATTTCAACTTGATACCTATTTTCTCTCGAACTTGTTCTGAAAAAAAAAAAGGTTTTGACAGACAGATAAACGAGCAGACGGATGGAAACGAAACGATTCTGTAAGAGTTCCATTTTTAATTTTGGGGTAGCGAACCCTAAAATGTGTAAGTATTTCTTTATCCAATAAGCAGACACACACTTTTGGACATGGATGCTGTATTATTCGCGCAAGCGATGCGCCTACATCATGCGCACGCGCCTGTACAGCAACCTGACAACAGGGATGATGACAAATATCGTATTAGAAACGTTCGAACAAATAATTTTATTTCCAAGAATGCATAGTAAAATGAGTCGAAAAAACTGTAAAATCACATGGAAATATGGAGCTCGCCTTTAAAAGTTTTAGATTACCGTCTTTGTCGCGCGGTACAGACAATGTATGGCGCTAGTATGAAGTCACATGGTCGTGACGTCACTTCTGAATAGTGCCGACTTTGACTAGCAGTTATTTTAAAACGTTTATAAGTTTTTACACTTGTTATCGTCATAATCAACCTATAATGTTCTCACTACAAGGACACAGGACTCCTCTCGGTGAGAGGGAGTGGGCCGTAATCCACCACGCGGGCCCAGTGCGGGTTGGTAGATGTCAATTGTCTTCGAGTTTTTGGGGACATGCCGGTTTCCTCACGATGTTTTCCTTCACCGTTTTGAGAGCAGTGGTGATGAAATAATTTACACAAAGTAAAGCGCCTGTCTGAGTTCGAACTTACGACCTACAACTCGTAAGTCGTGCCGTTACCTCTGGGCCACCACTGCTCACACTTTTTATAATATTGTTAAATAAATATTTTTCAGTTAAATATTTAAAAAAATCATCATCCCCATTGTAGCAGGCAGCTAGGACCTAGCACAGCCCCCTACTGGCACATTGGAGGTGCCACTGCGGCGCGGCAATATATACTTTGTAGCAGGCAGCTAGGACCTAGCACAGCCCCCTACTGGCACATTGGAGGTGCCACTGCGGCGCGGCAATATATACTTTGTAGCAGGCAGCTAGGACCTAGCACAGCCCCCTACTGGCACATTGGAGGTGCCACTGCGGCGCGGCAATATATACTTTGTAGCAGGCAGCTAGGACCTAGCACAGCCCCCTACTGGCACATTGGAGGTGCCACTGCGGCGCGGCAATATATACTTTGTAGCAGGCAGCTAGGACCTAGCACAGCCCCCTACTGGCACATTGGAGGTGCCACTGCGGCGCGGCAATATATACTTTGTAGCAGGCAGCTAGGACCTAGCACAGCCCCCTACTGGCACATTGGAGGTGCCACTGCGGCGCGGCAATATATACTTTGTAGCAGGCAGCTAGGACCTAGCACAGCCCCCTACTGGCACATTGGAGGTGCCACTGCGGCGCGGCAATATATACTTTGTAGCAGGCAGCTAGGACCTAGCACAGCCCCCTACTGGCACATTGGAGGTGCCACTGCGGCGCGGCAATATATACTTTGTAGCAGGCAGCTAGGACCTAGCACAGCCCCCTACTGGCACATTGGAGGTGCCACTGCGGCGCGGCAATATATACTTTGTAGCAGGCAGCTAGGACCTAGCACAGCCCCCTACTGGCACATTGGAGGTGCCACTGCGGCGCGGCAATATATACTTTGTAGCAGGCAGCTAGGACCTAGCACAGCCCCCTACTGGCACATTGGAGGTGCCACTGCGGCGCGGCAATATATACTTTGTAGCAGGCAGCTAGGACCTAGCACAGCCCCCTACTGGCACATTGGAGGTGCCACTGCGGCGCGGCAATATATACTTTGTAGCAGGCAGCTAGGACCTAGCACAGCCCCCTACTGGCACATTGGAGGTGCCACTGCGGCGCGGCAATATATACTTTGTAGCAGGCAGCTAGGACCTAGCACAGCCCCCTACTGGCACATTGGAGGTGCCACTGCGGCGCGGCAATATATACTTTGTGTTGTTTCTCTTGTTCGAGAGCAGTGGTGGCCAAGTGGTAACGGCCGCGACTTACGAGTTGTAGGTAGTAGGTTCGAACCCAGACAGGCGCTTTACTTTGTGTAAATTATTTCATCATCACTGCTCTCAAAACGGTGAAGGAAAACATCGTGAGGAAACCGGCATGTCCTAGAACCAAAAAATCGAAGACATGTGACATCTGCCAATCCGCACTGGGCCCGCGTGGCGGATTACGGCCCACTCCCTCTCACCGAGAGGAGGCCTGTGTCCCAGCAGTGGGAACATTATAGGCTGATTATGGTATAGTATGGTTGTTTCTCTGGTAGATGTAAGTATAGTCACGAGCAAAAGTATGTACAACATACAAAGTATGTACACACTTGGCTTTATTCAAAGGCGATTTTCTCCTGTATTTTTGAATGAAATTTTATGTTATTACGAACATAGTATTTCCGAACCTATAGGTTTATGTAAAGTGTCGTATTTCAACATTGCATTCGTTATTTCGCGAAAAAATCGCAATTAAAAGTTGCCAAGTGTTGACATATTAATGCTCGTGACTGTACTAACACTAGTTTCTAAGCCCAAGTTTCCACGGGCGCAAAAATATCGCAGCAAGGTTTTATCGCGCACTGGATTTTGAACTCTCGGTGTTGAGTTGAGGGTTGAGAATCCAACAGAGTTTATCCCAGCCCGTCAAAAAAACACACAATTGGATTTTCAACTCTCGGCTGTAAGCAGTGCGCAAAAAATATCGCCCGCGCTCACCTGCGCCAAATGTTGAGTATACTAACCGAATGAACTTTTTGCGTCTGAAATAAAACATTTTTATTTTAATAAAACATTTTTATTTTTCAGGTTTAAGGCGAAAATAAGGGTTTAATCAGAATCCAAGATGGAGGGGCTCGTGGCGTAATAATAACAGTCGCAGGTCGAGCGAACGTTAAGTTACGCTTGCCGACGTCGCGCGTCGGTTCGTAGACGGGTCAATACTTCTTTATTGCATTCCATATGTATTACATAGATGGTATTACGAAGTAAATGATCAATATGGACCCTGTCGGGCACAGGAATCGAAAACAAAATCAGGAGAGAGGAAGAGGGTGGAAGGGAGGTCCGTGGATGGACCATCCATTTCATATCGAGACTCCTCTGTGCCTCGGAAATCACGTTAAACCCTTGGTCCTGGTTGACATTTGTTTTTTGACAGTTTTATTGAGAAGCCGGAAAGTCTGGCAACCAGTCTTACCAAGCGGTATCGTATTACCCAGTAACTGGATTGTGAAGGTCAGATAGGCAGTCGCTCCATGTAATATACTGGTATTCAGCTGCATCCGGTTAGACTGGAAGCCGATCCCAGCATAGTTGGGAAAAGCAGACGCTGCAGCAGACGATGAATCGAAATCAAAGATGGCGGCCACGCGGTCACGTTACCTGGAGGACTGCACGGAGGCGCAGCTGAACTCGTCGCGCAGCTCGCCGGACAGCGACAGCGAGAAGTACTGCGTGGCCTGCAGCTCGGCGTGGCACGGGTAGCAGCCCAGCGCGGCCGCCTCGTGCTCGCGCTGCAGCGTGTCCAGGCACATCGACGTCTCGGCGTTCTTAAACCTGAGGTCGTATCATGTTTTATGAATGTTGGATGTAGTAAAATATCCCACGGGAACGTACTACCGGGATTAGTACGCTGTGTGTTACTACAGGGTAAACTATCTGTGTGCCAAAGTTTATCCAAATCTGTTCAGCCCATTTTACGCCAATCCGGAACATACATCCAGACAAACGGACAAAAATTCTTTGTTACTATTTTATTAGCACAATAAAGTAGATATTTGTCCTCACCTGCCGTACCCGTAGACGTCGCGCACCGGCACGAACTTCTCCTTGTAGATGTTGTCGAGGTACCACTGGAAGCTCTTGCACTTCAGCTTCTCGCGCAGGATCTTGCGGTGCGTGACGTCACCTATCTTCGGGTTGTTCTGGAACGAGGGTTTTACAAATACACATCATTTATTTGCTCCCACAATTACTATTTTGATTTCCTAAAAATATTATTGAACACTAACAAAAAAAATGAAAATGTTATTAAGTAACTTTTAAGACCTTTGTATCCTGCTTATGCGTATGAAGTTTAATTAAAATCGGTTCATTCATTTCGAAAAACAAAGGCTTGAAAGTTTGTCTGAAATGCCGTACGTCGTAGACGCTCTTAAGCGATTGTGAAATACATTCATTTCCCGCATGTGAGGATAAAATGAAACTAACCATTTCTGGGTGTAAACAAAAGTGTATATGTCACAGTCAAAACTCTCGGCCTCTTGTCAAACTGAAGCGAATCCCGACAACAACTGAATACAACTATCTAGGATTCTGAATTCAAGTACGTAACATACAAATAGGAAGTATCCTGGAGGTCACACTCACCCTCAAGTCAGGCCGGTGCAGGTAGAACAGCTCGGCGTACTCGTCCATCCACACCTCCGCCATGCGAGCCGTGTTTATACCTGAGCACAAACCAGTTCACTCAAACATTTCATGGAAACAAACAATACACATAGGTACTAATGCTTGATGTATACATCTTTTTGAGGCTGACTTTACAACCTTTCAAATCAAAATCTAAAGTTGTTTATCCAAACTAGGATGAGAATCAGCACTTTTCGAACGTCAAAATTACAAAAGACTTTAAAATGATCACGGTGTAGTCACTACTTCCGCAATCTATTCGGATAGATCACGGACTCGTTGCACAACGGCGCGGCGTAGGCAGGTAACAGGTAATACGGGATGGTGTCCGCAACGCCACGTCAATACGCGTATTTTGCGTACAGTCACGAGCAAAAGTATGTATACACTTGGCTTTATTCAAAGGCGATTTTCTCCTCTATTTTTTATTAAAATTTTATTCGTTATTTCGTGAAAAAATCGCAATTTAAAGTTGCCAAGTGTTGACATATTATTGCTCGTGACTGTACGTATGGTGTGATCAAAAGTGTGAAACTTTTTTAGTTTGAACTAGTTAGTCCTCGTACACACGGGCGATTTTTTTTCGCGCACTGGACAGTCAACGCTCTTCTCTTAGCGCCGACAGTTGACAATCCAACAGAGTATTTTCTGCGCCGGGTTGCACTCTGTTAGATTCTCAACACTTTCGGCAGTATTACAAAACAAGGTTTATCTTTAAACTTAGGTTTAAACCATCGAGTCATTTTTGAACTCGAACTATAATCCGTGTGTCTTAGTTTATAATAACTTACCAAACAAGTTAAAATTATTACAGGGGAATGTGTTCAAGACAGAATGGCTTCTGAAGTGTTGTTTTTATAGTATTAAGGAATTTATGGAACATAAAAATTGAAAGTATATTTATTAGAATTTTAACAATAGAAATTAGTAGGTAAATTGAATAGTAATTAATTGCATGATAATAGAAGATAATAATAATAGTAATATAATAAGAATGTATGTAAACTTAATAAAATTTGCACGCTTGCTTGCGGACAGCATACTATGACACTTAGATTATAAGATCTTACCTTTACCAAAACAATGTATTTCTAGCAAATAAACGTTTGATAAATTTAAAAGTTCCTATTACAAAAACTGTCGTTATACTGGAGTCAAAGTTGTAAATTTTGCATTAAGAACTTTACGTTTGTCGGAATAAAGTTCAAAATACAGTAACTGGCTCGAAGGTTTAAGCTAGGTCTAAATTTACAACTCTTTTTTTTTTCAATAAGACGGCGACAGGTAAAAATCAAATGCGCGATCAAATATTTCGCGTTAAAAAATCGACCGTGTTTATCTACCTGGGTTTAGGATCGTAACTGATAAAATTCTGAAGTTATCATAGTGTACTTACCGTGCGTGTCCGTGTGTGCGGGCATGCCGTACGGATGGAAGCTCCTGAACACGTGCCCCACGCGCGAGCAAGGGATGGTCTCCAATGTGCCGCCGCCTGCATACAGGTACACACTTATAAAACGGCACTGTACTATTATAGTACGTCAATCAGAATATAATATATTTCCTTGACTGTACATCGATTCATTCTTTACGGGAGGACTTGCCCACGAGCAACTTAGTTTCGCAGCATCTTTTTTGTCTTTGTCGCTGTCTCCTAGCCAAGAGTTCGACGAAGCACTACACAAGCTACTATTTTGATAAATTTTCGGTTGAGTGGCAACTGGCTAGTCGGCCACTTTTTTCTCGCCATGCGCGCACTTGCATTGCAACCAATAGACGGGCGACAGTTGCGTCCAAACCTGCGGACAAAACTGTCTCTCAGCTGTCGCGTCGCTACATGCGCGCACTTTCATACAAACTGTCTCTCAGCTGTCGCGTCGCTACATGCGCGCACTTTCATACAAACTGTCTCTCAGCTGTCGCGTCGCTACATGCGCGCACTTTCATACAAACTGTATCTCAGCTGTCGCGTCGCTACATGCGCGCACTTTCATACAAACTGTCTCTCAGCTGTCGCGTCGCTACATGCGCGCATTTTCATACAAACTGTCTCTCAGCTGTCGCGTCGCTACATGCGCGCACTTTCATACAAACTCGTACACTTGATGGATGTCAGAGACAAATTAGTTGCGGAGACAAAAGTTGCTCGTGGGCGCCCTCCCTAACCCTTCGTATACCGGAACGTGGATCCACGCGAGACACAATGGCTTTTTAATTGTTTCTGTAACTAGGGCATTCAACCAGCTAAGCTTGGGTTTCCTAAGAAACCGGTTGTCATATAGGTACCGGCCGCAAATGTCTAGGCTCTAGGATGTCATGAAAAATGGTCAGTTTTCTCGTAATTTTACAATGTCTACAGCATGTATCAGAAAGGTTTGTAGGTCCCATGGAGAAAGTTGTTTAGTTTGATGGCTATACCACACCACACCTACATATGACCACACATTTCACATATGCATTTCATATATGCTGTATAAGAACGGTCGTCATTGCCCGACAGCATCAGTTTATTAGGGAACCCATACTTAGCATTGTTATGCTGAAAATACGCCGAAGTCAAAAAGTATACTGACACTGCCAGATCCTGAAGCTCATCTCGAGGTTCTCGCCGCCCCAGCCGCCCATCTGCTCGTCGTAGGCGCCGAGTTCCCAGAAGTACGAGCGACTGATCGCGAACAGACCGCCCGCCATCGTCGGCGACCTGCGAAGTAGATTCATTTGTCACCTGCGATAGCGCAATGGCGAAGCAACCTGTCAAATTAGCACCGCGTAGGTGGCACCACGTGTTTGTTACTTTCATTCATTGGAAACTTTAATGATAAATGATTTTATTTCTACAAGTAGGTTTGTACAAACACTTTTACACGTCAATAATATTTTAAAAGCTAGATGACGTCGGCGTTCCCTATCTGACTACTCTGAGAAGAAAGGCCGAAAAAAACTCAGAGGTCAGTCTCTTTTAAAGTCCAGACATAATCTTGGTCAGATCATGTGAAGACCATATAGATTAGTGTGGTGATTGGCTTTATGATCATCACAAAGTAAAGTATTCGTCATGAGATTGCGCTCAGTTCTTATCTTGTCGCCGATTGGTCGCTTCTCGTTCAAGGCGAATTTGATAAGTGACACATGCTCAGCGCCCTCTCTCGGCGAAGCTTGCAGGAAACAACCCCATTTCTGCGAATTGTGGTGAACTATGACGTCGCGGCAACATCGAGCTTTACAGAGAATTCTGCCTTAAAAATCATCTTGAAGAATTTTAGAAATACTTATTACATTTTTGGTACCTATCGCTTAAGACGTTGGCGAATCTAAAAAAATAATGAATACTAACCAAGTAGGCGCTATATCCGAGCCTCGCCTCAACTTCTCTCGTTCAGGCACATCAGTCCACGTGAAATGTCCCATGAAAGAGAACCCCCCAACCTGCGCGAGAGAATACATTAGTATCATGCGATGTATTGGACGAAAAAGGTTGGTCGCGATTAGTGGTTGAGACACTAGCCCCTATAGCGGTGAACAGGCGTAACTAGGATAATAGAGGCCGTTATGCACATCGAACTTTAGAGACTGTCACACAGCTCACAGGCATGAGTGTCAGAGACAACGCTCTATAAAGCCGATGTACAGACGCCAGCACATCAAGCTACTACAATCTGTCAAATTTCTTTAATAGATTTTCAACTTTATCGCTAAAGCATAAGATTCAAAGTTAATTGGGAAAATTTGACAGTTTCGGGTAACTTGATGTGCTGGCGTCTGTACCATGTTAAAGGCCACGCCCAGTCTTGTAGTTCTATTTTTTTTTCAACAAGCCCCAAGAATTGTAACAATATCTACTAAAAATTACAGCAGCGGATTCCCGAAAAGCATTTGAAACAGACTAGGAACCCACATTGAATATTGAATCTGAAATAGAAAGTACCAAATGCTTAGATTATTTGTGATATATTTATGAATGATAGAAAGCAAAAACTACGAAGTAGTTCGTAAACAGATTGTAACCATCCTAGTTACGCCTTTATTGCAAGTTATTACTTAAAACCCAATTGACTTATCTTAACACTTCTTATGCCATCCTAACTTACTTATAATTATCAAAAAGGATTTTTGCAATTTGCAAGTCGGTGTCTGTGCCAAGTTACAAGTTGAACAACTTTTTAAGTTGAATGACTACCTATTTCAAGACATATCAATCAATAGGTTGATGAATAGGTTGAATATTAGTTACGGCCGCGAATCATATTTAGATCAACATACAACCTGATACTGACCTGCAAATTGGAAAAAACGTAAGAAAATTAGAATTTGGCGGGCTACCCTGACACTTTCGGCAAGGACATCAAAATAGGCACGTCCAGTCTGACCGGCCAGGCTCGCCAGCCTCTCTACAACCTGCTGGGCGGCTTGCATTGTCAGCTGTTCTTAGCTACCTTGCTGGGCGGCTTGCATTGTCAGCTGTTCTTAGCTTCTGCCGATACGACGTAAGAAGAATTGCTAAGATTAGTCAATGAAGTAATTATAAGTACAGTCGGGGAACGAAAAGGTTAAATATCTTCAGGTCTATTTTTACTAACATTCAAATCTTATTTTTCCGCCTTTGTGTTGCCAACATTGTGCACGAAAAACCTTCCTTAATTCCTCGACTGTACATGTCTAAATAAGTGATGAGGCGTTAATCAACAACGATAAGAGCCAAGCCACACGGTGCGGCGCCGCACCGCACCGTGTGGCTTGGCTCTTAGGCTGGTTTTCCTGTCACGCTGACCGCACGCGGATGAACAGCGCAGATGGGTCAATATGCTATGTAGTAAGGTAGCGTTTCTGAGTAATGCTGACCGCTCAGCGCTGACGCTTCCTAGAAGTTCATACGTTTCGGCTGTCAGCGCCGACGGTCAGCGTGCGGTCAGCGCGACTCCTAAAACCAGCCTTAGTGATTACAAACGTTAGTATTTACACACAACACCATCACCTGACTCTGTCTACATTCCCAACTCAAGCGTGTCACAGTTATTTGCTTACATACAGATGTTTTTAGAGATATCAATTTTATTCAGGATTTTCAATGTTTCAAAAAATTGAAAAAAAAAAAAAATCCTATGATAGAAGAAAATGCTTTACATATTTTAATTAATAGAATAACAGCGAATTAATTCCCGTTAAGTATAAATGAACGAACAGTACCTAATGATAGATACTAGAAATAAAAATACAGTAAGTATTTGGATATTTTTAAATTACTTAACTCATAAAGGAATGTTGTTTTCTTTTTCTCTAAAATGATGGCTAAAGTTTGACTACGAACACGCCTAGCGTGTGTAAACTTATAAAGAACACGCCGGGCGTGGTAGCGCGCGACGGCACAACAGTCACAACACCCGTGGTAGCCGACTAGCCGGTATCCATATTGGACTGGAGCTGTACGAATATTTGCTAATATGTTCATACCATCACCGAAGGTTATTCGGTATCCATAGTTTGTTGGTTAAATGCGATGCGAAGAGAAAAATGTCTAATATATCTGGTAAACTATTACAAACAAGTATGTACGACTGCCGCCGATTTTCAACGACAGTCGACCACTGCCGACGACTCTTAAAAGTGCCGACGACTCTTAAAAGTGCCGACCACGACTGTCAACCACGACTGATGATGATGCTACACTTGTACTGTCTACATTTAATCAACAAACAAACAGGATGTGTCATTTGTTATAGCTTGAATATTTTTTATTATTTCCGCATCCGAATTATTTTTCTTTATTATTTAATTCATATTTTATCAAGCATTTGTGTTATTCGTTACACTGCATTCATCAATATTAGTTGTATTATTGGATTCTTCTGTCTCCGCAAGCATATTATTCTTATTATCTTCAGTCAGTTCCTGATCCATCAAGCATTTTGGTTTTAGTATCATTTTCGGCACAAGCATCCATTATTTGAAGCTGGGCCAGTATATATGAAGTTTCAATGCTATCATGATTTCAGTGCGATTCTGTCTCTCTCATCAACTACCTGCCTTTTCCCATCTATGTTGTGTTCGGCTTCCAGTCTAACCGAATGCAGCTAAATACCAGTATTTAACATGATGCGACTGCCTATTTGACCTCCACAACCCAGTTACTAGGAAATACGATACACTACTTGGTAAGACTGATTGTCTGCCATTCGGGCTCCTTCCGTCTCTCTTTCGCATTGGAATCATGATGTCATTAAAACGCCATAAAACGGCACCTGAAAGTTATCGGATGCTTCAAACTCGAAGGTGCTCTGGTGGATGACGTCAATGATGGGAGTGACCACGGCGTCTCTCTTGTGCTTGACGCGCTCGAGCAGAGGCCGCATCCAGTCCGAGCCGCCCTCGCAGTGAGCGTCGAGGAAGACGAGCACGTCCCCGCGAGCAACACGCGCGCCTTTTAGACGAGCGAGCATCAGACCCTGCCTGTAAGATGGTGTTACTGGATGGTGAAGCAGACGGCCTACTTGGTAAGTCACAGCCGCATAAAGATTTCTGCAATTTCATAGGGTTCGCGAATGCGTTGACGTACTAGAGATTTGCAGTCTCATGTGCCTGTAATGACCCCGGCTTATATACCCTTCACACAGCTGCGCTTGTCGGTGTACATAATTATGTATTGTGGTAGTGCCTCCCCGAACCAGCTCCTTCACAAAGAGCTCTACTACCACGGGCAGTTGGAAAATAAAGTATCCAACGTAGTTAATTACCCCATTAATGTTTACGTCGTAAAATAGTTTTGTCGTGAAAAATATTGCTAATAAAAGAAGTGATTCTTCTCATTGCAGCAGACTACACTGCTACGAGGATCTTTCGGCGCTGGAATGACATTGACAGAAGGCGCTGTTGGTAAACATTTATGCAATTGTTTTCAAAATAGCGGCGATAGTTTCAATTTTGGTCACGCGCCAAAAGATCTTTTTACACCTATAATTATGTTACTTTAATTCGTCCATTGAGTTATAAAACTGCTAACAGATTACTATAAAAGTTACTTATACGCCTACGATGCGCGATAATAAAACACGTGCGCGCATATAATGCCAAATAGGCAAGCGATAGCCTTTATAGTAATCAAGTTATCATATACTTCATATTCGTTTAATTAGTGCAATAATAATTGCAATTTCATAAGATTTAGCCTACTTTATTCATAATACCTATCGACAACGTTTCTGCATTTCATTAGGAATGTACACATCTTAATATAAACCCATATAAATAAACACTCAGGTTTATATAAAATCTTAAGTTACATAATCGTGTACCCAACAAACCACGCAAACAAAGTATATTTACAGGTACACGCCAAACAGAAACAATTAATGGAATACTTGTACACGTAATTGAAAACAAAATCAACATCGGCGTCAAGGCTGATCATAATTAAAAAAACATTAGAAATAATTTTATCGACGCAACCTTGGATTATGAAAAGAAAATTTAAGTAGAAAAAATCTAGGAATCTAACGGAGACTTGTCCTTCATTGAGCCGATGATATATTATTATATTATGACCGAGAAAACGATGTAATGGTGGATACTATTGCACCGTTTGTAAGAAAATAACATTTTAAATCAATCGAAGAGAACCATGAAGAATTGGATGTCTTAGAAACCTTGAACGACGGAGAGAAATATAAGAGGATTGAATGTTACCCATAATTTTGATTTCTGAAAGAATAAATAAAGGAGTGTGCTTTCGAAATGTAATTTGTGCGCCGCAAAAACTCGTGAATTCTTCGCCTTGAATTGTGCAAACCGAAAAAGGCAACAGCCGGTCCATTCTGTAAAAATTTTAGCGTGAAAACTTAGATGAATTGAGCGGTCGTTCCACCTGATACTAAGGATTGACACTTGACACTATTGATAGCAATACAAGCTCACTTCACCTAAGTTTTCACGGTGAGATTTTTATAGAATACATAGACGAGAGCATTGAAAGCATCTAAGCAAGCCTCATTTACTTACGAGAGCATCAGAACCATCAAGCGAGATTGTGATACAAAGAAGCAAAAACATTTCTTGAGACCTAAATCCCCATATATAACCCTAAATCTAAACAGAATAAAAAAGTCATGCCGAGATGTATAAACGGTACTTATCAAGCTTTGACTTGGACATGTTCCCGGCTCTATCTTGCACTTGTAGTTTCACATTTGAGCGACCGTGACAGAAATAACGCTTCGCGAAAGTACGTGCTAAGTAACGTTTATAGATCTCCCGTCAAACTAGACGCGTGCCAACGAAATTATTGTCGAACAAAACAACCAAAGTCAATATCAACAATCACTACCAAGATATTATGAACTGTGGAAGACGTTGAAGTGTTTTAGCTGGAATGTTCTTATATTGTTTTCTGAAAACATCTTGAGGGGAAACGGCATGTTTTAGAACCAAACATTCAAGACATGTCCGCGTGGTTGATTACAGTCTAATACCTCTCACAGGGTGGAGGCCTGAGTCCCGACAACATTACAGTCTAATACCTCTCACAGGGTGGAGGCCTGAGTCCCGACAACATTACAGTCTAATACCTCTCACAGGGTGGAGGCCTGAGTCCCGACAACATTACAGTCTAATACCTCTCACAGGGTGGAGGCCTGAGTCCCGACAACATTACAGTCTAATACCTCTCACAGGGTGGAGGCCTGAGTCCCGACAACATTACAGTCTAATACCTCTCACAGGGTGGAGGCCTGAGTCCCGAAAACATTACAGTCTAATAATACTTCTCACAGGGTGGAGGCCTGAGTCCCGACAACATTACAGTCTAATACTTCTCACAGGGTGGAAGCCTGAGTCCCGACAACATTAAAGGCTGATTATGCTAACATAATTTTTTCATTATTATAGTACGATGTTCTTTCTACATGTATTTTTGTTCGTGCAACCATTGCCCATTTTCACAAACACTGATCGACACCTAAATGAATGCCTAAATAAAAGCGCGCTGTTGGAATATCAACTTTCGATGCTGAGCCGAAAGTCGTTTAATCATATTTGCACTGGATAAATATATGCTTCTTTTAATGAAACACGAAAGTATCAAACATACTAACCAGGTTTTCGGTTGGGTGGTAGTCGACAGTTCCGCAAAAAAATCCTACCAGATAGTTGAATATAATTAGTTGAATAGAAATAGTTATGAATAGTTATGACGCAAACCTGGATGAGACTCGCACAGAGCAGGGCAGCATGGCACAAGACGGAGGAGGCCTATACTCAGCACTGGGTGGAACAAGGCTGCCGATGATGATGATAATGATGATGAAGACGCAAATTAATTCCAAAACGATTGAGAAAACTTCAAAAAGCTTGAAAAGATTTACGCTGTGGAAAATGGCATTTGAAATAAGATGATTGTAACAAAATCCGCTCCCAAGATGACATTTCAGAAAGGACGAAGATGTCATGTGTCCCTTTTATAAAATAAAAACCAAAAACGTAACTCAAATAAAAGGTGGTTTGATAATGTTGGCGCAAACGGTAAAGTGCAGATAACAGCAACACGCGTGCAAATATAAACAAAGCGCACGACGCAACTACGGGTATGATGTGGCAAACATTGGACTACCGGGTATGTGGCAAGTATTTGGCTAGAGGATGTTGGTTACCAATGTTTTGGATGTTCAAGGCCAGATCATTCAGAAACTGCCCATGGAAGAGTCATCCCGAATTTCGACAGCGCCCAAATGGTTAAATCGGCAATAAATATGAATTTGTTTTGCAAAATCCATCACCAGTACTCGTATTTATGAACGGAACCACAGTTGATGTGAGTTAATCATCCTAGTAAGAAAAAAAACATTACATTACATTCTTATCAATTTCCAATCAAAAGTTGAAAAACTTTGGAGGTATACGATGGGCGAAAGCGATATGAATCGATATTTTAATTTATTTATCGCTTCTTTACCTTGTCAATTACGTTCACTTACAATTGATTTTAAGCATAGTTTTATGCATAAACCTACCGTACGTTGTAACTAACGTCACACCATAAATTTTCAGTTGTCACTCGAAATATACTCAATTTTCAGGACCATGAATAATGACGTAAAAGTTCCTGAACATACCAATATTTGCCACAACGCCCTTAAAATTAACCTGAAAAATGCTGGGGTCGAGCACGCTGTAGTAGAAATTGTTGGCTTCGATGACGTCAATGATGGGGACGACGACGGCGTGGGGGTAGTCCTTGATGGTCTGTAGGAGGGGGCGCATCCAGTCGGGCTGGGCCTCACAGTGCGAGTCCAAGAACACGACCACGTCGCCCACGGCGTACCGCGCGCCCGCCAGCCGCGCTCGCGTGAGCCCCACGCTGTAGTAACGACACAAGTCAATGGCATCGGTGTCGCGCCAGCCGAGTTACAGGGGATGTAGACATCTGCGTCGGAATTTTAATTATTCCAACAAAATGATACATTATTACCGAATAGGTCTGATAACATGTTTAGGTTATATCGGGCGTATATGATAATATATAGATGGGTAAGTATTTAAATCTTAATTTTAGTCTTTTGGGATACCAAATTATTGAGATTTAAGTAAGTAATAACTAGTATCAAAGTCTTAGCGTAATAAGTAGGTATATTAAAAAAAATTGTGTTTCGAGACTTATCCGGAGAAGAACTAACAGGAAGACCAATAATTGTTATATCACGAAGAAACATCGATTACTTTTAACAACACGATACCAAATACTATTTAGAATTTCAAGCGAAATAACCACATTACAAATATCTCCGCATTAGTATCTCAACTTAATCACAATAGGCATAAAGTCACACCTATTTCTACTTCATCGCTTTCAAAGCCCAGAGCAAAAAAGAAGTTTTCGTGGAAGATAACATCAATGGCTGAGACGACTACAGCATCTCTTTTGTCTTGAACTCGTTGGAGGAGTGGCCTGAGCCAATCAGCGACAGCCTCCGTGTGTGAGTCGAGGAAGACCAGGACTTTGCCGGTGGCGACCTCGGCGCCTTGCACCCGAGGTCGGATTAACCCTGTTCTGATAGAACAACTTAGTGATAGTCTTGGAGATATATTTATTATATTATTAGCCTGTGATGTCCCACTGCAGGGCAAAGGCCTTCCTACTCTCTTTCCACTTCTCTCTGTTCAAAGCTGCTAAGGACCAGTTCTTATTGAAGGAGTCCAGCTCATCCCGCAATCTCCGTCTGGGCCTGCCACGATGTCGCTTGGCATTAAGAGGGACCCATTGTTTCGTAGCATTGGCCCATTGTTCGTCTGACATGCGGCAGATGTGTCCAGCCCAGTTCCATTTTAGCGTGGCAGCTTTCCAAGTGACATCAGTTATCTTTGTGATGGAACGGATGGTCGTATTTCTAACCCGGTCTGTTAGTTTGATTAATACTCCGATCCTTAGCCCTCTGGCAAACCTCGAGCGTCAAAGGCCATGTTTGACCACCATATGTGAGGATGGGAAGTATGTACACGTCAATGACTCTTCTCTTGAGGGACAAAGGAAGATCGCCCTTCATTAGGTCTTTCATGGCCCAATAGCTCTTCCAGGCATTTACAGTGCGTCTTGCAACTTCTTTATTTTGTCTTGCCTGGAAAGACTATTTAACCAAGATAGAAATACTCATTAACGTATTCAACCTCCCCACCCGCCACAGTGATCCTGAAATGCACGCTGTTCGTCATCAATTACTTGGTCTTTGACATATTCATCTGAAGTCCGACGTCTAGGCTTGCCGTGCCAAGATCGCCTAGCATCTGTGTCAATTCGGAGGCTGAAGACGAAAAGAGCACGATATAACATTTCGATATTTATACTAAACATTTTTGTTTCGATGACCCATGTCTTTATAATCAGACAAGGCTGAAATGTCTCATGTACAGACTTTATTAGATTTTCAACTTTATCGCTAAAGTATAAGGTTCAAAGTTGATTGGGAAAATTTTACAGTTTCGGGTAGCTTAATGTGCTGGCGTCTGTACCTACAACTAACCGGCACCCAAACCCTTCAAACCGTAACTCGCAGCAACGCTGCTGGACGGCAGAAATAAGTATGGTGGTAGCATAGTATCTCCCCGAAAAACCATTGATTTTTCAATTTTTTCAGAAGTATTACGAAACCGCTGAAGGACGCCAATATTCGCAAAAAAACCTTTTAAATTCAAGTGTTCCGATTTTACAACAGCATTTGACTTTTTTAATCATGACTGCATTCTAGATAGATCTATACAACCGAAAATCTTTTGTTAATTAGATGTTTTTTACAGCAAATAACCGTAGTCGGATTAACATTGTATGCATAAGAAACAAATTGAAAATAAATGGCAAAAGTAATTCAATTATTTTATATGGGGTCCCACAGGGTTTTAGTCTGGGACCGATACTGACATGTGACCTCTGTCATATAATGAGCGACAAAGGAGAATTAGTGATACTGTCAGTCACAGAGAAGCACATAACGATAACCTTTCACAAAGGGATAGCAGAAACACTAGTCGAGTTGGAATGTGCTTGTGTCATTGGAGTGATCACCGTATTAGATTTTCAACTTAATAACACGAGGCATAAGGCAAACACTAAGTCTACCTCATTGCTGGCAGAAGCTTGTGCGAATACGAAGGTTTGTTGGTTGATTGGGTCAATGTTTGGGACGACGACGACGACGACCATCGCAAACTTTTTGACCTTTATTCTATGGAGCAGTGGTCTCAGCCAATCGGTACTACCCTCCGAGTGTGCGTCGAGGAAGACCAGGACATCGCCAGTTGCAACCTTGGCGCCTTCCAGCCGAGCTCGGATAAGCCACGCACTGGGTACCACAGGTTTGTTGCCAATCTTAAAGGAGTTACTTTAATATATAGAACATCAAGAACTTGGTTTTTGTTCTACAATAGAAATGTTTGGTATTTAATAAGAGATTATGTCTACATAATGATGCTACACACTTAAGCTGAGATGTATAGTGTTAACTATAATTCTAAGTACAGTAGACGTTTCATAAGATTATGAACCTCATTCGTATTCGTCTGAAATGCTTACCGTAGCTAGAGTAAAGTCAAAGTAAAGTCCTATAAATCTAAGCCTCATAATCGCCTAAGAATTAGTTCAAAAAATCTATTGTTAGTGTCACAATATTGGTTACTTACTGCAATAGTTTTGTACAACAAAGTCAACAAATAAAAAACTTTGATACACACACACATCGATATTTCAACCTACAGAATGCATAGCCGTAACATTGCAGCTACCTCATCATTCTCACTAGTATCTTCAAGCATTAGGTTAGTATTCTCAATAGTCTCAATTTCAGGTACAACGACGGCGTCTGCCTTCTCCTTCAAGCGCTGAAGGAGCGGTCGCAACCAGTCGGGGAGAGTCTCGCAGTGTGAGTCCAGGACGACTATGACGTCACTGGTAGCCACCTTGATGCCTTCCAGCCGAGCTCGGATCAACCCCGTCCTGGGTAGACGAGTTTATTGATATTAAGTCTGTCTATTTTATACTATACCAAAGATAGCGAATGTACGGCAAATTCTGGACAAAACATTACGTTACGTTATGTGCAACAAAATTTCATTTCGTTTAATGATACAAGGCAAGGTTTTTTTTAGATATAGGTAACCTTTATTTTGAACTATAGTCAAACTAGTAATATTTAGTAAACATTCGTACGACGCTTACTATGATGTACTATAACAGTCAGAAGTCGACTAGCAATCTCACAAAACTATGGCATAGGAATATTAGTTGTACTTATGACCTTCTTCTATAAGAACGTTTGACAACACTATACATTGGCAACTTGTTGCCCGCTTATGATTGTTATTACAAATTTCAATAAGTTAAGAGAGCGTTACGGTGGCCAAAGTAGTTAGCATTGTGCCTCGCATGGCGAACGTTCGAGTTCGAGTCTCACATCAAACATGTAAATATTTTTTAAGTATTACAATCATGTGAAATAAGAATGCCGAGTTGCTAACAAATATTTTAAATATTCCACAACTAAACGAATATTCTTTCGTTTTACAATTATAATCTTAGCGTCGTTATTAAAATATGAGGGTAGATTTGAATCAAAGTGATAAGTTCACTTTGTAAATCTACCCTCATATTTTAACTACTTTACTAGTTTACATAAATTATTTCACTATTCGCTATTGTTGGTTGGTGTGTTGTGTTATCTTGTTGTTGCTATTTTAGTATTCTTCTGAATTCAATATACAGGCTAATATTAGTATTGAAGCCAAGGCAAATATTGTGGCCCTATAATAACATAAATAAGTGTAAAGGATTTCTTTTGTATAAAAAATATTACAATGTTACCATATCAAAATTTGTTTCATTTATTATCATATTATAATAATTACCTTTATTGTAATATCTATTTGTTCAAATTAATTTACTAAAATAAATTACTAAAACATACAAATAATAATAATTATATAAAACATCAAAAAAAAACTGGCCCAGCTAGGATTCGAACCTACACCTATCCCGTTCACATTAGCGAGTGCAGCCTCGTTACCGATCTAGCTAACGTTAACTTACATTCACTTATTGAAATTTTGCATTACTATGAAAAAAATAATCAGACTGCGATAAATAAACAAGTTACTGATATTGTCATCCTTGTCTAGCATTGACCACATCTATGACTACTCGTAGCGCGATGCTACACGACATGTTAGTTTGTTAGCGTTGGAACATCACTCACACGGATAAATATGCGTATGTGTGTATAGGCGCCGCAGCCCGTATAGCGCAGGCGATAATGGTCATTGCGGTGTAAGTGGACTTCTGGCCGTGACTGTACAGCCGACTGGTCTAAACTCTAAACACAGCACGCGACATAATGTCCCAAACCAAATGTTGAACCTCTGAATGAAGTCTAACTAAAGGGTTTCAAATGAAAATCGTGATTCACAATATTAGGTAGATAAATGTATAAATATAAAAATGATGAATGATTTTATTTATGTAAATAGGTTTGTACAAACATTTTTACACGTCAATCATATTTTTAACAGTAGACGAGGTTCGCCTTTCCTATCTCACTACTCTAAGAAGAAAGGCCGAAACAAACTCAGAGAAAGTCCACATATAATCTTGGTTAGATCATGTGAGGACCATGTAAATAGGTGTCTGAAATGGTATTTTGAGGAAAGAACCACACAGATTAAGCGAACCTTTCTTGAGAATAGATGAAGAATCAAATGACACAAGTGAAGATAAAGTAGACAATAGAGATTACAATTTAACGAAGAATATAAAGGAACCTACAACTAACATGTGTAACATATCCGGACGAACTGAGTATTAGAAAGAAACTGTCACACAGGTATGAGTGACAGAGACGACGTGAGACAAAGACGAACAGTTTCTAAAACTCGAAGTGTTATATTAACTGCCACGAACTGTAACCGAACAACAAATGAGCAATTAGTAGAAACAACAGTTTAATATTTCGTCACGGTACAATGTATAGTAGCTGCTTGCTTTTTGAATAGTTAAATATTTTGAAACCGAATGTTTTTTAAAACATGACTAATGACTATACAAAGTTTATGTCATTTACTTACAATCAATAAGGTGAAATTGTAAACATATAATTGACATTTAGACGACAGGTCATATGGAGTGTTTTGGTAAGGACAAAAAGTACGAGGTATATTCAAATTTCAAGTGCACCAGTTCTATAATACGGAATATTATGGACAACGAATGCTCTTTATATTGTAAAGTAGAAGAAACAGCGAGGAGACACGAAAAACATATTCAACGCATACAGAAGGACAAGAAAGAACATAATATCACGCCTGTCTTTCCCCGAAGAGTTAGGCAGAGATGTACTCACATTTCGACAGTTATGCTAAAGTCCCACGTAGTAGGCGAGGAGCCTATTGCATCAACCGGCCACTAATCCAGAGTCTGGGGCTACTGAGAAATTCCTGATGAAAGAACCTAACTACACTTTGCCTTTTGAAATTATTAATTAAGCGATCGACCGATCACGAATTTAAGACGAATTTTTATTTGTTTACACGGCCGGCAGTACCCATAAACATGATTGCTGATTAATAGCAATGTTGCTTCTGTTCAGGTTTTTCAAGGATAAACACTGATTAGGCTAGACTAGGCTGCCGGCTGTAATACGAATCTTAAATGAAAGTTTGGAGTTATAAACATCGCTGTGAGTGCTGCGTAAGGCGATTTGACCTAAGATGAAGAGAATAGGACAATGGATTATTAGAACAAAGCAGATATGAAACGCGGGCCCTGGTTTGGGCGAAAGCAGACTATACGTTTGGTATCGGCGATTTAGCGGCTAGCATCTATGTTGCATTGGGTTTTGGCGAATTCTGCGTTCGATTTTTGTATCGAAATCGCGTGTTTTAGCTATTGCTCTGAAGCTGCTTCGTGATTTTTCCAGATATTTTTTTCCATTTGGTGGCTCTAAAATTGAACTTATGTCGAAAACTCGAAACGTATTTCTAAGACAAAAACCTGATACAGATGATGAACTAAACGATTTTATTGTAGGTATATAGTTTTAAAAACGTATTAAAGGACTGCCTAAATATAAATAATAATTATTTATTCTTCAGAAAGCTTACAATCTAATAACAGCTATACATCAACGCAAACTAACCATGAATTCAGCACATGATTCTAGGGGGATCTAGAATCATGTGCTGAATTCATGGTTAGTATAGACATTTTTCAGTGGTTATCAACAAAAAAAAACCCGCTGTTTCATAGAAAAGTGCAATCCCTACGCGGTCATAATGCAGCACACAACACAACAACATTTAAACAGAACAGCATTTTTTTTTAATTAGGTACCGACAAAAAATTTCAAACCATGAGGATTCAGGATCATGTATACTTGTATAGAATCCATCGCAATAGGTTGCACGTCAGTGTCCCTGCCACACTGTATAGGTAAATATGAACCATTAGCTTATTATATTTAAAAAGAACACTCCCCGACCTAGTGAGTAATCCTCACTTACAACAAGTTTACATGTTCAAGTTCAAATACAGTTATTTGTTTTTTTCTTTTTGCACAAGATACTAACAACATCAATAACAACAAAAAAAATATACGGTCGAATTGAGAAACCTCCTCCTTTTTTGAAGTCGGTTAAAAATAACGTGTAAATCTTATGCAAAATAAGTGTAGGAAGTGTTGGAACACATGAAATGTTAAAGGAAGAAGAAATACGTAAAAGAGAATTTAGAAGTAGAACATAGCATCCCGCCTGTAATCCCCGAACGGTTAGACAGAGGTGTCCTTATAATACACCCACATTTCGACAGTATGTTTACCTCCCATGTACTAGGGGGCGAGCCTATTGAAGAAGTAGAACAAGTATGAATGAAGAAGAGAATATTATGGTCATCAATGAAATGAAGCGATTCAATGAATTCTACGGAGTTAAATCTACCAATATACTTACAAAACTTTACTTCAAATATACTGTGACTGGTATCTGCGAACTAAACAACATAATTTTCCCCAAAAACTACGATACTATCAACTCAAAATTAACACACGTTCAAAATCTAAATTACTGTAAGTATTATGCTTTCCACTGCAACTTTTCTATCGTGATTGATTTTGTTAATGCTATCTAAACGGCAATGGACACTGAACAACGCGTGACACTTGCAACTAACTGAGATGCAGGAGAGCTCTTATCAACGCACAGAACGAAAAAAGTTGATGCTAGTTGCCCGTTCTAAAGCGTAGTTTCCTATGGAGAAGAACGGCGGGGTACTTGCGCAATATACTAACAGTAGTAATGCTTTCATTTTGACAGTTCAACAACGTTCATTGCGTTATTTACATTTTTGAGCAGACAAATTTTTCAAACATAATTATAGACTGGCTCTTCTGGGCACGTTTCCGGATGACAGCGATGCGGACGAGTACTTCGACGCCTAAGTGTCCTTTTTTTTGTATTTATTTGTATAGTAAGATAGTTAGTCTTTTAATTTAGTATTTAGTGTAAATAGTTTGTATTTGTTTAATATTTAATTGAAATAAATTTTCTAATTATGAAGCAATGGATTAGCAATATTTTTCAAAATGAGACTCAGACTGTGATTGAAACGCAATTAGTGTGCGGACCAGAAACTCCATTGTTAAAAATGTCGGACTGGCCACAGCTATTCGTTTGATAAACGTTTGTTCGCATTTGTCAGCTAAATCTGTACCAGCACCCCAATTGCGTAACACTCTTTCTATCACAATGCGAAGGATATTATTATATTGAGGACAATTAATGTTTTTGAAAAAATCGTCGCTATGGCGGCAGAAATAACGCAATAAATTGTCAAATAAATGGCATTTTGATTTCTAGTGTGTTACGCAATAACCTCGCTGGATTGCCAACGTTGTGTCGTATGCGCATTGTAAAAGATCTCCCGCATCTAATGTGTCCCGAATCACCTCGAATTCACTAATGTGTCCAGCTTCATACTTAAGGTCGCCCTTCTCTATCACATCTATGAGAGGAGTGACGACATATTTCTTGTTTTGCTTGATTCGATAGAGGAGGGGACGCAGCCAGTCTTGCAAAGTTTCACAATGGGAATCCAGGAAGATCATGACGTCACCGACAGCATACCGGGCGCCTGCCATCCTGGCTTGGGTCAAACCTATCCTGGGTGTTGTAGGACTTTTTAGTGAAACGCGAATCAATGGACTTAGTGAAGGGATATTATCAGATGTCTCTTGTTGGTATATGTGGGTGGATGATATTATGATAGTAATGATGGTTTGTCTTTTAACCCGACTGTGCGACGTAATGGAGGGTAATGTGTTTATCAGCCTATGTATGTCAGCATCTGCCTAGCCTTTTCCCAACTATGTTGGGGTCGGCTTCCAGTCTAACCGGATGCAGCTGAATACCAGTATTTTACATGGAGCGACTGCCTATCTGACCTCTACAACTCCGTTACTTGGTAATAAGATACCCCTTGGTAAAACTGGTTGACAGACTTTCCGGCTTTTGAGGACCCGTAACGACTGTCAAAGATCCACGAATGACAGCCGGGAATAACGGCTTAATGTGCTTTCCGAGGCACGGAGAGGTCTTGGTATGTAAAGATGGTCACCCATCCGCGGACCAACCGCGGCAAGCATAGCTTATGGATCGATCGACCCGAGCAGCTGTTATTTATTACTTAGCCCCTCGAGATTTATCAGCCTATGTATGTATGTTTGTTCCTTTGTGAAACTCAAGAGGCCAAACGAGTAGGCCGATTTTGATGATTGCTATTGTGAGTATCATTAACCTTTTGACCGCCACAGACGTGTATAGACGTCAAACCAAAATGTGCCCAGCACGCCACGGTTCGACTATATGACAGATTTTGACGCCGAGGGCACGTTTTTGATTTTTTGACGTGTGGCGGTCAATAGGCTAAAGACGTCATGTCTTTAGTCAAAATTTAATATCATATTGTGAAAAAGTTTACGAACATTTCAAGTGGGGTTTCGTTGGATAGGTCTTTAAAAATCATCTTTAGGTTTCTGCAATCATTTTTCATATTGAATGAACTACGGGAATTTAACCACGGGATTGCATATTTGTATGGTGTGCATATTCTCATAGCTAGGACTTCCCGCCCAATTCTTCGTACCGTGCTATGCTATATGGGATTGCATATTTGTATGGTGTGCTACTTGTGGTGTACTACTACGGGATTGCATATTTGTATGGTGTAAAACTTATTACGATCTTTTTTTGTTACAAATGGTCATTCAAAAATCAACTTAGAATACATATTACTAAAGTAGATAATTGTGTCCATGCTATAAGTATTATATTTGTTATACATTGATGTTTGTGCCGATAGTGTTACGCGAGCGTCACTTGACCATCGCCCACAGTCCCATACTCCGCTGGGTCCATTCTAACATAATACCTCTAATTATGAAGTTTCCTGTGTAATCAAGGACAATATACATAATATGTAGGTATACATTATTTGAATTTCATAACCCTTTTTTTATTTAATATTGTCCATGAAAATTGTGTTGTATTAAACATACTTATCCGCCAATACATACTAATAAGCCGAGCATTATATTTCAAAATATTTTAGCCCAGGTACAGTCAGCAACAAAAGTCGATTTACACTTCAGTTTTTTTAATCTTAGTTAATGAGCAAAAGATTTGTTCAAAGTTGCAGCAGAAGTACAATTTTTAAAATATAAATAAACTCTTCGGTATTATGTGAAAAGCTAAAAAGCAATTTATTGAAAAAAATTGCAGTCAATTTAATAACATGTGAAAATGACCGTGTTGATGGAGTTTTGTTGCCGACGATTTTTTTCGTGCATTGAGTTTTCAACGCTCTGCTTAGCACCGAAAGCTGAAAACCAACACTCACTGTGTTTTTCTTTTAATGCGCTGTTGGATTTTCAATGGTTGGCTCATTACTGAGAGTTAAAAACAGAGTGCGTGAAAAAAAATCGCCGCGATAAAAATACGCCCGTGCGGACCTGGGCTTAGTCTAGTGTAGTGTATAAACGATTTGCCCTTGACTGTACACATGTGTGATCACTAAGGCCCAATGTCATTTAAACCATTACATACGCCTCATAGTGTACCGGCTCTTACATGACCTAAAGCGCGCTCACTGTCGGACTGCATAGAAAAGAAAGAGAAGCGCCATGACACAATGCTGGTAATTTATTGCAAAATATGAAGCAATTATTTAATTACAAAATCTATTGTTTGGACTAAAAAACTAAAACACTATTTCAGTATGTTGCTTGTAGAATAATCTGACAAAAAAACAGAATGATTGTATGTATTTTTTATGTAATTTCTTTCTTAGTTATTAGTACTTAATTTAATTTTAATTTAATGTACAATTCAATGTAATTAAGTCATGTTTATATTTTTAATTTAACTTTTCCTTATGTACTTTATTCTCGAAATTATTTCAATTGTAATTCAGATTCGTCCTTTTTTTTTTGTGAATGATGTGCATGCCTATAAGTAACTTATTTACACAGAATCCCATCGTGAATGTCTGTACATGTCTTATTTGTAAATAAGTTGTTGGTGTGCCTATATCAAATAAATAAATAAATGTATATTAATTATTAGTAGGTATGGTCTTTATTGTAAAAAGAAAGTTGTTAGAGGTATCTTCATGATTTTTTCTATAGTATCAAATTAGTTGTATTACGTTTTCAACACAGTATCTACCTGGCATAATATCCTGAAGAATATCATAATATATTTTTCTGATTTTGTTTACTGTAGTCGATCATATGCTTTTATTGTTTCTAAAACTTGCGTTTTTTTGTGTTTAGGTCCTGTGAGCCCCTTAAGTTAGCTAGCGAAACTCTGCAGACGTGATGGTTATCGATATCTAAACACGATACCTTTTTGTGTTTAGGTCCTGTGAGCCCCTTAAGTTAGCTAGCGAAACTTAAGTTAGCTAGCGAAACTCTGCAGACGTGATGGTTATCGATATCTAAACACGATACCTTTTTGTGTTTAGGTCCTGTGAGCCCCTTAAGTTAGCTAGCGAAACTTAAGTTAGCTAGCGAAACTCTGCAGACGTGATGGTTATCGATATCTAAACACGATACCTTTTTGTGTTTAGGTCCTGTGAGCCCCTTAAGTTAGCTAGCGAAACTCTGCAGACGTGATGGTTATCGATATCTAAACACGATACCTTTTTTAGGGTTCCGTACACAAAGGGTAAAAACGGGAGCCTATTACTAAGACTTAGCTGTCTGTCCGTCTCGTCCGTCTGTCCGTCCGTCCGTCTGTCTGTCACCAGACTGTATCTCAAGAACCGCGATAGCTAGACAGTTGAAATTTGCACAAATTATGTATAACAAATACTAAAAACGAAATAAAATAAATATTTAAGGGGGGTTCCCATACAACAAACGCGATTTTTTTGCCCTTTTTTGCTCGATATCAATAATGGCAACAGGTAGGCACTTGAAATATTCCCAAAATACTCAGTTGTATTTTACTTTAATAATAAATAATAAAATTAAAATAAAATAAATATTTAAGGGGGGCTCCCATACAACAAACGTGTTTTTATCGGCGTTTTTGCCTTGTGGTACAGAACCCTTCGTGTGCGAGTCCGACTCGCACTTGGCCAGTGTTTAGAAATACATATCGTTAGTATCGTTACCATCACGTCTGCGGAGATTCGCTCGCTAATTTAATTTGACTCTGTATATTTAAACTACAGCATTGCAGATGCTTCCTTTACGAACTTTGAAGGAATATGAATTGTTATTATTATTGAAAAGACTTGGATGATCCGACCGCGTATGATAAGTGAGGTAATCGTTTATCGCGTGCCGTCTTCAATGAACTATTATACGAACTTTTGTAGTGTTGACATAATAAACGGTAACACAATGGACAAATATAAAAACAAATGAAAACTGAACGTACACAAGAGTGGTCTTCAGCAGGACATAGTTTATGCACTTGTCAAAATATTCAGGTCAGTGTATATTATTTCCAATTGAGGTAGGATAAAGAACATTCTGTAGTTTGTCGTATAGTATGTGGGTGTAAAGAGATAATCAACTGGGTGTAATTCGAGAGGATTATTTGTGATATACTCCTTCCAAACTATACAGATTGTTTGGAAGGCGTACATCATCCTGTATAATTCGAAAAGATTAGATCATTCTGTAGAATTCGAACAGAGTCGATCACCCTGTATCAGTTACAAAGTATTGAACCACTCTATATTACTTACAGGATGTAGAGCTCCCTGTAAATTTCACAAAGATTGTTCCTGTAAAAAAATCAGCCTACCTCCTAGAAAAATAATGTAAGAAGATTTTTTCTTTAAATCCTGTGTATGGAATAATAGTTAAATTATGACATCAAATAAGACAGTTATTCCGTAATAAAGGTAAGGGACAAAACTCATTTGTATGAAACAGCTTAAAAAGAGCTTTCACGAATGGCGACTCATAAAACTACTAAAATTATACAGAATCAGCAGAAGTTCTTCTAAGACGTGTTGCTGAACAATCAGCAGAAGTTCTTCTAAGACGTGTTGCTGGACAATCAGCAGAAGTTCTTCTAAGACGTGTTGCTGGACAATCAGCAGAAGTTCTTCTAAGACGTGTTGCTGGACAATCAGCAGAAGTTCTTCTTAGACGTGTTGCTGAACAATCAGCAGAAGTTCTTCTAAGACGTGTTGCTGAACAATCAGCAGAAGTTCTTCTAAGACGTGTTGCTGGACAATCAGCAGAAGTTCTTCTAAGACGTGTTGCTGGACAATTTGGCAAGCTACTTCTTCTCAGCGAAAACACTAGGAAGTGGTGAAGGACGGGCGCGCCGAGGGATTGTCATAAGTAACTTTTGACGTCCAAAATGTGCTGAATTGCAGCTGAATTGAATTCGATTGAATGAATTTTTAAGGTGAGATTAACAGAGCGCACTTTGTTAGCACAGTCAAAGTGCGCTCTTTGAATCTCCCCTTCGTTTTTGCACGTCTGTCCACCTGTTTGTCTGCCACAACCATTTTTGACGATAAACTTTAAAATTAAATCGTGTTTTTTAGGCCATTCTTCCATACAAATGCGTCCAGTACCCACATTTTCCTACCAATTAGAGATGGGCAATAATGAACCCTGTCATAGGGGTTAATTGCCCATCTTACTACCAACATCATGACTTACCGGTCTGGCAGGCGCAGTATCCGGATGAGATCGGGCGGCAGGCGCGTGCGCACGTAGTGACTGAGCTTTCCCTTCAGCTCGGGCAGCGTGGAGTTGTCGTCCACTAAGATGATCTCCTTCAGGTATACGAGGGAGGAGCTAGGGTCCTGGCCGGGGTAGCCTGTAGAAAGGAGGAGGTATGTGTGAGAGAACAGGCTGAGGGGCGTGCGGGCTGCGGGTTCAGACGTAGGAATGATTTATAGGCTCGTGCAAGAATTATGTAAAATTCAGTCATTCCATGCGGACCTAATTGCGTAAACTGCTTACAATGGTATTGCTTTTTATTTTGACAGACCCATACATTCTAGGTCCAACTAAAATTGATTTCTATTCAAATTATTACAAGGTTCAAACTCACCCGCAGTAGTGACCCTTCCAGTCTGTCTGTCCACAAAGTTGGCAGTCTTGTACCAGGGCTGGTCCCTTCTCGCGCTGTTCACGACGCTCCAAATGGTCCTTACCACCACGGAATAGGGCTCATTGTGGAATATCAGAATGACGGAGGCTGAGGGCAGTTCCGCATCGTAGACCACTCGCTTACACGCTGGGTTGCGGAAGTCTGCGAAATAATAAGAATTAGGGTTAGATGGTCGCGAGAATCTGCTGGATGCGAGAAGCGCAGGAGCGGGCGATGTGGCGAAGTTGGGAGAGGCCTATGTCCAGCAGTGGGCGGCTCCCCATAAACTGTAGGTAGGTAGCAAAATCGAGAACGAAGAAAAAAAATATTGCCACTTGCGTGAGCAAGATTTTTAAAGTTTTCAAGAAAAAAATGGTTTTGGTAGTGAATTTCTATAACACCTTAAAACATTTCGTGTAAAAATCAAATGAATAAACGAGATATGGTGTTTTTATGGTTTTTAAGGATTTTTCTCGATTTTATTTATTTCTCTTAAACTACAGTAGTTAGAGCCGGCGGAGTTTTATTAAGGTAGAGTCGCGCTGACCGCACGCTGATCGTCGGCGCGGACAGCGAAACGTATGAGCCGTCAGCGCTGAGCGGTCAGCATTACTCAGAAACGCTACCTTACTACATAGCATATCGACCCACCAGCGCTGACCATCAGGGTGCCGTCAGCGCGACTCTAAAGCCCGGTTTCCACCACGAAAGAGTAATGAGCCGGAAATGGCTAAGCGAAGCGAACTTCGTTTTCACGAAATAGGTTTGCATTTCCACCAAGAAAGAGTTTATTAATGGTCTGATTCCCACCGCAAAAGAGAAATGAAACAGAAGAATGAGCGAGCTCATTTTTACTCTTTTTGCCCGCTGAGTCATTTCCGTTCAACTCTTTGTTGGTGGAAACACATGTAAGCAGTTTTCTCTTGCGAGGTAAAAGAAGTCATTAATGGGTCCGCTCCGCTCGCGGTGGAAACTGGGCTTAAAACCCGCCTAAGAGTTTTGTTTGATTTTAAGCTTTCCTAAAAACACATAAAACGAGCATGTCCGCAACGAAGGCAAAATACCACACTGTGTCATGGTCTATCCGATTTGAAGATCCGAGGCATTCCTACCCGGACCGTAATATATATTTTTTTTAATGGAGGCCACGCGTTTAACTTTTAAATAAATTGATAGGCGACATCAATGCAAACAACAGTTGATCACGTAACATTCATATTTACCTGACTGCGCGACGCAAAGGAGTGGTAATGTGTTCATCAGCCTATGTATGTATGTTTGTATGTTCCTTTGAAGCACTATACAGACCAAACGCCTGGGCCGATTTTTATGAAACACGTCAATCGATTCCTCTTAGTCCGGCGAGTGTCACTAAAGACATGACGTTAGTGAAAATTAAATATGGCGACTACTATGTATGTATGTATGTCTTCAAAAAAAATTTTTTTCTCAAAACCTATCGAGTGGGGTATCAAAATAAAGGGCTATATTACAAAAATATAAACAACTTATATGGTTAAAAGTAATTCTAAGTGACAAATCGTAAAAAACACGTACCAAGAACTAAATCGTCAACGAAATCTTTAACATTTGTAAACTAAAAAGCTGGAAATAAAAAAGTTATTAAAAAAAAAAAAAAAAAACCCGACTGCGGTAAAAAACTTAAATAAGTTAAAAGAACTGAAAAGCTAAAAACAAGCCCATTTTAAATTAAATAAAAGTTAGAAGCAGGCGGGACCCATATCATTTAACCGACTTCAAAAAAAGGAGGAGGTTCTCAATTCGGTTGTATTTTTTTTTTATGTTTGTTACCTCAGTACGCCCGCGCCGTCATTTATAAACCGATTTGGAAAATTCTTTTTTTATTTAAAAGGATATACTTCCAGATTGGTCCCATTTTTATCAAAATCCAGTTCTGATGATGGGATACATGAGGAATTGAGGGAACTCCTCAAATATTATAGGGACACCTATAGCGATTTGGGTATTTTTTACAGTAACTCATGCATTTGCTCTCGGTAACCACCATTTGGTGAAGTGGAACTGATGAAGAAGACCACAGATGGCCAACGGAACTACTTAATAATAAGTATTTCACGGGTTGCGATTCGATTACTTTAATAGAAAGAAAAGAAAGAAAAAGTATTTATTGCGACTCGTACAGGAAGATTACAAACTAAACTAAACACAGTAAAATAAAAATCCAAGATAATAATTTTTATTTTTATTATATTTTCAAATTCCAACTGGGTCCCGCCTGCTTCCAAATGGGCTTGTTTTTTACCGACTTCAAAAAAAAGGAGGTTATCAATTCGATACGTATTATTGTTAGCTTTTCAGTTCTTTTAACTTAAGTTTTTTACCGCAGTCGGGTTTTTTATTTTTTTTAATAACTTTTTTTTTTATCTCGGAAACGTGACTTTACGGGGTTTAGTGTTATAATGTGTTATGTTTGTATTGATTATGATGTCAGCTATTGAAATATAAGAAGGGGACATGCACGGTCGCCATTTTGACAAAACTATGTTGGGGTCGGCTTCTAGTCTAAGGGTCAGTTCACACCGAGACGCGACGCGACGCGCAGTTTTCAAGATAGAAATACAATTACAGACCTTATCTACTACATAAAAAGGTACACGAAGGACGTTCACAGTCTGATCTGTCTCAATCGTAATTTGAAGGACGTTCACAGTCTGATCTGCCTCAATCTGTAAAAAAATACCTCTAATTTTCCTATAAATTAGGGTTCCGTACCAAAATGGTAAAAAACGTGGGAACATTATAGGCGGATTATGCGTGCCTAATTGGCTAGTCTCAGTTGAGATTGAATATCCTCCCGACCGAATTTCGGTCACGGCAATATTATGTTTATGAGTCAATCGCGTGTGCACTTGTAAATAGTGGTGTAACGAGAGCAAAACCGTGAAATAAGTAGTGCGCATGACCAATGTTCGTACATTCGAGGCGGCATCTACAGAGCAACATGCGAACTACGTATCGTACTGACGCACTATGTGTCAAAAGGCCGATCTAGAAGGACAGAAAGGGTTACTGCCATTCTATAATAATACTAGCAAAAGCGATAGCAGGCAACACCGAGGTCACGATTCCGATAGTAATTTTGTGCAAGTACCCTCCAATAAATTAATAAATAATTTTAAAGTGTCATCACGGGTGGAATTCACAATGAAATCATTCACTTTTCTGCACTTTGTCTGTCGCTATTTCAAAGTGTTTATAAAATTAATTGTTATAAATTTAGTGATGAATCGTGAAGTTGATGGTAAGAACTACTATTTTTATTCATTCACATTGCAAATACCTTATCGGTTGCCGAAAAATAGCAGTCTGATGTGATGGATATTACTTTTTTAATGCTAACTTTGCGTTTTTTTGGACCAGAAACTACATGTACTTTATTATACCATGGCTGAAACTTACTTATGTATTAGTCTCATTTATATAGTATTGCTCAAAGTAAATTAGAAAGTGCGGACTGGTGCGGAACCTTCTCAATATTTTAAGTTAAGCTGATGTCAAAATATTTTTTTCAGAAATCGTAATATTTATATCTAGAAGGGAGTTCTACGAACAATGGATAAAATATCCAAAAAATGAAAAAAATACGCGTTTATTTGAATATATTTCTAAGAAATACGAAACTTACGACGTAACAGACGAGTCGACAAGAAATATTAAAATGAACATTTCCCAAATTTGTCAACAATTTTATTATAGCGTTAAATGTACCAAAAATAAATGTAATTATTTCTATTTTTGCTATATTTAGACAAATCATCTATAGATACCGCCTTTAGAGCCAACTAATATTGTCCGACTAGATCGGCCTTTTGACACATAGTGTGACGTCACGAAAAATCCTGCACTGCGCTGGCGCAAACAGTTTACCGCGCCACTAGAAACAACGACCTCCCGACAACGATCGTCGGGCAGTTGCCCACCAGACACAACACCCGTCTGCTCGGAGGATCCTCCCTGCACTGTGGAGGACGAGTGAACTTTACACCCTGTTCCTCATACCTCTGTACATTCATACAACGGGTGTGTTTGTAGTGTCAGGTTAGGCTTCACGTGTAGTACTAAAAGGTGTTCCTAATGTTCCTCAATCATAATCTGCCAAGCTTTTCCCAACTATGTTGGGGTCGGCTGCCAGTCTGACTGAAAACAGCTGAATACCACTATTTTACACTATCTGACCTCCACAATCCAGTTACTGGGTAACACGATACCCCTTGGTAAAACCCCTGTTAGATATGTATTTATAATAGGGACCTTTCCTGCCTCTCTCTTGACACCATCCCGATTTAGAGAAAGGGTCCCTGAATATCGCGTAGTGTAATAGACGTAGTGACGTACCTAATGTGTGTAGACGTTGTCAGATTTTCAGGCTTCTGACTACCCGTAACAACTGTAAAAGATCTACGAATGGAAATGGAATGAAACGGTAGTGAACATCCAAGTAGTTCTGTAGGTCGAAGCCTATTTCTGCCGCCAATTCAATAGCTCAAGAAGAGATTTGATAACTAGACTATCTTCTGCCCGCGACTTACAATACGACCGACGTAACTTGGCGGGCCTGAACTTTGCGCAGAAGGCTGCGCAGTAAGATTTTTTAGGAACCAAATAGTGACATGAGGCGAGTGCGAGTGAGAGAACATGCGCGAAAGTTCTTAGTGCCTATGTTCAGGCCCACCAAATTACGTCGGTCGTATTGTATCTCCCTGTTGGTTATCTTGACGGGGCGGGCCCGCGGGGTGTCTCAGCTCAGCACAGGGGCATTTGTGATGTTTATGTCCTTTGTTATTGTATTTAAGTAGGTACTAACAATAGTTTCAGTTTTTGTACACTAACCGGTGGATCTAGTTGTCCCAAAATAAATATGTACTTTTGAATTTATTATTAGTATAGAAGAACTCTTTTGGCAAACAAGGCGTTATGCTATGTGGTGTTTCTCTCTGAGAATCAATATCTGAAAGGTAATGTACAGACGCCAGCAGGTCAACCTACCCGAAACTGTCAGATTTTCCCAATCAACCTTGAACCTTATGCTTTAGCAATAAAGTCGAAAATCTATTAAAGAAATCTGACAGATTGTAGTAACTTGATGTGCTGGCGTCTGTACATTACCTTTCAGATATTGATTCTCAGAGAGAAACACCGCATAGCATAACGCCTTGTTTGCCAAAAGAGTTGTTTGGCGGTAAAGGTGTACAGGCTACACCCCGTGGCTACATCCACTACACCCACTACACCCACATGTCACCAGTTATGTTTAATGTCCCATGTGGGAGCGAAACTATTGCCATCAACCGGGCACAAATCCAGATTCCGGACTGCTACTTAAAATTCCATATAGAAAAACCCAATAACACTTTGCCCGACCCGGGAATCGAACCTAGGACCTCATGCTCAGCAAAGTAGCGCTTGCTATCACTACACCAACGAGGCAGTCGAACACTGAGAAACACCAGTGCACAGTGGTGTTCCTGGGACGGCCGCGACTTACAAGTTATAGGTCGTAGGTTCGAACCCAGACAGACGCTTTACTTTGTGTAAATTATTTCATCACTACTGCTCTTAAAACGGTGATGGAAAACATCGTGAGGAAACCGGCTTGTCCAAGAACCAAAAACTCGAAGACATGTGACATCTACCATCCCGCACTGGGCCCGGTGGTGGATTACAGCCCACCCCCTCTCACCGAGAGGAGGCCTGCAGTGTGCCAGCAGTGGGAACATTACGAGTGATCATGCTAAAATTTTAACTTAGAGAAATATTGAGGTAGGTTAACGTTACCACCTCAATCAATATTTGTTCAGACATAAGAAACAAGGTACCTATAATTACCATGGAAGGTAATTAAAACAATAAATTATAGACAAATGTCTCATTGACATTGTTATTAGTACCAGTTGTACAAACTTACATATTTGTATTTCTTCTTAATTGCTAATTATACATTTTAAATAAGTATGTGACTTTCATGGGTGAACTTTTGCCTTTCCTTCATACAGGTAGGGTGCGAGCCGTGCGAGGTACACAGGGTACAGTGAACCGCAGGTCTGTGGTCACAATTTGACTTTGAGATCGCCTACATTTTGTAGCAATAAGGGTGGTTTTTACTACTCAATCAATCTGCCTAGCCTTTTCCCAACTGTGTTGAAGTCGGCTTCCAATCTAACCAGATGCAGCTGAATATCAATACATTACATGGAGCGACTGCCTATCTGACCTCTACAAACCTGTTACTGGGTAACATGATGCCTCTTGGTAAGATCGGTTATCAGACTTTTGGGCTTCTAACTCTCTGTACCGACTGTTTAGCTATACGAATAATGATCTACGAATGATAGCTGGGCTCAACGGCTTATCGTGCTGTCCGAGGCATGCAGGGGACTGGATATGTAATAGATGGTCACCCATCTACGAGCCGACCGCGGCAAGTGTAGCTTAACCTTCGATCGACCAGTGCTACTGCTGACAAGCATTTGACCATTTGAAATGTTTAATTTTCCGATCTAAACTCGAGCGAAAGCGGGAAAAAGCTAATTGGTACCGCAGACATAACAACCTCACTAGTGTAGTGGTCAAAGGAGCCACTGCTGAACGTGAGGTCTAGGGTTCGCCTCTAGATTGAAGAGTTGTTAGGTTTTCCTGTTAGTGACAATGTGGTCGGTCTATTATGTAGGGCTTAAAAATAACTGGCCAAATGTGGGAAGGCAGAGGTGGTAGTATTAGTGCACCCATAAACTCAAAACTCAAACTAAAAAGTGTTTATTTCGAATAAAGATACTTAAACCAATTAGACACATTTTGAATTGTCAATAGGAGAATATATCATAAGACACTCGGGAATACTGTAGCTTCCCATTTGTGAAAGAATTTGAGGAATTGGATCTGGAGTTCTGAAGATAACCCCCTACATACAAACTCACAAATTATACCTCTTATAATAATAGTTTAGAAGTATAGATATGTTCCTTAAATGGCTTAATTCTGCACGGCAAGTAAAAAAACCTCATACATTCCATAACCTTGATTCCTCAGTCCATAGAAACTGATGAGAAAAAATATCTAAGTATGTTTGATTTCCTTGGCTCAGTCTGTTATCAGTCTGTTATCAGGTTGTTATAAGGCGCATTATAATTATACACGCGATTAAATCTCACGCTGATAGTGTTTAATTAACCACACACTACCTTCAGTGGCATACTTCCAATCACAACCAAATCTATATAAATCAAAATCAACGTTTGTATGTTTGTCCTGTAATGAAACTTTGGTAGGGTTTTCTGGGGACGCCCGTGAGGGGAAACATGGGAAAAAATAACAAAAAAAAATTGGGGCGGTACGAAGTACGCCGGGTCAGCTAGTTATACCTATACATGGTGAATTTTCCAAGTAGGCGTGGATGGCCAAATCTGAAACTATGAGGAATAGCGAAAAGTATTCAAAGGAGTTGCAGGCTGAATTTTGATAAAAACTAAAACTGTATCATTGGATTTTTGAAAAATCAATATTTCTAGCCAGGAATTGAACCAGTTGATTTTGAGAAAAAACATACACTGTATTATTACACCATTCGATAGTGTCGCTGACAAGGATCGAATTCTGGGAAGTAATGACATACGGGAAACTTAAGGAAAATGTTGGATTTTCAACACAACTAAAGAGGGTAAAAATATATAAGTACTACTAGCTTCTGCCTGCATGGATGTCAGAAAGTATCCAATATGTGCTACCAGGACAAAAAGTAGCCTGTGCCCTTCCCCAGGATGCATGCATCCAAATTCTATCGAAATCCGTTCAGTGGTAACATACAGACAGTTACTTTCGAATTTATAATATTATAAGGATAAATTGAAACTTGAATCCATGTTCAGATAATACAAGTAAGTACTTAAAAATTACAATTGTTTGCTAGTCCAGCTAGTGTAGAGTTATAGAGATCACGCCGAGGACATATAGAGCGTGGCTATTCGGCTATACTAGTGTGTTAGACCAACCATACTTTCACTACCAACTGACCAGTTGCAATTACTAATAATATACATCATTACAAGCAATATTTCACATAGTTACAGCGACACAGAGTTTCCAGGCATTTTTAAGTGACAATTATTGTAATTTATTGTGTGTTTTAAGTTATTTTTGTGTTACCTTTTAAAGTTCTGTTGTAAGGTATCCTGTCGCTGAGATACACGTTTATTGCCAGCTTCTTCTCCGATTCCTCGCCCAACTTCTTCTCTTCACCGATGAGGTGGGCAGCAGCACCTCCTTCTCCCAAGCCTGGGATTATCCTCGACTCGTCTTCTAATATAAGCTTCTCGTATTCAGCCTCTAGAGGATCGGAGAAGTCCGCTTTCGCATTCCTCTTTCCACCTCGCCACTGCTCGAACAAAGCCAAGATAGTCACCACCAGAACAACCAACAACGCCAACTTGGTCGCTTGGTAGCACTTTCGCACCGGGAAATACACCATTTTCGTTTTATTTATTAAATTCCGCGATACCACATCGTGCCGCTTTCGGCGACCGACTGATTTTGACGTTTCGGTTCAACCATGTTTGTTTACAGTTTAACTTTTTAAAACAGGAAAGGCAATCGTAAACATTCTATTCAGCCTAATCAGGATAGGAAACTGTTTAGTTTTTATTTCGGTTTTAATTTTTCGATTTTTATTGGGACTTATTATGGCTTCATTAGTATTTTTATTGTTAGCTATTAGCGTAGTTTTTGCTTTATATTAATTGAAATTAGTCAATCTACTTCACTACTTGTGTGCAATTTGCATAATTTAAATGTCTAGTAGCTTGTTATGCAGCGAATAATTATACGATAAATACGATAGCAATATACGCCAATGCATATTCAACTAAATAATTTATCTAAGTCTTAGTGGTTTCTTTAGCCATTTTAACTCTATAACTCAGTAGCACTTTAATAACTAGGTACTTATGTAGATAAAACCTACGAGCCGATGTGATCACTGATCAGTATTAGGCATAGCATAGCTCTACAATTATCCGGCCGCGATTATAAGTGTGATCTATGGTCGGACATGTTTCGCCAAAAAAATAGTCTTCTTTTCCAGTAACTAGAAATTGCCTGTGCCTTCAAACATTTCAAACTCCAAACGATTGTTATTTCTCAGTCCGACAGACAGTGCGAACAATGGCAGTGGTTCGAACTACGACAGTTCGGCTTTTTACAATCAGGCGAAACTTTACGCATTCCCCGAAAGATCAGGGAGAGGCGGCACCCACATCTCACCAGTTATGTTTAAGTCCCATGTAACGGGGGCGAGCCTGTTACCATCAACCGGACACAAATCCAGATTCCGAGCTACTGAGAAGTTTCAGGTGGAACCCAATAACACTTGGCCCGACCTGGGAATCGAACCCCAGACCTCATGCTCAGCAGTAGCGCTTGCGAACGCTACACCAACGAGGCAGTTCAATGTAATCACAATCAGGCACAATAACACTTTGCCTGACCCGGGAATCGAACCCCAGACCTCATGCTCAGCAGTAGCGCTTGCGAACGCTACACCGACGAGGCAGTTCAATGTAATCACAATAATAAATGTTTTATTCAGTATTAAAATTGGTAAAATTATTACATAGTCTTAGAAATTATTTACAAAGGGGTATAATAATGTTAGATGCCTGTACTAGGATAAACCTGTATCAAAGGCGGCATGAGCATTGTAGGACATGTAACATGTAGTCTTGAAATAATGACAAAATTTTACTAATTAATTATTTTTTAACTAGTTTACTTAAATACTATTTACCATAAAGATAACACAAAATAATAACAAAAAGTCTTATTGTTTACGAATTATTGAGTCAGCGTAAAATAGTTTCTTGCACTTTAAAACTTAGCTAAACACATGGTATGATTTTGCGTCAGCAGAAATTGGTAAGTGGGTTAAAGTCAATGTTGCGTTGCACAAAATTAAATCACGTTCGAGGCAATGTATTTATCTGATTTTTGTTGCGGGCGACTCGACTTATGTGCTTAAACATCAACAAAATCGAGGTTTTGTAGGCCAATGCAGTGTTTTGTTGAGTCAGCAGCAGGCAGTAAACCACAGAGTACTTTTTGCAGTAAACCCGGAAGTCTGCGCACTAGGCCTAGGCGCCCTCGTAGTCGATAGAGTTGATGTACCTGTATTCCGCTATTTTCCTAGCAGGGCACTCAGCATCTCCCGTTTTGTGGTTATTGGGCTTTTTAAAGCGTGAGCAAGTTGCACATTTCGGTGTCAGTTTTCTTTGCGCACTCTGACATCGAGTGTCCTTCTTCACCGCAGTGACCACACGTAAGATTTTAGCTCTGCATGATTTTGCTGCATGACCATATTGTTGGCATTTGTAGCATCTGGTGACCAAGGTGAAGTCCCTCACAGGGCATGACGTCCAATTTATAAAAAGCCTTGATTGGGATAATAGGGCTTTACGTATATTGGCTGTAACTTCAATGACGTAGTTACAGGTCGACGCATCTTTCTTCCCAGATTTGTGGCTTAATTTAATCACGCACAACATGTAATAAAACACAGCAAGTACAGTTAGTAAAAATGTGTATTATTAGTTATTTTATATTGTTATTGCACATTATAAACAAAACATATTCTATCAGTGGAATGTCGACATAATCACGGAACTTACGATTAATACACAAACACAAAATATTCATACTTCGTACTGGTCAAAACATTGTTACATACATTTAACGTTAAACTTAGTAAAAATAGTGTAAAGAGAATTCAACCAACTATATTAAGAAAATCATATTTTTTTAGTTTATTATCTGTCATTTTTGTTGGTCGCTTAATTATTAGTTTACAAAAGACAGGTAGACTCACTTGCACGACAAAATGACCTTAGAAAAGCGCTCACGTGTATACAGCTTAATATGTGATAAGGCCACCTGCGGTGCTATTCTGTAAAAATCTCACCGTGAACACTTAGGTGAAGTGAGCGTGGAGTGAGCTGTCAATAGTGTCAATTCCTAGCAAAAACAAACTCACTTCACCTAAGTGTTCACGGTGAGATTTTTACAGAATCGCCCGGCAGCACCACAAATCACTAAACATATTTAAAACAGTATTCTGTCTCTGTCATATTCGAACGATTGACGGAAACAGAACGATGTTTCAAGCTCGTTGAGCGTGTTTAGTGAGTCGAGGTCTAAGCGGACCACGGACACGACCTTTTTTTCACTAGATCATCGAAGTTCATCCATATAAAAGACTTTAATTGAATATTTCACTGTGATTTTCTTTTCATTTAACTGACAGAGTAAATTATACTAAGTACATAAAATATTAACAATTTAACTCGAGTCACATTTAGAGACCACATTTTTTAAAGGTGACTAAAAATGTTAGTTTTATTTAGTTCTTTTGGTTTCATACCTTCATAGCACACAAAACGAATTCTATGTTTAATTCAAGTCAGTTAATATATTTTGCTTTATTTAGATAGTCGTAAAGTTCTTAATACAACATTGACAACAGTAACTAAGACTCAGGCCTAGAGTTAGTTTTTGCATTAAGAACGTTACATACGTCGAAATAAAGCTTAAAATACAGTAACTGGCTCGAAAGTTGGAACTCGTTTTGTAATGCAATGGTCAGAGTTTAATTTCAAACCAGTTTCTTCCATAGACTATAAGTTTTTTTTTCTCAAGTTTTGATACTTAATCAAACCTTCACAATTCCATGATCACTCCATTTAACTAACTAGGTACTCCATGTCACAAAAACTCATTTACAAACCAACTTCAAAAAGGAGGAGATATGCATTCGGCGAGTTTCTTTAAGTACATCACGTTCCCACATCGCCCCCTCACTTCCCAGCTTCACTATTAACATTCTTACACGTTTCCCTGAACAACGCATCTAAGGAACTCTGTTGAGCTTTCGATAACTTAGCTCCCTTCATATCTAAAACTTTATGAAACTCTGCCACGGTACATTCTGGCAGTAATTGCACGAATTGTCCCACAAAACCTTCTAAATTCCCATCTAAAGGAGCCATCACCAATTTTAATATCATTTCGGCTTTCGTCATTAACTTAATCACGACTTTAGTATAGGTCGCAGGCGCAGGTCGACGAACGTCAGATCCTATTGAAGGCAGCTCCAACAATGCAGTTTTCAGCATATGTGTGTCTAACAGCAACTGCTCGGAGCCTACCGTCGAAATTGGCTTGCATTTGTAAATATTTTGAATGAATTTTGGTATGAAAGAATTCGCGAATCGTATACAGAATTGGGTGAAATATTTTCGGGAAGAGGAGAGATTATCTCGGAGATTTGGAACTGTATTCTTGAGGTGCATGATGATCTGTGTGACGTAAGAGCTCTGGTCTCCTACGTTGTCGAAGTGTAACCAGGATATCTTGGTCATGGCTTGGAGGGCTGGCTCGCAGGCTAGTTCCAGGTCTTGCTCCAGCAGCTGGATGCAGTTGCTGATGATCTTATGGAACAGGTCCTGTTCTGGAGTCATGTCTATCTTGTCTGCGAGGCCAGGGGAAACCTGGAATGTAAAGAAGTTGCTTAAAAATAACACTAACATATTTATGAAAGCTTGTTATTCTTTTGAGAAGAAACAAAGACTTCACAAACATGATGAGAAAAGCAACATATTTTTCAAACCAATAATAATAACCTCAAGTAAGTACACTACCCCGTGATGAGCTGTCATTAAAAGTTTAGGAAAACATGTTTTTTTTATCAACCATCAATTCTGTGAGTTGTCCCTAATTAAATAAAAAAAGTCCCTCACAAAATGAGCAACCCACCTTTTCCTTGAGCTTCTGCTCCAAGTGTATGGTGGTCTCCAGACAGTACTCCGCCGTCGTGATGACGCTCGTGATCTTCGAGATTTCTTGCTTAGTGTACCTGTAACATGAGGGAAATGGTTGCTAGGCAAATATTATTATTTTAGTTTTTTTGGGCGAATATTGTTCTTATTCAACCATAACTGGCAAGATTTGGCCGGAAATATATAAAAATCGACATAAATATGATACAGCACTACGCTGCTATTGTTAGGGAGAGGTGGCCACTACAAGTTCCCACTGTTGGGACACAGGCCTCCTCTCTTCGAGGGAGTGGGCTGTAATCTGCCACGCGGTCCCAGTGCGGGTTGGTAGCTGTCACATGTCTTTGAATGTTTGGTTCTTCAAGACTTGCCGGTTTCCTAAATCTAATCGCATTCTCATGTCAGCGACAATCAATGTCAAAAACTTGTCAAAACTGTGGGCAAATTAGATTTATTTTGACCGACATTAGAATGCGAACGTTTTTGAAACTACAGGAATCGGAAGTCCGACCATACCTGGTGTATCTGTTGTCACTGTTTTCATCTCGCAGGAGTGTGTGCAAGTTGGTGACGATGCTGGGTACCCCGAGGGGTAGGCCTGATGCTGCACCGTTCCGCGGCAGGCTGCCCTGTAACACGGAGGACGCGTACTCGCGAAGGTACTTCTGGAAGACGCCGGCGAGTTCTGAGGGAGAAAGATAATAAAAATAATTAATTACTCAAGATTTTCTAATATCTTGATTTAAAAAGGATGGTATTTAAAAGTACTTCAATTTATTCCCATTTCATTTACCTAATTTTGCCTGTGTTCCACCAAATATACTGAATGTGCACCAAAATATGTTCATTAAAATATGTCATAACGAGCATCTATTTAACAACTGTTGCAAATTTGTAAAAATAGTAATACACCTAATTTTAAAAACAAGCATTTATTTTTTTAGTTTTACTTCAGATAATGCACTGCAAAATGTATTTGAATCAAACACCAATTAATGTCCAAATTCGGTTCTCGATAGCCTGCTAAAAATAATCTCTTTTTTCCATATTTTTTTTCTATATAATCTAGTCGTTTCTGTCACTCGCCGGCCGCTGCCGCGGCACCGCTCGCTTCGCTCGCTCGGCTCGTGCGTAGGAGGTCACAGTTTTAACCTAACCTAACCTAAGCATTTTTTTTAAATAATTAACCTCGTCTAACTAATTCGGTTCTCGATAGCCTGTTAAAAATAATCTCTTTTTCCATATTTTTTTTCTTTAAAATTTAGTCGTTTCTGGCACTCGCCGGCCGCTGCCGCGGCACCGCTCGCTTCGCTCGCTCGGCTCGTGCGTAGGAGGTCACAGTTTTAACCTAACCTAACCTAAGCATTTTTTTTTTAAATAATTAACCTCGTAACTAATTCGGTTCTCGATAATGTCCATTTCAAAAAAAATAAAATAGTAAGTTACAAATATTTTGTAATATTTGGTGCACGATCAGTATTTTTCGGGGAAGAATAAAATAGTTATTGTTACAATAGAATATTTGCAGCGCACTACAATAAAAAAGTGTTATATCTTGGTGTTAATTTGGAATTTGTTTGATGTAACATATTTTGTTGGCCGAGTAGTTTAATTATAGTAAAACAATTAAACGGGTTTAAGATCAATATTTTAGAAATGCATACATAGATGTACCTTTAGATTTTTGGTGAACACAAAAATATTATCCATTTAAAAAGAGAGTCCTTAGAATTTCTTGTCCGTTCTTAGATAAGGTAAGATAAGTCTTTATTTGCTTTAAACAGGGTATAAAGGTGTTACAGTCTGGTTTTTGTATATAATGTCCACATGTTTAGCTATACACAAATTGTATCAATTGCATGCAAAATAATTTATAGGTACACAATTTAATAATAATATATAAACATTCGATTTCGATCAATTAGTCATAATATATCACAAACATTTGCATTAATTCAATTCAATTAATAATAATAATAATACCTGTAGAACATATTTTATATATACATGTTATGGAAATATTTAATGTCATAAAAGTTCTGTCCATTCGACCATTTATATAATTTGCTTTTAAATGAGTTCGTATTATTTAGTCATTTTAGTTCGTTTGGTATTTTATTGTATATACGTACACAACACACATCACAAGGCAGCTTTTAGCATACTTGGCCGACTTAGGATTATCTATATCTTTTTTGAACAATCCCTTATTAATGTACACATATTTACAGATTTTGTAAATGTAAAGTGAGGGAAGTGGTACCTAATAAACCTAGCTTTATAAAAAACGGTTCGCAGGACTCATCGGGTTTCAGTCTACAAATGGCCCTGACGCATTTTTTTATTGCAATAAATGCTCTATCTTTATCTGTACTGTTTCCCCATATAATGAGCCCGTAGCGTAAAATGGATTCTATATATTATTATGCGTGGTAGGTAGTTATCACTGTTTTTCTATTTGTCACGTTTTTCACTTGTCTGAGAGCGTAAACAAATTTATTGATCCTATTGCACAAATTGTCTACATGTACTTTCCAATTTGTCTTGATCTATGAGGATACCCAAAATTTCGTTTGTGTAACTTCTTTCAGTCTATCAACGTTAAGTTTAAAATTGTATTTGGCATGTTTAGATTTATTAAATTGTATAAAATTAGATTTGACTAAGTTGATTTTTAATTTATTTGTCCGTAGCCATTCTAAAATATTGTCAATAGTATTATTAATGTCAATTTCATGATCAGATATTGATTTATACTTCTTATCAGACTTTTGACAAAAAAGGAATAAGAGTAATCGGACGGTAGTTTTTCACGTCATTTTTATTGTTTTTTTTGTATAGTGGTTTCACAACTGATAATTTTAAGGCATCAGGAAAAGTACCTGATGAAAATGAGAGATTGATTAAATACGTCAATATGGAAATAAGCTCACTCTTACAGGCTTTAATGATTTTTGGGCTAATTCGATCATAACCTTCGGAGTTAGTATTATTTAAAGCCATTATCTCCTTTTTAACTTCATCTTCAGTCATGGAACTAAAAAACATGGAATTAGGAATTAGAAAATGACGCCGTATTAGAGTCATTAAGTAAATTATTAGTTCCTAAGGTATTTGTCGAGTCAATAAAATATTTATTAAAAGCGTTCGCTATGTCAGTGGGATTAGTCAGTATCTGCTTATCTAATTGTAGTTCAGAAATCTCATTGTCACATTTCGTATTCCTAATTTCGTGATTAATGACCGACCACGTTGCTCTACATTAATTATAGTTCTCCTTATAGATCTACGTTTTGGAATGGGCAACTAGCTTTAACTTCCTGACTAACTCACAAATAAATAAATGCTTCGAGTTTGAGTTATTGCACACCAAATACAGGAAAAATATGATATAATAAAACCTTGTTTTACGAAATACTACCTCGTTGGTATAGCGGTGAAAAACACTACTGGTGATTGAATGATGTTGTCCTGGGTTCTATCCCTGGGTTCTATCCCTGGGGTCGACCCGGGGATTAAGTATTATTATTGGGATACACTAAGGACTAAGTATTATTCCAAAAAGAAATTCTAAATAATATCTGGTTAGTGGCAACTCATTTTGACAAAGCAATTAAATCTATTGTTATTGAAAATAGCCAAAGACAACGCAATGGGTATTGTTGAACAGCCAAAAGAAAATGCGAACACCAGACTTTAGAAAAATTTTAACAACCTCAATGTTCAGCTCTCATACATTGAAAACAATGTCATTACACGCGTGCGCACGTTAGATGTTGTTATAGCTATCGCGTGTCGTACGGCACGTGCTAACAGTACGCGTTTGTTTATAGACGCGCTCCACACACTGGTGTGTTGTGACTTGTGCTCATAACATCTCGCCTGCACGCTCCGAGGTGGAGGTGTTTGTTAACATAGTTATGTTTAAGTCCCATAGGAGGGCCTTAAAATCAGATTCTGGATTGATTTTGAGAATTTTCCAAAGGAAAAACTTAATACCACTTCATCCGATGTAGGGATCAAACCTAGCCATAGATGCCCGAGTACCAGCAGTGGAAACATTATTATGCATGTCACGTAAAACTTTAAACGTAAAAAAACTAAACTTAAAACTTTAAACTTTGTAAACGTTTTGACTTTGACTTTGACTTGTGTTTTCTTCCATGAATATTTATTTTATTTTAAGTATATGATGTCCCACTGCAGGGCCATAGGCCTCCCTTTCTCTCCTGGGTTTGCGTCGATGTCGCCTTCTATAATGAGAGCGTGTTTTAACTCCGACGTCAAAAATGACGATTCACAGCTAACAGCTGTAATTTTGCGGCGCTTTTAAAACACTCAAGCTTTAGTAAAATACAAGCCGTGCGCTAAGACTTCCCATCGATAAAATACAAGCCGTGCGCTCGGTGACACTTCCCATCGACAAAATACAAGTCGTGCGCTGAGACTTCCCATCGACAAAATACAAGCCGTGCGCTGAGACTTCCCATCGACAAAATACAAGCCGTGCGCTGAGACTTCCCATCGACAAAATACAAGCCGTGCGCTCGGTGAGACTTCCCATCGACAAAAATGACTCTATCTATTTAACCCTTTTGATCAACTTTCAAAACTCCTTCCTTAGTGCTTACTTTCTTTATACAGGGGCAAATCAAATTCGAAACTCCTCTGACGTAATGGCTATGATAACTTAACATTTTTCAATTTTTGGGTCAACGACCGTACGTCGTGTCTACTTGAAATATTAGTATTTTTTGTGTAAACTTCACAGAAGTGATGAGTATATCGCTTTTCACTTAAAAAAGAGTATAGGTCCACTCACCCAACATAGGCTCCCCGGTAGTGAGGCGCGCGCACTGCACGAGACACTTCTTGTAGAACAGGAACAGATCCGCGCACGACGCGATGACCGCGCCGCCCGCGCCGCCGCCTGACGACGAGCTCTTGGCGTCCTACAACAAAAAGATGCTGGAACTCCTCATCTCATCTCATGCTCTCCTAATCCTAATTTGGCCAAAGCAAACCACTAAGGCTTGCTTACTCCACAAATCACACAAGGAATAAACGAATGCTGAACGAATTTAAAACAACGTTCTATTTCTGTCAAGCGTTTGAGGATGACAGAGACCGAATAATCCGCTTGTATCGCAAATCATTTCAATTTGCGATACAAGTGGCTTCATTATTTATTGAAAACAAATATTTTGAACATTGTATATTGTACCTACATAGCATTTTTTTTTACATATAAAGTAATCTATCAATGAAACTAATAATTTGAAGTAAATATTTCATAATAAAACCAAACGGAAGATATAAAAATTCAAATCATTTAATTTACTATACTTACGTGCGGAAAAAGAAGAACCAGAACTTAAAATTTCTACTTCAGCATCACTAAACCATAGACTAATTCGAGCGGTCATTGTTGTTTACATCTTTGGAATTTTAGAAAGTGCCGGAGCACATGAAATATTTCAGCTTTGTGTCTGCCATGCCTCTGGTATTGTAGATGTTCACAGGCACACAGGCAGCGGTGACCACTTACCCGTTACCGTCAGGTGCTGTATCACTCACCTGAACAAACCGATCCATGAGCTCAGCCAGGTTGGTGTCTAGCGAGCTGACGTACAGCGAGAGGTAGGGCTCGAAGCAGGCGCCTATCAGGCCGATCCACGCGGAGCCTGACGGACCTGACACTTCCATGTTCAAGTCTGATGATGTAGCCTGCGAGAGTTAACATTAGACATTAAACAGTTATACAGGCAGTAGATTGGTTGTATGACGGCTGCGCGCACACATAACTTTAAACCAACGCGAGCGTCATTGCCAACGGAACGGATTATTGTCATTTAAATATTATATTTATATAAAGACTAGCTGCGCCCCGTGGTTTCACCCGCGTGAACGTCGATCCCGTGGGAATATCGGGATAAAAGGTAGCCTACTTATATGTTAATCCAGGGTGTCAGCTACCTCCATACAAAATGTTATCAAAATTGGTCCAGCCGTTTGAGCGTGAAGATGTAAGTAACAAACATATAAACACACCCCCCCACACACTCACAAACTTTCGCCTTTATAATATTAGTGTGATTTAGAACTGGTATTGTATATTTATTTAAATTTTTCGTCATCACGTCAACACCGGCTGTCACTAAAAACCAGCGCTGTGGCTCAGTCTCGTATAGGGTCACAGCATTACGCTGAGCGATGGCCGGTTGTTATTTTTTGTATTTTTTCTTTGCGTCATATTTTACCACAAAAAAACGTGTTTTATTTCTTTATTTTTTCTTCGATATCTGTTTGGATGGATAGCCAGCAATCCTATAAGCAGGATAGCCGGATATTCGAATGAGACACGGACTATAAGCAGGATAGCCGGATATTCGAATGAGACACGGACTATAAGCAGGATAGCCGGATATTCGAATGAGACACGGACTATAAGCAGGATAGCCGGATATTCGAATGAGACACGGACTATAAGCAGGATAGCCGGATATTCGAATGAGACACGGACTATAAGCAGGATAGCCGGATATTCGAATGAGACACGGACTATATTGAGCGGATTCCGGCATACTTTTTCATGAGTAACGCGAGCGAATGACATAAATGACTTATTGGCTATTTTAATTTTTATGACTTCGAGGTGTACCTAATATACCTAAATTGTTGATTGCAACAGAAGCTACAAAATAGTCATCAGAAAGTAAAGATCAAATAAATGGCTTTTATTTGTCTTTATGATATTTTTATTTATTCATAATTATGTACTTATCATGCATGTGCAATAAACAACGTTTAAAATTTTATCGCCGTTAAGTGGAAATCCAGTATCTACCGGATATTGATACACTATCCGATTTCCAACCGGATAGTGACATTAGGAAGAATAAGCCAGATCGCTTTAGTGGGACATCGCGAACATAAAACGCTAAGAATTGTAAATAAGCACAAACTCACGTCTTTACTATCGCTGTCGAATGCTGGTTTCTCTACGTTCACTTCGGCCGGCTCCACGCCTAGATCCGTACCTGTACATGAGACAAACACTATTTATATTGAAGCCGATGAGCCGATGATAACGAAGATGGTGAACCAAAGTTCATGCACATTATTGATTTTATGGACTGCAAACATAAGTTTGCATTATAAACATATGAAAAGCAAATTCATTTCTGCAGTTTTTTTTTTTAATCTCTTTTATTTAAGGGATTTTTGTACGCATATGCGACGATGTCAATCCCATCGTGCTTTTACAAATAACAACTTACTAACTAAACTAAATAAATTAATCTTATACATTCAGAAATTAACTTAATCTAATTTATTTCCTAATAAAAAAGTATACAATATTTTTGCTGCTTTAGAAGTAGGCTTGGCTAAAATACCGGAACATTCCAACATCCGTTCTCGACACTTTAAAGGAGTTGAGAAGTTCGTTTCTTTTGTTAGCATATCGGACACATTCCACCAACACATGCTGACCATGCTGTGCATCCATTTGTTAGCATATCGGACACATTCCACCAACACATGCTGACCATGCTGTGCATCCATTTGTTAGCATATCGGACACATTCCACCAACACATGCTGACCATGCTGTGCATCCATTTGTTAGCATATCGGACACATTCCACCAACACATGCTGACCATGCTGTGCATCCATTTGTTAGCATATCGGACACATTCCACCAACACATGCTGACCATGCTGTGCATCCATTTGTTAGCATATCGGACACATTCCACCAACACATGCTGACCATGCTGTGCATCCATTTGTTAGCATATCGGACACATTCCACCAACACATGCTGACCATGCTGTGCATCCATTTGTTAGCATATCGGACACATTCCACCAACACATGCTGACCATGCTGTGCATCCATTTGTTAGCATATCGGACACATTCCACCAACACATGCTGACCATGCTGTGCATCCATTTGTTAGCATATCGGACACATTCCATCAACACATGCTGACCATGCTGTGCATCCATTTGTTAGCATATCGGACACATTCCACCAACACATGCTGACCATGCTGTGCATCCATTTGTTAGCATATCGGACACATTCCACCAACACATGCTGACCATGCTGTGCATCCATTTGTTAGCATATCGGACACATTCCACCAACACATGCTGACCATGCTGTGCATCCATTTGTTAGCATATCGGACACATTCCACCAACACATGCTGACCATGCTGTGCATCCATTTCTGCAGTTGTAAACGAAAATATCCCATATCTCAAAAGCTATTGACTTAAATAGCAAAGTCACTTAGAAACATCATATATTTTTACCGACTTTACAAAAAGGAGGAGGTACTATGTTCGGGTGTTTGTATGTTTTTTTTTTTTTTTTTTGTATGTTTGTTCATCGAATACGCCGCCAATTGTCGACGGATTTTCAAAATTCTTTTTTTGTTAGAAAGTAGATAGTTCTGAGGTGGTCCCATTGTCACCAAGTTAGGATCTGATGATGGGATCTTAGAGAAATCGAGGGCAACCCTCAAATTTTATAGGCTCACTTATTGTTTTTCGCATATTTTATGAAGTATCTTGTATATTTGTGTATGGTTGTCACCATCTCAGGTAGCTGGGCTGATGATGGAAGGTACAACTCCTTAACAGTAAGAAGTTACTCGAACAGGCAAGGACTGTTTTTTAGTAAATTGTTTTGATGTTTGATAGGGCATTTGCCACATTTGGTCTCATGATCATCAAGTCATGACCTGATGCTGCAGTCAGGATAGTCTGCAGAGTACCTAACTCCTCGACAACTAACAGCAGATATATCGTGTTTAGGCTCATTGAAAAGGGCTCGATGTGTGGATAAACGTACTGTTACTGAGGAACACCGAAGACCTGATGCTGAAGCCAGGAGCATCAGAAAAAGTACAAACCTTTAAATTACAGCACCGTAGTCGTGTTTGGGCTCATTTTAAACAGGACTAATTTTAAGTTCAATGCAATGTTGACATAAGTCTGGCCTGATGCTGCAGCCAGGATTATCAGCATCTAATCTAAAAACTAATAAAAGGAGAACTCCTCAACAATTAACGTCCCTGCATCGAGAAAAGGAATATTTTATAAAAAGGCGATGGGCAAGTTGACATTAGGCTATTGTAACTTAGATAAATTATAAATAGACCCACTAAAAAGCGAGAAATAAAAACTTTTTAACAAAAAAAAACCGACTTCCAAAAAAAACACTACAAACTGAAAAATAACTTTAATTTCGGAAGTCGGTGGCAAAAACTAAAATACTGATCCCTAAGACACCGACTTCCGAAATTAAAGTTATTTTTCAGTTTGTAGTGTTTTTTTTGGAAGTCGGTTTTTTTTTTTGTTAATTAAATTATGAAGTACAACACACAAGCAAGTGCACATAGGTGACATAGGGTTTTGCAGTGAATACGTATTTAGGCGCGTTGGGCATTTTTTGAGATAGGAAAAAACCATTGAACTCGCGCCACTGTTACCGTAAGCGACACCGCGCGTGTTTTGTTTATAAGACGATTTAAAAAATTCCCTTTCGGCTTCGGATGTGTTCAGCTGTCCTCGGGATGTACTCAAATGTATATCCGATATGCCAGTGAGTGGTGGCAAAGTATTCTGTTTGTGTTTTGTTTTCACTTCTGTTGGCACTCCCAGAGTGCCACTGTTTTATTTTTATCACTCGGTGACATATACTGAGAGAGCCACCCCTAAAGATTTTTTTCGTAGTTTCACTACATTATAGTGATTGAAAGAATACACCTGCTTTTCAATTTCATCGATATAGTGCAAATAGTCTCCGAGTAAAATGGCTGTGTAACATCAGGACAGACTGACCGACAGACAGACATGACGATATTATAAGGGTTACGGACTCTGAAGTTCGTGTTCCTAAAGCGTCATCTCTGTCACTCACACCTGTATGACTCTTTCTAAAACCAGATGTGTCATATTATTTCCTATATTTTAGGGTGTGTATTACCTGTAAATCTCTTGTGCAGCAGCAGCTCAAAGTTGTAAGTCTTCTGTATGGCGTACAGCAGTAGCTTCACGTCTACCTCGTTGCGACGCGACGCCATCAAATTGCTCAGCTCTGTACGGGTTATCTGATAACAAAGTTATGATTTATCTGTAGTAAACAGAGATTTATCTGTGTGTGTCTGTGTTCTTTCAGTTATAATGGGAATGTTTTGCACGGACGTTTTGTCCTTCTATTTATTTTCGAGTCTCTGTCCACGTTGCACGAATACACCCGGAGAGTTGGGCAAACATCGTCACTCAGTTGACGCCTGAGGGCCATCGCCGCCGAGGTAGACTGCGGCGAAAGTAGTGAGACGATCTGATCATGTTTGCAGGACCAACATGGCCAGAGACCGTACAAACTAGAGTTTTTGATGGAGTAAACGGGGGCATTTGCACAGCAGTGGGACACAACTCTATTCTAATTTAACTAGCCTGTATTATCCTACTGCAGGGCAAAAGTCTCTCCCTTTCCACACAATTCTGTCTGTTGCGAGTGTCGGCCAGTCCTTACACAGCTGTGTCGGCCAGTCCTTACACAGCTGTGTCGGCCAGTCCTTACACAGCTGTGTCGGCCAGTCCTTACACAGCTGTGTCGGCCTGTCCTTACACAGCTGTGTCGGCCAGTCCTTACACAGCTGTGTCGGCCAGTCCTTACACAGCTGTGTCGGCCAGTCCTTACACAGCTGTGTCGGCCAGTCCTTACACAGCTGTGTCGGCCAGTCCTTACACAGCTGTGTCGGCCAGTCCTTACACAGCTGTGTCGACCAGTCCTTACACAGCTGTGTCGGCCAGTCCTTACACAGCTGTGTCGGCCTGTCCTTACACAGCTGTGTTGGCCAGTCCTTACACAGCTGTGTCGGCCAGTCCATATACAGCTGTGTCGGCCAGTCCTTACACAGCTGTGTTGGCCAGTCCTTACACAGCTGTGTCGGCCAGTCCATATACAGCTGTGTCGGCCAGTCCTTACACAGCTGTGTCGGCCAGTCCTTACACAGCTGTGTCGGCCTGTCCTTACACAGCTGTGTCGGCCAGTCCTTACACAGCTGTGTCGGCCAGTCCATATACAGCTGTGTCGGCCAGTCCTTACACAGCTGTGTCGGCCAGTCCTTACACAGCTGTGTCGACCTGTCCTTACACAGCTGTGTCGGCCAGTCCTTACACAGCTGTGTCGGCCAGTCCTTACACAGCTGTGTCGGCCAGTCCTTACACAGCTGTGTCGGCCAGTCCTTACACAGCTGTGTCGGCCAGTCCTTACACAGCTGTGTCGGCCAGTCCTTACACAGCTGTGTCGGCCAGTCCTTACACAGCTGTGTCGGCCTGTCCTTACACAGCTGTGTCGGCCTGTCCTTACACAGCTGTGTTGGCCAGTCCTTACACAGCTGTGTCGGCCAGTCCATATACAGCTGTGTCGGCCAGTCCTTACACAGCTGTGTTGGCCAGTCCTTACACAGCTGTGTCGACCTGTCCTTACACAGCTGTGTCGGCCAGTCCTTACACAGCTGTGTCGGCCAGTCCTTACACAGCTGTGTCGGCCAGTCCTTACACAGCTGTGTCGGCCAGTCCTTACACAGCTGTGTCGGCCAGTCCTTACACAGCTGTGTCGGCCAGTCCTTACACAGCTGTGTCGGCCAGTCCTTACACAGCTGTGTCGGCCAGTCCTTACACAGCTGTGTCGGCCAGTCCTTACACAGCTGTGTCGGCCAGTCCTTACACAGCTGTGTCGGCCAGTCCTTACACAGCTGTGTCGGCCAGTCCTTACACAGCTGTGTCGGCCAGTCCTTACACAGCTGTGTCGGCCTGTCCTTACACAGCTGTGTCGGCCTGTCCTTACACAGCTGTGTTGGCCAGTCCTTACACAGCTGTGTCGGCCAGTCCATATACAGCTGTGTCGGCCAGTCCTTACACAGCTGTGTTGGCCAGTCCTTACACAGCTGTGTCGACCTGTCCTTACACAGCTGTGTCGGCCAGTCCTTACACAGCTGTGTCGGCCAGTCCTTACACAGCTGTGTCGGCCAGTCCTTACACAGCTGTGTCGGCCAGTCCTTACACAGCTGTGTCGGCCAGTCCTTACACAGCTGTGTCGGCCAGTCCTTACACAGCTGTGTCGGCCAGTCCTTACACAGCTGTGTCGGCCTGTCCTTACACAGCTGTGTCGGCCTGTCCTTACACAGCTGTGTTGGCCAGTCCTTACACAGCTGTGTCGGCCAGTCCTTACACAGCTGTGTCGGCCTGTCCTTACACAGCTGTGTTGGCCAGTCCTTACACTGCTGTGTCGGCCAGTCCATATACAGCTGTGTCGGCCAGTCCTTACACAGCTGTGTCGGCCAGTCCTTACACAGCTGTGTCGGCCAGTCCTTACACAGCTGTGTCGGCCAGTCCTTACACAGCTGCGTCCGGTTATTCTAATCAGCACCCTAATTGCGTAACACACTATCAATCGGAATCTGAATCATTTTGAAGCAAATTTCCAATCCATTGCTTCGTAAGTTTGAAAAATTTGTCTGCTCAACACGTAAATAACGCAATGAATGTTGTTGAACTGTCAAAATGAAACCGATTCCGATTGATAATGTGTTACGCAATCGCCCCGCTGATCTAGATGATGATGCTTACCTTACTTACCTTGTAGCCCAGAACAGACCTGAGCACAGTGAGCACAGCCCAAAGAGACCTCGAAAAGCTAGCGGTTCGCTTGTGGCAATTACCAGCTGCATGAGAATTACACCGACCGACGGCTGCCCTACAGGCAATGCTTGGACTGCCGCCCCTACACCTCATCGTGCGGGAAGAGGCTTCCCTGGCTGCCTTCAGGCTCTATATATCAGGAACCCTGGGCAAAGACTCCAGGGTCAAGCACATACGCTTAAAGGAAGATGCCATCAAGCGGCAGCCAATGATTGTATCGCCCTGCGACAAAGCCCCGAAACAATACTGCTTTCAAAAGCATTACAACATAGCGCTTAAAGAGGAGCAGTGCGACTACTCAGGCCCGAAAGAGTTAAGAGTTTACACTGATGGATCAAAGGCCGACTGCGAGCGGAACTGGAGTCGGAGTTTTCTCACACGACCTCAACATAAACATATCCAGCCCGCTGGGAATGCTCAACACAGTCTACCAAGCGGAGTATGTGGGTATAATACAAGCAGCTTATGCCATAGCAGCCAGGAGATTACGGACACCCATATCAGCCTCAGCCATAGCGCCTCAGTCCTCCAATCCCTAGGGAAAAAATACATCACATCGAACCTAATACTAGACCGTCGTCGCAATGCGCTTGAACGGGTAACTGTATCGAACTGCAATACAGTGACGCTACAATGGATATAAGGACACTGGATCGCTAGGAAACGATGCATCTGACTGACGAGCTGTCACAAAGGCATCCAGCACGTCAGTCTGTGGACCGGAACCTGTCGTGCCCATCCCCGTCAACCAACTTCGTAGGTGGCTACGGAAGCACACCCACACACAAGTAGAGACCTGGTGGACCTCGTCACCGGGCTGCAGGCAGTCCAGGAAGCCATGCCATCATTGGATGGCGTTTACTACGCTTGGACAGAAAAGGCCTGCGCCTGGTGACCGGGAACATCACGGGACACTGCTTGCTAAACAATCACTTCCACACAATAGTCGTAACGGAGTCCCTTGTGCAGGGCTTGCATGGAGGCTGATGAAACCGTTCCGCATGTGCTCTTTGAGTGCACAGGCGTCACCCAGATTAGGTTAGAAACCCTCGGGACACTCAGATCTTCTCAACAGGCCACGAGACTTAATCAACTTCTGGAGGGAGGTGGGCTGGTTGGTACTCGTATAACCACCGACGGCCGCCATGGCCCACGCACAATGGTTCACTTGAAGGGCGTACGGAAACCAAACCCATAACATAGAACATGATGTTTACCTTGCAGAACTGCTGCGTGACTCTCTCGCTGAGCCTCCAGGGCGGCGGAAACAGGGTCGCGGTGGACTCCTCGAACGTGAGGAGGTGCCTCTTGAGCCACGCGTAGCGACGCTCCACGTGCGAGATCCAGGCGGACTCTTGTTCTGATGAGAATAGGTGCTGGTATTCCTGGGGAGGTTATAATAGTGGTAGGAATAATATAGTGCCGGCCGGATACTGGATAGCAGGACAATTTTCGGCGAAATACAGATTTTCAATATATACCAAATAAAAGAACAAAATTGACTTGGTTTCAATTCATATTTATATTGGCGAAAAACTTACTCTAAACACAATTAAACTTAAAGACGATGCCCAAGTAAGCACGCATACTCTACGTAGCATATTTTGTCCGAATAACCAGCCGCCAAATATCCGGCTATCCGGGCCGGATATTTGACCCAACAAATATACAAACTACGACTGACAGTTGTCTAGTTTTTTTCGGGCAGATTTTTCATTAATCATAACTTTTATCAAAAGAATAAAATTATGGCAGCTTGACATATGTATTTACTTTAAGAGCTGCCATGCCGTCGCGCGTCGTGTCCTTTTTGTGTGCTTTATTTTTATCTTTATGCGTCAATTTTAGTGCAAGTAAATGGGTTTTCTTTCGTATTTATTTCTTAGGTAAATGTTATTTGTCGACTGAAAAATCGGCTCTATGAGCTGGTTTTATTATTAGTATTCACATAACCTCACCTGTAACTGCATATTTATGAACCACTTCAGCAGCTCAGTCTTGACCTTCGGCTCCAGAATGTCCACCACGCCGCACGCTTCCGATAGCGTACGGTGGGAAATGCCGCTCTTACTACCTGCTATAAATCAAAATATATTTATGGTCAAATAAAATTAGCTGACGGAACTTCACAGACGAGACGGGGTTGTTTTAGAATTGACGAGTTTTATACAGTAAAACATTAAAAAGTACAAAGAAATAAAGGTAGCGGGCTATATTTAAAGGTAGCAGGTTTGAATTGCCTCTTAACTCTAAAACTCGGTATGTTCCTGTAAATGATGACAAACAAAAAAATATATCTTCTTAAAAAAACAAACCTAATAAGTAATAAGTGAAAACCTCACCAGTGAAAGCCTCTTTGAAGTCGGCTAGTATCTGCGTGGCTAGCTGCTGTCTGATGGACGTCACTTGGTCGCGGAGAGTCGATAGTTCTCTGATTTCGCGGTAGCATTCAAAGTGTTGTAGTACCTGGGACAGACGAGAGAGGAGGCTTATATTATAACTATGAAGTGAAGGTTTCCTAAGAAAATATCATTATTATATATTACTATCCCTTTTTTAAAAGTGGCGCCATCTTATAACAGCCACAGGTTACCCGTTGGTAAGCCGTGGCTGTTATTAGACAGCGGCGCTTTTTAAAAGTGGCGCCATCTTATAACAGCCACAGCTGGTTATCCGTTGGTAAGCCGTGGCTGTTATTTAAAAGTGGCGCCATCTTATAACAGCCACAGGTTACCCGTTGGTAAGCCGTGGCTGTTATTTAAAAGTGGCGCCATCTTATAACAGCCACAGGTTACCCGTTGGTAAGCCGTGGCTGTTATTTAAAAGTGGCGCCATCTTATAACAGCCACAGGTTACCCGTTGGTAAGCCGTGGCTGTTATTAGACAGCGCCGCTTTTTTATAAAGAAACTCAAGTTTAAGACCACTGGCAGGCAGGACAACCTGGCAAGTGACTTTTGGGTGATGAATCATAAAATACTCAATATCTTTATTGCTTGTGTGTGCAAAATGTGACTTAATATTGTCGTCTTTAGTTGTAAAGAGGTTAGGAGGTGAGATTGTATTGGGAAGAACACAGAAAGTAGACCCTCATTGAGCACGCACAATGGTCCACTGAAAGACTAAGTGCGGAAACCAAACCCATAACATAGAACATAGACCCTCATCGAGAAGAAGTTACGACATTCAAGCTACAGGCCTACCTCCATGATAGCCTGCATGGGCAGCACAATCTCCTTGTACTGCCGGCTTTGCGTCATGTTCCGCAGAGTATCCACGCCCCCCACCAACATATGCAGGTGGTTCAGTGCCGTGATGGCAGCAGTCAGGTTGGACTTGGCACAGTCTAGTTGTTTGATCTCAGATGTTATCTCACGGACCATGCTCTCGCTGCGTTCGGCTTTCTTGTTTATGTCTGCTACCTGGAAGAATGGTTAGAAAAAATATAGATTTTGAGTACATAATTATTTATTTTTTTTTTTTATTTGAAATGGGTTTGCTCTTGACTCTAGTCTAGGTCAGAGTTGACAGAGACAAAGTCGACGATGGAGTGAGCTCACCCAGAAGAAGCCTGTTCACTCTTACTTTGAAGAGATTCGGGTTGTATGAGCTCGGAAACACAGACGCAGGTAAAGAGTTCCACTCTTTTGCTGTGCGCATTATAAAAGACATTTGAAAACGCTTAGTGCGAATTGGTGGAATAGCAACTAGGTAGGGATGGTAACTTGCAGTGCGTCTGGATGTCCGAAGGTAGAAGGGGGCCGGTGGAATGAGGTCGTGGAGTTCTTGGGCACACTTACCGAAGTACAATCTGTAGAAGACCGACAAGCAGGCAACCTTGCGGCGATGAGCCAAGCTGTGAAGCTTGGCATCCACCAGTTCTTCGTCGCCAATGAGCCTCTTAGCTCTGCGTTCCACCGAGTCAAGCGCGGCAAGTTGATATTTCGCTGAGCCATCCCAAAGGTGGCTGCAATACTCCATGCAGGATCGGACTTGCGCTTTGTAGAGGGTTAAAAGCTGTCCAGGCGTAAAGTATCGCTTCACCCTATTTAGGATGCCCAGCTTCTTGGCCACAGTTTGGGCTTTGTACTCGATGGTAGCGCCGAAGTTGAGACTAGACGTCAACTCCATGCCTAGGAGCTCGAGCCGATCTGTTACAGGAACAGATGTACCCCGGAAAGTAGGAGTCTGGTCAAAATGACTCCTTTTGGCGGTAAAAAGACACGCTTGTGTTTTGGTGGCGTTAAAAGAGACCAAATTGTCATCACCCCACTGGGAGACAAGGCTTAAGGTCAAATCTGTCCGCTCTACCATGGCCTCTCTCAAGAAACGAACTTCGGCCCCGCTGGCTTTTGCGCTGGACAAGTATCTCTCTGAAACAGTACTGTCATCTGCGTACCCAACAATACCAGGCCGAAGTAGGTCATTGATGTGCAGCAGGAAAAGAGTTGCAGAGAGAACAGACCCCTGAGGAACTCCGGCATCAATAGCCATAAGGTCAGAGGAGCAGCCGTCAACGACTACTCTGATCGCCCGCTCACTCAGGAAGTCTGATATCCAGCTACAAAAATCAGCGGGGATGCCATAAGCAGGAAGCTTGCTGAGTAGACCGGCGTGCCAGACCCTGTCAAAGGCCTTCGAGATATCAAGCGATACAGCAAGTGCTTCGCCGTGTTTCTCGATGGCTTCGCCCCAGCAGTGCGTGACATACACAAGAAGATCGCCAGTTAACCGTCCCCGGCGAAAGCCATATTGACGGTCACTAAGGAGATCATTGTCTTCAAGGTAGGTCAGCAACTTACTGTTCAGTACCCTTTCCATAACCTTGCACAGAATGGAGGTAATGGCGATTGGACGGTAATGGGCAGGGTCTGCACGGTCGCCCTTTTTGGGCACTGGTTGTACATTTGCAATCTTCCAGGATTTTGGCACCGTTCTTTTTTCAAGAGAGAGGCGGAACAAGCGTGTCAACACAGGAGACAGTTCAGGCGCACACTGCCTCAACACTCTCGCTGGAATACCATCAGGCCCGCTTGCCTTGTTCACGTCCAGACTGCACAATACTCTTCGAAACTCTTTAATGTGAATTGCGATCTGCGGCATCGAGGAGCCACAATGAGGTACAGTGGGTGGTTGCTTCGAGCCAGCGTCCAGACGTGAATTGCTTGCAAAGAGAGATGCAAATAAATTTGCTTTCTCACTTGAACAGTGAGCCAGCGACCCATCTGGTTTCATCATTGGAGGTAAAGTGGGACGACAGAAATTCGTTTCAACCGCTTTAGACAGGGACCAAAACTGTTTACTACCCGGAGGGTGTGATGCTAGTTTGTTCCCAATACGTCCGACATGGTCAAAACGTGCCCCACGTAAGACCCGCTTGCAGAACTTAGCGGCAGAATTAAAGGCTCTTTTCCTCGCGCGAACCCTACGCGCTCTAACTTTGCGGTCGCGGGCCTTGACCCAGGCTTGGTACGCAGACTCTTTACGGGCCTCAGCGCGGGCGCATTCTGCATTATACCAAGGCCGGGATTTGTGACCGAGCTGGATGTCGGAGAATGGAATAAAATACTCCATCCCCTGCTGAATCACGTCCTCAACCTCGTCAGCACAGCACGAGGGGTCACCTGAGGAGAAGCACACCTGCCGCCATGGATAAGACGCAAAAAAGTGCCGCATCTCATCCCAGTCTGCTGACTCATATCGCCATACTCGCCTCGTACCTCTAGGACTCTCATCTGGAGGAGAGCAGGTCGAAATGGATTTCACCAGGCAGTGGTCAGACGTTCCCAGCGGGGCTGAGACCGATACTGAATGACTGTCCGGATCAGTTGCCAGCAGAAGGTCCAAGCAATTGGGAGTATGGCCGTCGACATCCGGTACCCGCGTTGCCACATTCACCATCTGGGTTAGATCTAGCGTTAAAGCAAACTTGCGCGCCTCTAACCCAGCATGGTCAGTTTTCTGGAACGGGAACAACCACTCTTTATGATGGGCGTTAAAGTCCCCCAGAAAAATGAGCTTCGCTGTTGGGTACCGTTGCTGGGCTACGTCAGTCGACTCCACGAGGTAATTAAAGAGCGCCGTTGTCTCCTGGTCACCGCTGTGCGATCGGTAGACGCCGATGTAGAGAAATTTCTCCATGGCTGTGTCCACAAGTAGCCATATGGCAGAAAAACCCGATTTTTCAAAGCAACGGAGACGACAACAACAAATGTCATCGCGGACGTACACACAGACCCCAGCTTGCTTCTTGAACTTGTGTTCAAGAGAGTAACCCGGGTAGTTGAGGTACGCCACATCCGACGGGGTTGCTATTTTCGTCTCCGTCAGGAAAAACAAGTGCGGCTTCTCGGTCTCAAGGTGGTGATGGACCGGATCGAGATTGGAGTGCAACCCCCTGATATTAGTGAGGTGCACTTTTAGTGGGAGGAAGTGCAGCCGTTGTTTAACCTTATTCTTCTTTGCTTTGGTCATTTTGAGTAGAGTTGTTGGGGAAAAAAGTCGACTTGTCGAGGCGCTGCTCAGTGAACCAAATGGGACACTAGAGCTAACTTAACCTATGGGGAACTCATTTGGAGACTGCGGGAGTGCGGGGACGCCCGAACCCCCCCGGATATGACCACCGGGTCCTCCCATCCAGTCGCCGGCTGGCACGGTGGTGCATACCGGGATTTTTCGCGAGTTGGCGGGGCAGCCTTTGGCACGTGGCTGGCGTGCTACTTGGGCCCCCTACTGACTGCGGTCGACCAACGGCTGGCACCGTGCTTCGGATCCCACTACCCTCCAGAATGAGTTACCCGGCAAGTTGTACCCAGAGACCAAGACCGGTTCTGAACAGAGCAACTGACAACCTCCTTCTCCCCCAAAGGCACTGGCACTCCCACACACCGACAGAACACAGCAAGCTGCTTGGCGCCGGACTCCGGTGGAATGGTGGTCGCGAGCCAGGCGGCTCCAAGCGGAGCCTACCACCGCTTTGTAGGATCGTTCAGCCGTACCACAGGCAAGCCTGTAGTGCCGTTGCCCGGGGTGGACCACTAGGAGGTAGATCCCACACCACCCCAAAAATAGGAATAGAAAGTGTTTTCAGTGAATATAGGTAATATAACATCAGCTTTATTCTTAACTAGCTGCGCCCCGCGGTTTCACCCGCGTAAATGTCGATCCCCTGGGAACATCGGGATAAAAAGTAGCCTCTATGTTAATCCAGGGTGTCAGCTACCTCCATACAAAATTTTATCAAAATTGGTCCAGCCATTTGAGCATGAAGAAATAACAAACATATAAACACACACACACACACTCACAAACTATCGCCTTTATAATATTAGTGTAATGTGATTATTCCCCAAAGGGGTAAGCAGAACTATTAAAAGTTGACACATTTACTGTTTTTTTTTTTTTATCTATTAGTCTTCTAGAGAAAATTGATCAAATAGATTATTGAAGATTTCTGTGAATAAATTAATGTATTCTTAATTAAATATGTAGAACAAAATCAGATGTCTACATTTAAAATTAGGGCTTAGAAACTACACTCAAAACCCTAATTCCTTGACCTGTAATGCCAGTTCACCAATACATCTCTGTGCGTCAACCAGAGCCTTCTGTCCCGCATCTCTCTGCTCGGCCTGTGCTCTCACTAGTCTCCGGATGTCGTGCTCCACGCCTGCCAGGTGGAATTCGCAGCGAGCCGCCGCACTCTCCACTCCCGAGAGAGATTGTTCAGTGGGGAATACTCGATTGATGTATGCTACTGCATCAAACTGTGAAAGATGAAGTTTATTGTTGTTTTACGAAAATTATTGATAGTCTTCTGTCTTAAAAATATAATTTGTATAAGCTTTTATAAAAGTATTGTAATAATATTAAAATTGTGAGAGATAAAACGTGGATAATCAAATTACAGGCATGAAAATCACTTGTTGAAACAACGCCTCTAAAGCGATATTCATCGAGTTCATATCGGCTAGTCTCACGCGCAGTAGTGCGAAATTAAATTTAGATTCAAACATAAGCAGTAATCAGCCAAGAAATAAGGGTAAAATAAAGAAAAGTCCCGACTCACTTCCGCGCTATCAAACTGCTCGGTTCCTCCCATCATTTCCTCAATCCGGCTCATCACAGAGCTCGGGAAGTTGATCTGCACCTCCGGCCCACTATCCTTGTCGTCTAATATATCGTTAGAATCCATAATTTTATCTGTTTCTTGATCACTTTTTGAGGAAAATAAAAATTAAACTTCACCAGCCCGCAGGCTCGGTTGACGTTGGAACGTCACTGTCAAATTGACGTTTACGGTTCAGTGTTGGTATCCACTAACAATTGTCCATTGCCATAGAGAAAAAGTGCCTTGAATTTAAAAAATGCCACTGTTTACTGCATGCAACAATTCACAAGTCACAACCATCCGACAGGCTTTCGTGACAAAAATTACCCATTTCCGATTTCCTAATTTGCACCCCCCTTGAAAAATAGTGGTCGTTTATTTGATTAACTGACAGCAGGTTTTGGATTTGTCAACGCAGCGCGTAAGAAAATCGTTTGCGTTTTAACTCCTTTTTTTAAACTTGTCTAAATTATTATTAATATAAGACTGTTAGCTTTTTAATTATGTAAATATAATGTAGTTTACTATCTGTTACTTACAGAAATAAAGACAGCGTTAAGAGTCCTTCCTTCGATAACACTGATTGATGTTCAATTCGGTATCCTGCCGTAGTTTGCAACAGGCGTTAGCTGTATGTGTGTGGAGACGCTGTCGAGCTCTGCTAGTGGAAGTGGCGAAGTTGGGCCAATAAGAATAAATTTAAGAATAGTCCTGCCAGTGACACGAAAAAAAAGAAGAATGATTGAGAGGTTTTCTTTTTGAGTATTAAAAAAAAACATAGTTTCCAAGACCTCTATAGATGGCGTTGAACTGACTACGTTACTAGGTGCCAAAGCCAAAACGCTTGGAAAAAAAACATTGCGTCACGTCACACATACGCTCGTTGACTGACACTTTCGACTTTCGTTTGCTTTCAAAATTACATCCAAGTGAAACGTAGACAGAGAAAGAAAAGAAAAAAAAAAAAAAGAAAAAGAAACAATATCTACGAAGTGAAATAATCAAAAAATGATGTGACGTTCTGTTCCTTGCAGTAACTTACCAAGTTAAGCGCCATCTATCCAGTGACTAGGGAAGAGTTAAAAAAAAAGAAAAGAAAATAATAAAATTAGGTTGGGTTGTTATAGTCCGTTTAGGGGGGAACGCTACGTAATGGTTATAGTAGACTAGCAGCGCCCCGCGGTTTCACCCGCATAAGTGTCGATCCCGTTCGAAACACACGTGGCGCTATCTATTATCATAATACCGTTATTGTTGTTTTCCTCGGGAACAGCACTTTTTTCCGGGATGAAAGGTACCCTAAGTCCGTTCACCTGACAACGTATATTATTATGCAAAATTTCAGTATGTTCAGTGGTTGTACATTTAGTATTTTATCTATGGGTTTAGGCGTGAAAAGGTAACAAACAAACTTACTTTGGCATAATATAATAATATTTATACATATTATGTAGTTATGATAATGAAGTGGTAAGCACGACGTCATACTTGTTATCAAGCTATAGTATACATTTCCAGTTTAAGCTGACTTCTCATTGTACGAAAAGCCTATGCAATGCGAGGTCAGTTATAACTGAAAATGTATAGCTTGATAGGTCGTCGTGTGTACATACAATACAACACATGGTCTTCATATAACCTGACCAAGATTATGTCTGGACTTTAAAAGAGACTGTGACCTCTGAGTTTGTTTCGGCCTTTCTTCTCAGAGTAGTCAGATAGGAAACGCCGACTTCATCTAGTTTAAAAAAAAAAACATGATTGACGTGTAAAAGTGTTTGTACAAACCTACTTACAAAAAATAAAATCATCATTTCATTTCATTTCATCATTTCATTTCATTTCAACATAAATCTAAATCACTGTTATTGGGTAGGTAGTTTTTTCAAACCTAGCAACATTTTACGAAAACTCAAAAAGTGGCGTTTTTGTTTCCATTGTTTGATCAGTTACTGTCAATAAAAAATTACAAAATTAAATTGTCAAACTTGTTATACGCAAAGACTTTTTTTTTTTTTTTTTTTTTTATTCTAATAATCAATATTTTGATCATAGTGTCAAAATCCAATAAAACTCCATGGTGTCTTAAAATTTCTAGCACGCAATACCATAGGAAGAATCCTAATGGAATCTAATTTAAACTCGTGTAATCAGCTGTTTTGGTCTCCTACCTACACACAGCTGGTTTATCGTGAGCTAGTGGAAACGTACTTAGCAATTAACTCGACTTGCGCCAACGCCAAGTGAGCGGAAACATCGCTCGTGCGGGATCGCTCGCTCGCTCTCGCAAGTTTCGCAAGCATTGTTTTTCAGTTATTTGGACGCGTTCGGGGTGTGTTGTCGTTGCGTGTTCCGCCGCAATGAACTCCGCGCAAACCTCGCCGTAATAATAAGTCTCAGTGTTAGTTTTTCTACCAGTTTTGTATACAAACACCAGTGTCAGTGAAGTGATTAACAATGGCTCGTCTCACTGAAGAAATGGTGATCGCACGATCAAAACAATCGGACCTCAGCGCGATAAAGAAGCTGAACTGCTGGTGAGTAAATGACTCAGGCCACTCAGGGCTCGTAATCATACTGACCGCGGACAAAGAACGTTCGAAAATTAAAATCTTCAACGGCCTAGTCTCGGCGTCCGCTCGCCGTGGTTTGTCGTAATGTGAAATCGCAGGCAGTGCAGTGCACGGAGGCGGAACGTTAACGTATTTGTTTGCGTTAATATGCTACAGTTCATGGTCTTAAGGTTTTATCATAATTTCATTAAATCTGGCTGAACATTCATTGCCGTGGTCTTTCACTTTTATGAATGTAACATGTTCATAGAGCATGAGATTATGTTCCATTAATAATTTTAATTACTAAAGATAATGAACCATTTTTGAGAATAACTGTGAGAAAACTATTCATTATGTTTACTATGAGCTCCATCAGTGCTACTCGTTTGTAGTCATATTGTTTGAGAAAATAGTTTTAATAGGTAAGTACTTCAAACTTTATTATGGTGTCACCATTAGCTGGCCCAACATCTTTTGGGCTCCACAAAAACTTATAATAGTTTTTGGAAATTGCCATAGTCAGTAAACTTTGTAACAAATGATGAGGTCTCAACTTCTCAAGATCAAATCATAGAGGTGGAGTAATTCCTTTAATTCTGTTATCAGTAACACTATTAAATTCTAATATCAACTGATATCTTATCAATTTTGAGACTAAGCCAGTTCTACCCAACTTGCCTACAACTCAATTACCTAATTATAAACATTTTCTAGGATATTTATTTATTTAATACTTCAAGCACATAAATGTACAGAGGTGGACTTAATGCCATAGGCGTTCTCTACCAGTCAACCTTTAGGTGATGCAGAGACAAACAGTGGTAGGTGCAATCATGAAAATTGAAAAATAAATATTTTAAATATATGCATAAACCTATTAAAACTATGAATATAATATATTAAATATATGGATATTCAATCAATCAGTCTGCCTGTCTTTTCCAATGTTATTGGGGTTGGCATCCAGTGCATCCAGTCTAACTGTAACTTACTAACCATTGTAATTAATAAACCATTGCAACCCATTGTAACTTACTAAAGACTTTCAAACAATAAATAATGAACACAGATCTATTTGAAACAATAAGCATGATTTCTTTTCTGAAGACTTCCCCCTGATTTGTGTAACTAATTACTAGCATTATCTATAAAACACGATATTTCGTTGAAAACATTCTAGAGAAACATGCATCATCATCAACTACACTGTTGATTCATCAACTAAGATAAATACAACTATCATTATATAAAACTGTACTGACTTCATAATGACATCAGTGGCTAGAGGAGAAAAACCACCAGGACACATCTCTTCTGGGCTACAGAATCAGCCTATAATGTTCTCACTGCTGATGCTGGGACAAAGGCCTCCTCTCTGTAAAAAGAAGTGGGCCATAATAGACTATGCAAGCTCAGTGCGGGTTAGTCACTGGACTGAGCTTCAATGTAAACCAATAACCTATTGGATGAAAAGCCTGTGCCTCTCATCTCTACTTTATGGTATGCCATTACAAATCCCAATATGCTGCAAGCCTATTGCCATCAACCAGGCACAAATCCAGACTCCGGGCTGCTCCTTTGAAATTCTTGATGGAAGTACCCCGTAACAATTCGCACAACCTGGATGTCAAACCCTGGACTTCATGCTAGTAGTTACCCACTAGACCAAAGATTCTATCAATATTCTAGATAAGATTATTAAAATTCAATGAATGAATCCCTTCTTATCTAACAGACATACAGTAGTATCTACTTATCCACTCAGAATCACACAGTTATCACAAGATATTATTGTGATCATCTCATAGTGAGACTCTGATGATGATACATAGACAACAAACTTGTGTCTGTCATGTAATGTGTCACATCCTGTCTAATGATATGCAAGGAGGATTATCTTACTTGTCTGTGGTTAGCTACTTCCTGGACGATGATTATTTTGTAACCTCAGTCTTATGTAAATAATTTCAAAGCAATTCTTGAGGAAGGCTATAGGCTACTTAACATTACGATAGGACCATAAGAAGCCGATCAAAAACAATTGCAAGTCGGAACGAACGCTACAAAGAGCATGTAACACTTTAGAACGCTAAGCGAAAACGAAGTAATAGCGCTTCCGGCGATGCGATGCGACGGGATGGGTCGGGGAACAAGAAATTTCACGCGGACGAAGTCGCGGGCAGAAGCAAGTTATACAATAAAAGGATAAACTATTTCTGTCTGATTATGTTTATAATATTGTTGTATTGTCTACGCAATATTCCACGTATAAAATAATCAATCTAGCCTTTCCCTATTATACTGTCATTGGCTTCCAGTCTGATGAAAATTTCTACAATGCATGAATTGTCATTTGTCAGCCGACTTGGACGTTTGGTTGCAATTTGGCGATTTGTAGGTCAGTGTCAGGTTGTAGGTATGTTGAACAAATATAATATAAAAATATAATTTGTTGCGAGCGTTCCCGTCAAGCCGTGTACGCACTTACGAACAAAAACATGGTGAACACGAACATCGAACACTTTGTTTGCACGTGCGTACCACTAACGAACATAACACTGTGTTTGTCAAAAATGTTCGTGGCGATCCAATATGTTAGTGTTCACCATGTTTGGTTCGTTCGTGCGTACACGGCTTTATCTAAACCTCGATGTGTAGGTACCTACTGTAGTTTACGATCAGACACGTTTTTCCATCCCTGCAAAAACAGATGCGCCGGTTCACCAGTGAGTGACTACGTGACTAGTGAATGAACAAAAGAACGTTGCTGTGCCGCTGTACTGAATTCTTTCCCACACTTTTGCGATGTGACGGAAACTGCCTACTACCTACTGTTGCTTGCGTGCAGAAATGGACAAGTGCGTGTCGGACCGCGCACAGTGAAGGGTTCCGTAGTCAGTATCGATCCCAAAAATAAGTTTATATTTTTTAGAATTTCTGGAAAAAATATGAATGAAAAACCTATCGCAAAGTCCCTTAGAAACATCATAATATTGTTTTTAATGATGGGATCCAACAATACCCCACACGCTTTTTGTTTTTCATTTTTCGGTTACACTCGTAATTTTACTACGCCATTGTTTAGCGGTGCACAGAATACACCTTAGAGACATGCCTTTAGACTTTAGAGTAAAATGACTGTGTGGCAGACGCACGTGATGATATTTAAGAGTTCCACATTTGCCATTGCGCTACGGAACCCTGAAAAGAAGCCCCACTGTCGAGTGTGGGACTGTCGGCTATCGAAGTTATCAACCGCAGTGACTTTATAATTAGCATAATCTGACCTTGATGCATACGAAATAATACTATACTACCACATACACACACAGAGAGGGCTATTTTCTCATATGGCAGTAGACCACTTGGTTGAACTTATATATTAAGTAGGTACCTTGAAAGTAAACAAAGCTGCCCTCTTGTTATTCCACCCACCACGGTAACCACTTACCATCAGCTTACTCGTCAGTCTGTTTGCCAACCAATTACATAAGAGCTCGTTTTACTGCTGAGAAAATATTTGTCGTTCGTACCTATTTGTAATTTCATACTTGACTGAAACAATTCGTCCTTGAACAAGTGTGTCGCCTAGATCGTGTAGAGTGCGCAATACTTACTACAATGAGGCTCGTTTCACGAACACTAGGCGACACTTAAATGAATGCCTAAATAGAAGCACGCTGCTGGATTTTCAACTTTCGTTGCGGGACCGAGCGTTGAAAATCGAACAGCGCGTCTTTGTGTGTGAAATGTGTTACGGTAGGTCCGGCGGTGACGTCTGCATCTTATGACAGTGCAGTGTACCTATAGTACGACCGCACAACGACTTTTAGAATAAGCTGCGTTTCTGCCAGGGGTAGGGTTACCATTTAGAAATTTGAAAAGTCCTGACAATTGATACATTTTCTGCGAAGCCCATAGAAGTGTAAAAAACAGAAAAACTTCTTTCATATATCTATGGCGACGCCCCGTGGCGACGCCTCACACTTATCACCCGCGCCGAAGACTAGCCTCACAGGCTGCGGTGATCACTTACCGTCAGGTGGGCCGTGGACTGGTTCGCCATCAAATCGCCTCGTTATCCTATAGTGTATCACCTGTCGCCCACGTGTGTATGAGTCACCCTGCGCGCCTGCGTGCGCGAGACAACACAGGCAGTATTGCACACATTGTTCTAATTATGTAACGCTTAGTAGTAATAGTGTTTATGTCATTATGTGCTGACGGTACAAGGTGAGCTGTGTTCTTGTCATACACACAGTTTGAGAAACTAAGTAATCAAATCTCTGAATAGTCAAAGGGTCCATGGATCCGTCTGACCAGATGCATCATCATCAGCCTACAGCAATCCACTGTTGGGCACAGACCTCTCCAATTGCACACCATTCAGCTCTATTTTCGGCAAATCTCATCCAGCTGCTATCAGCCACCCTGCGAAGATCTTCATGTCATGCTCCCCAGACAAATCTCATCCAGCTGCTACCAGCCACCCTGCGAAGATCTTCATGTCATGCTCCCCAGACAAATCTCATCCAGCTGCTATAAGCCACCCTGCGAAGATCTTCATGTCATGCTCCCCAGACAAATCTCATCCAGCTGCTACCAGCCACCCGGCGAAGACCTTCATGTCATGCTCCCCAGACAAATCTCATCCAGCTGCTACCAGCCACCCTGCGAAGATCTTCATGTCATGCTCCCCAGACAAATCTCATCCAGCTGCTACCAGCCACCCTGCGAAGATCTTCATGTCATGCTCCCCAGACAAATCTCATCCAGCTGCTACCAGCCACCCTGCGAAGATCTTCATGTCATGCTCCCCAGACAAATCTCATCCAGCTGCTACCAGCCACCCTGCGAAGATCTTCATGTCATGCTCCCCAGACAAATCTCATCCAGCTGCTACCAGCCACCCTGCGAAGATCTTCATGTCATGCTCCCCAGACAAATCTCATCCAGCTGCTACCAGCCACCCTGCGAAGATCTTCACGTCATGCTCCCCAGACCCCCCATGATCTATTTTCCTGTGTATAAATTCATAATCGAGATTTAAAATAAAGGTTCATAGTTAGCACATCCAGTGGTAAAAGTAAGAGTACAATTTATATCAGCCAGTTCTTTGCCTAATAAGTCTACGTAACATTTTACTTGGGGTTGCTGGGGAGATGCTCTACAGCAAGCCATAATTAATTCAGTTGCCTGTACATTTGTATTTCTACAAAGAAGTCGATTGCGTCATAAAGGAAGATTAGAAAACCCGTTAAGAAAGAGTAGGCAGGTCAGATTACCATAAATAGCTCAAATATGGACAAATGAGCTAAACACCGTAATTCCTCTAAAGGTCAGTCTTTGCTTTATTAAGACACCACTCATAAACTCCAACTTTCATTTTGTTTTTTCAATTCATTTTGTGAGCGAACATAACCTCGAAATCGTAATTAAATTTTTGTAAATATCTCGGAAATGCCGCTGTTAGTTTGTATTGAATTTTTTGAGGAAGTATCTAAACATCTCGTCGAGTAATTTAAAGATTATTTGATGAAGACACAACAATGTCGAATTGAGGACATGTTTGTCCATAGTGCCGCGGGCAATCTCCTTTAGCATCACCTAACTGAACGTTGCTTTGCTTGTCGGACTCGGGAACAACGGCTGAACGGGCTGAAACATGACAGCCGGTCTATTTTGTAAAAATCTCAAAGTGAAAACTTTGGTCAAGCGAGCTTGAAGTGAGCTGCCATTCCACGAATACTAGGGATTGACAGCTCACTTTCAAGCTCATTTTGCCTCAGTATTCACGGTGAGAGCGAGCAGTGGTGGCCCAGTGGTAACGGCCTCGACTTACGAGTCGTAGGTCGTGGGTTCGAACACGCTTTACTTTGTGTAAATAATTTCATCATCTTTGCTCTAATAACGGTAAAGGAACATTGAACATTGTGAGGAAATCGGCATCACCTAGAACCAAAAATTCAAAGACATGTGACGTCTACTAACCCGCACTGGGCCCGCGTGGTGGATTACAGCCCACTCCCTTTCACCGAGAGGAGGGCTGTGTCCCAGCAGTGGGAACATTATAGACTGATTTATACATAGCCATCCTTTAGCACATATTAAGTATTCTGTGCTCGTTGACTTCGTGGAGACTACTAATATAATATTATTAGAGAATTTGATTCGTGCGTGACTCGAGCGCCGGATTCTAAGCGTGCCTTACCGCTGCGCACTTTATCATGCCACTTTACGCCTTATGTCATCATCACATACGACGGTTATCGCATACATGCCTCTATATATTTTTTAAGTAACATACAACAATACTTTTAATTTTCAACGATATAATTTGTTTTGTTATTTCGTTAGAAAGGAGCGGTTTCAGTGAAATTAACTGAAGTATTGTAAACTTTTACTTGTTTGTTCATATTTCAGTTTAGGGGCTGTATTATTAAAAACTAGCTTTTGTGGCTAAATAATAACAGCCGCACAGGTCGATCGATATAATAGAAATACTCTTTATTATGTACACCATACCATCGATCAGGTTAAGCTACGCTTGCCGCGGTTGGTGTGCGGACCAACCATCACCACACCATCTGTCTGTTTGTGTGTCTGTGTGACATATCTTTACATACCGAGACCTCTCCGTGTGTCGGAAAGCACGTTAAACCGTTGGTCCCGGCTGCGGAGTAAATACAAAGATATGCTCCGTGGTCCCGGCTGTCATTCGTGGATCTTTGACAGTCGTTAACTCGTTACGGGTAGTCAGAAGCCCGAAAGTCTGACAACCGGTCTTACCAAGGGGTATCGTATTACCCAATAACTGGGTTGTGGAGGTAGGCAGTCGCTGCATATAAAATACTGGTATTCAGCTGTATCCGGTTAGATTGGAAGCCGACCCCAACATAGTTGGGAAAAGGCTAGGCAGATGATGACTTATTTCTGTCAACACCAACCAAAATACCAAGACATGTTGCGGCGACCCCAGGTGAACTGGGATAAGGGCAACAGAATGATGGTGAAATGAACACCGCGCTGTGACTTGAACATATTGTAAAAGCTAATGATTTTTGGAAGAGTAACCGTGGAGTATCTTGCGGGCACTTCCCCTAGCTCCGTGGCATTCATGCTGATAACAGGCACATGAGACATTCCAGCTTTGTCTCTGGGATAGCAACGCATCTGCGACGTCTCTGGTGTTGCAGATGTCCATAGGCAGCGGTGACCACTTACCATCAGGCCGTCAACTTGTTTACCATTAAATAACTTTTAAAAATCCTCGTCATTAACGACACACTCTACAGTGTACACTAATGGCAGAACAGGTTTATAACAGCATCATGCTTTTACTCAAACGAAAGGCTATTAGAAAGTAAGAGTAGGTAAATCGTAAACTCATCGCAGTCATCCATCACACGTCCGCAGTAGTCCGCTAATCTCGTACATGCATCTATTGTGCCATATACATACGCACTGCAGGAGTGTAGGTGCAGGACACCAGGGGCGAATTATGTGAGAACTTTATCTATTGTGCCATATACATACGCAGTGCAGGTGCAGGACACCAGGGGCGAATTATGTGAGAACTTTATCTATTGTGCCATATACATACGCACTGCAGGAGTGCAGGTGCAGGACACCAGGGGCGAATTATGTGAGAACTTTATCTATTGTGCCATATACATACGCACTGCAGGAGTGCAGGTGCAGGACGCCAGGGGCGAATTATGTGAGAACTTTATCTATTGTGCCATATACATACGCACTGCAGGAGTGCAGGTGCAGGACACCAGGGGCGAATTATGTGAGAACTTTATCTATTGTGCCATATACATACGCACTGCAGGAGTGCAGGTGCAGGACACCAGGGGCGAATTATGTGAGAACTTTATCTATTGTGCCATATACATACGCACTGCAGGAGTGCAGGTGCAGGACACCAGGGGCGAATTATGTGAGAACTTTATCTATTGTGCCATATACATACGCACTGCAGGAGTGCAGGTGCAGGACACCAGGGGCGAATTATGTGAGAACTTTATCTATTGTGCCATATACATACGCACTGCAGGAGTGCAGGTGCAGGACACCAGGGGCGAATTATGTGAGAACTTTATCTATTGTGCCATATACATACGCACTGCAGGAGTGCAGGTGCAGGACACCAGGGGCGAATTATGTGAGAACTTTATCTATTGTGCCATATACATACGCACTGCAGGAGTGCAGGTGCAGGACACCAGGGGCGAATTATGTGAGAACTTTATCTATTGTGCCATATACATACGCACTGCAGGAGTGCAGGTGCAGGACACCAGGGGCGAATTATGTGAGAACTTTATCTATTGTGCCATATACATACGCACTGCAGGAGTGCAGGTGCAGGACACCAGGGGCGAATTATGTGAGAACTTTATCTATTGTGCCATATACATACGCACTGCAGGAGTGCAGGTGCAGGACACCAGGGGCGAATTATGTGAGAACTTTATCTATTGTGCCATATACATACGCACTGCAGGAGTGCAGGTGCAGGACACCAGGGGCGAATTATGTGAGAACTTTATCTATTGTGCCATATACATACGCACTGCAGGAGTGCAGGTGCAGGACACCAGGGGCGAATTATGTGAGAACTTTATCTATTGTGCCATATACATACGCACTGCAGGAGTGCAGGTGCAGGACACCAGGGGCGAATTATGTGAGAACTTTATCTATTGTGCCATATACATACGCACTGCAGGAGTGCAGGTGCAGGACACCAGGGTCGAATTATGTGAGAACTTTATCTATTGTGCCATATACATACGCACTGCAGGAGTGCAGGTGCAGGACACCAGGGGCGAATTATGTGAGAACTTTATCTATTGTGCCATATACATACGCACTGCAGGAGTGCAGGTGCAGGACACCAGGGGCGAATTATGTGAGAACTTTATCTATTGTGCCATATACATACGCACTGCAGGAGTGCAGGTGCAGGACACCAGGGGCGAATTATGTGAGAACTTTATCTATTGTGCCATATACATACGCACTGCAGGAGTGCAGGTGCAGGACACCAGGGTCGAATTATGTGAGAACTTTATCTATTGTGCCATATACATACGCACTGCAGGAGTGCAGGTGCAGGACACCAGGGGCGAATTATGTGAGAACTTTATCTATTGTGCCATATACATACGCACTGCAGGAGTGCAGGTGCAGGACACCAGGGGCGAATTATGTGAGAACTTTATCTATTGTGCCATATACATACGCACTGCAGGAGTGCAGGTGCAGGATACCAGGGGCGAATTATGTGAGAACTTTATCTTTTGCCTGCAGCTTCGCCCAAGTGGAAACTGTTCCCACTACGTTTTCAACGTTTTTCCATGGGGGTAGGCAGAAACTGCAGAACATACCACCAGAATAAAAAGTATTCTGTGTCTTAACAGCAGATCATGGTCTACCTGTGTACCAAATTTTATCTAAATCCGTTCAGCCGTTAGGCGTAAAAAGGTGAACAGACCGACGGCGACGGATGGACAGAGTTACTTTTGCATTTATAATAATTAGGAGTTATGCCGTATGGATATGTATGGATAGCACATGTCGTGGTTAAAATATTAGCCAGTCAGCAATGTTGTAGCGGGGCTGCCTGCCCACCAGTGCCCAGGGTGCGCTCCAAGTTCATGTATAATGCAGGTACTACCACGTGGAGGCTATCACATGAACATACAATCCTATTCCCTGAAGTAGGTTAGAGTCCTCCTCGTAAATAGTTGATGTCCTTACATATTTCACGAGGCAGCAGTGCGCGGTGTAGCACGCATTGCCACGAACGACGTGACATTTGTCACGGATTTTATCGACTCTCACGATATGCAACAACTCGCGCCATACGTGACACATGTCTGGTGTAGGCTTATTATAGGTCTAAGTATGACATTACTCCTGTAATCCCAAAGGGGTGTGCAGTGCATGGACCACATTTCGCCAGTTATGTTTAACTGCTCTTTAATAAGGGGCGAGCATAATTAAAAATCAGACTCCGAGCTGCTACTAAGAAATTCCTGATAGGAAACATAGTAACACGTTGCCTTCCCGAGAATCGTAACCAAGAACACTCAGCAACCGCTCTTACGACCACTACGCCAACGGGACACTCCATTGAAGTTCTACTACTACTACTACTATGTTGGAAAAAAGGCCGGCAGATAACGATTAATGGTGATGAAACGATGAATGGGGTCGGCTTCCAGTCTAACCGCATGCAGCTGAATATTTATATAGAATTTTTCATGGAGCGACACCTGTCTGACCTCTACAACACAGTTACTTGGTAACACGACGCTAATAATAATGATAAGGATAACCAGTCAGAAAAGTCTCTAACATCGTTGTTGATTCAGAAGAGTGTCCGTGGAGTTTCTTGCCCGTTTAGAACCATAGGAACCTACTACGCTTTTGTATGGGCAACTAGCTTCTTTTGTATGGGCAACTAGCTTCTTTTGTATGGGCAACTAGCTTCTTTTGTATGGGCAACTAGCTTCTTTTCAACTGTCCGCGGCTCCATGACAATTGAACAGAGCCAGTAATTGGTTTAATTTAAATAAATGCTTTGAGTTTGGATTCCCTTTCTCCGTGCGGGCGTCCGTATAAGCAAACTTCATTGCTCAACTCTCATCTCATTATCATACTCCAATAAAGACTACTTACTTGCAGTATGGTGAATCAGGATGCCTGTGTCATCGTCGCTGGCGCTGACTTGCTGCCGTGTCGTCAAGGGCGCTATGTAGCGTAGCTCCTTATTTGGCAAGCTGTGGGTTGCGAGCGCGGCGCGGTGACCTCGGAGAGAACTGATCTTTTGTTTCCCAACTTTAAAGGCATTTACAGTGAAATAAGCTGTTTGGTATACAGGCTATTCAGGCTAACTTGCAACTATTTTTAAATGCTGCTGTGAGTGTGCTGACTGTGCTGAGTACTCAATTCTTTTACGTGTAAAAAGCGCACATCAAAATAAATATTGGAAATGTAATGACGCTCTATTTAAAGAAGAACTTTTTCTAAAACTCGAATTTCGGGTACTGTATTTGGTTTATGACTCCTCAAAATGCGGAAATTAGTAAAGCTAAAGCACTCGGAGGCATTGCAGTACTAATATTTACTTAATTGAACTTGCGGCAGTACACTCGCCGTGACTCGCCCCCATATTGAAATTAAATCAAAAGTCATGTTCAAATTAGGCTGAGAATCAGCACGTTTTGAACGTCAAAATTACATAAGGCAGCCCCCAGAACGCCCGCCCTTCACCACTTCCTTGTGCTTTAGCTGGAAAGAAGTGGTGCCGCAAACTACCCAGCAGCACAGCTGTCTCCTCTGCTTACATCACCGTGCCCCGAAGATTTGGGCAGAGTTACACATTTGCCAGTTATGTCCAAATCCTTAATAGGTAATTGGGGGCGAGGTTGTTGCCAGTAACTTGAGATAAATCCAAACACCGGGCTGCTACTGAGAAAACCTTGATGAAAAAACCCAGTAAAACTTTCCGACCAGCACGCGTAGCATGACCGCCGTAGAAACGGGTTTTGTCGACGGAAGAATAGACAAAATGACAGATTGTAGAAATATTTGTACGCATTCTACGCGTCTAAGTATGGCAATGTGTCATTTTGTCTATTCTTCCATCGACAAAGTGTCGTCATGCTACGCGTGCTGGGGGGCCTTCTCTATGACACAATGAACAAACCCGCGCGAAATGAATGCGAGATTGGCGGGATTAGCTTAGGAACTGACGTGGTTTCGAAGTAAGGAGTCGTTAAGTGGTCATAGTGAATTTGGGCCCTGGAGAGAGGAACCTAGGACTTCATACACAGTGGCGCTTGAATACTAGGCCAAACCAACGAAGCAGTCTTTTGTGAAACTTACGTCATTGTGTTGTGAAACACAAACACGACCGTGCCTTATGTACTCAGATAAACATAACATAATATTATGTACGCCTTCGGGTAATCAGCGCATTTTGCGTACTGCAAATAATACCATCGAGTCGTAATCCCAAGCGATATGGTACCTTATGTCAATAAAGTTAAAGTATAAAATTGCTGCTTACACGTACTATTTTGCGTATTGCAAATAAAACTACTATTGATGTGTTATGCCCAGCGATGTTGCACCTTATTTCAATGAAGTTAAAGTGTAAAGTTGTGGCATGAAGTAAACAATGAGCATTGAGTCATTGATGAACCGATTATAATTATGCCATATTGTACAGCGGCAAGCCCACGATGTCCTCTGAGTAATGCTCAATTTATTGCTGTATGATCCCATAATTTCTTACAGCTTTTGTTAAACTGAACTGCTGGGCAATGAGTAACATGGACTGTGTATTCAGTCTGGCGAAGTCGCTGGTCCACACAGATGTTATGTTGAACTTCAAAATTATCTATAAGTACATACACAAGGAGTGTCATCATTATTTCAGCCGAAAGACTTCCACTGCTGGACATAGGCCTCCCGCAAACACCGCCACTTCGACCGGTTCTGTGCTTCCCGCATCCAGCGGCGTCCTGCGGCCTTCACCAGGTCATCGGTCCACCTTGTGGGAGGCCTTCCAACGCTACGTCTTCCGGTACGCGGTCGCCACTCCAGAACCTTTCGGCCCCATCGGCCATCTGTTTTGCGAGTAATGTGCCCTGCCCACTGCCATTTAAGTTTGGCAATTCATCGGGCTATGTCGGTTACCTTGATTCTCCTACAGATCTCTTCATTTCTGATTCGATCACGTAGGGAAACTCCAAGCATAGCCCTTTCCATTGTGTGACTTTTAGCCTTCTAACAAAGCCCAATGTGAGCGACCACGTTTCAGTACATCACTGGCAACACGCACTGGTCAAACACTTTCGTCTTGAGACACCGCAGTATGTGGGACGAGAAGATATTACGTATCATTTCGAACGCTGTCCAGCTGAACGCTCCAAGCCGTATGCTCGATGGGGTTTCCTCCCCCATCGGCAAAAATGACGAGCTTCTATACTCCTTAAGGAGATGAATACAGACTCTACATTTATATACATTCAAATTAATCACTCTCTTAGTCACGCGTTTCACTTCCACTAGGGCTTGTAAATATTCGAAGTTTTTACAGGCAGTATCCGAATTATTCGAATATTTATTCGAATATTAGCTTTTTCCTTTGAAACCAAGTTGAAACCTTGAAGGGACAACTTGCTTATACAATTAATACACAAGTTTGAGTTGAGTATTTTTATTATATGAAATTGAATCCCCTTTAAGCAACATAGTTTGACATTATAATGAAAAAAAAAAACAAATCAAAAATATTAAGGGGGAAGCGCTAAGGTAGCCTGCGAAATTCAAATTTTCTTACGTTTTTTGCAATATGCTGGCCAGTATTAAGTTGTACATTGATTAAAATATGATTCGCGGTCGTAACAAATATGTATTTACATAATTACAATCAATTTGTTCGACGACACTACTTTTCACCTCGCTGCTTCCCTACGACTAGGCACTCCTTGCTGTTCTCCCCATCGCTGTCACTGTGGCGAAGATGTCAACAGCCTCGGACACCACCACGGCCTGTTTTGCAGCCGAAGTGCGGGTCGCTTAGCGCGGCACGCTTAGCGCGAACATTAATGACATCATCCGAAGAGCTCTTGTCACCGTCGGCGTTCCAGCTGTATTAGAACCCAATGGCTTGGCACGCGACGATGGCAAGAGACCGGACGGTATGTCTTTATTTCCATGGAAGGTGGGTAGGCCTTTAGTGTGGGACGCTACGTGTGTTGATAATCTTGCGCCATCCCATCTTCCTGGCTCGGCATGCTGTGCTGGCGCTGCTGCTGTGGCTGCGGAAAACCTCAAGCGGCGAAAATATAATAACCTCATCGGAAACTATATTTTCGAGCCGTTTGGGGTTGAAACTCTCGGGCCGTGGGGTCCGAGTGCTCATGGTCTTTTTAAAGAAATTTCGAAACGGCTGGTTGACAATTCCCGTTACCCAAGGGCTGGCTTTTATCTTGGCCAGAGGCTAAGCATCGCCATACAACGTGGTAATGCCGCCAGTCTCTTGGGTACATTACCAGTCGACAGCGATGCGGATGAATTTTTCGACGCTATTTTTTAGTTTCTGTATAGTTTTAGTTAAGTTAGGATTTAATTTTGTTATTTTTAGTTTGTATAGCCAAATAAATATTTTCAAAGAAAAAAAAATCAGTAATACAACTTGTTAAGTTAGTATAATCCCCAAATGTCAAGATTTCATGAAATAGTCATTCTTGGGGATTACATGGTCTTAGAGAGTTGTGTTGATGACTTTATTCATAATAATTCTGTAAATACATATTTGTTACGGCTGCGAAACCTCGGAGTGGCGGCGCCGGCACTGTGTGTGTACGTGTAAAGCGCGGTCTGTAGGTAACAACTTGTAAGACAGACGTAGTTCGTATTTTCAAACTGAACTAAAAATTATTCGAATATTCGAATTTAACATCAGTCAATATTCGAATAGCAAAAATGATCGAATATTCGCATTATTCGAATATTCGAATTACAAGCCCTAACTTCCACTCCTCACATGTCCATATCAAGACAAACGATTACGATTTCCTTTTAACTTTTCTGCCAATGGCGCCACTTTCAAACTTCCTCTTACGAAAATCGACGGCAAAATATCTCTTAAATTATTTGATTGTTATCTATCGCAGAATATGAAGCATCCCGTTTGTGCCATGAACACAATTACGACAAGAAACGTTTACGTATGTCGGAACATATTTAACGGAGGCAAAGGAAAAGGAAACATCAGTTTTTATGACAGCCTTTATTATTGAAACAAATGACGGTCAACATTCAATATTTAACGGAAAATGAAAGCATTAGGTAGGTACGGGTGGGGTTTAATTTCTTTTATACACAGTATTGGGTTACGCAGTAACTGGGTTGTGGAGGTCAGATAGGCAGTCGCTCCATGTAACATACTGGTATTCAGATGCATCCGGTTAGACTGGAAGCCGACTACCTACAGCATGGTTGGGAGAAGGCTCGGCAGATCATGTTGATGACTCAGTATTGGAAAGGTCCATACTATAACTATACGTAATTCTCCCACTAAGCAGCGTTGCTCTGTTTCAGTGTGAAGAGTATGGGTACCGGTGCCGCGGTGTAGTTACAGGCACATGAGACGTTTCAGTTGTACTCTGGGATGGCAACGCATCTGATATCTTCCTTCAGGTGGGCCGTTCCGGTTGTTTGACATCAAATAACATAAAATCACAGAATATTTAGTATTCCTATAATAATATAACTCGCGAAATGTTTGTATACTATAGGTACAACTCTGCCTAATCCTTCGGGGACCACAGGCGTGATGTTCTGTTATTTATAGTTCACTGCCGCATGTCGTGATTCACCATAACGTGTTCTATATGGCATTTGTATCAAAGGTCGCTCCGTTCCGCCTCACGTCTTGTCTGATTGTCTCTTTAAATGTATTACATCTTACGGTCGCCCTTCGATGTCAATGTCAAATGCACACAGTATACTCACAGCACAGGGACGTGCAGTAGTCCAACTTCACCTAACATACATATGAATGTGGCTCGGTGAAATGAGGAGAACAAAAAAAAATGAGAGTCGGAAATATGTTTATGGAACATAAAAGTGATTCCAGTCAAAAACAGAGGATACGGTTCATCCAAAAACTTTGCTTAGCTTAGGTGCTTAAAGGCTGATTTGCAATGATCCAGTGTTTCGATCCAGCGTAACAACCCGCAGACGTTCAAATTCGTTCCCAAGCCACTGGATTTCAGGCTCCGGCGCTTAAATGAGATACTGACTGGATCAATGTATATCAGCCTTAGCTCCGTTTTAACAATTTCGTGGTGTCTAATGTTTTACGAGTGGTTCTACTGTTAAGGCTATGTACAGTCAACAAAGGAGTTAAGTATACAGGAGCGTCGGATATAGTTGAAGTTTACTAAGAAACCGATGGATATTCTCGAATAAAATTTTAGTTTATTAATAGAAAACAAACAGCTCATTTATTAAATTAAATTTCAGTCCAGAACATCCATCGGTTTCTTAGTAAACTTCAACTATATCCGACGCTCCTGTATACTTAACTCCTTTGTTGACTGTACCTATGTGATAAACTTCTCCACGGCTCATTACTCCACCGCATCTCAGCTGCACAGAGCTGTCTCTTACCTCTCGTGTCCAATTGTTATTGGGCATAAATTATTATCCATAGTGAATAATATGTTTTCAAGCATGGATCGCTTCCTGTAAATTCTGTAAATAAAATGGATTTATTGTATTCAGTGTTTCCGGTGGTATTCATTATTACCGACTTCACAAAAACACGATTTTCAAAATTATTTTTTTGTTCGAAAGCAGATAGTTCTGAGGTGGTCCCACTGTCACCAAGTTAGGATCTGATGATGGGATCTTAGAGAAATCGAGGGCAACCCTCAAATTTTATAGGCTCACTTATTGTTTTTCGCATATTTTATGAAGTATCTTGTGTATTTGCGTATGGTTGTCACCATCTCAGGTAGCTGGGCTGATGATGGAAGGTACAACTCCTTAACAGTAAGAAGTTACTCGAACAGGCAAAAACTGTTTTAGTAAATTGTTTTGATGTTTGATAGGGCATTTGCCACATTTGGTCTCATGATCATCAAGTCATGAACTGATGCTGCAGTCAGGATAGTCTGCAGAGTAGGTACCTAACTCCTCGACAACTAACAGCAGATATATCGTGTTTAGGCTCATTGAAAAGGGCTCGATGTGTGGATAAACGTACTGTTAATGAGGAACACCGAAGTACATAGAAACCTGATGCTGAAGCCAGGAGCATCAGAAAAAGTACAAACCTTGAAATTACAGCGCCGTAGTCGTGTTTGGGCTCATTTTAAACAGGACTAAATTTTAAGTTCAATGCAATGTTGACATAAGTCTGGCCTGATGCTGCAGCCAGGATTATCAGCTAGGAGAGTGGAATACTAGGAGATCTCCCCAACAATTAACGTCCCTGCATCGGGAAAAGCAATATTTTGTAAAAAGGTGATCAGCAGTTGACATTAGGCTGTTGTAACTTATATTATAAATTACAAACTGACCCACTAAAAAGTAAAAAATAAAAACTTTTTTACAAAAAAAAACAACCGACTTCCAAAAAACAGTATAAAGTGAAAAATAACTTTAATTTCGGAAGTCGGTGTCAAAAAACAAAAATACAAATCCAAAGACACCGATTTCCGAAATTAAAGTTATTTTTCACTTTATTTTCATGAATGAAAAAGATACTCGTGTTTGTGTAATATTGTTCGATTGCATGTTCACTGGATACACCGGTAAAAAGCTTTCTATTTTTATTCGAGACTTTACAGAATATGGCAAAGAAGCATGCGGGGTACACTTGCAATGGCTATGGCTTTCATTTAGACAATTCAACAATATTCATTGCATTGTTTATGTTGTCGAAAACAAAGACGAATTTTTCAAACATATGAAGCGATGGGTTTACTTATAAACTTTCAAAATCCTTCATAATTGAAATTGTGTTATGCATTTGACTGCCTCGTTGGTCTAGTGGTCGCAAGCGCTACTGCTGAGCATAAAGTCCTGAGTTCGATTCCTAGGTCGGGCGGTGTTAGGAATTTTTCAGTAGCAGCCCGAAGTCTGGATTTGTCCGGTTGAACTTAAACATAATTATGATGAAACTTAAACATAACTGGCGAAATGTGGGTGTGCTATAAAGGTACCTACACTATAAAGGTACCTACACTACCTACAGCTCCACCTAACTGTTCGGGGAATACAGGCTCACGTCACGTGTTATGAAATGTGGGTGTGCTATAAAGGTACCTACACTACCTACAGCTCCACCTAACTGTTCGGGGAATACAGGCTCACGTCACGTGTTATGAAATGTGGGTGTGCTATAAAGGTATCTACACTACCTACAGCTCCACCTAACTGTTCGGGGAATACAGGCTCACGTCACGTGTTATGAAATGTATGTTGAGTAGCAGTCTGAAGTCACCATTTTTTCCTGGTGAATGCCAGCAAAAAGGCTGATGATGATAATGACTGCCGGTAAAACGCTTGCCCCCTATAACTGTTGTCTGAATGTGGGATACATACACTTCGGGAATACAAGCGTGGCATGTGAAGGAGCCATAACAATGCAGGAATAGAACAACCTAAACAAACGCAAACGAAGCAAGGGTACAAAACTATATAAATATGCTAATCAAGCGATACAAATCGATATTGTGTGTTTGTCGGCACATTCAGGGCTGCCACGCTGCCACGCTGCCAGTGCTGCCACCCACACGACAGCGATATTACTAATGCAGATATGGTTATGCGCAATAGCTACCGAGAACACAACCAATTTGATGCAAGTGTAATTTGTTTGATTGCTATACTCTGTGACACGAGCGGTCAAGGCTACCAGCTACCAGGGAACCAGCATTATGACTAATATTTTATTTGTTTTATGTTGTTGTACGGTACGACAGACTGCCTCGTTGGTCTAGTGTGCGCAGGCGCTACTGCATTGTCTCTTCCATCCAAAGGCGATAAGACAGCCCATTGTGTCACCGACTCACCGCTTGTAAAATGTCTACATTTATATCTGTAACTAGGTTCCGCCCGCGGCTTCACCCGCGAGGTATGTCGATAAAAACTATCCTATGTCCGTATCCGGGATGCAATCTACCTCTCTGCTAAATTTTATCGAACTCCGTTCAGTGGTTTAGGCGTGAAAAGTTACTTTCGAATTTATAATATTAGTATGGATTTTTATGGCGTACATAATTAAGAATATTCTATTTTCTATCTATCGATCTATGAGGTCCTGGTGCGATTTCCGGGGCGGGCTGTGTTATTGGGGTTTTCCATCTGGAATACAGCCTGGAGTCTGGATTTGTGGATGGCAATCGGCTCGCCCCCGTTACTTACATGGGACTTCAAAATCATCATCATCAGTCTCCTGCCCTTATACCAATGTATTCGTGGTCGGCACAACATGTCTTTTCTCCCATACTTCTCTATTAATCGTCATCTGGGTAGTCACCCCTTTCTTAATCATAATTGTCATCTTTCATAACTGGCGAAATGTGGGAGTACTACACCTCTGTTTAATCTTTCGGTGAATACTGGCGTGATGTTATGTTATGGATGGCAAACATGCCGACGGCCCACCTCATGCTAAGTGGTCACCACAGCGTAAAGACATTTGCAATACCAGAGGTATCACAGATGCGTTGACATTACAGAGCCAAGCTAAAATGTCTTGTTGATGTACTGAATTTTAAGGCTGTGGCAACACCGCAACACACTCTTATTAGGCACTTTTACTGTGGACGTGTGTCGTTTAGAAGTTATTTACGAGGCGTATAAAGTAGTCCTATAAGGAGCTTGTTGTGTTGAGTCATCCTCGTGTCGTAGTGCGCAACTTGCTTGTGAGGCCATGAACATGCAGAGCGTGGAGTTTTAGTCTACATAGCTCATCAGTAGGCAGTAGGTAGAGCTCTTTGTGAAGGAGATCGTCTTGGGAAGTAGTACCACAGAGGGTTGCTGTGTTCGCATTTGAAAGGCTTGGATGCCGGTGTCGGTACAGGCACTGACATTTTAGCTCACGATGGCAACACGATGCCTGCCTTACTAGAATCATCTGTGATGACGCTGACGACTTGCCATCTGACTGGCTATTCTTTAGAGCGTTGCATTTTTTAGAGCGTTCACGTTCTAATCTCAGTCCCAATCTGTAAAAAATACTTAAGGCTACTCTTTCGAAAAAAGCTTAAAAACAGCGTGCAGATGAAGCAGCTTTTCTCCGGTACTTACAGAGAAATTACATCTGAAAAAATAGTTGGTAATCTACATGATATGAATCGTAATTTGGTTTAGCCATAATTTTTCTATCGATATCACCTATTAAGAAAAAAAAAACCACCAAATCACCTCCAAATCGTTGAGATGAAACCATTTTACTCCTTCATTTTTTATCAAAAGAATATAAAAAAAATATCTACTGCTTTGCAATACAAACGAAAATGATTTGGTTTTGTTACTTTTTAAAAACATGTATATTTTTTAATATAATAAATTAAAAATGCGATCGTTTAAATTCCGTGTCTATATCATCCCCGCACTCGTCCACGAATTCAGTGCGGGGCGCCTCGTGTTGCTAGGCAACGCGACGCACGTCCACGTGCGTCGCGTTGCATGCGGGTGGCGGAGTTGCGCGGAGAGGGGTAGTTAGGTCCGCCCAAATGCACAAGGTCGTTGGCATGAATACAAGCCTTAAGAGTTGTAGATCGTGGGTTCCAACTCAACCAGGCACTTTACTTTGTGAGTATTATTTCATCAAAAATGCCCTCAAAACGGTGAAGGAAAATACCGTGGGGAAACTGTCCTAGGACCAAAAATTCGAAGACATGTGACATTCGCCAACCTGCACTAGGCCCGTGTGGTAGATTATTGCCCACTCCCTCTTACAAAGAGGAGCTGCCTGTGTCCCAGCAGTGGGAACATTATAGGCTGAATATGCTGTTATGCTGTCTTTTGGATAGATGCTTCGCTGCGCGTTGGCTCTTAAGGTGAGGGTGTGAATCGACCCTTAAGTAAGTACCCTTAATTTTTTATACCTTTTTGGTAAGTTTTTAACATTGATTGGCGCTGAGATGAGATAGCGTCTAGATTTGAAGGTTTTTAAAAAGGGGAATTGGCATTCAAATGGCACTCCAGCTTCATCGCCAACCAAGAACTTAAAATATCACGTACCTTTTTTTTTTTTTGCGGATGGGAAATCATCAAATGACCCCTCAGTGTCAGACTCTTACTGACTAAAACCCACCAGTGTTCCTTCCTTAGCCCTTTATGTTCCGGGCCAGCGGTAACCCTTTCGGACAATCCCGCTGACCCGGCAATATCATGTTCCTTGAGATTACTTTAGAAATCGATTTAAGTTTGTAACTATAGATACTGTTTAATGGCCAGTGACGGCAGATTTGTGGTCGGTCGTGCGAGAGGATTATTATCGATCATTATGTCGAAGCGGTAACCATCGGCAACCATGTCGATCGGTGGTCTCGATGGCTGATTCATGTAATAAAGGTTTTGGTCGTGTCTTGGGAAGCAATGGTTTCATCAGTACTGATATTCTCCAGAAGTGTGCTCTTTAAAGATACAGTACGCAGCCTTAAATTATGGCACTTAGCGTTTTAGAAAAAGTACAGCTTTTCTACAGCGTATATCAGAAATGTGTGGTCATCAAAAATAATATCAGCTCTCCCACACAAAACCGATAACTCGAGCCAAATGTATGGGACAGCTGATAATGTTTTCGATAACTCGACCCAAATGTATGGGACAGCTGATAATGTTTTCGATAACTCGACCCAAATGTATGGGACAGCTGATAATGTTTTCGCGATTACGATGTTGGTCCCATGGATACAGTTGTTCAGTTTGATGGTCTGATGAGCACACATTTCTGATACACGCGGTACATAGGTCCATGACGTGTCATTTTACGTTATTCATACAATTTCTACATATTAAATGATCAAACACCAAATCTATGCCATAAGACGTCTATATTTAGAGACACCCACGGAAAGAAACACTGTGATAAAATTAAACGTAAACATCATCCTTTTTATTACTCACACGTTTATTTTTACAAAATTATCAAGTCTTCCAATTAAAGAGCCACTCAAATATTCGAAACAATATAAACCACAGAAATACGCCGAAACATGTTTCCATGAATTAATAAGAAATAGCCCAAGTTTCGCTCTTAGTCGGCAAAATAAGAGTGGGTCGGGCGGCGTGCCAAGTGCAGCGGGTCAACGGCGACGACCGACGGGTCACTGGGTACACTGCGGGTGTTCCTGCTCTGTGACAGAGTGGCCCTTAATTTATCTATTTACATATAATAAATTTGTAGAAAAGTGGTGTCTGTACATTGGAAATATATAAAAAAAAAGTAGCAGGGGTTGTTATTATATCGATGCCGAACCCGAAAATGTAATTAATTTTTTTTTTGTCTGTTTGTCTGTTTGTCTGTTTGTTTGTGCACGCTAATATCAGAAACGGCTTATTCAATTTAGATGCGGTTTTCACTAATATATTGTAGTAGGCTTCACTTAACATTTAGTGTTTATTTCATGTCAATCGGTTCATAAATAAAAAAGTTATGTCAATATAAAGAATCACGGCGAACATATTTTGTTAAGGTATTCTATCAGAGTACGTACACGCCTCGGGCCTGCGCGTCCGATCTTCGGAACTACTGGACGGATTTGAATGATTTTTTTTTTGTTGTATAGTTATTATGGCTGGACAACATTCAGGCTATAATTTTTCTTGGAAACTTGAACACCTGATGCAGAACCGAAACAGACCAGCTTAACTATAAGAGGTACAAAAATGGTACCATAGCAAAAATTGTTCCACGTGATGAGGATTTTCTGCTGAGAGAATAAATTTGAAGATCTGGAACACCTCATGGGGAACTCCAAGAGCCCAGCTACACCATAACACATATAGGAATGACGTCTTAGTAAAAGTTATTCGGTCTGATGGGCATTTCCTGTTGACTTATAAAAATCGAAGATCAGAAACATCTGATGTGGAAATCTAAGCTATCACTAATTTCACCTCCACGCGGTGAAGGCGGTAACAGTTTAAGACTGATTTTCGATGACGATGGTATATCATTGAAAATTTGACTCTACTGGCCAAAACTCCCATTTATTTTTTTTTAATGTGAAGAAATGCTCATGCATTCTGCACTACCACGGGGAGATAGTGCAGTTATGTGGGACTCTAACCCACTAAAACTCCACTGTGTCCTCCTCTGCCGCTTACGGCGGGAACATGGGCACGCGTTAGCACTCATCCGTGAACCCGCCGCGGCTGTCCGTCACCGGACCCTCCGCTGGGGAGTACTCCCCATCACCGGCGCACCAGAACACATAGCACGCCGTGACCACCCCAGGGACCAAACCAGCACATGGGCCAGACGATCCCATGTTTGGGCACCCTTGGTAGGGGAGCAGTCACTTAGATTTTAATTGATCAGGTATCTTCATAATAAAACTATAACCATGCCTAGAAAGAGGTCAAATCTTTCCCAATGTTCCAAAGGAGCTAAAAGATTAAGGATCATAAGATCCCAAGAATCTACCGAAGAGCGTCAGGAGAGACTTGATGCTGTTTGAGAACATCAGGCTGCAACTCGCTCCGTGGAAACCTCTTCGGATCGCGAAGCACGCCTGCGTTCTCAGCTTATTTACGCATCTACATCCAGATCTCTAGAGACCAGTGAAGAATATGATGCGCGACTGACCGCTGATACGGTGAGATTATCATACATTGTTCCGAACACGCACACAACAAAATATTCGTAATCAGAAAGTGAGAAAGAAAGAATTGCTGGAGTACGGCATGAAGAGACAGATTAAGAAGAGCGCAACGAACGTAATGAAGTAATAATAGTGTGTAATGTAATGCATGATATGGGTAGGCGAATGAAAATTGCAATGCTTGTAAAAGGCTGCTAAGTCATAAGTACTAACATAACATAACACCAACATTGTACACTTAGTTCGCAATAAACGTTTTGACTTTGACTTTGACTTTGACGTTTGAATTCTGATCGACTTCGACATTCTCTGAACAGAATGTCGATATCATCTGAAGAATCGGATGTGTCTCAAGATATAGCCGTAGGGCATGGCGACCTTCCTTGGGTTGATAAGGAACGGAGTGCATTTACGTATACTCCTATGATTGACTACGCCACACATTCCGCCATCGGAGGTATGGTTAAAAAATTTACTTTTTGTGAAGCTGTTAAATAACAAAAAGAAACAAACGGTATGTGTTGCTCAGGTGGGAAAGTAGATATTGAAATATTACAAATTCCTCCAGAAATATTAAGATCACTGCTAATCGGTGACCATCACAGTCAAAACATTTCTTGGACAACATACGTTCGTACAATAATGCCTTTCAAATGACATCTTTTGTTGCGAAACAGATTTCAGAAGGCCCATTTATGCCAACATTCAAAGTGCAAGGCCAAGTTTACCACCCTATTGGTTCATTATTGCCTGAAAATGACGTCTCGAATCGTCTCGCGCATCCCGTTGTTATCCAGTCCCCGGGTTCTTAGAATTCGACATCAGACGTTTCAAATCTTCGATTTTGACTACCCCGTTGTCGCTGGCATAAGCAACAGGATCCGCGTACGAAGTCGCGGGCAGAAGCTAGTTTTAAATAAATTAACATGGGCACTTATGAAACGTCAGAAGCTAGGTGCACGGTTCCAATTAGTCGTTTCTTATGGGGAAGAGCAGGCACCATAGTTATATGAAAGAAGGCAGGCACGAAACTCCACGTCTATTCTTTAAAAAACATGCTATTAAATTACAATATTTACAAAATACAGTATTAATAGGGATGGGAGGACAGTGTAGGCCAATATTATTGTTGACCTGGGATTTACCATAATAATTTCCAGGGTTGTTGTTGTGTAGCGGGTTGTAGCGGCGCGCGGCGGGTCAAACTGTGACGCGTCCCTGGGTACACTGCGGATGTTACTACTCTGTGGCAGGATGACCGTGAGATTAGTTCATTGTTGATCTATGGCGCAGCATGGCGCGGGCGCTTGCTACCATAATCATGATCATGAATGATGATCAACATAGCACACGATATGTATCATAATGTACTATTATTTTATTATCCACCGGCTGTCTAATTCCGCACGGTGCACGGTACATGCACGAACCTGCGTGCACAGTCCGTGTGCCTGTGCATTCGACACGGTGCACGGGTGGTGTCTGTGTAATCGCTCGTGTGCGCGTGTTGCACGCTACTTGTGCGTGTGTTTGTTTATCTGGCTCGAATGTATTGTATAGAATCATCATCAATTACCATGTAGTATTGACGCTAGCTAGTGGTCGGTGCAAACAAACCCTGCTGCCATTGTCACCACTTAGGCCCGTCCGTCGTCTACGGCGCTGAAATCACCAATGAGCAGCCAGAATGTCACAGCACTAGTATTTCAATATTTTCAATGGCGATGGCGGCCGGGCGGCCCGTACACGACGTGCGATGCAACCGTTCACTAACTGGACCACCTCAGTTTTGGCTACTCATTGGTGATTTGAGGAGGAGCCATAGATATATGAAAGAAGGAGGAGCAGTAACACGTTACTTTCAAGTAGCGTCGTAGACGAACTGACGACAAATCTCGCCAATCTCTAATCGACCAATCACAGACTAGATAAGAGCAGCAATTTGAATATCAAATTATTTGACTGGTCGGTTTTTGCACGTCTCCGCTCCGTTCCGTTGCTCTGCATCACTGCATTCTGCATTTCAGTGGAAACGCACCATAACCATCTGGTTTGATCGTGAACAAAGCAATAACATTCCCTGTATCCACGGACAAGAAAATGTCAAAATGCGGGATGTCTTAGCAATTAATACATCAGTTATCCATTCACGTTTCATAATTTTACTTCCATAGACAAGCTAATTCAGAAAACTCACCTTACTCGTACAAGCTGAAAGCAAATCATTTATGTTAGTAACGCGTTTCGTCTGAAAGTGGACAGGCCTGCGCAGGTCTGCGGTGTGTTTGTCAGACGGTAATAAAGAATAGATATATTACGTGCGTGTGTCACGCGAACCGGCGCTAATGGACCGACCTCGGAGGGGTAGGACATGGAAGGACTATGTTGGACAAAGAGCGATGTGTGTAGGCTAGCAAAAAGGACTTGTTGGTCTATTGGTCTCTCTAGCGCGATTGCTGCGCGTGAGGTCCGAGTATTTTCCAATAAGAATGTCTCACTAGCCTGAATTTGTGCTTGATTGATGCTAATTTCACCGCTTTCTTCGGAAAACTTGGCAGACCCTCTCGTCCGCTCCAGGGCGGAGGATAACCACACCACATAAAAGGCTAGTGTAAAGAACAAACCCTTGCATAGTTGCGTTTTCTGCCAGCCATCGGAAATACACGCCCTTTTCTGATTACATTTGTATAGACGTGATGCCAGAGAGCGCAGCACTAGCACTCCATCGACTGGCTCCTCCTGGCCGCGATGCACGATGCGACACGGACGCGCCGCCGCCGCCGCGCCGGTCAGCGGTAGTACCACAGTACAGACTGCGGCTGGTTTATGAATGTTTCATTAGTTATTGATACACTGTTTTTACATATTTCTAATTGGAGGTTTTAATAACAGTACGCGCCGCTAATGAGACATCGAGTTTTTGAGTACGGTGCTCAAATGCACGAGCGGCACGTTGTCAACGGCTGCAATTGCCTCTGCTGACGCGTGTCGCTCGTGTATGTGAGCACTTATTCTCCGAAATAGATCTATAATTACGAGCACAGAACAGAAAGAGGCGGCAGCTGCACGCCGCGCCTTGACTGCGACAAGAGGGCACTCAGCATGATGCTGTGCTATGAGGGCACAGCGCTGATCAAAGCTGCACCCTCATTGCGAATACACTAATCATAATCTTAATAATTTTGAAAGATATTGCTAATCCATTGCTTCAAATGTTCGAAAAATTTGTCTGCTCAACAACGTAAATAGCGCAATGAATGTTGTTGAACTGTCAAAATGAAATCCATTGCTACCGTTAGTGTTAGCGTGTTATAAGCAATTACCCCCATATGTCTCATGTGCCTGTAATCCTGTACTCACACCAGTAGGGGAGGGTATCCTTCAAACCGGAATTTACCGGAATATAATTTACATATTCCTTAGCAACAGAATTTCATATTAATATCTATAACATCGATTGGTCGTGTAACGGACATGGCAGGCGCGCGGTACTGTAGCGGAGGTAGTGCGGTCGATACCAGCAGGGTGTGTCCTGAGTTTGGAGGTGTTACCACTGTACACGATGTCACGAGCATAAGTATGTATACACTTGGCTTTATTCAAAGGCGATTTTCTCCCTTATTTTTTAATGAAATTGTATGTTATTACGAACATAGTATTTTCGAATTCATAGGGTTATGTAAAGTGTCGTATTTCAACTTTGCATTCGTTATTTTTTCGTGAAAAAATCGCAATTAAAAGTGACCAAGTGTTGACATATTAGTGCTCGTGACTGTACAGTTGGGGGCAAAAATATGTAGAAACTTGTTTTCTATGTAGTAAGTATTGTTTCACTGCAACGCAAGGTGAGAGCAGCGCGCGGTGGCCCAGTGGTAGCAGCCGCGACTTACGAGTTGTAGGTCGTAGGTTCGAACTCAGACGGGCGCTTTACTTTATGTTAATTATTTCATCACCACTGCTCTCAAAACGGTGAAGGAAAACATCGTGAGGAAACCGGCATGTCCTAGAAATGGAAATTCGAAGACATGTGACATCTTCCTACCCGCACTGCGCTCCCGTAGTGGATCACGGCCCACTCCTTCTCACAGAGAGGGGGCTTGTGTCCCAGCAGTGGGAACATTTTATAGGCTGATTATGGTAAGGCAAGGGCCTCCCTTTCCCTTTTCCGTGCACGTACCTACAATAATTCAAAGCTAATTTCTCACAGGCGAGGTTCAATTGTTGAACTATAATACAAATACCGTACTTACAACTGTAATCTATACAAAAGAAAGTCGTATTAGTTACATTTATAACTCAAGAACGGCTGAACCGATTTATCTGAAAATTGGTGGGGATACCTCCCCACCAATTTTAAGATAAATCGGTCATAGTGTGATGTGATAACATAACATAGTGTGACGTTATAACATAACATAGTGTGACGTTATAACATAACATAGTGTGATGTGAAAACATAACATAGTGTGATGTGATAACCTAACATAGTGTGACGTGATAACATAACATAGTGTGATGTGATAACACAACATAGTGTGACGTTATAACATAACATAGTGTGACGTTATAACATAACATAGTGTGATGTGATAACATAACAAAGTGTGATGTGATAACCTAACATAGTTTGACGTGATAACATAACATAGTGTGATGTGATAACATAACATAGTGTGACGTGATAACATAACATAGTGTGATGTGATAACATAACATAGTGTGATTTTATAACATAACATAGTGTGATGTGATAACCTTACATAGTGTGACGTGATAACATAACATAGTGTGATGTGATAACATAACATAGTGTGATGTGATAACATAACATCACGCTGGGTCTACCTGTAGTACCTACATCCACGTATCGCCAATTATGTTTAAATCCCATGTGATAGGGAGCGAGCCTATTGCCATCAACCGGCCATACAAACAGACTCCAGGCTGCTCCTGACGAATTCCAGAGGGAAAGACCCAATAACACTTGTTTATGTTCACCTTTAGTGAAATATTTTCGGAATCGTCTCAGCAGTTCCAAAGACTACCCCCTGCAAACAAACTCACATAATATTAGCAATACCGTGATATTAGGTAATATAGATTTTTCCTCATTAATCTATTCCATGATTATTACACTCAAACTCTTTTCAATATTACCATAACCAATTCCTAATTATACAACCTCTACCTGCAACTGTTGCGCAAGTATCGTGCAACCGCGATGTCTCCGGAACTAAATGTCCGAATGGAATTGTTAATCGTAGGCCTGTCGATGTCGGTAGTGCTCACTGTGCTCCCTGTGCTCCCTGTGCTCCCTGTGCTCCCTGTGCTCACTGTGCTCACACTACTCAACTGTAGTGACTGTAGCATGATATGCCTCTTTCCTGTTGTAATTCATGATTAGTGCTCATTAGCATGCGTAATTAATTTGAAGCACGAGCGTGTAGATTTATATCTTAACTAATATAATAAAGAGAAAACATTGGATTTTTTGTAAGTTTCTTTGTTACGCTTTCACGCTAAAAGGGCTGAACGGATTTGGATGAAATTTGGCACATGGGTAGACCATGAGGGTTAGGACATCACACGGGATTGGGACTTACGCGGGTGAAACCGCGACCCGCCGCCGCTAGTGATTAATATTTTATCGAGGGAATTTGAAATAAATTGATGTTGAATTGGGGTAACTTTGTTTTGAACTTATCAAATTGAAACTGAAGAGGAATAACAGCCCTGCTGCTACCTTGCCGCATGATCCTAGCCTATTATGTCCTCACTGCTGTGACTCGGGCCTCTTCTCTGTCTGAGCGACCTTCTTGCTCCTGAACCAGTCTATCTAAGCTGGCTTCTTTGAGGTCCATCTAGCTAGGAGGCGGTATCTGGCATCCTATGTAACACTAATTTCGTCCACAATCCATAATGCTTTTGTTTTATTAAAGTAGTCTGTTTCGAAAGAGCGCCGTGCGAACCACCCTGTTTGGGGTCGTCACGATATGCAATGGTATTGGAGGATTGTGGACCTTAATTCTTAAGAGGTAGAGTCTGATTTTGTTTGTAACCTGTAAGAAAGGTAATTGTGTTTGGAAAACGTTTGTGGATTCTGCTCTTCGATCAACAATACCAACTAGATATCGGGCCGGCGCAAAAATTACGTCTCGGTAAATAACAGCGCACTTGAGAAATGAGCTCTTATTTGGTTTAGTTTGCTTGAAACACAGCCAATGTAAACACGTTTAACAATGCCGCAATGTGTATTCAATAGTTGCAAAAATAATGCCCGAAAAACAATTTATCGGCCGGAGTGTCTTACTTTCGGTGAGTACATGTAAAATAAGTTATATTGTAAGCTTTAAACTAGTAAATAATATCAAATTTTGAACAAAATTACCATTTAAACGGTTAAACCACCGCTACAAATGTTTGGCCAAGGTTGGCCAATACATGCCCAACAAATATTCGACAAAGCAAACCGAAACGAAACAAAACGATGTAGCTCGCAAGGCCATAACAGGAAAAAGTACTTTATTTGTTGCTGCCTAAGGTTGATTTTACACTAAATGTTATTTAACTTATGTCTTTTCATTTCTAAGTGACAGAATTGCTTTTCTCGTCTTTTGTGACGAATGATCGTAAGTATAAGATAATATTTTGAAGATTTGTGACTTTATTACTAGGTGCCATGGTTGTAATTAGGTTAACTTAAAACTGTTGTAAAACTTTTATCTCAGTTCGTTACTACACGAATGTAGCTGTATAGGTATAAATTCACGCGGACAGCATTTAGCTTTGATTTTGTACGTGACCGTTATCTAGTTGGTATTGTTGATCGAAGATTCTGCTAATGCTGAGGGAAATAAGTGGATGATATCCATTCTTACTATCTTATACCGTACTAGAGATAGAGAGAGAGATAGAGAAGAGAAGACAGTAGAGAGGCCTTTGCTCTGCAGTTGGGTATCACAGGCTTTTAATGATAATAATATACTGTACGAAAAAGAAGTCATCAGAAAAGATTTGAGTATGAATGTGGATGAAAAGAAACAATGGATGGATTGTGTGAAAGATAATACGGCTAGACAGGAGGTGATTACTGATTAGATGACTACTGAGATGACTGATAGAGAAGTATGGAAGGAGACATGCTGCGCCGACCACTCATATGTTGGGATAGGGGCAGGAGAATGATGACACAAAAGTACAGACGCCAGCACATCGAGCTACCCAAAACTGTCAAATTTTCCCCATCAACTTTGAAACTTATGCTTTAGCGATAAAGTTGAAAATCTATTAAAGAAATTTGACAGATTGTAGTAGCTTGATGTGCTGGCGTCTGTACGTCGTCGTCGGCTGTTTATACTCGCTGTTTGTCGATAAACGAGCAAGTGATGACGTCACAGAGTGCTATCAGGTCAATAAGGATTCGGTTCCTGATTGGAAGAGGTCCAAATGTGTCAGTTTCTGTAACTGTGTGTTAGTTGACCTACTTTCATTACACGGCCATTGTCCGAGGAAGTCTACTCTTATTATTGTCTTTTTAAGAATTGGCACGAGCTGTTGGGAATAGATTTTACACATTAGGGGCTTAGGGGGCATGCGCTAAGGTAGCCCGCGGAATTCTAATTTACTCACGTTTTTTGCAATTTGCGGGTCAGTGTCAGGTTGTAAGTTGATTAGAATATGATTCAAGAGAGCAACAAGTATAGCTTCATAGAATTACTAGCGGCCCGTCCCGGCTTCGCACGGGTGGACATGATTTTTTTAATATTTTTATCTTTTATTTATATTTTTTGGTGCTGTTCTGATGAGCATAATCAATATGTGGATCGTAACTGAATGCCAGGAACCCGTTGGATGCGAGAAGCACAGAACCGGTCGAAGTGGAAGTGCTTGGGGGAGGCCTATGTCCAGCAGTGGACGTCTTTTGGCTGAAATGATGATGACTAACATAGTCTAATTTTGTTAGGTATTTCTATCAACTTTTAAAATGTAAAAAGTGGTTATTTTGACATAACGATTATAGTTGGACATATAGTATCGCGAAGTTTTTTGTAGTTATTGATATGTTCTTTAATATTGTAGAACATACTTTTGTTCTATCATCAATAGTTTCCGCAGCGCATGCGACGAAAGATGTTTTATGGCATTTTTTTTACACCTTGGGTTACGTTACTAAGGTTTTAGTAAGGATCCCTAATCTTTTCTAGCAATAAATATAGCCTATGTTACTCAAGGTGAATGTAGCTTTGTAATGGTGAAAGAATTTTTTAAATCGGCACAGTAGTTTTTGAGTTTATTCATTACAAATTACAAACATACACACAAAAATACAAATCTTCCCTCTTTATAATATTAGTGTAGATAGTGTAGATGTAGATATTATAGTGTAGATGTAGATAATCATTAGAATCAGCGATATAACTCCTTGGGTTAGAATTGGCCTCAAATGTAAAGATTTTACGAAATCTCAAATCGTTCACAATCCATAATGTACAGACGCCAGCACATCAAGTTACTACAATCTGTCAGATTTCTTTAATAGATTTTCGACTTTATTGCTAAAGCATAAGGTTCAAGGTTGATTGGGAAAATCTGACAGTTTCGGGTAGGTTGACCTGCTGGCGTCTGTACAATTACAGGTGGTAAATAAAAAATAATAGACACAATTATGGACCCTGTCGGACATTAAATAAGTAGAGAGCGGAAGAGCGCTTTATTAATTTTCCTTGCTACTAAGTTAGAATTATTTTATATCTTATTATTACCTATTTATTTATATTTCCATTCATCCACTTTTTTTTAAATATTTTATATGCAGGTCTATCTATTCATTTATTATTTATTTAATTATATTTAATATTGCTTATTTCTTTACTCGCTTACAACCTGTCACTGTCCTGCAGGCTTGGCCGTTTCGTTACTACAAGAACTATTGTCTAACAGAAAGGTAATGAACAGTGAATAAGTTTTTCTCCTATGTGATGGTAGCTAAACGGCCAAGCCACATATTTTGACTAAGGTGTAGATTTTGTGAAATTAGGGCGTGTAGAGTTAGAAGCTTGGCTCTACATGAAATCTGATAGCTTTTTGGCAGTGCGAGCCATATGTGGTCTCGTCTTGGCAACATTTTACATGAAAATGTTTTTGGTGGGATTTCACATCCTTTTAAAAGTTGCTTATGAAATAAAAAAAAAAAATTGGGGGGTTCTTTACTAAAAATCCTGAAATATGTATTTTATTATTTATAACAAGGAGTCCCTGCTATATCAATTTTCAGAACTCTAGCATCAAAATTTGCGGAAGTCTCGTACAAACTTCCATCCCCTAGTTTAAGGGGTTGGAGGGTAAAAGTTCCAAGTTTTAGAATTTTTTTGTTGTTTGTGCACTATTAGGTACTAGCTTACATACCAAATTTCTGCCTTCTAGGACTTCAGGAAGAACCTTAAGAATACGGATGATCATCAGTGAGTCAGTGAATCAGTGACGAAATCGGGGTATTTTAGATATCAATAAAATCTAAAGTATAAGAGCTATGCAATTGAAACTTTATAGGTTTTATAAGTCAACCACTGACATCATATCCCGCAAATTTTGTTTATCTGGTATAACCCAAACCCAAGTTAAGAAGGTTCAAAAATACGACGAAGTCCTTCGAGAAAAGGTAGGTAGTGCCCTTGCGCTTCGCTTGGCTCGTCTTGGCGGGGGCACTTCTGTGCCCCCAGATTCTATGATGGTCGAAAACTTTTCATAACTTGTTTGAGCAACTATTTTCTTCTGTCTTCTAAACCATAATAGGAATACCTATTCTAATCTTTGGTCCTACTCCTATTCCAACTCTATTATAATGGCGTTTACTTTATGATTATGAACCAATCTCACGGAACCCTAACTGGGCTGGGCATCGCGCTTTTAAAAAGCTCTTACTTTACGTGACAATCAAATGCTTTAGCTGTAAGTACTAGAATAGAGTTTTAAATAGATTGCCAATTCTATAGTTTATTTTTTAGGAAATAAAGTCTAAATTACAATACACTTGCATCTAGGTTGTCGCGATGTCACGACTTGACACGAAAGGCGAATGAACTGTTGATAGTAATTTGACTAATAGTACAGTCAGCTACACGTAGAACTCCGTAGAAGTTACACATATACTAAGAAAACCGCCCTTAATGCTACGAAATAAAGGCGCTGTCAACGTCAAAATGTTACTATGACGTGCGGTTGCCTGTATTTTAAGGAAAATGAATGGGGTTGTTGATTTGTAGCTGTTTTGTAGTTTTATGTCGGAAATTGAAGATTCTTTGGATTACTTTGAAAAGGGTGTTATTAGGGCTGACGGAAGTTGTGACAACCCTCAGTTTGAGTGATGGAATCGTTGTTTGAAGCTTTGAGGCAGTAGTTTGTGGTCTTTTCTCTGTAAAGCCTGGTCTACACAGTGCGGTTTCATTGCCTGTGGCATAACATAAGTTGAGACAACACTAAAGTTGCAGAGAGTTTAGGTTAGACGGTGCAGCTCATTTGTTGCTTCAATAGGCAAGAAACTTGCGTCGTGTAACAAGAACATGCTGTAAGTCAATATACACACATCAAAAGTGTCTAGGGATCAAGCATTTTTATGCGGATTTCTTGAGATTGAGATGTGGCTTTGTAATAAATTTATGATTTTATAAATTTATATGGATCCTTTTTGGTGCATTTCATAATTTGAATCAGGAACTGTGAATCAAATTCGAGTAAAAGATGAAAATCAGCTGTCAATATTTTCCCTATAAAAACATACAACGCATTGAAGACATTATTAGTGCTACTGTGTCCCTACTACTGATTAAAACCAACGTTATTATGGAGCGGCGACGTCATTTAAGCAGGGAAGAAATGCTCAGAGCCGTGGGAATGATAGAAGCTGGTTCCCGGCAACGTACTGTGGCTTTAGCTCTGAATACAAGTCAGAGTGTTATCAGTCGACTTTGGACACGTTACCGAAGCACTGGTACCGTGGCTGAGCGCCATGGAGGACGGTATCGCTGCACCACACGGAGACAAGACCGATACATTCAAATCTTAACTCGAAGAGCTCCAACAATAACCGCCATGATGTTAGCCGTGAGGCTTCATCACTCTTCAGGGAACTTAATTAGCGACCAAACAGTCAGAAACCGCTTGCATGAAGTGAACCTTCATTCCCGAAGACCGCTACGGGTACCACCTATAGCAATGCACAATCGTAGGATTCGATATCAATGGGCTCTTGAACACAGAAATTGGGCAGAAGAACAATGGCGTTTCGTGTGCTTTTCTGATGAGTCTCGTTTTGGTATGAGACCGGATACAAGACGTATACGACACTGGAGAACCCCTGGACGCCAACAGCGATTAAAATCCTGCCAGGAAGTCCATCCTTATAGTGGTGGAACCATCATGGTATGGGCGGGTATTTGGATCGGCGGAAGAACTGAGTTGATTTGGATCAGAGGCAACCTCAACGCTCAAATTTATGCTGAGACGATTGTATCAGACGTCATCGTTCCTCTACAAGTGCAAATCGGTCCCTTATTTCAGTTAATGCATGATAATGCACGACCGCACACCGCAAGAGTTGTAAGACAGACTCTCGCCGCAGCTAACATCAATGTCCTGCCCTGGCCTGCTCAGTCGCCAGACTTGAACCCGATTGAGCATGCATGGGATATGCTACAGAGAAGAGCTCTGCCGAATATGGAGGGTATCCAGTCGCAAGAAGACCTTTTTTTGTTGTTGCAACGAACATGGGCGGCCATTCCACAGCGTGATTTGGATGAACTCATTTTGAGTATGCCAAACCGATGTTCTTGTGTTGTTAGTGTTCGCGGTAGAAACACGGATTATTAATTGTTTAAGTTACCCAATAAAATTTTAAAGAAAACTGTTATTTCAGTCTTTTTTTCGAACTTTTGTGTTAGTGGTTCAAATGTCAAAAATCCCTTTATTAGGAAAATGGCAAATTTCTTTATTAATGCAAAGGTGACTTGGTTTATCGTTACTGTGACAAACGAAAACACTTTATTTGATGAATCCTTAAAGAAAATTTTAATTAATATCAATCAGGAGAAAAGTTATTGCAAAAATATATGTTGATCCCTAGACACTTTTGATGTGTGTACTTACTGCCTATTACAGATTTTAAACAAAGTGTCCAAAATTTTTGGACTCGCTAGTTCTGGTCGGCACAATCGATTCGGCGGTATTGGTTGAACTCTATTCCGTGGGTTGAACAACTTAGCTGACCCGAACCAACTACACCTATTCGGCTTTCATTCGGCTCGTGCCGATCGGCAAACTCCTTTCGGTATGATCTACTACCCTCGCTGCATCGCTACATCGTATGCCTAACAAACTCCTTTCGGTATGATCTACTACCCTCGCTGCATCGCTACATCATGTGCGTAACAAACTCCTTTCGGTATGATCTACTACCCTCGCTGCATCGCTACATCATGTGCGTAACAAACTCCTTTCGGTATGATCTACTACCCTCGCTGCATCGCTACATCATGTGCGTAACAAACTCCTTTCGGTATGATCTACTACCCTCGCTGCATCGCTACATCATGTGCGTAACAAACTCCTTTCGGTATGATCTACTACCCTCGCTGCATCGCTACATCATGTGCGTAACACACTTTCGGTATGATCTACTACCCTCGCTGCATCGCTACATCATGTGCGTAACAAACTCCTTTCGGTATGATCTACTACCCTCGCTGCATCGCTACATCATGTGCGTAACACACTTTCGGTATGATCTACTACCCTCGCTGCATCGCTACATCATGTGCGTAACAAACTCCTTTCGGTATGATCTACTACCCTCGCTGCATCGCTACATCATGTGCGTAACAAACTCCTTTCGGTATGATCTACTACCCTCGCTGCATCGCTACATCATGTGCGTAACAAACTCCTTTCGGTATGATCTACTACCCTCGCTGCATCGCTACATCATGTGCGTAACACACTTTCGGTATGATCTACTACCCTCGCTGCATCGCTACATCATGTGCGTAACACACTTTCGGTATGATCTACTACCCTCGCTGCATCGCTACATCATGTGCGTAACAAACTCCTTTCGGTATGATCTACTACCCTCGCTGCATCGCTACATCATGTGCGTAACAAACTCCTTTCGGTATGATCTACTACCCTCGCTGCATCGCTACATCATGTGCGTAACACACTTTCGGTATGATCTACTACCCTCGCTGCATCGCTACATCATGTGCGTAACACACTTTCGGTATGATCTACTACCCTCGCTGCATCGCTACATCATGTGCGTAACAAACTCCTTTCGGTATGATCTACTACCCTCGCTGCATCGCTACATCATGTGCGTAACAAACTCCTTTCGGTATGATCTACTACCCTCGCTGCATCGCTACATCATGTGCGTAACAAACTCCTTTCGGTATGATCTACTACCCTCGCTGCATCGCTAAATCATGTGCGTAACAAACTCCTTTCGGTATGATCTACTACCCTCGCTGCATCGCTACATCATGTGCGTAACACACTTTCATTCGGCTCCTTTCGGTATGATCTACTACCCTCGCTGCATCGCTACATCATGTGCGTAACACACTTTCGGTATGATCTACTACCCTCGCTGCATCGCTACATCATGTGCGTAACACACTTTCGGTATGATCTACTACCCTCGCTGCATCGCTACATCATGTGCGTAACAAACTCCTTTCGGTATGATCTACTACCCTCGCTGCATCGCTACATCATGTGCGTAACAAACTCCTTTCGGTATGATCTACTACCCTCGCTGCATCGCTAAATCATGTGCGTAACAAACTCCTTTCGGTATGATCTACTACCCTCGCTGCATCGCTAAATCATGTGCGTAACAAACTCCTTTCGGTATGATCTACTACCCTCGCTGCATCGCTACATCATGTGCGTAACAAACTCCTTTCGGTATGATCTACTACCCTCGCTGCATCGCTACATCATGTGCGTAACAAACTCCTTTCGGTATGATCTACTACCCTCGCTGCATCGCTACATCATGTGCGTAACAAACTCCTTTCGGTATGATCTACTACCCTCGCTGCATCGCTACATCATGTGCGTAACACACTTTCGGTATGATCTACTACCCTCGCTGCATCGCTACATCATGTGCGTAACACACTTTCGGTATGATCTACTACCCTCGCTGCATCGCTACATCATGTGCGTAACAAACTCCTTTCGGTATGATCTACTACCCTCGCTGCATCGCTACATCATGTGCGTAACACACTTTCAATCGCAATCTGAATGATTTTGAAGGTGTTGTTGAACTGTCAAAATTAAAGACATTGCTACTGTCAGTGTGTTGAGGGGCTTGTGGCTAACTCATAACAGCTGTAAGGGTTTATCGATCAGGTTAAGCTACGCTTGCCGCGGTTGATCCGTGGATGGGTGACCATCTTCACATAACAAGACCCCTCCGTACCTCTGGAAGCACGTTAAGCCGTTGGTCTCGGCTGTCATTCGTGGATCTTTGACAGTCATTACGGGTCGTCAGAAGCCCGAAAGTCTGACAACCAGTCTTACCAAAGGGATCGCATTACTTAGTAACTGGTTTGTGGAGGTCAGATAGGCAGTCGCTCCATGTAAAATACTGTACATACAGTTGCATCCGGTTAGACTGGCAACTGACCCCAACATAGTTGGGAAAAGGCTAGGCAGATGATGATGCTACTGCACATGTTAGTACGTTACCTACGCGACTACCCCACGGGTCTGCAAAATTCTAAGCGTATCATTGTATTTACATACTTGTATATTAAATTTTTTCGCCTGGCTGTGCCGAATCATGCCGACCCGAACAAGTGTCCATGACATTAGTTTCTGCCGCGCGTATTCGTTACGCTCACGTTAGTTGTCGGATCCCTTGAAATGTCACAAATCCTGAATGTGTTAAGGTTCCCACAGACAGGCGCGACGCGACAATGTTCGATCGATTTTCATGAAGTTTTCATAGAAATTGTTATACTAGAGTAGCGTCGCGCCTTTCTGCGGGAGCCTTCAGACGTATGTTACCTCCTACGCCTCGAAATTGTGGAATTTACAAAGCGTTCAGCACCGGCACCGGTGTTTCGTTTCTATTAATTGTTAAGCTATGACTATTATGAGTCATTCATTACTATCCTCTTGTGAAGTTGTGACTGCGGCTAGTTGTGACCTTCGCTCATTCAATCAACGATGCGGCCGTATTTTATAAATGGTAAAGTTCATTTACCTACTTCGATGTCGTTCACGTTAGGCTGAACGATAAATCGTTCATGCCTTTAAGTATCTACATTTCAATCGCTGAACGATTGAAATGACTAAATGCAGGCGTTGACGCAGGTGTTTTATTGAACTAAAAAACCTGCACCATATTGGTCTGATCGAATGCATGCATTTAGAATATTTTCACACTTTTTTTTAATAAAATCTATTGGACAATTGAGAAATTCTCGCATTCTTCGAAAATTGTTCATAGTGCGCATACGTCTTTTATTCAGGATTTTGAAATCTACCGACCCATCTACTGACACCACTAATTTACCGAATCCTCCACAAAAAACAAATGGCGCGCGCAGTAACATCAAGAGTCAACACATGAAACAATTGAAATCGTTCAATAAATCTGACAATAGCTACAAACGACCGCCGCGCGCCGCACATAGATCACCGGCTCACCGCTATACGCGCTAGCCATTCACGGAGCGTTCACTTTCGCCTGCCGCTGACCCCGCGCTTCCGCAACTGTACAATGACCCATCTGTGCCATCGTTCAGATCATTAGGTGAAGTTGAATGACAGTGTAGAAGTAGACAAAGCATCCCGGGGTTTACAATTACTCCCGAAGTTTGATGGCAATCTGACTGAACATGGTTAAAAACGAGCAAGGTCGCTTTGGTGCTGATTTCAGGCTGGTTTCTGGTAAGGATAGTTCGCACATGGTGTCAGGTCCCGCTAAGGCACGGGCGGACCAATACCTGACAGGGGTGAGAGCATGACATGCTCAGTCATCAACATCAGATCATTCTCACAAAATTTGCGAAACGATCCGGACTTGTGACCCCTGGTCTGGAGAGAAACCATGAGGTTGTAGTCGGCAGAAGTCCAACAATAACCCTCGTCGCCTCAGACGGCATGAGTGGGGAAAACCTCACTTTACCTTGATACCCGATTCCCCACTCATGCTAACTTCGAAAGTTTCCACTTGTCAATAATCTTACTATTTCTATCTATATCTACTACTAATAAATCGGAAGAGTTTGTTTGTTTGAACGCGCTAATCTCTGGAACCTCACTTTTTGTAATTGATAGCCCAATTCTCGAGGAAGGCTATACTTATAAGCTAAATAAGATCACGCTAGGACCCTACAGAGGAGGAGACGAGCAAAAAGTCAGAAAGAACGCTAAGCAAAAACGAAGTAAAAGCGCGGGCATGCGATGCGATGCGACGCGGTGGGTCGGCCCGCGACTTCGTCCGCGTGAATCTTCAAGGAGATATTAGTACTTACGGCCACCTGTGCGAAGCCGGGACGTGTAGGCGAGTCACAGTTAGTGTAACATAAGTCGCAGTCTATATTAAAATGATAATTAAAGCGTGGTATCTGTGTCGCAACGTTACGTTATCAAGCGATGCGTGTGCTCAGTGCGGCGCTATAAGTAGCTGTAATGTCAAGACAGTGCACTCACCCGCACACACTAACAGGACTACAGAAGGACTACTACGCAATGCAGAACATATTGTGTCCGCATCGCACTGCATATTATGCCTACTCTAAGCTGGAATCGTCTATAAACCTCAACCTGAGAAGTTTTCGTTGATAGACCGACCTAAGTTCGGATGTTTCAAGACTCCCAGGTTAGCCAAGGCAACTCTTGTCTAGGTGTTCATCCATACCATAATCATTTGCAGTGCAGATGATGTGCAGGGCAGGCCAAAGTGACAGTTAACATAGATACCAATTGCACCGCAGATGGTTCAAAATCGTTTGATTCTTTTGGTGTTGAGGTAATATTGACGTGCAAAACTGTAACTCCCCGAGGGAGTCTCATGTTGCCTGCAGGCACCACCTTGTAACAGTTGTAACTGCATTGTCTATGGGCTAGATAGAGTACTGGACCTTCTGTATTTGTTTCAAAAGTAGTCGTATTTGCCACCCAGCAAGTTTGCCCGACGAAGACACCTAATAAGACTTTGTAAATTAACCGCTAGCTCCACATGCTGGGTAAGGTATCTTCTGAAGACTGAGGCTTGACTTAAGACAATACATGGTCACGTTACATCCTTTTTTTTTTTCTTTTTTTTTTTTGCGGGTGTGAAATCATCAAATGACTCCTCCCGCTCTGGGTGGAGCGGAAGAGTGTCAGACTCTTACTGACTAAAACCCACCCGTGTTCCTTCCTTAGCCCTTTATGTTCCGGGCCAGCGGTAACCCTTTCGGACAATCCCGCTGACCCGGCAGGCTTCGGCCCTATGGGGCCCCCTCGATGCTGACATCTCTTTGAGGCGCGCGTGGAACACTACGCGCCGTCCGGCACGGGCCTGGTCCTGATCGGACGGTGAGCTACCCATTACTCTCCGCCCGCAGGCCAGCGCCTACGGTGGCCGGGAATCGTCGCGCGGCTCCCGACGCCCGGAGCGTCTCCCGCAGCGGCTGGGACGGGAGGCTCTCTCCCTGAGCCGTCCCGCCACCTCCTTCGCTAGCATGACTGCTTCGCAGAAGGAGGTGACTGCCTCCCACTCCCTCTCGCCCCGGACCATGGCTTGCACCAGGGCCGGGCGCGAGAGTTCGCCGCCGCTGCCGATCGCCTCTACGAGGACACGGCGGTGCTCCGCCCAAGCGCGGCAGACCTCCACCGTGTGCTCCACCGTGTCCTCTGGGCGACCCTGGCAATGGTGACATCCGGACGTTTCCTCCCGCCTGATGATGTGCAGGAACCTCCCGAAGCTTCCGTGTCCGGTGAGGACCTGCGTCAGGCGGTAGGTGAGGGCGCCGTGGCGCCTCTCTAGCCACTCCTCAAAGAGGGGTCTTATCGCCGCTGTCGCGGCGTGCCCTGCGCTGGGTTGCGACAGTCGCTCCTTCCATGTCGCCATGAGATCGCGCCGGAGATCCGTCCGCTCCGCAGCAATTTGCCGCGGAAGCGGAACTTCCCCCCGGGGTAGTGCCTCCGCGCGCCACTCATACAGGCGCGCGAGGACTATTGCCTCCAGATCCCATGGCGGCAGTCCGGCAATGAGGCTTGCCGCCTCGCCCGAGATCGTGCGGTAGCCCCGGATGATCCTTACGGCAACCACCTTCTGGGGCGCGTTCAGGTAGTGGGTGGCTCGCCGCCGCAGTGAACGCGCCCACACCGGGGCCCCGTATAGGGCCATGGACCGCACGCACGTTACATCCTCAAGATAGAACACCTACGACGACGACAGACGCCGCCGCCGCGCCGACGACGCCGGAACGATTATTATTTGATGCAAATCTTTAAAACTAAACAGTCTGTTCTGTTGGTTTATGTGCACATTGTGCACTCATCCAGTCCGGTCGTATCAGGGAAGTCCGTCTACGTATCAGGGTGTCTACACTCAAGTCCGTCAACGTATCAGGGTGTCTACACTCAAGTCCGTCTACGTATCAGGGTGTCTACACTTTAAGTCCGTCAACGTATCAGGGTGTCTACACTTTAAGTCCGTCAACGTATCAGGGTGTCTACACTTTAAGTCCGTCTACGTATCAGGGTGTCTACACTCAAGTCCGTCTACGTATCAGGGTGTCTACACTCAAGTCCGTCTACGTATCAGGGTGTCTACATTCAAGTCCGTCTACGTATCAGGATGTCTACATTCAAGTCCGTCTACGTATCAGGGTGTCTACACTCAAGTCCGTCTACGTATCAGGGTGTCTACACTCAAGTCCGTCTACGTATCAGGGTGTCTACACTCAAGTCCGTCTACGTATCAGGGTGTCTACACTCAAGTCCGTCTACGTATCAGGGTGTCTACATTCAAGTCCGTCTACGTATCAGGGTGTCTACACTCAAGTCCGTCTACGTATCAGGGTGTCTACATTCAAGTCCGTCTACGTATCAGGATGTCTACACTCAAGTCCGTCTACGTATCAGGGTGTCTACATTCAAGTCCGTCTACGTATCAGGATGTCTACATTCAAGTCCGTCTACGTATCAGGGTGTCTACACTCAAGTCCGTCTACGTATCAGGGTGTCTACACTCAAGTCCGTCTACGTATCAGGGTGTCTACACTCAAGTCCGTCTACGTATCAGGGTGTCTACACTTTAAGTCCGTCTACGTATCAGGGTGTCTACACTCAAGTCCGTCTACGTATCAGGGTGTCTACACTTTAAGTCCGTCTACGTATCAGGGTGTCTACACTCAAGTCCGTCTACGTATCAGGGTGTCTACACTCAAGTCCGTCTACGTATCAGGGTGTCTACACTTTAAGTCCGTCTACGTATCAGGGTGTCTACACTCAAGTCCGTCTACGTATCAGGGTGTCTACATTCAAGTCCGTCTACGTATCAGGGTGTCTACACTCAAGTCCGTCTACGTATCAGGGTGTCTACACTCAAGTCCGTCTACGTATCAGGGTGTCTACACTTTAAGTCCGTCTACGTATCAGGGTGTCTACACTCAAGTCCGTCTACGTATCAGGGTGTCTACACTTTAAGTCCGTCTACGTATCAGGGTGTCTACTGTCTAGTCTACACTCAAGTCCGTCAACGAAGATAATTATAGGCCCGTTCGAAGTAGTTGATCTGTCAAAACAAGGAATCAATTCAATTTATTGGACTGACAAATACACATCGCGGCATCGCGAGTACAACCACAACATCTATCAAATCGTGTTGTCTTGTCATTTATTCTTAGTTCGAGCTCCAAACTAATGATATGTCCATAAGTGATACGGAGTAGGGAATGCCCGTAACTTTGGCCGAATCTACGGATATCGTGCTTAGAGCGTGAATTCCCAGATTCGTCTGATCACCTTGACATTTCCAGATATGGCAGTCCTTATAATGGAGAAAGATTGGTTTGACCCTTCGATCAATAATATTATTGATCGAAGGTTTGACCAATAAAAAACTGACTGCGGGAAAAAGATTGCTTTGCTCAAACACATGTCACCAAATCGCCGCTACTATGGCCGCTACTACGCACGCGCAATGAATGTCAATTTATTGATAGTGTTGTGTGTGAACATAACATATTATACAACAGTATAGTTATAGATATGCGATCGAGACGCGACCTTGCTTTGTGTGCAAGTAATGTTGTGTAAGTACTTCCGTACTAATATGTAATACAACAAACGTAGGCGGCATTACAAATGAGCTTTGCCTTGCGCAGCTTGCAAAAACTGATGCTGACGATGTATTTTTTTTTGCGATTTTTTTTTTTTGTAAAATTTTTCGATTTGCAATTTTTTCGAGTTTCAAGATTATGCTATCATTGAAATAGAAACATGTTCCGAACGGTTTACATCGCACATTGGTTTTCAGCGTCAGAGTATGATATGCACTCTTTTCAAGTTTTCAATTCCAGTTTCATGTTTTTTATTGTTTCATAATCGGTCCCCTACCTAGATATTTTTTTAATCGATGTGTATTCCTTCGCTCTCTGAAATATAGTCAGTCTCTTTCTAAAGCTCACTGTATCATATTATTATATTTTTATCGCCCGGGATACTGCACGTCTGCACCTCGCTTGAACTCAGCTCCAAAAGTTAGTTTTATGAAGTTCGTTTTTAGGTCTCAAACATTAGGTCAGTCGCCCTTAACCCTTCCATCCATCATTTTAGAGACAATTATGTTTGTCAAATCGAACCCACACCTATTCCCCCTATTGTCAGCTAAAGTAATGAGAAATAGACGCGACAATAGTAAACTTAGCATTCCTAGATCCAGGACAGCTTTACTGCGTAAAAGTATATTCTGTATGGCGCCCATTCTTTACAATACGTTGCCAAAATATTGGAGGGAATGTACAACGGAAACATTAAAAAGTAGGTTAAAAAACCTTCTTTTAGAGAAAGCCTATTACAACACTGACGAATTTTTTAATGATAAATTAATCTAATTTGTGTATTCATAATATAATTACTTTGACATTTAATTGACTAATTTTATTATCTATGATGAGTTGATGACACTGTTTAGAAGGAAATTTTATTTTTTTTATTTTTGTTTAATTATAATTTGGATTTAATTATTTGAATAATGGATAAGTTTATAATTATTTGATGTTTACGTAATAACCTACCTAAGTTTTTATATTTGTACGCCGCTAAGGCAAAACATGACTGTGATCATTTTTATTGTAACATCTTGCATGCCATGTGTGTATACTCATGTTTTGGACAAATAAATAATCTTATCTTATCTCGCCAAAATATGAAAACTACGACGTCATGAACCCGGGCCTGCCATCCGCCTTCGTTAGTTTAGCTTAGTTTAGTTTTTACTGGATTTATGTAAAGCGCCCCAGCCCAGTCGTAGTAATTTAAATAATTGCTTCATGAATGGTGACTGCGAAATATTTGAAAAGGATTTTTCAGTGCTTCGAAGTGTAATTGAGTAAGCTAACATAAAGTTATGGAGATTTCCAATTCGTTATTAATTCATGAATTTCATGCTTCGATCAACAGTTGGTATTGTTGATCGAAGATTTCATGCAAAATTCAAAGACATGACATGTGCACCACCTCGCAGTGTACCTACCTGCAGAATAGATCGCACTTCATCTTAGAGACACCTGAGTTCCGACAGTGGAAACATTGAAGGCTGATTACCGACGTGTTACGTTGTTTACATTAAAAAATAATGTCACACTAACAATAAAACTTGTGGAACCTCTTTCTTATTCTTGTCATTTGTTTGTTGCAGGGGAGCAGAGCTCGGTGACGTCAGTCTGCTGCGGAGGATGCCCAACGTTGAAGTACTAGCACTCAGGTATGTGGCGACATAAGTATACTGTTACTAGCACTCAGGTATGTGGCGACATAAGTATACTGTTACGTTGAAGTACTAGCACTCAGGTATGTGGCGACATAAGTATACTGTTACTAGCACTCAGGTATGTGGCGACATAAGTATACTGTTACGTTGAAGTACTAGCACTCAGGTATGTGGCGACATAAGTATACTGTTACTAGCACTCAGGTATGTGGCGACATAAGTATACTGTTACGTTGAAGTACTAGCACTCAGGTATGTGGCGACGTAAGTATACTGTTACGTTGAAGTACTAGCACTCAGGTATGTGGCGACATAAGTATACTGTTACGTTGAAGTACTAGCACTCAGGTATGTGGCGACATAAGTATACTGTTACTAGCACTCAGGTATGTGGCGACATAAGTATACTGTTACGTTGAAGTACTAGCACTCAGGTATGTGGCGACATAAGTATACTGTTACTAGCACTCAGGTATGTGGCGACATAAGTATACTGTTACGTTGAAGTACTAGCACTCAGGTATGTGGCGACGTAAGTATACTGTTACGTTGAAGTACTAGCACTCAGGTATGTGGCGACATAAGTATACTGTTACTTTTAGGCTCGGTCCTTAGACACTAAAACTAATCGTTTTGCATACCATTGGTTGCATTTTTATTGCTGAACTAGGCATATAAATAGATTCGTACGCTTACTTTATAATGATAGCTGCCTCTTTATGAGCTCAACTATCACTGAATGAGTCACAATTACTTTTTCTATTGTTACCGAACTTAATAAGCTTGCCATCAGACGAGGGGATATGGGAGGCCGTCCCATATGGAAGTAGCTATCACATCTATGAGGTCCTCGCTTTATTATTGGTAAAGATACAGACGCCAGCACATGAAACTACTACAATCTGTTTTAATAGATTTTCAACTTTATCGCTAAAGCATCAGGTTCAAAGTTGATTGGGAAAATTTGACAGTTTCGGGTAGCTGGATGTGCTGGCGTCGCGCGTCGTACAAGAGTTTGCAAGTCTTGATGTTAACCAACAACTGTCCGTAAGTTATTTTATTAAAGTCGTGGGTCCTGGCACTCCTGGCTTTCTTTCGTAGATCTTTTGACAGTCGTTATGGGTAGTCAGAAGCCAGAAAGTTTGACAACAAGTCTTAGCAAGAGATATCGTGTATCCCAGTAAGAGTAACTATGTTGTGGAGGTCGGATAGGCAGTCGCTAGCATGTACAATACTGGTACTCATCTGCATATGGTTAGACTAGAAGTCGACCCCAAAATACATACTTAGTTGGGAAAAGACTACGAAAATGATGAGTTGTTTTAATAAAGGTGCTGGTCATTCGAGGCCTAGTTTAAACATATAGGTTATGATTTTGGTTTCAAAAGACCTTTTAGAAGTAATTTATCAAACTTAACAATAGAAACGTATCAATAGCCGAATCAATACAACTGTTGATGTTCTGACTACGTTATATCGTTTCTTTTTCATTTATGAGACAGCTGAAGGACGCGAGCCTGTAACTAGAACATTAGTCAGGTCACTTTCACACAAGGACACAAGTCTTGGTTTTCACCAAAGCGGTTCTTATATGAAAAAGTCGAGGAGGTCTCATCACCCGTGCGGCTGTTATAACTTAGCCACGAGCCCCTTATGTTAGCTGCCGCCTATGAACTGCAATACCGGAGGCATCGCAGATGAGTTGCACTTCCGGACACAAACCTGAAGAGTCTTATGTGCTTATAATTACACCGGCACCGATGTTTATAATATCTAGGGTGGTAATACTTCCCCGAACGAGCTCCTTCACAAAGTCCTCTATCTATTTGTCTAGCCTGTAATGTCCCACTGCTGGACAAAGACCTCTCTCTGCCTTGTCCACTCTCATCTGTCCTCTGCCATTGCAGGCCAGTCCTTTCGGTAGGACTCAAGTTCGTCCCTTCTGAAGAGCTGTACACTTACAGTGGCAATGTTTTTCATTTTGACAATCCAACAACATCGTCTTCGTTCTTCGTCGTCGTCATTTACGTTACCGAGCAGACGAATTTTTCAAACTTATAGTAATGGATCTGGGGGCACGGCAGTGCCCCCGCCAAGTCGAGCAAAAAGCGGCACGGCCGTACCATACCATCCTTTTCTCGAAGCAGTTCAGGCCATTTTCGACCCCCTATAACTTCGTTGTGGATAAAACTAGACGCCTGAATTTTCTGTTACCAAGCAGGCATTGTATAAACACGATATATTTCAAATTTCATTCAATTTGAACCAGTAGTTTAAGAATTATAACTAGTCAAAATTTCTTAATTTTGTCACTCACTGACTGATGACTGACTGACCGATCATCAAAACTCTAAGGCACTTCTAGCAGACATAGAAGCTTCAAATTTAGAATACAATTAGTGTTTAGTGTATAAATCAAGGAAAAACTAAAATATTTTGCAATTTCGGTCCGCTTTTCTAGATACACCAACTGCACAAATAACTTTGTAATCCCATATAAATATATAGGATTACAAAGTTACATTTGCAGTTAATGAATCAGTGTACCTGTATATGTATAAATCTAATGGAATAATAGGTGTAGATAGGTACCTAGATATAATTATGTTCAAAGGTAACTTGTAAAATGGTCAACGGATTATGTTCAAAGGTAACTTTGGATTACCTATATTATTTGCCAACGATTTGGACGTTGGTTGTTTGGATAATTTTAAAATAAAATATATTAATACGGTTTAAGTACGGTACTTTAAAGCCACGTCTATGTATTAATCGTATTCCTGCACAAAAAAACTCTTGTGTTCATGAAAAACCGATAATGATTATTTATTCTAAAAGTTCAAAGGTTTGAGGTCAAGCTCGATAGATGGCGTTGGCGTCGAAATAGATCTCGCTATGGTTTCTTTACCACGATTTGGTTAGGGTCTCGCAATTTTAATTAAATATACCAGCTTAATTGTGGCTTTATTTTCAACCTTATTAGTGTTCTCAGGTTCTCACAAGTGCGTTAGTCCAACGTATTACCAGCTCGGTTAATAAACATCTTGCGTAGGTACCAACTACCAATACTAGTAGTCGCAACGCAATGGATTCAGTAATGCTGTATGTATGTATGAGTTGTATGACCATCCTTGTCCACACTGGGTAGTCCCTATCCCTATACCTGGCGATGGTTCGTGTAAGTTTATTTCATTCTTTGTCATTCTCTATGTATGGGAATATTGAGTCGTCGAATGAGATTAGACATGCTATAGTCGAGTATGTGGTAGCACATTGGGATGAGTTACAACTGTATACTTGTGACGAGCGCGGAGACCCCTACATTAACGCTGATTTGTACACGACGGCAATGGTAAAAAAACAACTACCTATGGTTCCACGTCTGATCTAATTAATGTCGACTTTGGAAGTATTAAAGCACAGAAATCCTCAATTTGTGAATACAATAGATTAAGAAGCATTTACCGTCCAGACTTGACAAAAATTGTAACATCAAAGCCTCCGCGAAAAACCCATGGAGACAGGGAGTGGGCTTTGAGAAAAACTGTATCTGAAGCTCATGAAGTAGTACTTACCGGAAAAGAAAAAGGGGAAGACTACCTACAAAAATAAGATAATCTCATAAGACAGAGAATCCGTTATTGGTATTCAAGAAGTAGAAAGTACCGGAAAGGAAAAAAAGTGGGACTATCTACAAAAAGAAGTGAGATGCCATCAAAAACATAACTTGTAAAAAAAGCCAAGTCTCGCAACTCAGTTCTTCTACCGTAAAAAGTTGTGAGATCCATGTAATACCAAGTCGGTTAATTTATTCAGTCCCTACTTCAAGGACCTTCGGTCTTAAGTTATTACGTAATTAGCTAACCTAACAACATCTTATAGTGATCATATCAATATTAAAAATCTTTTATGTTTTAAAGAAATAAATTGACTTGGCAATCGCACTAAACAATCTAATTTAATATGTATTACTTGTGAGATACATTGTGTCTTCATGCGATATTGCAATTTTATGTCAGCGCCATCTCTTTACCGGTAGTGGAACTAATGTAACTGTTGTTGATGATTTCTGAAAAAGTGTGCTATTTAGAGACTTCGTTTTATTTTTCCTGTAATCTTTACATAAACTTCTATCACATAGAATAATTTCTGATTTTTCTCTTTGCCAACTTCGGAGATAAAAAAAAGGAGGAGGTTCTCAATTCGACGGTATGTTTTTTTTTTTTGTTTGTTTTTTACGCGATTACTCCGCCAATTGAGGACCGATTTTCAAAATTCTTTTTTTGTTCGAAAGGGTATACTCTCGAGGTGGTCCCATTTTCATCAAGTTGGAATCTGATGAGAGGATCCCATGGAAATCGAGGGAAACCCTCAAATTTTATAGACAAAGTTATAGCGATTTGGGTATTTTTTAAAGTAACTTGAGCATTTGCTCTCGGAAATCATCATTTGGTAAAGTGGAGCTGATGATGAAGACCATAGATGGCCATCGGAACTACTCAATGACAAATATTTCACGGGTTGCGATTCGATTACTTTAATATGGTTGCTAAACGATTTATCCTCGTCACAATGCGTATGGTGAGTGGTTGTTGAGGAGTTCTCTTGGTTCTTACCAGGAGAACTCCTCAACAATTAACGTCCCTGCGTCGGGAAAAGCAGTATTTTGTAAAATGTGATGAGCAGTTGACATTAGGCTATTGTAACTTAGATAAATTATAAACTGACCCACTAAAAGTGAAAAAATAAAAACTTTTTTACAAAAGGGAGCAGCCGCGGTCGTGACCCGTCTGCTCGTTTCCAATATAGTCGTGATGGGCGCTACTACTGTCTCGTTTGTGGACGTACAGACGCCAGCACATCAAGTTACTACAATCTGTCAGATTTCTTTAATAGATTTTCGACTTTATTGCTAAAGCATAAGGTTCAAGGTTGATTGGGAAAATCTGACAGTTTCGGGTAGGTTGACCTGCTGGCGTCTGTACATTAATGATGTAACCAATATTTTGTAACTGTATTTTGATTTAGAAGAGTGTCCGTGGAGTTTTTTTCTTACCTCGTCTCCATAGGTATCTACTACACTTCTATCTGCTTCGTCTTTCTGACTGACCAACCCCTTGACAATTCAAAAGTGCGTGTAATTGTTTTGTCACACTAATATTATAAAGGCGAAAGTTTGTGAGTGTGTGGGGGGGGGGGTGTGTTTATATGTTTGTTACTTCTTCCCGCTCAAACGGCTGGACCAATTTTGATAAAATTTGGTATGGAGGTAGCTGACATCCTGGATTAACATATAGGTTACTTTTATCCCGATATTCCCTCGGGATCGATATTTACGCGGGTGAAACCGCAGGGCGCAGCTAGTTTGAAATAAATGCTGCATCTTGAGCAAGCGTGTTGATCAGTGCCCGTGCCGTGCCTTCTCTGTGGAGAAGAGGCCCCGCCTGTCCCTGATCCCTGTGCCTGCAGTGGGACACTAATATGCTGATGTTATTATTATTTGATCCCTGTGCCTGCAGTGGGACACTAATATGCTGATGTTATTATTATTTGGGGGCAGGAGAATGATGATGAACATGATGATATTTATCATCGCCCTCTCTCGAAATGTCAAATTATTTCCAGTTGCCAATTAAATAGAAACTATGTTCAGTGCCAAGTATATTGTGCTACATAGCTATGTAGGACGTGACGGTTTCTCTCAGAGAGATATCACTATGATCCTACAGCATTTCGCGGTAACATCGAATGGTGCGTGCGGTGCGCGCACGCATGTGGTCCGTCACGCGTCCGTGCGCGGCGGCGGGCGGCGGCGGTCGGTGACATCGTCCGTCAGTAGGTTGGGATAGGAAATAATTACAGTACCCGGGCTTTAGTAAGACATGTCGAGTATACACTGTCACATGGCCGCATGAGTTGCAGAGGCGACACTCTAATTAACGGCGCACAGTACTGTGGTATTGTACAGTCAACCAGAAGGCTCGTGGCTAAATGATAACAGCCGCATGGGTCGATTCGCGGTTGGGTGACTGTCCATTACATGTTACTTTAAGACCCCTCCATGCCTCGGAAAGCACGTTAAGCCGGGCTTAGGTATTTCACTATTCCCCCCTTAGAAAATCCCCCACCGTTGCTCACGGCTCTCATTCGTAGATTTTGGCAGTCGTTACGGGTAGTCAGAAGCCCAAGTCTGAAAACGAGTCTTACCAACTGGTATCGTGTTATCCAGTACCTGGGTTGTGGAGGTCACATAGGCAGTCGCTCCATGTAACATACTGCTAAGTGCCAGTGTATTCTGTAAAAATCTCACTGTGAAAACTTAAGTGAAATGAGTTGAAAGCGAGTTGTCAATTGTGTGAATCCAGCCTCAGGTGGAATGATAGCTTACATCAAGCTCTTTCACGATGAGAGTTTCACAGAATACATCGGCTGGTATTCAGCTGCAGGCTACACTGGAAGTGGACCCCCAACGTAGCAGGGGTCGGTACAAGCATAAAATAAAAAAAAAAATGCCTAGAAGCGTCGTGTTTACCAGAGGCGATAAGTGAAATACGTTCCACGCATCAGTGATAAACTGTCCCCTTATCACCTCATTGTTTAAGACAATGCACAATGAACAATATCCGACAGTAATCACAAGTCAAAACAAGCAAGTTTCCGCCATTTCGCGCAGCGGCAAGGACGCAGCCAATCAGAGCGTGGCGCGCCGAACGTTACCCAATCAGGCGCGTGGTGCTAGGACATTGACCAATCAGGTAAACGACCGTTGCACTTTCAAAATTTGAACGCTAACGAGTTTTTTATTTAATTGTTTTGTAATTAAGGTTTGTGTTAGATTGTAGGGATAGTGAATAAGGCTCAGTTTTCAGGATGTGTATTTCCAGTGAGTTGCGTTACAGCATGTTACGGCCTTGCGCTGAGAAATGTTGTGCGTTCTGTTAGAACTGAGCCTAGATCGTGGTACACGCGTGTTCGGTAACATTTGTAAATGAGAATGAGGGAATATTAACTTACAACAGGTTGTAAAATGTAAGCCTTGTCTATCGTAGTGGCACAGTAAAGATACGAACAGTACGGAAACTACGTACTAACATTCGAAACGGCACCACATGAGTAGACAAACGGTACAGAGATAAAACTTCATACAACTGCGCGAATCGGTTGCACTACTACAAGCACGCGGGGCATGTGTGCGTGACCACTGGCGGCTTGTCGCGTACGCGGCGAGACTGGAAAAAACCGGTTTACGCTGATACAGCCAGTTGACAATCTCAGGGTTGCGAATTGCGACGCACGTTGTTTGTTTTTTTAGTTGCAAGTTAGCCATAGCCATCGCTCTTCTTTTGCGTTTCAAAAGTTATTGCATCACTTTCGCTCGCATAGTAGGTTTTCGACCATTTTAGATTTTCGAGGTAGCGCTATAATAATGGTTGTTTATTGTACTGTGTGTATGAATAATATTAGAAAATATAAAAATATAGGTATCATACTTTAACTATCCCAAGGAGTACTTACAATAGGCAAGTAAATATTTGATTAATACTTTTTCAAGTAAGTACGTATAGGTACACCTTTATTTTATTAATATTATGATAAAGAAAACCATATTTTAAGTTTCTTTTCATTTGTATTTATTTATCTGACGTTTTGTCAATAAGCTCAATTATCCATAGCAACCACATGCAGATGAAATGTAAATGAATAAACTATGGTAATTGTATTAAAAGAAAAATTATACCTCCTTTTTTTAAAGTCGGTAAAAACTTTTTAACAAAAAAAAAACCGACTTCCAAAAAAAACACTACAAAGTGAAAAATAACTTTTATTTCGGAAGTCGGTGTCTTTGGATCTGTATTTTAGTTTTTTGCCACCGACTTCCGAAATAAAAGTTATTTTTCACTTTGTAGTGTTTTTTTTTTGGAAGTCGGTTTTTTTTTTGTTAAAAAGTTTTTATTTCTCGCTTTTTAGTATGTCTGTTTATAATGTATCTAAGTTACAATAGCCTAATGCCAACTTGCTCATCGCCTTTTACAAAATATTGCTTTTCCCGATGCAGGGACGTTAATTGTTGAGGAGTTCTCCTGGTATTCCACCATCAGCTCCATTTCACCATTCGCATTCGTGACGAGCATAACTTGCTTGCATATTAAAGTAAGTAATCGAATCGAAAACCGGGAATACTTATTATTGAGTAGTTCCGGTGGCCATTTGTGGTCTTCATCATCAGTTCCACTTCACCAAATGATGCTTTCAGAGAGCAAATGCACGAGTTACTATAAAAAATACCCAAATCGCTATAGGTGTGCCTGTAATACTTGAAGAGTTCCTTCGATTTCTCCAGGATCCCATCATCAGATCCTGACCTGATGACAATGGGACCACCTGGAAAGTATACCCTTTCAAACAAAAAAATAATTTTTGAAATCGGTCTAGCCGTCTCCGAGTAATCGGGGAACATACATAAAAAAAAAAAAAATAAAAAAAAAAAAAAAGGTTCCGACGAATTGAGAACCTCCTCCTTTTTGAAGTCGGTTAAAAAGAAAATTATTAGAGTAAGTAACTTGTAAAGTATTCTATCATACTGAATAACAAATGTTTTGTTCAATTTGTCTTAACCTAATTGTGACAACCCTACCAAAATAGGTAACAATTTTGCACGTTCTTAAGAAGCTTTGCCTTTGTTCCGTTTGTCTACTCATGTGACGGCACACTCACACAGACGCGCGCATCTACGGTACCCCTAAGCGGCATCCGTGTCTGAGAGCACCGCGACTATCGCTAGGGGTACCGTAGATGCGCGCGTCTGTGTGAGTGTGCCGTTTCGAACGTTAGTACGTAGTTTCCGTACTGTTCATACCTTTACTGTGGTAGTGGATTCGAACCCAGGCAGGCATAAAAATACCTTAATGTGCAATTTATTTCATCACCACTGCTCTCGAAACAGTGAAGTGATATGAAGAAACTATGTCCAAGACCAAAAATTCAAATTAATATTTTGATACTGACCACCGTACTGACTCCGCGTGGTGGATTACGGCCCACTTCCTCTCACAGGGAGGAGGTGGAGTGGGAACATTTTTTTTTTTATACTTTGCCCCACAAGGAATTTCTCCTGTATTGTGGGTGCGTTTACAAACATTTAAATTCACGTACACAAACAGCCAGACCCGGAACATCTACTTGTAGGTCATACAAATATTTGTTCCGTGCGGGAATCGAACCCGCGACACGCAGCGCAGCAGTCAATCGCTTAACCACTGCGCCAACCGTGCCGTAAACTTATTGACCGATTATGATATGGCTATCTGTTCTACAAGCAATGTACCAACCGCTACTGAATGAACTATCCCAAGACATGTCGCACTCAGCACCCCGCAATGTGTCCGCGTAGTGGATTGCGGCCCGGTCCATCTCACAGAGAGGAGGCCTAAGTCCCAGCAGTGGGAACATTATGACAATCATTCCGCCACTGCGAGATACAACTGGCGTATCCTACTGCGCGATATCAGAGTGTCAGCCACTGCAGCTGCTTTAGAAACCAGACAACACCAATCTGGTCAGAGGATCCTAAATCTTTTCAAAGGAATATGAGGATTTTTTCACCCTGTTCCTCATGCTTCTAAGTGCTCATATACACGAGCGGCAAACGCCAACGGAGACAACAGCAGCCGTCGACACGTCACCGGTTTCGAGCGGCAGCTGCCTCTATTGGCGCGTGCCGCTCGTGTATATAAGCACTTTAGGCTATGCTAAGGCTATCTGTTCCACGAGCTATGTGCCACCCACTTTACTAATTATTTCTTTATGAATGTTCCAGTATAAACAAGATCCGCACTTTGGGCGACTTCGCGGGCTGCCGGCGCCTCCGAGAGCTGTACGTGCGCAAGAACGAGATCAACGAACTCAACGAGATCCGCCACCTGCGGCACCTGCCCGACCTCACCAGCTTGTGGCTCGATGAGAACCCCTGCACCACACACCCGCAGTACGTACTTTGTTGTTGATGTTCTCCAGGAAGGTCACGCATTAGTTCGGAACCGAAATAGCTGGAAGTCTTGGGGAGGCTTTTAGCCAACAGTGGGTTGATGCAGGCAGACAATAACCAGAATTTGATGGCAAATAAGCCGATGGACAATCTGGTGGTAAGTCCTGGTGGTTACCGCCGCCTACGACCATCTGCAATAACAAAGACAAAGCTAGACTGGAATGCCTCAAGTGCTTGTAATCTCACCTTGACCGTAATGGTGGCGGTCAGGAAAACGACGGTAGCGTTGTTTCACCTTCCAGTGCCAAATAACGCTCTCTTAGGATGTGTGATGTGACGGCACTGCTGTCTTACAAAAGACCAGGTTATGACAAGTGTATGTATGTATGTTTACAGGTACAGGATGACGGTGCTTCGGAACTTGCCCAACTTGGAGAAGTTGGACAACGTGCCCGTGCAGCCCGACGAGGTACGCTCAACCAAATATCGATCATATTCTATTGTTAATTAGGTGTTATGGAAAAAGTCATAATAATAGTTGATTCTTCTCCTCCCTAAAATCTACCAAGTTAGGGACAGCCTGTATGATATACTTGTTTTGGTCCTTGTAACTGTACTTGAATCAAGTTGACCGCCTCTCCAAAATCTTAGGCTGTTACTGCGCCTGGTGGCACACCTCTACCTCCGCCTCCACCCCTTCGGGGACATGCGACGTGGCCACCTTGCGGTACCTCTACCCACATCCGACGTGGTGCTATGTCCTGCCCACCTTGCGGTACCTCTACCCGCATCCGACGTGGTGCTATGTCCTGCCCACCTTGCGGTACCTCTACCCGCATCCGACGTGGTGCTATGTCCTGCCCACCTTGCGGTACCTCTGCCCACATCCGACGTGGTGCTATGTCCTGCCCACCTTGCGGTCTATAAATGAATATAAATTGTCGTTCATACTGTATTGTAATAAGTGGTTATAACACATAGTTACGTAGGTGTGATTGTGTTTGTGTGTTCAGGTGCAGGAGGCGATGCGGCGCGGCCTACATATCCCTGACTCCGACGACGAAGGCTATCCACAGACGGTGAGCTTGACATTCATGGCTGATATCTGTCATTCATCATCATCATTGTTGAGTTGCACAGTGAGATACATAATAAATACGCAAACTCAAAAAAAGAAACACGACAAAAGACCTCGTGCAAATGAGCTCTGTGTTATTATTTTAAACATCATCTGCCAAGCCTTGTCTCATCACTATAACCCTTTGTAAGACTTAAAACCTTGAACACGTCAGCGCAGCATGACTTCCATATTCATCCAATACTCCACCTGCCTCAGCCTGCAGTCGACTAGTCTCCCTCTTTCTAGCCAACTCATGTTCCACGCAATCCTTCCATCGTTTTTGTTCTAGTTTAACCGGTTGAATGCCGGAATTACAGAAACAATTAAAAACCCATTGAGTCTCGGGTGTATATACGTTCCGGCATACTAAGGGTTAATCTATACTAATCTATACTAATAATATTATAAAGCTGCAGAGTTTGTTTGTTTGTTTGAACGCGCTAATCTCTGGAACTACTGGTCCGATTTGAATGATTCTTTTAGTGTTGGGTAGTCCATTTATCGAGGAAGGCTATAGGCTATATAACATCACGCTACGACCCTTAGGAGCCGCGCAGCGTGTGACACCGCGGGGAACAGCTAGTAATTAACATAATAGTGGAGCTATTTTACCATCTTGTTCTGTAAACAAGTCTAGACTATGCCGAAACGCATTTTTTTTTGTTTTTTAAACGTTGCCCCACACTTGTAATAGGTATCTCTTGTATTGTGGGTGCGTTTACAAACATTTAAACTCACATACACAAACAGCCAGACCAGGAACAACTACTTGTAGGTCATACAAATGTTGTTTGTATTGGGGTATCATGTTACCCAGTAACTGGGTTGTGGAAGTCAGATATTCAGTCGCTCCATGTAAATATTGGTATTCAGCTGCATCCGGTTCCGGTAAGACTATGCCGCCCCCGACTATGTTCGGAAAAGGCTAAGCAGATTGATTGAGCATATGAGCATAATGTTGTTTGTGTTTCCAGCAAGAGAGCTACGGGCAGTACCGGCGGCAGCGCTCGTGCGAGTCCAGTCCCGAGCGCGAGCCCGAGCAGTACTACACGCGGCACCCGCCCCGCCACGAGGTACGACTCGATTGCTCGGACGCGAGTTACGTATACAGGCGCGCTGTACACTACAGACTTTGTCATTGGACATGGTGATGCATGTTCTAATCATTGTTTTGTTTGATTTATTTGTTATATGTTTGATATGTGTGCATCCAATGACATTATAATTGTTATATGTTTGATATGTGTGCATCCAATGACATTATAATTGTTATATGTTTGATATGTGTGCATCCAATGACATTATAATTGTTATATGTTTGATATGTGTGCATCCAATGACATTATAATTGTTATATGTTTGATATGTGTGCATCCAATGACATTATAATTGTTATATGTTTGATATGTGTGCATCCAATGACATTATAATTGTTATATGTTTGATATGTGTGCATCCAATGACATTATAATTGTTATATGTTTGATATGTGTGCATCCAATGACATTACAATTGTGTAAAATTTTACTTATAATATCATTGTGTGCATCAATTTGTGTACAGTCACGGCCAGAAGTCCACTTACACCGCAATGATCATTATCGCCTGCGCTATACGGGCTGCGGCGCCTATACACACATACGCATTTTTATCCGTGTGAGTGATGTTCCAACGCTAACAAACTAACATGTCGTGTAGCATCGCGCTACGAGTAGTCATAGATGTGGTCAATGCTAGACAAGGATGACAATATCAGTAACTTGTTTCTTTATCGCAGTCTGATTATTTTTTTCATAGTAATGCAAAATTTCAACAAGTGAATATAAGTTAACATTAGCTAGATCGGTAACGAGGCTGCACTTGCTAATGTGAACGGGATAGGTGTAGGTTCGAATCCTAGTTGGGCCAGTTTTTTTTTTATGTTTTATATAATTATTATTATTTGTATGTTTTAGTAATTTATTTTAGTAAATTACTTTGAACAAATAGATATTACAATAAAGGTAATTTATTATTATAATATGATAATAAATGAAGCAAATTTTGATATGGTAACATTGTAATATTTTTTATACAAAAGAAATCCTTTACACTTATTTATGTTATTATAGGGCCACAATATTTGCCTTGGCTTCAATACTAATATTAGCCTGCATATTGAATTGAGAAGAATACTAAAATAGCAACAACAAGATAACACAAACGCTCGTAACTATGTTCACCAACCAACAATAGCGAATAGTGGAATAATTTAGGTAAACTAGTAAAGTAGTGAAAATATGAGGGTAGATTTACAAAGTGAACTTATCACTTTGTTTCAAATCTACCCTCATATTTTAATAACGACGCTAAGATTATAATTGTAAAACGAAAGAATATTCATTTAGTTGTGGAATATTTAAAATATTTGTTAGCAACTCGGCATTTTTATTCACATGATTGTAATACTTAAAAAATATTTTTCATGTTTGATGCTCACATCAAACATGAAAAATATTCAACTATTCAACTCGAACCCGAACGTTCGCCATGCGAGGCACAATGCTAACTACTTTGGCCACCGTAACGCTCACTTAGCTTATTGAAATTTGTAATAACAATCATAAGCGGCCAACAAGTTGCCAATGTGTAGTGTTGTCAAACGTTCTTATAGAAGAAGGTCATAAGTACAACTAATATTCTTATGCCATAGTTTTGTAAGATTGCTAGTCGACTTCTGACCGTTATAGTACATCCATAACAACCAGTTAGTAACATTTTGAGAATGAATGGATTTAAATAACTTTTAATTTATTTATTTGTTACGTAGCTTTCCATTGCTGTGAATTAATGCGGAATATTCATTATTTAATTATTTATTTGTGAAGACTTGCAAATTATACCGGACGAGACGCCTCAGCCCAGGTGCGCACGGGCGCGTATTTCCTGCGGTGATTTTTTTAAATGCACTGGATTTTCAACGCTCTGCTCAACACCGAAAGTTGAAAATCCAGTGCGTGATAAAATCCCGCCGCGATATTTTCACGTCCGGGCGAACGTGGGGTTTAGGCTATTTGCTTGATATCGACCTAACTATTATATACGACTCATTTTTAATCACCAGAATAAAATTAAAAAAAATTATTAGGTATATTGAGAAAATTATAATTTAGAAACATTTTAGTAAAATTCCTAATTTGTCGGTAGACTTGAACCCACATCCTTGAGGATGAGAGGCGATAAGAGGCGATGCCTTCAGCACCCCCAGTCCTTTTCTATAAGTCCTTGACTAAGCTAGCTCTTATTTTATTTTGGCGACTAAAAACGAGTCTTATATGTGTGTGTTTGTGAACTAACGTACAATATGCGTGCCGGACTCAGGGCAGCGACAGTTCCGAGGCGGGCGGCGAGGCGCCGGCCGACGCCGCGGTCGTGCAGGTCAGACTGAACTCATCACTACTGCACATGTACTCTCTCATCTGCGCACCTCGCATGCCATCACCCCGGCGGCACTGTGTGCTGCAGCCTGTGGCAGCTAGCAGTCAGGCAGGCGGCCGCTGTGCTGGCAGGACTGTAACCATAGATTCAGTACATGATTCTGAACCTAGGTAGGTGCTGTTCGATCACAGACTTATATATTGGCTAGATAACGCAAGTCTCATCGTCTGTATAGAAAACAACCGTGCCATTTTTTTCTACCTACTGTGACGTCACATGAGCGATTTAGTGATTGATGGGAATCCTAAAATTCTAACAAAAAACCAGGAACAGATTCGATTAGATGAACATTTCGCGCCCTAAGCAATACGATACGAATAAGAGTTCCGACATCGACAACATCTACTGGTTTCTATAAAACATTAGAGCATTTTAGGTTTTAGAGAAGGATGCCAGTGAGTTCGAGCCTAAAGTCAATCCGCTGACCTCAGCATTAGGTAACGCCTTCAATACATCAATAGTAGGTACTTGTTGCGTTTGTAGTCAGCCGTCGAAACGTTCTTGTTTCCGTAAAGCTGCCTTCATTAAAATGAACAGAGCAAATTCGACTATAATTTATATTGTGTTGGGAACCAATTTTCATGCCCTTTCATGGGATCACTTGAAAATCTCTAAATATAATTAATAATATTCTAAACAAAAGCACTAAATTGAAACATTGCAGTAAAAAAAAATAATTTAAAATAAAGTTATCTTAACCGCTATAATTTTCCTTTAAAGTTCATGAAATGCACTATCATAAGTGAATTTTTCCTGATTTTTCAAGCCCGCAGTTTAGGTTTTAGAGGGGGGGGGGGGTGCTTTAATATTTCGTATGGAGCATTAAATCGAAAAATAATTTTAACAACCCCCAAGTCATTTTAGAAGATCTATTCAACGATACCCCACACGATGGGGTAGACGACGAAAAAAATATTCATCCCCACTTCACATGTAGGGGAGGTAAAAAAAAATATTTTCTAAAATTTTATTTTACCACTTTGTCGGCGTAATTGATATACACACTCCTACAAAATTACTCAAACTCAAACTCAAATCATTTATTTCAATTAAACCTTGTACAGGCACTTTTGAATTGTCAAAATTAAATAGTCTGTCAGTTAGTCAGAAAGTTGAAGCTAGTTGCCCATTCCAAAGCGTAGATCTCTATGGAGAAGAACGGGCAAGAAACTCCATGGACACTCTTTTAAATCAAGATATTACAAAATCCTGGGTACATTATTCTTGTTGCTTCTTTAGGTGAGAACAATGTAAAAAAGACAGAAATGAAGAAACAATTCAAGACATAAGATTAAAAATAAGCCTTGGCAGTTAAGAGATGACCAGTCTCAACCGACGGCGCCCGTTCACGAACATGACGCGTGGATCAGCACCATCCAGCTCAACCATTTTGTAGGGAACCGAATGATCTACATCTTTCTAGTACTAACGGTCTCTTAGCAAAACCTCCGACAGACAGACAGACAGACGGACGGACATGACGAAACTATAAGGGTTCCTTGTAGGAACTACGGAACCCTAAAAAGGAAACGTTTCCATTATCTCGTCCCAGTTTCTTGTGTAGTTTTTACAGCTCAATACCGCACAATTTCGCATTTTATTTTTCGTTTGACGTCTGACATCGAGAACGTTCGAGCGCGGACTGAATGGAAAAGGCACTGAAGGAAGTCCTTTGTACTCCTCTTTAACACGCGAATTTTATACACTTGCGTCGTCTAGCCAATATAAGTCTGTGTTCAATAGTTTTAGCCCGCGTAGGTATATCGTTTTTCTATGAAACAACTGTTTTTTTTTATTACCGACGAAAAATTTCTCAGCTACGAGATCCAGAATCATCTGCTGAATTCAAAGTTACAGTTTGCGTGTCGGCCACCCTGTATCGAAACAGCTTATCGATTTGATAAATTACCAGATTTGACTTTATTGCGGCCGGGCGGCCCGTAGCCCGTAGGTACGACCGAACAAAACTCGGGCGTTTCATTTATTTTATCTCTGATGATCTGATCCTCCATCACTGTCAAAATCAAAATGATCTTTATTCTAGTTGCTATAAGGTTGCCAGTGGGGTACTGCTTGTGTAGCTGGCAGAGGTTCATTACTGTGGAATCACTCTTGTCAGACTCTAGGGAGATTCCCTTAGACTGTTACATTGTTCTCACATTATAGAAGCAACAAGAATAATGTACCCAGGATTTTGTAATATCTTGATTTAAAAGAGTGTCCATGGAGTTTCTTGCCCGTTCTTCTCTATAGAGATCTACGCTTTGGAATGGGCAACTAGCTTCAACTTTCTGACTAACTGACAGACTATTTAATTTTGATAATTCAAAAGTGCCTGTACAAGGTTTATTTGAAATAAATGCTTTGAGTTTTTAAATTTTGTGCTGAGTGTGAGGCGAAAGTCATAAACAACGTGCGAACATCACAAGCCATCATACCAGGGCCGCTTGTTTGTACACTCAGAAAGAAATAAATTGTTTAGCATATTGACATACTACGTAAATCAACGGTGTTATAACCACTGCATCCACTGATACAGAATGACAGTTGTGATTTGAATATACGTACAATTCAAGTTGATAGGTAGTCAATTAGCTAAACATTCCGTTTCCCTGACTGTACATAACCATAATAATTATAATAATACGTAACTGCACAAATCTGTCATTTGCACCTTCACATAATTACAGTCAAGAGCACAAAATATATAATTGCGTATTGAACCATCACTTCATCAGCATCAGTCTCTGCCCCCATCACAATGTATTAGAAGTCGGCGCCGGCCAAAGAGAATATTATATCGTCGTTGGCGCCGGCGCAACATCTTCTATACTTCTGTATTAGTCGTCATCTCGGTAGCCTCCCCCCCCCCCCTCTCTCTTTCCTTATCATCATTCACACAGTCCATCCATCGTTTGTTTGGTCTTCCCCTACTAATAGTAATTGGGTATTAAATGATTAGATTATTTTTGTGCTGAAAAACAATTTGACGGAATTCACGGCGTCGCTGATCTTCCGTCGTGTCATTTGTGACTTGCTTTGGTAATAACGCATCTTCGGTGAAATGGTTCGGAGTGGCGTGTTTGAATGTTTGTGTATGGAAATATGAGTTACGTGTCGGAAAATCAGAGACGTAAATTCCGCCAGATGTGTTTCGGCCCTTCGGCCGCATTCACGCCAAACGTATGGCGGCCGCCGACTGGGAGCGTCAAGTTCAAAATGCACGGAAAATAACGTCAGGCGTCTGTTTTTTCATAAAGGGGTTCCAACATTTTTCTATGGAAACTGGCATATCCACCAGTCGCCATTTTGTTTTTTTTTTTTAAGTTTCCGCTCACGAGGAATGTAGTATAATTATGTAGTATACAAACAAAAAATGACAAGTAATATTACACCGGTATTAGGCACTCACTTGTGACCTCCCCCCCCCAGTGCCCCGCCTCCCCCCGCCGCGCGGCGACGCCGCCGGACGCCGACGAGCGCTACGAGCACCCCGCCATGACCAACATGACACGATCGCACTACGACGTGAGTACCATATACCTACTCACCTTACTCCCCCCCCAGTCCCCCGCGTCCCCGCCGGACGCCGACGAGCGCTACGAGCACCCCGCCATGACCAACATGACACGATCGCACTACGACGTGAGTACCATATACCTACTCACCTTACTCCCCCCCCCCAGTCCCCCGCGTCCCCGCCGGACGCCGACGAGCGCTACGAGCACCCCGCCATGACCAACATGACACGATCGCACTACGACGTGAGTACCATATACCTACTCACCTTACTCCCCCCCCAGTCCCCCGCGTCCCCGCCGGACGCCGACGAGCGCTACGAGCACCCCGCCATGACCAACATGACACGATCGCACTACGACGTGAGTACCATATACCTACTCACCTTACTCCCCCCCCAGTCCCCCGCGTCCCCGCCGGACGCCGACGAGCGCTACGAGCACCCCGCCATGACCAACATGACACGATCGCACTACGACGTGAGTACCATATACCTACTCACCTTACTCCCCCCCCCCAGTCCCCCGCGTCCCCGCCGGACGCCGACGAGCGCTACGAGCACCCCGCCATGACCAACATGACACGATCGCACTACGACGTGAGTACCATATACCTACTCACCTTACTCCCCCCCCCAGTCCCCCGCGTCCCCGCCGGACGCCGACGAGCGCTACGAGCACCCCGCCATGACCAACATGACACGATCGCACTACGACGTGAGTACCATATACCTACTCACCTTACTCCCCCCCCCAGTCCCCCGCGTCCCCGCCGGACGCCGACGAGCGCTACGAGCACCCCGCCATGACCAACATGACACGATCGCACTACGACGTGAGTACCATATACCTACTCACCTTACTCCCCCCCCCAGTCCCCCGCGTCCCCGCCGGACGCCGACGAGCGCTACGAGCACCCCGCCATGACCAACATGACACGATCGCACTACGACGTGAGTACCATATACCTACTCACCTTACTCCCCCCCCCAGTCCCCCGCGTCCCCGCCGGACGCCGACGAGCACTACGAGCACCCCGCCATGACCAACATGACACGATCGCACTACGACGTGAGTACCATATACCTACTCACCTTACTCCCCCCCCCAGTCCCCCGCGTCCCCGCCGGACGCCGACGAGCGCTACGAGCACCCCGCCATGACCAACATGACACGATCGCACTACGACGTGAGTACCATATACCTACTCACCTTACTCCCGCCCCCCAGTCCCCCGCGTCCCCGCCGGACGCCGACGAGCGCTACGAGCACCCCGCCATGACCAACATGACACGATCGCACTACGACGTGAGTACCATATACCTACTCACCTTACTCCCCCCCCAGTCCCCCGCGTCCCCGCCGGACGCCGACGAGCGCTACGAGCACCCCGCCATGACCAACATGACACGATCGCACTACGACGTGAGTACCATATACCTACTCACCTTACTCCCCCCCCCAGTCCCCCGCGTCCCCGCCGGACGCCGACGAGCGCTACGAGCACCCCGCCATGACCAACATGACACGATCGCACTACGACGTGAGTACCATATACCTACTCACCTTACTCCCCCCCCAGTCCCCCGCGTCCCCGCCGGACGCCGACGAGCGCTACGAGCACCCCGCCATGACCAACATGACACGATCGCACTACGACGTGAGTACCATATACCTACTCACCTTACTCCCCCCCCCCAGTCCCCCGCGTCCCCGCCGGACGCCGACGAGCGCTACGAGCACCCCGCCATGACCAACATGACACGATCGCACTACGACGTGAGTACCATATACCTACTCACCTTACTCCCCCCCCAGTCCCCCGCGTCCCCGCCGGACGCCGACGAGCGCTACGAGCACCCCGCCATGACCAACATGACACGATCGCACTACGACGTGAGTACCATATACCTACTCACCTTACTCCCCCCCCAGTCCCCCGCGTCCCCGCCGGACGCCGACGAGCGCTACGAGCACCCCGCCATGACCAACATGACACGATCGCACTACGACGTGAGTACCATATACCTACTCACCTTACTCCCCCCCCCCAGTCCCCCGCGTCCCCGCCGGACGCCGACGAGCGCTACGAGCACCCCGCCATGACCAACATGACACGATCGCACTACGACGTGAGTACCATATACCTACTCACCTTACTCCCCCCCCCCAGTCCCCCGCGTCCCCGCCGGACGCCGACGAGCGCTACGAGCACCCCGCCATGGCCAACATGACACGATCGCACTACGACGTGAGTACCATATACCTACTCACCTTACTCCCCCCCCAGTCCCCCGCGTCCCCGCCGGACGCCGACGAGCGCTACGAGCACCCCGCCATGACCAACATGACACGATCGCACTACGACGTGAGTACCATATACCTACTCACCTTACTCCCCCCCCCAGTCCCCCGCGTCCCCGCCGGACGCCGACGAGCGCTACGAGCACCCCGCCATGACCAACATGACACGATCGCACTACGACGTGAGTACCATATACCTACTCACCTTACTCCCCCCCCAGTCCCCCGCGTCCCCGCCGGACGCCGACGAGCGCTACGAGCACCCCGCCATGACCAACATGACACGATCGCACTACGACGTGAGTACCATATACCTACTCACCTTACTCCCCCCCCCAGTCCCCCGCGTCCCCGCCGGACGCCGACGAGCGCTACGAGCACCCCGCCATGACCAACATGACACGATCGCACTACGACGTGAGTACCATATACCTACTCACCTTACTCCCCCCCCCCAGTCCCCCGCGTCCCCGCCGGACGCCGACGAGCGCTACGAGCACCCCGCCATGACCAACATGACACGATCGCACTACGACGTGAGTACCATATACCTACTCACCTTACTCCCCCCCCAGTCCCCCGCGTCCCCGCCGGACGCCGACGAGCGCTACGAGCACCCCGCCATGACCAACATGACACGATCGCACTACGACGTGAGTACCATATACCTACTCACCTTACTCCCCCCCCAGTCCCCCGCGTCCCCGCCGGACGCCGACGAGCGCTACGAGCACCCCGCCATGACCAACATGACACGATCGCACTACGACGTGAGTACCATATACCTACTCACCTTACTCCCCCCCCCCAGTCCCCCGCGTCCCCGCCGGACGCCGACGAGCGCTACGAGCACCCCGCCATGACCAACATGACACGATCGCACTACGACGTGAGTACCATATACCTACTCACCTTACTCCCCCCCCCCAGTCCCCCGCGTCCCCGCCGGACGCCGACGAGCGCTACGAGCACCCCGCCATGACCAACATGACACGATCGCACTACGACGTGAGTACCATATACCTACTCACCTTACTCCCCCCCCCAGTCCCCCGCGTCCCCGCCGGACGCCGACGAGCGTTACGAGCACCCCGCCATGACCAACATGACACGATCGCACTACGACGTGAGTACCATATACCTACTCACCTTACTCCCCCCCCCAGTCCGCCGCGTCCCCGCCGGACGCCGACGAGCGCTACGAGCACCCCGCCATGACCAACATGACACGATCGCACTACGACGTGAGTACCATATACCTACTCACCTTACTCCCCCCCCCAGTCCCCCGCGTCCCCGCCGGACGCCGACGAGCACTACGAGCACCCCGCCATGACCAACATGACACGATCGCACTACGACGTGAGTACCATATACCTACTCACCTTACTCCCCCCCCCAGTCCCCCGCGTCCCCGCCGGACGCCGACGAGCGCTACGAGCACCCCGCCATGACCAACATGACACGATCGCACTACGACGTGAGTACCATATACCTACTCACCTTACTCCCCCCCCCCAGTCCCCCGCGTCCCCGCCGGACGCCGACGAGCGCTACGAGCACCCCGCCATGACCAACATGACACGATCGCACTACGACGTGAGTACCATATACCTACTCACCTTACTCCCCCCCCAGTCCCCCGCGTCCCCGCCGGACGCCGACGAGCGCTACGAGCACCCCGCCATGACCAACATGACACGATCGCACTACGACGTGAGTACCATATACCTACTCACCTTACTCCCCCCCCCAGTCCCCCGCGTCCCCGCCGGACGCCGACGAGCGCTACGAGCACCCCGCCATGACCAACATGACACGATCGCACTACGACGTGAGTACCATATACCTACTCACCTTACTCCCCCCCCAGTCCCCCGCGTCCCCGCCGGACGCCGACGAGCGCTACGAGCACCCCGCCATGACCAACATGACACGATCGCACTACGACGTGAGTACCATATACCTACTCACCTTACTCCCCCCCCAGTCCCCCGCGTCCCCGCCGGACGCCGACGAGCGCTACGAGCACCCCGCCATGACCAACATGACACGATCGCACTACGACGTGAGTACCATATACCTACTCACCTTACTCCCCCCCCCAGTCCCCCGCGTCCCCGCCGGACGCCGACGAGCGCTACGAGCACCCCGCCATGACCAACATGACACGATCGCACTACGACGTGAGTACCATATACCTACTCACCTTACTCCCCCCCCAGTCCCCCGCGTCCCCGCCGGACGCCGACGAGCGCTACGAGCACCCCGCCATGACCAACATGACACGATCGCACTACGACGTGAGTACCATATACCTACTCACCTTACTCCCCCCCCAGTCCCCCGCGTCCCCGCCGGACGCCGACGAGCGCTACGAGCACCCCGCCATGACCAACATGACACGATCGCACTACGACGTGAGTACCATATACCCACTCACCTTACTCCCCCCCCAGTCCCCCGCGTCCCCGCCGGACGCCGACGAGCGCTACGAGCACCCCGCCATGACCAACATGACACGATCGCACTACGACGTGAGTACCATATACCTACTCACCTTACTCCCCCCCCAGTCCCCCGCGTCCCCGCCGGACGCCGACGAGCGCTACGAGCACCCCGCCATGACCAACATGACACGATCGCACTACGACGTGAGTACCATATACCTACTCACCTTACTCCCCCCCCCCCCAGTCCCCCGCGTCCCCGCCGGACGCCGACGAGCGCTACGAGCACCCCGCCATGACCAACATGACACGATCGCACTACGACGTGAGTACCATATACCTACTCACCTTACTCCCCCCCCCAGTCCCCCGCGTCCCCGCCGGACGCCGACGAGCGCTACGAGCACCCCGCCATGACCAACATGACACGATCGCACTACGACGTGAGTACCATATACCTACTCACCTTACTCCCCCCCCCCAGTCCCCCGCGTCCCCGCCGGACGCCGACGAGCGCTACGAGCACCCCGCCATGACCAACATGACACGATCGCACTACGACGTGAGTACCATATACCTACTCACCTTACTCCCCCCCCCAGTCCCCCGCGTCCCCGCCGGACGCCGACGAGCGCTACGAGCACCCCGCCATGGCCAACATGACACGATCGCACTACGACGTGAGTACCATATACCTACTCACCTTACTCCCCCCCCAGTCCCCCGCGTCCCCGCCGGACGCCGACGAGCGCTACGAGCACCCCGCCATGACCAACATGACACGATCGCACTACGACGTGAGTACCATATACCTACTCACCTTACTCCCCCCCCCCCAGTCCCCCGCGTCCCCGCCGGACGCCGACGAGCGCTACGTGCACCCCGCCATGACCAACATGACACGATCGCACTACGACGTGAGTACCATATACCTACTCACCTTACTCCCCCCCCCAGTCCCCCGCGTCCCCGCCGGACGCCGACGAGCGCTACGAGCACCCCGCCATGACCAACATGACACGATCGACGTGAGTACCATGTATAACCATTTCATGTGACTGATAAAGAATGTCAGTAAGTAAGTTGTGACAATTAAGTTGATAGTCAATTTGCTAATGAATCCGTTTCTCTGATTGTCCATTACATAACCGTGCTTTTGTAGTAGCATTATATTCAAAATGACTGTACGGTCACCTATAAAGCGCTTATAGACACGAGCGACGCGCGTCAACGGCAGAGGCTGCCGTCGCGCGTCGGCGGCAGACAACATACCGCACTATTGGAGTACGGTGCTCAAACCACGGAATAGAAAATCTATTCCGTGGCTCAAACACACGAGCGCGAGCGGTGCGTTGTCGACGCGCGACGGCGGCAGACAACATACCGCACTATTGGAGTACGGTACTCAAACACACGAGCGGTGCGTTGTCGACGCGCGACGGCGCAGACAACATACCGCACGTGTGTATGCACACTATTGGAGTACGGTGCTCAAACACACGAGCGGTGCGTTGTCGACGCGCGACGGCTGCAGTTGCCTCTGCCGTTGACGCGTGTCTCTCGTGTGTACGAGCACTTACAAAACCGTTATTCAATGTTGGATTTGGTCCCATTAAACTCGTTCGTTGTCGCGCCACTTTGTTGTGTGCGAGTGTGCGAGTACTGGTGTAGTGTAGTGCAGCGGTGTGTGTGTTGCAGGCGCGCTCGCCCGACGCCGGCTCGCTGCGGCACTCGCTCTCCACGCACAGCGTCAAGGTACCTCCTCCACCTCCTCCACATCCACACCACATTACACTATGAGCGGAGCGCTGAGGTAGCTCGCGAAACTTAAATGTTCTTATAATGCACTCGTATTGATGATTGTAATTATTAAAATTCTGTAAATACATATTTGCCACGGTCGCGAATTATTTTGATTAATATAATAAGTCCAAAAAAACTTAAGTAAAGGAGAATGCCGTAGGACCGTACCAACAAAAAGCTTGAGGCACTGATGTATGGTTTCCGTTATACAGGTGTACCTACCTACTACACAATAACAGTGCCTCAAGCGTTTAAAATTTATATACAGGGTGATTGGAAGATGGGTGCAAAGCTTTAAGGCGAAGATAGTACAGACAATTTAGAACTATTTAAGCAATGGTTGTCTTAGATGAAGTCTTACCACTTTTTTTTCCCGATTTCTTAAGATTTTTTCGAAAATTCCCAAAGTTTTAACTAAACTACTTATTTATGGCCAAATTAATTGATAAACGAATTCCTTTTTACCCGACTGCGCGACGCAAAGGAGTGGTAATGTGTTCATCAGCCTATGTATGTATGTTCCTTTGAAGCACAATACAGACCAAACGCCTGGACCGATTTTTATGATTCACACGTCAATCGATTCCTCTTAGTCGAGTGTCACTAAAGACATGACGTTAATGAAAATTCAACATGGCGACTACTATGTATGTATGTATATCTCTTTGGCACGATCTGTAGCCTAAACGGCTTGATCGATTTCAGCTTGAGAGGTGCCGTTAGATTCGTCTTAATTGTGCGAGTGACACTGGGTATATCAAAATTAAAAAAAAAAAAAAATGGACGATTTTTGGCGCAATGTTATGTCTTCAAAAAAAATGTTTTTTCTCAAAACCTATCGAGTGGGGTATCAAAATTAAGGGCTTTAAAAGATGATTACAAAAATATAAACAACTTATATCGTTAAAAGTAATTCGATGTGACAAATCGTAAAAAACACAAGAACTAAATCGTCAGCGAAATCTTTCACATTTGTAAACTAAAAAGCTGGAAATAAAAAAAGTTATAAAAAAAAAAAAAAACCCGACTGCGGTAAAAAACTTCAGTTAAAAGAACTGAAAAGCTAAAAACAAGCCCATTTTAAATTAAATAAAAGTTGGAAGCAGGCGGGACCCATTTGAATTTGAAAATATAATAAAAATGGTATGGGTCCCGCCTGCTCCTAATATCTTTACCATTACATTCAGTCCTCTTGCTGTTGTTTGAACTCGCGAAACATTTCCTTTATCTCCAACATAGTAGCAGACAGCAGACAGGCTATATACCTCGTCACCTTCGTAAGCGTCACCAAGCGTAAGCGCTTCGCATTGCGGAAAGTAAGCTTGGTTCTGATGAGCTATGAAGTGTGTATAGAGCAGGCTGTGGCGTGCTGAAGATCGGTGTTTGCGGCGGCTGAGTTTTAGGAGTTCATATAACCTGACCAAGATTATGTCTGGACTTTAAAAGAGACTGTGACCTCTGAGTTTGTTTCGGCCTTTCTTCTCAGAGTAGTCAGATAGGAAACGCCAATTTCATCTAGTTTTAAAAAAAAACATGATTGGACGTGAAAAAGTGTTTGTACAAACCTACTTACAAAAATAAAATCATTTCATGATTTCATTTCAATCATTTCATTTCATCAATTTTTGGAATTTTTGTCTGTTTGTCGGTTTGTCTGTTTGGATGCGAGAGATTTTTTGTTTGAACAGGTTCAACGTAAAAAGTACCAAACCGATATGGTTCATTTTTAGGGTTCCATACCCAAAGGGTAAAACGGAACCCTATTACTAAGACTTCGCTGTCCGTCCGTCCGTCTGTCTGTCACCAGGCTGTATCTCAAGAACCGCGGTAGCTAGACAGTTGAAATTTCACAGATGATGTATTTCTGTTGCCGCTATAACAACAAATACTAAAAACAAAATAAAATAAGTATTTAAGGGGGGCTCCCATACAACAAACGTGATTTTTTCGGCGTTTTTGCCTTGTGGTACGGAACCCTTCGTGTGCGAGTCCGACTCGCACTTGGCCAGTTTTATACTCAAATTTAGTGTAGAACTCGGAGTAGTGATAAGTCTTTGTTTCATCGCAATCGCTTCAGTCTATCAAAAGATATAATCAATTTAAAGCATTTTATAACAACTTTTTATTGCAATAAGTGGAAACACGTAACGACATCTATTGGGACGATATAGTACTAAAGAAAACATATTATGATCTTTAAAACGTATTATTAACTCTGATACTTATGTCTGTGTTATTTAAAAAAGTAATGATAATGATTTGTATTTTGTATTTGTATTTTGATTAAATAAATTGACGGCACGTTTGGCGCAGTGGTTAAGCGATTGACTGCTGTGCTGCGTGTCGCGGGTTCGATTCCCGCACGGAGCAAATATTTGTATGACCTACAAGTAGTTGTTCCGGGTCTGGCTGTTTGTGTATGTGAGTTTAAATGTTACACATGTTTACCCACAATACAGGAGAAATTCATAGTGTGGGGCAACGTTTAAAAAAAAAAATCTATAAATATAAAAGAAAGTCGTGTTACTTACACTACTTATAACTCAAGAACGGCTAAACCGATTTGACTGAAAATTGGTGGGGAGGTAGCTTAGAACCAGGAGACGGACATAGGATACTTTTTATCCGGTTTTTTTATCCGGTTTTACACGGACATAGTATTTAATACTTTTATTTACTTATAGGAGTAGGGTAGGAGTAGTGTGGGAGTAGGGTAGGAGTTGGGTAGGAGTAGTGTAGGAGTAGGGTAGCAGTAGGTTAGGAGTAGGGTAGAAGTAGGGTAGGAGTAGGGTAGGAGTAGTGTAGGAGTAGGGTAGGAGTAGTGTAGGAGTAGGGTAGGGGTAGGGTAGGGTAATGGGTAGGACACCACGCGAACGATAGCGCCGGGCAGCTAGAAATAATTTATATGGCAAAACAACGTTTGCCGGGTCAGCTAGTAAGGGGTTAAATGTGGAAGTTTTTCCCAATGGGAAGTGCTATCGGGCGCACGGCTTGTTGCAGAGCTAGCACCGTGACGCGGCGTCAACTCGTAGCTCGCGGGACACAGCTCCAGCCGTACGTTGTTGTGTTGCAGGACTACTCGTACTCGTCCAACGGCGACTGCCGCTACGCCGCGCCCGTCGCCTCGCCGCCCTACCAGGAGCCCTACTACGAGCGACCCGACAGGTAACTGATTACTACACGTTAATACCCTCACTTTAAACCTGACACTTTAAACACTTACTGACTCAGCATTCCCAGGCATTTCAAAGTCAAACAGCACGACATTATTTTCTTGATATTGGAGTATGGATAGACCGACGAGAGAATGCTTGTCTTCGCACGGCGCACTAACAAGAACTTCGTAGAAACTGATCTTTACAACTGACTAAATACCGCAACAATGACAAATGCGCGTAACAACCAATGATAGAGAACAAGCTGTTCCCACGCATCACCCGCCGAGCCTTGTCGCATATATGTCAGGGTCGGCTTCCAGTCTAATCGGATGCAGCTGAATATCAGGATTCTACATGGAGCGACCGCCTATCTGACCTCCACAACCCAGTTACTGGTGGGTAGCACAATACCCCTTGGTAACGCTGATTGTCAGACTTTCGGGCTTCTGACGACTCGTAACGACTGTCAAAGATCCACCGACGATTGACAGCCGGGACCAATGGCTTTACGTGCTTTCCAAGGCACGGAGGGGTTATGTTATGTACAGATGGTCACCCATCCACGGACCGAGCTGTTCCCAACATGGAATGCAGTAATTGAATATGAACCTCAGGAGTGAATAAACCACGGAATAGATAAATAAGGTTTGAAAGGCCCTCGCTGAAATTTTGTACTAGGACCAGTGTCGCCGCTTGACTCCCACTATTTTAATTTCTACACATACGCAATGTTTACAAATATTTCGCACACAACCAAATCACAAACACATAAATCTCAGGGCAGATATTCGTTCGCCCACTAGCAAGACGCTCCCGTAGGCATAGACACTCAAACACGCATAAATGCAATAAAAATTTTCATAAAAGCCGATATTCTTTGTCTATAAATTATCTGATGAATTTATGGGGAAAATGAAACATAACAATTTTATTTTATTTTGATTAATCACAAATAATCACTGTCCTTGGAATAAAACACATTTATTAAGTAATTGGCGCTTGCTATTAATTGCGAACGAATTTAGTACTCGTCTTTGTCGGCATCCAGTTTCCTCTACCTGTCACGTTAATCCATTGTTCCCTGGCGTTAGGTTCTATAAGAAACTTAAAATTTATAATTTATTGCATAATTCAAATTCCTCAATTTAATTTTACTAAATGGTGTAAATAAAAGTTTTAAGAATATAAACGTAAAGTAATATGAACCTATCCAGCTCGTATGAGCTGGATAGGTTCCACAAAGACTGGAAGGAGGACGCGCGGGCTCGCGAGAGATGGAAGGAGTGGAGGGAGGCCTTTGCCCAGGAGTGGGCCAGCGCAGGCTAAAAAAAAAAAAAACGTAAATATTTAAATATAACAAAATAATACACATAATGCATAAACTTTTGTTGCAATAATGTTTGGTATTTCGTAATGATCAGTATATTTTTATGTTTTTGACAAATAATATTGTAATTAAATGTTATTTTGGACTTACCAATGGAAAGATATACCTTCTCGCTTTATACCTGAGGTCTGACTTTTTGTCTTACATGTTATGATTGCACAACACGGCATTATTAATCTCTTTATTACTCGACATTATATACAGAAAATTCAAATTTTTTCCATCTCTTTATTAGTGGTTGTAATGGGAATCATATCACTAGGTTTTATTAGGTTTTTATTTTTTATTTATCCTTTTGATAGATTCGTATTTTGTAAATGTGAGGACTTTGTAGGCCTTGTAGACTTTAGATCTGTAGACCATTTTTTATTTTATCAAGTACCTGATACTTGTTGACAGGCCTACGCTATCCTCCCATACCTACTGTAATTTGAAAATATTGTAAAAGCCAATTATTTTTAAAAAGAGTAACCGTGGAGTTTCTTGCCGGTTCTTCTCCATAGGAAACGACCAATTGGAACCGTGCACCTAGCTTCTGACGTTTCATAAGTGCCCATGTAGGCTTATGTGAAATAAAATATTTTGATTTTGATTTTAGAGTTCTGTTCTCCGAAGTATTCCGACGCGCACTGAACGCGGTGAATTCATGAATCGGTCGAGTTATGATTGTCGAATCATAACTGTGGCGCGCTTGCCCCGCCCACATTACCATTCCAACCTTATTTATCTATTCCGTGGAATAAACAGACAACGTGTCTACCGTCTACAATTGTACACTGTCACGCACTAATGTCCGTGAAAATGTGTTAACTACACGTCTGTCACAGGTCAGAGTCGTACGGACACATGTCGCAGCGCGGCAGCGGCGAGGCGTGGGAGGAGCGAGCGAGCGCGCGGCACGGCGGCACCCACGCGAGCGAGCGGGACAAGGAGTACCCCTCCGCCGTCATGGCTGAGCACAGAGGCTTCACCAGGAGGCCTGTCGCTAGGGTATGTCATACTTGAGCTACCTTTTGGTCTCGTACAGGACTTTGTTCTTTTTTAACCGACTTCAAAAAAGGAGGACGTTTCTCAATTCGACCGTATATTTTTTATTTTTTTATTTTTACCGACTTCAAAAAAAAGGAGGTTATCAATTCGACACGTATGTATGTAATATTATTGGAATTGCATTATATTCACTTATGACAATCTATTAGGGCTTCCAAACAAATATACAAAATTTTATAGACGTATGTATGTATGTATGTTTGTCCACGCATATCTCCGGAACTATTAATCGGATCGTGACCATTTTTTTTGTTGGCTTACATTTTCTTCAACTTAGGGAACAGTGCAAGTTTCATCAAGATCGATTCAGTAATTTTCAAGATATGGACTAATACGTGTAAGTGTGACGGCCTGGCTTATTGATACGAGCTACGGGTGTATCTAGTGTCAAAGGGAAAACATCTCAAAACCTTGGTCAAAGTCTAGTGCAAAAACTAAAATTACGAAATAAAAAGTAATTAAAAAAAATTACACAGACTTAAAAAATAAATTAACTCAAAATTATGAAATAACTTTAATTTCGGAAGTCGGTGGCATAAAACTAAAATACAGATCCCAAGACACCGACTTCCGAAATTAAAGTTATTTCATAATTTTGAGTTAATTTATTTTTGAAGTCGGTTTAATTTTTTTAAATTACTTTTTATTCTATGTTTGTTTCATAATATTTAGTTTGTCCTTTCAGTGCGAGTCCCAATAAATAGTTTTTGTTAGTTTAAACGCGCTGCGCTGTTGTGTGGTTGCAGAACTCGAACCTGCTGTCTGCGGTCCTGTGCCTGGTGAAGGAGCTGGACTACCCTAGCCTCGAGGTGGCAGAGATGGCCGTCAGGTAACTATCACTCAGAGTCGCGTAGTTCATGCTAACATCAGCATCTTGCTGACGCCAAACGACGATTGCGACATTTCATTTGCACGTACGAGAGTAACGAGTCACAAAATAACGCTCGTCGAGCTCACGCTCAGCGGTCTTGGGTTCAATTCCCAGGTTGGGTAGTGTTATAGAGTTTTTCCATTAAGATGCCAGTAGTCGATATTTTTTCCTTACAAATTTCGGGAGAGAATTACTCCACTGTTTGACATTTTGCATCCACAGTTAAACATGATATTGTTTTGACTTATTATTAATTTTGTCTGTGCGGAAACAGAATAGTAAAATAAAAACTCATTAAAAAGTTATGAGCCAACAAAGATTCGTTTTTCTTCCTATTTTTAACGTAACTTTAGGTGTAATAAAAGAACTGTAAAATCTTCAAAACCAACTCCCTACCGACAAAGCTCAGTTATCGAAGATTCAATAAACTTTATTTGTAACTAGCTGCTGCCCGCGACTTCGTCCGCGTGAAATGTATGTTCTGCCCGCGCTGTCACTTCGTTTTCGGTTAGCGATCTTACTGACTTTTTTTCTGTTTACTCGGCTCCTAAGGGTCATAGCGTGATGTTAAGTAGCGTAAAGCCTTCCTCAAGAATTGGGCTGTCAAATGCAAAAATAATTTTTCATATCCGTTGGGCAGTTCCAGAGATTAGCGCGTTCAAACAAACAAACTCTTCAGGTTTTTTATTATACTCTTCAAAGATCTTATACTTACAATCATCAACAAATATATTTCGAAAAAGATTATTACAGGATTTTATGTTGATAAAAAACTCTATGGCCCATAACTCCTTAATAGGTACCAACTCTTAACATCTTACACACATGATAACTTTTAAACGAAATATCCGATTGAGATGAAACAAAAAGTATTTTACTTCTTCATAAATACTCTTGATAACATAATGCTTAATTTCGATAAAGATTAATATTACGATACATATTTAACGTAGTTTTTTTTTCTTCAGACGATTTAATAATTATTTTGAACACAAAATCGGTTATTGTGATTAAACCATGATAGCTAGATATATGTTCTCGCGGACTTTTTTGTAGGTCTTAATGGGCTCTACAAACCCGTAGTACATCATTTTGTTCTATTGTCAATAGTTTTTGCAGCGCACGCAAAAATAGGTTTTCGATTTTACACCTTGTGTTACAAAATAGCAATTTTATTACGGATCCCTAATTTTGAAAAAAAAAAAATAGCCTATAGCCTTCCTCGATAAATGGACTACCCAACACTAAAAGAATCATTCAAATCGGACCAGCAGTTCCCGAGATTAGCGCGTTCAAACAAACAAACAAACTCTGCAGCTTTATAATATTAGTATAGATTAGTATAGATTGATTTATGCAATCCGAAGCACTCTTCGAATTTTTTGACGCGCCTATCAGTTCGGAACGGTGTTTCTGTGCGGGAGAACTAGACGTTGTTCGTGTAGACTAGCCTCTAACTGCTTATCACTGATACTATCTCTGTCGGACACGAAGCCAGGTGAGACAGCGTGCTTTTTGGCCATGACCACCAGTGAGTTCGAGCTCGTGACTAGTTTACTCTTAAGAATAAGCAGCCCGGAGACTTGATTTGTGTCCGGCGTACGTACATGGCACATAAACATGACTGTATACCTCTGTCCTACAGGTGTCGCATGGACGAGCTCGCCAACACGCAGTGACGCAGCGCGGCGCCGCCCGCGCCGCCCCCGTCCCAGTGACGTCACGCCGCGTCGCCCGCGCCGCCCCCCTCCCAGTGACGTCACGCCGCGTCGCCCGCGCCGCCCCCCTCCCAGTGACGTCACGCCGCGTCGCCCGCGCCGCCCCCCTCCCAGTGACGTCACGAGCGTCACATCTAGTCACAGCGCGCCACCGCACCGCCACGCTACGGATGACAACACGCCGGAACTAAACACGAACAATGACATTATAGTGACGAGTGTATGTGTGTCGTCATCGCAGCGGACTGATTACCCTATATAGATACGTATAGAAGGCTCCGAACAACGAACGCACACGCACACACAGACACGCTTCACGTACAGCGAGTGCAAGCGCACGCGAGACTGGCATTTGACCGAAATCGCCGTACGTTTAGTACAACCAAGTTCAAAGGTCTATCGTTTGTCTTTGACATGAAATGCGACTATCACCCAATAGAAATCATAATAGGTTGACTCATTCTGTCACTCCCTTATTGGATCATCCACGTTTTATTCGTAAAATGTCGGCTTTCTGAAGGTACCCGATAGAGCCACTGTAGTCGTACCCCTGTACGTGTCTGTCTATGTGTTCGCCTGTTTTCGCTCGTTTTATAGAGACAGCCTTCTGTACGAATCTATTGAGTGCCGACTGCGGGCACAGAGCGGACCGCTCCGACACTAACAAATAACAATACTATAGGATAAGCAAAGCTTTCGGTTTCATTTTGTACACAACGCAAATTAAGTAAGACTGCGTCCACACTTGTGACATCCGTGACAAATATAAATGTCGTACATACAAGCAGTCTCTCCGTGGGGTATTGAGTTACCCAGGAACTGTGTTGCGGCAGTCTGATAGGCAGGAAGCCGGCCCCTGTATACTGGAGGAGGAGCAGGCAGATGATGCATTCCGACTAGTGCTGTCATTTAGTTCGGAGTATTGTTTGTTGAAACGATATAGTGTAGATGGCACTGCTGTTTTAAGACAAACTTGTAAATAATAAACTCAAATCTCCTTGAAATGAAATTGTCTATAAATTAGTTTAGTATTTAAGACTTTATTTAAAGAAAACCAAAGTTCATTATTGTTGGTCAACGACGGCGTCGTTTAGTGAAACGGTTTGGATGAACTATTGTATACAAGGTCAATTAAATTAGCTAGCGAAACTCCAAAAAAAAAACCAAATTTTTATAATATCACCACTTTTCTCAAAATTGTACGGTATCGTGAGAAAACCGGCATGTCCTAGAACCTAAAATTTGAAGACTTGTGACGCCTACCAACCCGCACTGGTGGAATACGGCCCACTCTCGAAGAGAGGAGGCCTGTGTCCAAGCCAAAGAGAATATAACCACGTATAGGCCGATTTCTTCGAAGCACACGACTCACTACCGCGGGCCGGGGGACGAGGAAGGACGCGCGGCTGCACTTGGTCGGTTCTTGTGGGTATGCCTATCGATAGAGCTGCTCTACTTCATTAAGGGAAAATAGTCGATATCGATAAAATGGAGTTTAACATTATGATAAATACTCAATTAAAATCATAGAAATAATGTTTAATCAAAATTAATCAATTACAAAAAAAAACATGTATCCTTATTATTGATTTTTAAAATGAATTATTTTAGTAATGTTTTACGAATTAAAGTGTTGGGGTCCTGATTGTACTTTGTAAGAAATGAGAAACGAGTGTCATATGTCATGTCATCATTTTGAACTATGTAAGAAATGAGAAACGAGTGTCATATGTCATGTCATCATTTTGAACTATGTAAGAAATGAGAAACGAGTGTCATATGTCATGTCATCATTTTGAACTATGTAAGAAATGAGAAACGAGTGTCATATGTCATGTCATCATTTTGAACTATGTAAGAAATGAGAACGAGTGTCATATGTCATGTCATCATTTTGAACTATGCCTCTTACTAATTCAATTTAATGATTTGTTGATTCTATTTCAAATTGATGAAAATTATTATCCGGGAATAAATTATACCCCATCAGAGATTTTAAAACCGATCTTATAAAATAATCGTTATTATATTTCAAAACACAAAAACGTATGTCAAACACATGAAAAAATAACTTTTTTTTACATAAAACACCACACCCTCATAAATGACAAAGTGTAAAATCGCCCGACCGCACTGGGAGTGTGGTGAGTGGTGCAGCGGTGCCTGACGATATCAAAATGACAAAGTGTAAAATCGCCCGACCGCACTGGGAGTGTGGTGAGTGGTGCAGCGGTGCCTGACGATATCAAAATGACAAAGTGTAAAATCGCCCGACCGCACTGGGAGTGTGGTGAGTGGTGCAGCGGTGCCTGACGATATCAAAATGACAAAGTGTAAAATCGCCCGACCGCACTGGGAGTGTGGTGAGTGGTGCAGCGGTGCCTGACGATATCAAAATGACAAAGTGTAAAATCGCCCGACCGCACTGGGAGTGTGGTGAGTGGTGCAGCGGTGCCTGACGATATCAAAATGACAAAGTGTAAAATCGCCCGACCGCACTGGGAGTGTGGTGAGTGGTGCAGCGGTGCCTGACGATATCAAAATGACAAAGTGTAAAATCGCCCGACCGCACTGGGAGTGTGGTGAGTGGTGCAGCGGTGCCTGACGATATCAAAATGACAAAGTGTAAAATCGCCCGACCGCACTGGGAGTGTGGTGAGTGGTGCAGCGGTGCCTGACGATATCAAAATGACAAAGTGTAAAATCGCCCGACCGCACTGGGAGTGTGGTGAGTGGTGCAGCGGTGCCTGACGATATCAAAATGACAAAGTGTAAAATCGCCCGACCGCACTGGGAGTGTGGTGAGTGGTGCAGCGGTGCCTGACGATATGAACATTATCCTGCACCCTAATTGCGTAACACACTATCACTCTCAATTTGAATCATTTTGAAGGATATTGGTAATCCATTGCTTCATATGTTCGCAAAATGTGTCTACTCAACAACGTAAATAACGCAATGAATGTTGTTAACTGTCAAAATGAAACCCATTGCTACTGATCTTCGATCAACAATACCAACTAGATAACGGTCACGTACAAAATCAAAGCTAAATGCTGTCCGCGTGAATTTATACCTATACAGCTACATTCGTGTAGTAACGAACTGAGATAAAAGTTTTACAACAGTTTTAAGTTAACCTAATTACAACCATGGCACCTAGTAATAAAGTCACAAATCTTCAAAATATTATCTTATACTTACGATCATTCGTCACAAAAGACGAGAAAAGCAATTCTGTCACTTAGAAATGAAAAGACATAAGTTAAATAACATTTAGTGTAAAATCAACCTTAGGCAGCAACAAATAAAGTACTTTTTCCTGTTATGGCCTTGCGAGCTACATCGTTTTGTTTCGGTTTGCTTTTTCGAATATTTGTTGGGCATGTATTGGCCAACATGTATGTTTGGGCATGTATTGGCCAACCTTGGCCAAACATTTGTAGCGATGGTTTAAATGGTAATTTTGTTCAAAATTTGATATTATTAACTAGTTTAAAGCTTATAATATAACTTATTATACATGTACTTACCGAAAGTAAGACACTCCGGCCGATAAATTGCTTTTTCGGGCATTATTTTTGCAACTTTTGAATACACATTGCGGCATTGTGAAACGAGTTTACATTGGCTGTGTTTCAAGCGAACTAAACAAAATAAGAGCTCACTTCTCAAGTGCGCTGTTATTTACCGAGACGTAATTTTTGCGCCGGCCCGATATCTAGTTGGTATTGTTGATCGAAGCTACTGATAGTGTTACGCAAGTACCCTGCTGGTCGGGGAGAGAGAACAAAAAATCAATTTACCTATCAACAATACCGACGAACTGAGAACCTCCTCCTTTTTTAGGGTTTCGAACCTCAAAAGGAAAAAACGGAACCCCTATAGGATCACTCGTGTCTGTCCGTCCGTCTATCATAGCCAATTTGCTCCGAATCTAACGGACCGATTAATAATTTCGTTTTTAAAAAAGCTGTAATCCTAAGTTCTAACATTAATTCGAAAGTGAGTTTGTTACGCTTTCACGCTCAACCGATTGAACGGATTTGGATGAAATTTGGCACACAGGTGACACATAAACTACTCACCCTGGATCGCAGACGGAAGTCGCAGGTAACAGCTAGTTTTATTTAAATTCATCCAGTCTTATGTTTTATATAAGTTTTTCTAAGCACCTAGAACTTCACTACACAGATATATGAGTACACAGTACAATGTGAGTTTTCGGTACAAACTATAAAAAAGACTTATACCGTGTATGTAGTGCCTGCGTGTGTAGGTACCTACGTAGAGTCAACCGGTACCACTTGCACTACGAAAATCACCGTTACCGCTACGAAATAAAGGCGCTGTCACTATTAAATTGTTACCACTGATTTGTGGTTGAGTGTACGGAGCGTTTTGTAGTACACTCAAGCAAGATGTATCGTCTAGAAGATTGATACACTTATAGCTATTTTATATGTTTTATAATGATGACAGTTGTAATTTGAATATACTGACAATTTAAATTGGCAGTCAATTTGCTAAGCAATTCGTTACTCTGACTGTACATTGGTAAAGTCCTGTGTTCTTACCCGACTGCCAAGAAGAGTTATGTTTTTGTACAATCAATTGTTAATATGGCACATCGAGTTTTAGAAACAGTTCGTCTTTGTAGAGCGCGGTCGTCTCTGTCACTCATACATACCTGTGTGACAGTTTCTTTGTAGAGCGCGGTCGTCTCTGTCACTCATACATACCTGTGTGACAGTTTCTTTGTAGAGCGCGGTCGTCTCTGTCACTCATACATACCTGTGTGACAGTTTCTTTGTAGAGCGCGGTCGTCTCTGTCACTCATACATACCTGTGTGACAGTTTCTTTGTAGAGCGCGGTCGTCTCTGTCACTCATACATACCTGTGTGACAGTTTCTTTGTAGAGCGCGGTCGTCTCTGTCACTCATACATACCTGTGTGACAGTTTCTTTGTAGAGCGCGGTCGTCTCTGTCACTCATACATACCTGTGTGACAGTTTCTTTGTAGAGCGCGGTCGTCTCTGTCACTCATACATACCTGTGTGACAGTTTCTTTCACTCTACGACGCTACAAGGTTCTTTTGCGTAGACAGAGTAATCTATAGACTCATGGTATCCGTGCGTGTCACCGAAAGGGACAAAAAATTGCGGCAATTTTCATAATACCTACCTACCTTCGATCAATAATAGTACTATTATTGATCGAAGCTACCTACTATCATTTTTACAGCTTATTAGGGTCAGCGCAGACCGAACTGCAAAATGCTCGCGCATGGTCGACCAAAATGTAGAATGCATACTCGAACACGCAGTCGGCTTGCTCAAGCATGGTCGAGCATCAAATTTGGGTGTATTCAATTTTGCGAAGTATGATAATAATCATAAGCTATTTTTTTCAATAATCTCAGAAAATGCTCTGCTCTGCTCTGCTCTTGGTGTGCGCTGACCCTTACACTGCACCTTACCATTTTCACAGTTGCGCAAATGTACTATTATTGAATTATGCACGAAAAAGATCTTATTTTCCGTTTAATCGCTGTGTAGTTTTTATTATTTCATTCATAATTTTTATTATTTCATTCATAAACGTCAAACTTGTTGTGCACATTGATGTGCTTAGCCGACACGCAGTAAGCGACAGAAATATTCTTACTCTGTCTCTTTTCTTTGCTAGTGACGTTAATATATTTCTCTTTTTCCTGTGTGAATGAAAAAGAAGATATGCAGCCAAATATGTCAATGTATGCAGCAGGGCTAGCATGGCCGGAGACATTTTATCCACGGGGAGAGGACAAAATACCATTCCCCTCTGTCAATTTTGTCCACCCTCCGAGCATGGCGACATGGGTGGATAAACTATTCACGGTGGACAAACCAGCAGGACTAGCATGGCCAGATATTTTATCCACGGGGAGAGGACAAAATACTATTCCCCTCTGTCAATTTTGCTCGAATCGCGAATTGGACGCCGGTGTATTTTTCGCTCGATTTTCTCCCTTTCCGACGACAACACTAAGCTCCAGTAAGCACGAGACATTTTTATATTACAATTAATTATATTTTCTCCAAGAGATATACTTAAACCCACCATCTAAAGATGAGGACAAATTTCTCCCTTTGTTATGTCAAAATATCTGTAATTTTTCTCTTCCACTAGTCGCCATGCTCTATGCGGGGGGTGAGTATCCACGTCTAATGTCAAAAAGTGATATAATTCTCTTTCCCCCTGTTGCCGTGCTTTGGCAGGTGGATAAAATAATTTTATCCCTTGTCAGTGGATACAACCGGTGGACAAAAGTTTTATCCCCAGCCCATGCTAGCCCTGCAGCAGTCTTTATTTTACTCTGTCTACGTTCTTTTGGCGCCAAAATCTGAACTAACGCAACCATCTTGTTTTGTCAATACAACTCCAGAGACAATTTCACAAAATAAATGTTTACCAACAACCTCTAACAACGCCCCCCTGTCAATGTCACAACAGTTCCGTGTAGCACCCATTGGTAGCCATAGTAACGGCCGCGTACTGTATGTAAATATAATGTTTGAATGGTTGTAAATAAGAACGTTGTATGTTCGTTGGTGGCGGTGCGGAGCGCTCGCTGGAAATAATTGAATTAATTAAATTAATATGTAATGTATTCGTAATTAATTGTATTGTAATACATTAACTTGCCGTAAACACTTGTTTTATTCACCTCCTACTGGGAACAGACGTGCTGATATACATCAAGTTGGCGTGATAAGACGACAGGACAGACTATCCACGCGCATGCGCGAGCTCAGCGCTCGTGGTTCACCCGCGTGCGTGTTGCAGCATGGTAAGCAGTGTAGGCACAGTCTACGAGACGATAGCACGCGGCGCGCCCGTATGATAGGAAAAAAAAACCGACTTCCAAAAAAACACTACAAAGTGAAAAATAACTTTAATTTCGGAAGTCGGTGTCTTTGGATCTGTACCTATTTTAGTTTTTGCCACCGACTTCCGAAATAAAGTTATTTTTCACTTTGTAGTGTTTTTTTGGAAGTCGGTTTTTTTTTGTTAAAAAGTTTTTATTTCTCGCTTTTAAGTGGGTTTGATTATAATTTGTCTAAGTTACAATAGCCTAATGTCAACTTGCCCAACGCCTTTTACAAAATATTGCTTTTCCCGATGCAGGGACGTTAATTGTTGAGGACTTCTCCTAGTATTCCACCATCAGCTCCATTTCACCATTCGCATTGTGACGAGCATAAATTGCTTAGCAACCATATTAAAGCAATCGAATCGCAACCCGTGAAATACTTATTATTAAGTAGTTACGTTGGCCATCTGTGGTCTTCTTCAACAGTTCCACTTCACCAAATGGTGGTTTCCAAGAGCAAATGCATGAGTTACTGTAAAAAATACCCAAATCGCTATAGGTGTCCCTATAATATTTGAGGAGTTCCCTCAATTCCTCGTGGATCCCATCATCAGAACTGGATTTTGATAAAAATGGGACCAATCTGGAAGTACAGACGCCAGCACATCAAGTTACTACAATCTGTCAGATTTCTTTAATAGATTTTCGACTTTATTGCTAAAGCATAAGGTTCAAGGTTGATTGGGAAAATCTGACAGTTTCGGGTAGGTTGACCTGCTGGCGTCTGTACATCCTTTTAAATAAAAAAATAATTTTCCAAATCGGTTTATAAATGACGGCGTACTGAGGTAACAAACATAAAAAAAAAAATACAACCGAATTGAGAACCTCTTCCTTTTTTTGAAGTCGGTTAAAAAAGGCCCTCAGTCCGACGTGCTGAAAGTTGAACAAAAATAGGGTATGACTATGTCATGGACACGTCCGTGTGTTATACGTGAATACGTTTACGTAACGGGGTTGATCCGCTCGGCCGCATTCATTCTTTTACGATCCCGGCACTGCTTGACTCTGTCATAATAATATGGTGTTTTATTGGTACCATTTGATTGTTCTTGAGAAGCCCTTTCCAACCATATATTATCTCTTTATATTGATTTGGCTTTATGACACGCTTATTTACGACATTATATATTTTTGATATTATTTTTATTTTAACAAATTATATTCACTCTCACTATTTTATACTATGTAATGTTTTGTATACAATCGATAGATTTTGACGAGAGCTGACGATTGAAACTTAAATGAACGACGTAGCTTTTCCGAGTTAAAAGTTATACTAATTGCAAATCTCGATACGCAGCAAAATTACCTAAAAATGGCGGCGCTTCCTCCTCTCCACTTGGCGTAATAAATTCGTCGATTCTTAAGGGTAGTTCTTCGAAATTTGATTCTTTGACTGATCCATATGGCCAAAATTTAATTTCACTTTCAGCTCTGTAACACATGTTCATATGAAAATAGGTATACTAAATAACATATATTTGAATGAGGGACTCGTTTTTATAAAGTAGTTTTCAAGATATTAATTTTGTGCCCAGATGAATCAGAATGTGTTACATATTAATCAGAAACAGAAATAAAAAGTAATAAATACACCGTTAGTTATCAATGTAAATTCTAAACAATAATTATTAATTCTTAAATAGGACTAAGACATATCAAAAGTATCATATTTAGAACAAGATTATACTCCTGTAATTTTTTATTATTCAAAAGGTTATAGCTAAGTAAATAATAATAAATAAGATTAAAACTACTGACTTGTACACGGTCAAAAATTGGACAAGGAGAATTACGCAACAAAAGCGCTCCTATCGTGCTGGAGAGGGGAAAAACTAATTTATTTTATTATTCATATGGGGTTTTGACCATACGAATCAGGCACAGATGAATCAGGATTTTGCCTACAATCATGCATAACTCATCGTACATACAGACTTCATTATTTTCATTTTTCTACAAGAATCTATAACCCAAAAGCATCACACGAAACACAGATTGAAGTTTTAAAACAATAAAATAAATTTTATAAAGTAGGCATTGTAATCAGGATGCCACCTGAACCAAACACAGATGAATCAGGTATTTTCCTTCGTAACACCGGATCTAAGCCAACCAGCCGCACATCCACCTTCTAGGTCGTCCGTTGCACGACTGGCTTCCCCCCGCGCTGGAAGCCAGACTCTCATTATTATTACCCGACCAAGTACGGTCAAGTGCAGCTTACGCCACATTAATCAGTATTATACGCCGGACACTTCTTTTTTACTTATTTATAAACAGACTAACGTAGTTATAACTAATACACATTTTTTTTGTAAGAGGACAATTCATTTCCTTTCGATATAATTATAATTTATATTGATGTATCAAAGGGAAAATGCGACATCGACCATTTTGTTCCGGAAAATGGCAAACGGACGCGCTATATGAATCAGAAGAACGACCTTCAAATATTTTTATTTTGTACCTAGACAGCAATTATTAAAAAAAAATCATTTGTCCTAGTAAGGGATAAAGCTAAACTGTACAATAAAAAATATTACATGCCGTTTTTTTAGTTGGTTACAGAAATATACCCACAGACATCGAAAATTTTGTCCCTGAAGAATTACCCTTAAGCTATCCAATGGTATAATTGAATTTAGGATGGATATAATAGGAAGCTGCAACACCAAACTGTATCCCCCGATTTTGTTATCATTGGTTTTTTGACTTGCCACTACGGAAGCAATTTTCAAGACGTATTCACGTCAAAATCGGCAGAACTTGGATCAGATCCACAGAGTACTTTTTGATAGACTGAAAATCAGGTCCATAGTTCAGATCGGATCATGCCGCACAAAGAGTGTGAATTGGTACTTACAATCTTAAAAAGTTTCTAGCAGTCCGCAAAGAATATGAACCTCATTCATTCTTCTTCTTTTCGAACATGGAAAGGCATTTGCTGTCGAATTGGCAAGTGTCAGAGTGACAGTTGTCAGTGAGTGGTGAGGACATGCAGTGTTGATGCAGTCCATGGGATCTCGTGCGCGCCCGGGGCCTTCCGCCCACTCTATGCCCGCGCCACGCCCGCGCGCGCGTCCCCGCCATTAGCGCGCACGAAGGTAGGTGAAGTGCCTTCAAAAAATACGACCAGCACCCGTAACACCCTTTCAATCGCAATCAGAAGGACTTTAAGGAAATTTCGAATCCTTTGCTTCATGTTTGAAAAATTCGTCTGCTCGACATCGTAAATAACGCAATGAGTTTTGTTGAACTATCAAATCGAAGGACATTGCCACTGCAAGTGTGTTACTCAATTACCACGCTGTTCTGCCTTCAGATCCGTCTTACCCAAACGAAGTGGGTGGCTGATCCCATCAGGTCTTTCTTACGGCGGCCGGAATGATTACTAGGTATTAGAAACAAATCATTGAAACTGAAGCCTGTGGCTATGCTTGTGGGAGCCTATGGATCAGTGGGTGTCTTTCGGCCGAATGAGGGAGTGACCACGCTTAAACGCCTAATAGGCACATGCAATATAGGTACTCCCTGATGACGCATCGTTATTATGATTAGTGTCCGTGGTGTTTCTATCCCTTCATAGTTAGGTACCTACGCTTTGGAATCGACAACTAGCTTCATGTTTCTGAGTGGCCGACTCCTCGACAATTCAAAAGTGCCGGTAATTATTGACTAATATTTTAAAGCTGAAGAGTTTGTTTGTTTGTTGAACGCGTTAATCTCAGGAACTCCTGGTTCGAAGTGAAAAAATCTTTTTGTGTTGGATAGTCCATTAATCGACTAAGGCTATAAACATCACGCTACGGCCAATAGGAGCGGAACATTAATGAAAAATGTTGCAGAAACGGGAAAAACTATTCAACTATTCATACTATTCCTTTTGAGAGCTTCCGTTGCGTGAGCTGCGTAAAAGGTTAAAGTTACGCAAAAATCATGTAAGTATGACGCAATTGTTCCCACTTAAAAGGTCGAAAAGTCCGCGACAGCATTATAATTCGTCGACCGTAGGTTCAATTGAGGTAAGGGACATAATACGATTTTTCAGGAGAGGCCGACAAAGTTTTTTTTCGGACTAAATCGCCTATAACTTTTTTTTTTATTAACCTTTTTCGGATCTGATTTCACACATAATCTTGTATTTTAGTGCTCTATCTACCTGTGTAACATCTATATATCTATATATACATATAATAAATTTGTAGAAAAGTGGTGTCTGTACAATGGAAATATATAAAAATAAAGTAGCAGGGGTTGTTATTATATCGATGCCGAACCCGAAATTGTAATTAAATTTTTTTTTGTCTGTTTGTCGGTTTGTCTGTTTGTTTGTGCACGCTAATATCAGAAACGGCTTATTCGATTTAGATGCGGTTTTCACTAATATATTGTAGTAGGCTTCACTTAACATTTAGTGTTTATTTCATGTCAATCGGTTCATAAATAAAAAAGTTATGTCAATTTAAAGAATCACGGCGAACATTGTTAAGGTATTCTATCAGAGTACGTACACGCCTCGGGCCTGCGCGTCCGATCTTCGGAACTACTGGACGGATTTGAATTATTTTTTTTTTTTGTTGTTGTTATATGACTGGACAACATTCAGGCTATAATGTTTCTTGGAAACTTGAACACCTGATGCAGAACCGAAACAGACCAGCTTAACTATAAGAGATACAAAAATGGTACCATAGCAAAAATTGTTCCACGTGATGAGGATTTTCTGCTGAGAGAATAAATTTGAAGATCTGGAACACCTGATGGGGAACTCCAAGAGCCCAGCTACACCATAACACATATAGGAATGACGTCTTAGTAAAAGTTATTCGGTCTGATGGGCATTTCCTGTTGACTTATAAAAATCGAAGATCAGAAACATCTGATGTGGAAATCTAAGTTATCACTAATTTCACCTCCACGCGGTGAAGGCGGTAACAGTTTAGGACTGATTTTCGATGACGATGGTATATCATCGAAAATTTTACTCTACTGGCCAAAACTCCCATTTTTGTTTTTTAACGTCAAGAAATGCTCATGCATTCTGCACTACCACGGGGAGATAGTGCAGTTATGTGGGACTCTAACCCACTAAAACTCCACTGTGTCCTCCTCTGCCGCTTACGGCGGGAACATGGGCACGCGTTAAACACTCATCCGTGAACCCGCCGCGGCTGTCCGTCACCGGACCCTCCGCTGGGGAGTACTCCCCATCACCGGCGCACCAGAACACATAGCACGCCGTGACCACCCCAGGGACCAAACCAGCACATGGGCCAGACGATCCCGTGTCTGGGCACCCTTGGTAGGGGACCAGTCACTTAGATTTTAATTGATCAGGTATCTTCATAATAAAACTATAACCATGCCTAGAAAGAGGTCAAATCTTTCCCAATGTTCCAAAGGAGCTAAAAGATTGAGGATCATAAGATCCCAAGAATCTACCGAAGAGCGTCAGGAGAGACTTGATGCTGTTTGAGAACATCAGGCTGCAACTCGCTCCGTGGAAACCTCTTTGGATCGCGAAGCACGCCTGCGTTCTCAGCGTATTTACGCATCTACATCCAGATCTCTAGAGACCAGTGAAGAATATGATGCGCGACTGACCGCTGATACGGTGAGATTATCATACATTGTTCCGAACAAGCACACAACAAAATATTCATAATCAGAAAGTGAGAAAGAAAGAATTGCTGGAGTACGGCATGAAGAGACAGATTAAGAAGAGCGCAACGAACGTTTGAATTCTGATCGACTTCGACATTCTCTGAACAGAATGTCGATATCATCTGAAGAATCGGATGTGTCTCAAGATATAGCCGTAGGGCATGGCGACCTTCCTTGGGTTGATAAGGAACGGAGTGCATTTACGTATACTCCTATGATTGACTACGCCACATATTCCGCCATCGGAGGTACGGTTAAAAATTTTACTTTTTGTGAAGCTGTTAAATAGCAAAAAGAAACAAACGGTATGTGTTGCTCAGGTGGGAAAGTACATATTGAAATATTACAAAATCCTCCAGAAATATTAAGATCACTGCTAATCTGTGACCATCACAGCCAAAACATTTCTTGGACAACATACGTTCGTACAATAATGCCTTTCAAATGACATCTTTTGTTGGGAAACAGATTTCAGAAGGCCCATTTATGCCAACATTCAAAGTGCAAGGCCAAGTTTACCACCCTATTGGTTCATTATTGCCTGAAAATGACGTCTCGAATCGTCTCGCGCATTCCGTTGTTATCCAGTCCCCGGGTTCTTAGAATTCGACATCAGACGTTTCAGATCTTCGATTTTGACTACCCCGTTGTCGCTGGCATAACCAACAGGATCCGCGTACGAAGTCGCGGGCAGAAGCTAGTTTATTTAAATAAGTTAGCTATTTAAGAAAATAGACGTCCCTTACACCAACGTATTTTGTTAGTAATTTCCCTTACATTAAATTGATCTCTACGTTGGATCCAATCCAATGAAAAAATAGTGTAAAGGTCTTGTTGAAAAAATGTGTGAAGAATAATTCGTTGATTGGGAAGACCCTTACCTTATTTGAAGTGGATTGGCTGCGGTAATTACACCATTTCAAGTTGCTATATTGCATAGTTTTTCAGATACATTGTTATTATGGGGCTGATTCGAAATTCGAATCCAAAAATCAGTAGGGTAAGGGCAATGATTTCAAAAGTAAGGATACGCCCGTCTGAACATTTTACATAGAAGTTCTTCGTTAGAAATTCGAAGTTCGCGCGCACCACTGTCAACTGAGTCGCGTTGGCCCTAAAACCGTCATTTTAGGGCCAGCGCGCTGGTGCCATTTAGTCGCGCCGTTTGCCCGGTCCTTACGCTAGTAATATATATGTCAATGGGTAAGGGACATTTTTTTAAGCTAGAATTTTTTCATATACACCATTCGAAAGAGCGCAAAATTCTGAACAAAACTGTATACTCAACTCATTTTGGGTATTTTGTCCCTTACCTTAATTGAACCTACGGTCGACGATATTATGTCTATCTTTTAAGGTTGCCTCACTATAACCAAATTTGTTCTAAAACAATGTATTATTTGCGAAGGTGTTATTTTAAAAATGATATTAATCCTTATCCAAATAAATACGTTACTCATCACAAGTAGGTATTTAATTTTGAACAAAATTGCCCGTGACGTCATCATTTGATTACAATGAATGGTACACTACGAAAATACGAAAAACTTTATTCCGACAGTCACAAATACGAATTTCAAAATACCGATATTATCATTCTTGCTATTTTTATAATTCCGGAATTTCAATACCTATTCTTAGCGTTTTTAATTACTATTCTCAAAATACCGAATTTCAATAGATCGAATAACAAAAAGTCCGACATAATGATAATTCGAAACATCAAAAATACGAATTCTGATTATTAAAATACCGATTAATTAGAATTTATTCCGAAATAAAAACGCCTTGTAAAACTGAATAGCAAGACAAATAAACACATATTTTGCTCGTCAGAGAAAAGCATAATAAACAACAACCAACCAACAACAGTTGAGTCGTGGTCACTCGCAGTGTACGGACGTGCTCGTTAGCAATATTTAATAATTACCTACTTTAATAGTAGTGACCTCCTTTAGTGCATTACCAACGTAATGCAACTGTAATTTTGCTTAGTGCGTAGTTTCAGTGTATAATGGACACGAATCATTGAACTCGTCAAAATACAAAATGGATAACAGCCCCTTTAATCCAAGAGGGCCAGTGTACCCCTCCGCCTCCCCGTCGAAGACGACGACGCTGAAACCAGCCCTTGAGTCGGTCACGGCTGATGTTATATCAACGCCCGAGATCCAAAAATGGATGTCAGCCATCGAACAGCACTTAAATGAAGTTTGCTCTATTGCCGCGGATGGCAAACTCAACTCTGAGCAGAAACTGAAAATTTCTACCCTGTGCCGTAAAGTAGGATCTGGAACCTCACAAATTTGCAGTTCTATACCAGTCGCTGAAGCAGAAAGCCATTCACGCGTATAACGCGGTTGATGCCCTTCAAGAAAAGCGCAACCTGACGGAACATATTTCGGCGCTCAAGCAGACGATTAAGGACTCTGGTTCTGCGGGAAATGTATCGTTTGCCGATATGGTGAAGAAGGGAGCAAATGATTTCGTTCGACCGAACAATTTAAGCTCTGTAGCTATTTATCCCAACGATAAATTAAAGTCAAGTGATGAAACAAAAGACCTCGTGCAAAAAATCATTCGCCCTGATCAAATGAAGCTGCATGTATGTACGTGGTGTCCGAAAGACCAAAAATGGAGGCGTTATTATTAGTACAGAGACGAAATATGATGCTGACAAGCTCAAGCACGCAGTCGAGCTATCTACATCCGGACTTACCGCCGACGAACCAAACAAGCGCAAACCTCGGATCGTGGTTGTAGGTGTGCCGACTACTTTGGCTGAAACTGAAGTTTTCAGGTGCATTTATGAACAGAACGTAGCCGATAAGTTTCCAGCAATGCCTATGGAGTCCTTTTTAAGCGTGACTAAATTAAGCCACAAATCTGGAAAGAAAGATGCGTCGACCTGTAACTACGTCATTGAAGTCACAGCCAATATACGTAAAGCTCTATTATCCCAATCAAGGCTTTTTATAAATTGGACGTCATGCCCTGTCAGGGACTTCACCTTGGTCACCAGATGCTACAAATGCCAACAATATGGTCATGCAGCAAAAACATGCAGAGAGCTGAAATCTACGTGTGGTCACTGCGGTGAAGATGGACACTCGATGTCAGAGTGCGGAAAGAAAGCTGACACACCGAAATGTGCAACTTGCTTACGCTTTAAAAAGCCCAATAACCACAAAACGGGAGAAGCTGAGTGCCCTGCTAGGAAAATAGCGGAATACAGGTACATCAACTCTATCGACTACGAGGGCGCCTAGAGCGTCATACTTAAGGCCAGACTTCCGGGTTTACTGGCTGCTGCTGACTCAACAAAACTCTGCACTGGCCTACAAACCTTCGATTTTGTTGATGTTTAAGCACATAAGTCGCCCGCTACAAAAATCGAATAAACACGAACGTGATTTAATTTTGTGCAACATTGACTTTAACCCACTTACCAATTTCTGCTGACGCAAAATCATATCATGTGTTTAGCTAAGTTTTAAAGTGCAAGAAACTATTTTACGCTTGACTCAATAATTCGTTTACAATCAGACTTTTTGTTATTATTTTGTGTTATCTTTAAGGTAAATAGTATTTATGTAAACTAGGTATAAAATAATTAGTTAGTAAAATTTTGTCATTATTTCAAAATATTGTTAAGAATTTTATAGTCCTACAATTACTTTTAAGTATGCTCATGCCGCCTGTGATACAGGTTTATCCTAGTACAGGCATCGAACATTATTATACCTTTGTAAATATAATTTCTAAGACTATAAGTAATAATTTTACCAATTTTAATACTGAATAAACTATTATTATCTCCTTTATTCATTTACATAAATCTTATTTTATTGTATTTTTAAATATTTCTTAATAAATAAAAGTAAGTATAAAAAACATTTAAAAATATAAAAAAATAGTTGTCCGCCGGTGTCGGGAGCAGGGTCCAAGCTACCGGTGGTTAGGGCTCCAGAGACAGGAACCTCCTCACAATGCGAGCCGTATCAAGGAGTACTGCCTTCTGAATCAGGCCCTTGATCCAACCGCCTAACGAGAGCCTCGATAGATGTTGATCGAGGCTTTCGGCTATCAGTCCATTGGCCGATACGACAATCGGCACAATGATAGCCGAGCTCACATTCCACATGTCAACAACCTCGTGAGCTAAGTCAAGATATTTAATTTGTTTCTCTTTCTCAGCTTTCACGAGGTTCCCGTCATGTGGAATGGTAACATCGACAATCATTGTGCGGCGCGCTAATCGGTCTATCACCACTATATCAGGTTTATTGGCAACAATAGTCCTGTCAGTAATGATAGACCGATCCCAGTACAATGTGACATGGTCATTTTCAAGAACTGGGTCGGGCACATACTTGTAGTACGGTACCTCAGAATCCACAAGTTTATATTTCAAAGCAAGTTGCTGGTGAATAATCCTAGCTACTTGGTTATGCCTGTGCAAGTACTCGCCGTTAGCCAGACGAGAACAACCAGAGATAATATGTCTGATAGACTCACCCGGACGGTGGCATGCCCGACACATGTCAACCGTCCCGTCCTTCATAATATGTCTCCGGTAGTTATTCGTTAAGATAACTTCGTCCATAATTGCACAGACAAAACCTTCAGTTTCCCCGAAAAGGTCACCAAAACGTAGCCAGGATACGGACGCTAAGAAGTCTACACCGGGCTCATGAAGAGCCCGATAGAAGCGCCCGTGAAGCTCCTTGCTTTGCCATACCTTCTTGCGGTCATCAGTAGAAAGTACTACAGGTTTGCGCCAGTTCTCTTTAGCCATGGATAGCGGGGTGAGCCCCTTGTCCACTGCGACCACATCACGGTGCATACCCACTTCGGTTTTAAAAAAATATTCCCTGAGACTGCACACCTCGCGGTTGTGGAGGGTTTTCGCATTTAAAAAGCCTCGACCCCCGCACTTCCGCGGGATATACAGTCTCATTACCGATGATCGTGGGTGATGCATCCGGTTTGCAGTCAGTAGTGTACGGACTCTTCTATCCAGGGCGTCGAGTTCGGTCTGAGTCCATTTGAGTATGCCGAAAGAGTACATCAAAACCGGCATGACCCAACCATTGAAGGCGCGCACTTTATTTCCGCCCGAAAGAAGACTATTTAATACCTTCTTCAGGCGACAAAAGAAGCGCTCCTTCAACGATTGCTTCATGTCAGCATCGTTGATGCCTAACGCTTCCGACATACCCAAATACTTATAGCTTTCGGATGAGGAGAGGGATCTGAGGCTTATGGAATCGGAGAGTTGAATTCCCTCGGATTCCATAATCTCCCCTCGCTTTACATGCATGACTGCACATTTGTCCACACCAAATTCCATCCTGATGGCGCTACTGAAAGTTTCAGTTACCTTCAGTAGCTCCATCAGACTCAATTTGTTGGGGGCAAAGAGTTTTAAATCATCCATGTAAAGGAGGTGAGATATGACCTGACCACCTCTTTTCAACCGATAGCCTAGACCTGAATCCTCCAGTAGTGTACTTAGAGGATTCAGGGCTAAGCAAAACCAAAGTGGACTCAAACTGTCGCCCTGAAATATTCCCCGTTTAATCCATACAGGCTCATCATTCCCCTGGATCTGTCGACATCCTGGATAACGAAGGACCGTCTTCCATTGCCTCATACACGACTCAAGGAAGGTGCGTAGAGTTGCATCTATCTTGTACAACTCCAGCACCCTCATGAGCCATGTATGTGGCACCGAGTCGTAGGCCTTCTTGTAATCTATCCAACATGTCGACAGATCCTTGCGGGATCGACGAACCTGTTGGCTAATGGCCATGTCTATGAGGAGTAGCTCCTTAGTGCCGCGGGACCCATTCCTACATCCATTTTGAGAGGCAGACATAACCGAGTTACTCTCAATGTGTGTATTAATTTTCGCTCTCAAAATAGATGTAAGAAGTTTATAAACCGTCGACAAACACGTGATCGGTCTATAATTCTTGGGTTCCGCGGGACTACCTGATTTATGGAGCAGGTGGGTAACGCCTGTTGTTAGAAACTGCGGTAGCGACCCAGACTCTAAGGATGACTGGAACTGAGATGCCAGGCAAGTGTGTGAACTAATTAGCCATTTCAGCCAAAAATTGTGCAGTCCGTCCGGTCCCGGTGATTTCCAACTGAATAAACTATTATTATTATTATTAACATAACCGAAACGAAGAAAGTCTATAGCGAAAGAAGAAAACATAAATAAAATAATTTTAAAGAAAAAACTTTATGATGAAGTACCTACATTTTTGCAGTGTATTTGGTCTCAATTAAATCTGATTGTTTACTTTTGGATAAAAATATTTTCTTTTGAATAAAAATATTTTCTTCGCTGGTCACAGTTCTAACCTAACCTAACCCCTCTATATTATTATACTCTTTGCCTAACTCAAATGATTCACCAACAATAGAGGGTAACTAGTTTCACCTAGGCCAAACCAGTTCTCTATGCCACAGTATAAAGTATGATCTTTATACTGTGTCTATGCCGACGAAGCCCCGCTTCGCGGGGCCCCTGTTTCTGTGTATACAAAGGGTCTAACCTAACCAAACCTAACCTCGGGGTGCCCTTTGCTCGCTCTTGCATCCTACGTCGCCTATTGCATTCGTTGCGTTCGGGTGCGGTAACGGTAATGTACCTACCTAAGTATTAGCGAAAGAAGAAAAGATAATTCGGAAATAATTCGGAGTATTGAATATTGGAATGTCGTTTTTCGGACCAAGAACCCATCGACCATTTAATTCTTCCAACATAATTATGAAAACCGGAAAACAAACAAGTCACATTTTATGACTTTCGGTAAAATAAATGTCGTGATTTTTAATAATAGACATAATTCTTAGGTATTATGAAATTCGGACTTTTGAAAATCGGAACATGGAAATTCGGATTTTTTTTTTGCCCCACACTAGCAATTTCTTCTGTATTGTGGGTGCGTTTACAAACATTTAAACTCACACAAACAGCCAGACCCAGAATAAAATATTTCGGAATATTTGGGTGTTCCCTATCTTAGGAGATACCTATCATAGTTTTAAAATAAGTCTATTCACTACGGAATGGTTGTAGTGCTCAGCGAGTTCGCTGAGTTTTGAACGCGTCGGATTTGAAAAATTATTTTTGCATTTGATAGCCCCATTAAAGATAAAGATAACTTTATTTTGCAAATATGGGTAACATAAGGATGACAGAAAAAACATATAATAGTACAGCCATATTTTACCACATAGGCATGCAAAAGATATAACATCAATTTACTTATAACTAAATACAATTTTAAAATATTACACACAAAATTAAATTTTAAAATATTAATTAATTAAACATAACTAGCTAAAAACTTTCTCAATTAGGAACTCCTTAATAGTATAATATGCTTTCGCCACTAAAAAGCTTCGGAGTTTCTTTTTAAATAGTGATAGCGGAAGCTCTTTCCATGTCTTCGGCAATTTGTTGTATATGACTGGCGCCATGCAGTAGACACTTTTGCGCATAAGTGCTGTCTTGGCTGGCTCCAGACATAGCACACTATTATCACGTCTATTGCGAGGTAGGAGGTAGGTGAGGTATTGCGGGGTCGTCTAAATCGACTCGGATTTGTCTTTACAAACACAGCTACTTCAAATATGTACAAACAAGGTAATGTTAATATTTTGTAATTTCTAAAGTAAGGTTCACAACTGTCAGTGGGTTTAAGTTTAAACATTGCTCGAATGCATTTTTTTTGTACCTTGAAAGCGGTCTCTCTTTCAGTAGAGTTTCCCCAAAATATGATCCCATACCGTAAATGTGATTCTGTTATCCCATAATAAGCAGTCAAAAGAGCATCCGTGTTCAATATAGGTGACAATGAACGTAGAGCGTATGCAGACTTACTCATTTTCTTGCATAAAATCTCAACGTGTGATTTCCAGTTTAGTTTTTTATCTATTTCGAGACCCAGGAATTTTGTAGTTTCAACTTCTTCTATAGTGTCATTATTATAGTGTATATTTAAGTTAATACTAGAGGTCTGTTGTCTAAAATGGATAACTTTAGTTTTACACAAATTTATTTTTAAATTATTTGCATCTAGCCAGTTTACCATCTGTTTTAAACTACCTATTATTAATTTCACTCTCATACGTATCTATACTTTCTTGAGGAGACATGTCGCTAGGGGACCCATATGAGTCGAGCAAAAACAATAAAAGTTAGAATGAACGCGATAACGAAGTAATAGCGCGGGCAGGTGATGCGATGCGACGAGGACGAGGTGGGTCGGGGGAACAAGAAATTTCAAGCGGACGAAGTCGCGGGCAGCAGCTAGTTTGAAATAAATGCTTTGGGAGTTCGAGTTTTGAGTTTGATGTTGTTTTATGTTCAGAGTGAACGGCTAGGATTTACGTTCGCTCGTTCCATCGTAGACGTAATATTAACCTTTAAGGTGTCTGCCCACTACACAGTGACCATGACCGTGCTATGAACGTGTCAGGCAAAAAAATATTCTTTGTAAGTATTAAAAATGTATGAGACAATGCCCACTAGCCCGTTCCGTCACCGACCAGCACCGTCGCGTGCCATGCACGGACCGGCAACTATTGTCGGCGAGAATATTTTGCCGGTGGCGATACGCTCCGTGCATGGCACGCGACGTTGCCACACCGGTGCGCGCAGGCGGCGAAACGGTGAGCAGCCACTTATAACCGCGTAAAAAGCCCCGTATTCATGGTAAACATTTGTTTAGCAACAGTTGATCAAAGTTGTTGATGAACGGCGAGAATGCTGCTGGAAACTTTGTTTAAATCAATATGGGTTGTCCACACACGCCAGTCTGCGTTAAAATGTTGCCCGAGGAAGTAGTGTTGTGTTCTCTGTATCCCATACTACCGCCATGTTTATAAACAGTTGCAAACACGTCCACACACGTCAACATTTGTTGATAAACTTATGTTTACGCTCGCCGGGCGTCAACGCTGCAACACGGCGTGATCAACTCCGCAACACAAGTGTTGCCCGCAATATGTTGACAGCAACTCGGCAACATGTTTATGCAACCATGTTGCTAAACAAATGTTTACCATGAATACGGGGCTTGATGGCAGTTATAAACGTGTTGCCACTCTTCTCTTTCTATTGGCCATTTTGTTACCATCGTTTTTAAAGCGGCGTGAACCCAGTAACGGCTAGATCGTCTGTTATTTTCTCTATATATAATACTCTCAAAAGTCGTAACAAATATGTATTTACAGAATTATAATCATTAAAGTCATCAACACAACTCTCTAAGACCATGTAATCCCCAAATGTCAAGATTTCATGAAATAGTCATTCTTGGGGATTACATGGTCTTAGAGAGTTGTGTTGATGACTTTAATGATTATAATTCTGTAAATACATATTTGTTACGACCGCGAATCATATTTTAATCAACGTACAACTTAATACTGACCAGCAAATTGCAAAAAACGTAAGAAAATTTGAATTTCGCGGGGCACCTTAGAGCTTCCCCCTTAACCTCTGAGTCCTCTGACAGCAGCAACCCACCCCACACAACTTTATTGTAATGAAAATAAAGTTCATTGCGATTTCGGTCACACGCCTAAAACTTGTTGTACAGATACCTACCTATAATGTGTTGCAGGTAGTACAGCATGTCGGCGCGTTCGTCGTCCGGCTCGTGGTCCGGCGCCGACCGCGCGCCGCCCGACATCATCGACCTCGACAAGTTCATGCGCGGCGCCGTGCGCCCGGCGCGGACCGACGTGCACACGCTGCGCTGGCAAGTGTCTCCACTCGCTAACTTCTACCACAAAGTACCAAAATAGGTACCTACAGACTTAAAGAGGCCCTGGGTTGTAATGTAACGAGCGAAAACGCACACATATACATGCTTTACGTTTGGCGCTTCGGTTATCTTCGTGTTTCCGAATTAGCACTAAGTTTGCGCATAGAGGCAGTCTACCGTTTATACCTACTGTGTCTGTATTTCTCTACTATAATTAAACCTCAATTTTTTTTTGGGTGTACCTACCCGCCTATTATTATGTTTTGTGTGATACCTTAGCAGCGGTGACAAGCTGGTGGTAGACGCGGGCGGCGTGGACCGCAAGCCAGCCGCGCTGAGCCCGGCTGCGCCCGCGCCGGCCGCGCCCGCCGCGCCCGCGCCGCGTCTCACCGCGCCCAGCGACTCCAGCGACAGTCGCCCGCGCCCGCAAGGCAAGCGCTTCTCGCACGACTCCGGCCTGTCCGACACCAGCTACGCACGACGAAAGCATCGCCCGCACAGGTTACTGAACGCCTCAGCAGACATGCTGCTTTGAGCTGTCGCATTCACAAGTTTGAAAGTGCTGTAACATCCCCCAATGGCAAGCCCAGCGCGAGCGATATTTCTCTTCTATAGTTTCGCGAAAGTCGCTGAAATGACTGTCAGGCGGAACACACGGACAAGGCGTGGAAAACAGAGCAAATCCCCCGTGCTTAGTGACAGCCGCTGACGACACTACTCGTCCGACCTCAAGCGTCAGGCTTGCCAACTACGGAAGCGTTTTCATAGAGTACATAGAAGCCAGTCGCGTCGCTGCGGTCTGTCATTGAGTGAGCGACGCCGACGCCGACGTTGCCGCTTGCGGTTCGCGGCTGCGGTCGCCGTTCGGCGTCGGAGTTCGGAAGAGCACCTTTAACTTGTCTGCTCTCACTTATATTCCTACCATTTAGAAAATCTAATTCCAATAAGCGCTAAGGTAGCCCAAAATTCTAATTTTCTGACGATTTTTGCAAGTCAGTGTTAGATTGTGTTTTGATCAAATGATTCGCGACCGTAAAAAATATGTACCTATTTACAGAATTATAATCATTAGAATCATCAATACATATACAACTCTTAAAAAGAAAATTAGAATATCGCGGGCTACCCTGGCGCTTGCGCCTTGACATACCGTCCACAAATACTGTGAGTATCGCCCCAGACGCGCGGTCGGCAGTGACAGCAACGGGGTGCGCGCGCCCCGCACCCCGGCCGCCGGCTCCAAGTGCTCCAACGACTCGCTGCGAGCCTTCCGAGCGGTCTGCGAACGAGCGCTGCTGGACCAGCAAGTGCAGATCGCTCGCGTCGCTCAGCTGTGCGAGCGCCTGTCCGAGCGGCCCCCCCTCCCCCACCAGTCGGACCGCTCCGTCACAGACACCAGCGAGGTCAGCTCCAGCAGCCGCAGCACGCGCGACCAGCGCTGCAAGGACAAACATCGGGTAAGCAAGGGTCTAGTTAACGTAGCCACACTCTCTGCAAGTCTACACTCTGCTCTTCCAAATAAGTACCGCAGAGTTTCAGGATCACTACGAAATGTACGGGAAACGTTTTTGGCAGTTCGTGGCTTTTCTAGTACCTACTCTGAAGAGTTATGATTCTCATACGAAATGCTTCGACTGGCCACGTCTAACAAGATTCTCATACGAAATGCTTCGACTGGCCAGGGCCACGTCTAACAAGAACGCACGTGTAGCTTTCTATACCATTTTTTGAAAATCTGTGTTGCAGTTAATAATTACTTGACTAAAACCGGTCAAGAGCGAGTCGGATTCGCGCACCCACCACGGTTCCGTATATTGCGAAATATGAAACGTTTTTAAATTTTCATCGGCGATGCTATTTATTCTGTGCTATGGTGTAGAATAATTTAGTTTTAGGTCAGCGCCATCACTTGACCGATGGGTTCTTGAGATACAGCCTGGTGACAGACAGACAGACGGTCGGACGGACGGACAGACAGCGAAGTCTTAGTAATAGGGTTCCGTTTTTACCCTTTGGGTACGGAAACCTAAAAAAGGTAGTTGGTTTGGGTAGTGAAATTTTGGCAAAATCTTTTTGGCAAAACGGCTGGATCCCAGTTACATCAAATAGGCCGCTAGGTTCATAGTGACTCTTTTGTATGTAGGTTACATCTGTAATATCAGAGGCATCACAGATGTTGCTATCCCAGAGACGAGGCTGCTGTGTTTGCGTTCTCACTGGTAATGACCGCTATGGCTATAGTCAATGACAATAGTCAATGACAATAGTCAATGACTAAATGTCATGCTAAAACGCAACAGCGCTAGTATGTGGTTCCCCGGACGAGCTCCTTCACAGAGACGTTTACTAACGAAACGGCCATGTTCTGTGCAGACAGACGAGTGCAAGACGTACAAGATAATCATGAACAAACTGGACGAGCTGAACCGGCTGTTCGCGGCGCGCGCGCGCTCGCCGCCCCCCGCCGCGCCGCGCCGCCTGCCCGTCAGCTCGGGCTTCGTGTCCGTGTCCGACAAGCTGGTCGCCACCGACCCCGAAGGCGCCGAGCGCCCGCGCGAGTTGCAAGTCGCGCTCAACGCCGTCACGGTAACTTACTAAACTAGCTAATAAACCAAACGAATGTTATTAAGTACTTACTGTTCTAAATTGTTGCCTACTTATATTTGTAGAATAAAATGTTGTAGAAATGCGATCCTAGCTGTGTAATGTACCCTGGTCTCTCCACATGAAGAAACAGCCATTACAATGTTTTGTGTACGAGGCGTGTATAAGTGGCGAGGCGCCCCGTAGGCCCCGTAGGCCCCGTGGCGCGCCGCCAAAAATGTTCTGGAACATGCTAGACGACGTCACGCGGAGAGCGGGACATATCAGAGTGGTTATAATTATGTTTAGATGGTTTGGTTATGTTGAGAGGATAAATAGAGGTATTTACAAGGCAGATGCCGCGCCGCGCCGGTAGGGGACGCCCTAGGACATAATAAACGTACCCAATGATCTAGTAGGTAATATATATTATGTACCTATATTTTTTAAATATATTATTAATGATATGACTGTGTTGTTGTATTTAATATTGAATAATGTAATTGAATTGAATTTATAGATGTTTTCTGGTATGGGTTATGTGGTACCTACCTGAAATAAATGAAATTATTATTATTAAGTACTAGCTGTACGGTTCACGTACAGGCAAACTGCTAACGCCGCGACCTACTTATCGCTACGCGTTTTATTTACTTTTATAATTATAATTGTTAGTTGACCAATAGCTGCCGTAGCGCTATTACCGCGGATTAGCATCCAACGGAACTTTCATGTAACTTTTGTGAATAAACGAAATTATCGTGAAATCTGTGGTTTTCGTCGACTCACATCAACTTTAACTAACTGGCTACCTCTGAGCCATACATAAAAGTGGTCCTTCGAGCCGGATAAGGTACGTAGTCTCTGTTAACGTTAGCGCGTTAGTGGGGTGCCGACGCACTTAATATCCGAAACTTGCGGAAACTTCGCAACTTTGGTGAACTAGTACCTGCGGTGATACAACTCTACTCCCCCAACGGTCAAACCAATAACTAATAACAATGGTTCAGAGTGTAACGGAACTGATAAGCCGTCAAGAAACTATCTTCAGAGACTTGAAGCTTATTTGCACCAACTACAAGAGGGACAGCCCCACCAGGAAGAACTTGGCGTACCTGGAGGAGCGTCTTTCTCGGCTGAACAATAACTGGGAGAAGTTTGTTCACAACCATCAACTACTGGAAGAGTCTGGAACAACAGACCTTCAATACTTCAACGACGGCATCTTCAACAGTACGAAGAAGATGTATGAAGAAGTGCTGCAAGACATGTTGAAACGTAAATCTGAATTGCCGTCTGCATCTACTAGTAAGACGGAACAACCACCGGCGACGCCTAAGCAAGGTAAGGGACAATCGGAATTTACTTTCGACGATATCAAATTACGCATCTTGCTGGGAGCTGCTGAACCACCGCTACGATAACAAACGGCTGTTATTCACATCATACATGAACACGCTTCTGAATCAACCTAGTATTCAGCAACCAACCGCTGCAAATATACGGAAGCTTCACGACGTCATGATGGAGTGCTTGAACGGGCTCAAAAACATCGGGCTAGACACCACCAATTGGGATCCGATCGTGGTTCACCTATTGATTCAAAAACTAGACAGTGTTACGTATAACGAATATATAAAGGAGATCAAACATCCCAGGGAATTTCCAGACCTGGAAGAGTTCGCCGAGTTTTTAGAATCAAAATTCATGTCACTGGAAGCTTTGCAGGGAAGCTGCCAAAAATTATCGTCATCAAACAAACCATGGAAATCGGAAAAGCAGCCTCATAAGGGATCAGAAAACCGAAATAATAACTGCAAGAATAAAACGCAGGGGTCATCGTACTTTAACAAGTCACAAAACTCACCAAAAGCCTTCTTCACGACAGCAAAAACATGCCCAATATGCAAAACTAATCACGTTTTGATGAATTGCGAACAATTCTTGGCTATGAACACAAACAAACGAAATGACGCAGTTCGCAGTTTGCATGTTTGTAAAAACTGCCTATTCAGCCACGGAGAAAAACAGTGCAAATCACGAAAGACGTGTAAATTGTGTCATAAGGCACACCACACACTTATGCATGAAGCTGAAACTGAACTATCTAGTAACAAACAAGCAACAAGGGAGGAAAACCCATCGTCGACCCCTTCGACTTCCTATGGGGTCAACAACATAACGAACGAAGAAAAGGAAGTGTTACTGACAACTGTACTTCTGAAAGTCAAAACAATTGATGGAAACTTCATCAACTTGAGAGGTCTACTTGACCAAGGCTCCCAAGTAGGGAATGCAATCCGGATTATCCGTAATCCGAAAAATCCGGATATCCGCACATTTTTACTTGACTTCCAAATCCGGATTTGAAAATCGAATCCGGATTTTTTGAATAATTCAATTTTTTTTAAATTGTAAATAAAGAAATTGGGAAGCAAGCGGGACGCGGGTCGAGAAAGTGTGTGAGGCATCCTTGATCGTTCCGTTCATTCCGCTTACAAGCATCTTCAGTGGAAAAAGCACGCTCTGATTCGACGCTTGTAGGCGGAATGCGCCTACAAGCGTCGAATCAGAGCGTGCTTTTTCCGCAGCAGGAATTATGTGCAACCGAATTCGCAGCAGGTAAAACGACAGCACTTTAGATACCTTATTATTTTTGAGGACACATTAAATGTCTCAAAAAATGACATATTTTTTTACGTTGTTAAATTTTTAGTGATTAAGTGAAGATAAATTATTGTTTTGTTACTATTGCCTATGTTATATTTAATAATTTGACAAGGAGTCGTATTTGTATTTATTTTTGTTCCTCAGAGTTTCTTTTAATTTGTACCTAATACCTATTAATTATTTTATCTCCTCATTTCTGATTCGATCACGCAGGGAAACTCCAAGCATAGCCATCTCTATGACTTTTAGCCTTCTAATAATACCCATTGTGAGCGACCACGTTTCACTGCCTTATGCCATCACTGGCAACACGCACTGGTCGAAGACACTGCGGTATGTGGGACGAGAAGGTATTGCGTAGCTTCCCGAAGTTGGACTTACCTAACTGGAGAGTTTGTTCTAGGTAAACATACTCGTCCACGACTTCGAGTGTAGCGTCTCCGATCTTCATGAGAGTGAGTGTTACATGGGCATTTAACAAGACCTTCCTTTTGTCCATGTTCATTTTAAGACCCACTCCTTCGGAGGCTCTACTGAGGTCATCGAGCATTGTACCGAGGTCCTCCATGGTCTCAGCCGCGATTACGGTATCGGTAGCAAACCGAAGGTGAGTTATGTACTCGCCATTGATGTTAATGCCAGCCCCTTTCCAGTACAGAACCTTGAAGACATCCTCCAGTGCAGCGGTGAACAGTTTCGGAGAGATAACGTCTTGTCTCACACCTCGCTGCAGGATAGGTTTCGAGGTCTGATCCTGGAGTCAGACTGACATAGTAGCGTTTTCGTACAGACACTTCAGCACCTCGATGTACCTATAGTCGATCTGGCACCGTTGAAGAAACTGCAATACAGCCCATGTCTCGATCGAATAATAATAATAAACGAATCAAAGGCTTTCTCATAGTTCACAAACGCTTTCTCATAGTCCACAAACGCTAAGCAGAGAGGCAGGTTATACTCTTCGGTCTTCTGTATAACCTGTCTTAGCGTATGTATGTGGTCTACGGTGCTAAAGCCTTTACGGAATCCAGTTTGTTCGGGAGGCTGAAAGTCGTCAAACCTACGCGCGAGACGGTTCGTGATGACTCTCGAAACCAGCTTGTAGACATGGCTCAGAAGTGAGATTAGGGTTGCCAGCTCCGATCTTGTGTTTTAGAGGATTTGATAAGATTAAATAAAGGACATAGGATGAAAAAAAAGGACATCATTTATTTTTAATAAAATGCTGTTATGGTATCAGTAGCGACATTTATTAATAAAAAAAAACTATGTTAATATTAACAGGAAGAAATGTAACTTAACGTAGTTTGTCTCGAAACGAAGCCAATGCAATGCAAACAATTTTATCATTTCCATAATGAATACGTACGAACACGAAGACAGAAAGACTATTAGCGACTAATGACTAATTAGTCTTTTTGTACTTGGTATTACTTTTGGCTGCTCTAAGAGATTCTTCGTTTTCTATAATGAAATGATAAAATTGTTTGCATTGCATGTTGAAGTTAGATTTTATTTGTAATTCTGCTTTTACAGTGTCAATATCTAACTTATTTCGGTTTTTGGTCCACGTATTCGTACACAAGGAAAAAATCCTTTCGGCTTGGGCGTTAGATACTGGGATGGAAAATACGTATTGTATTATTTTTAGCAGATTCTTGTTTTCATCCGTTGTTTTGAGAATCTGAATCCAATTTTCAAGATCTTTTTCCAACTTCTTATCTTCTATAATTTTCGTCAAGAGAGGCTTTAATATACAGAACTCTTCGTACAATGCATCAAGGTTAATATTAGGTATCTGTAATTTTAATACCATTTTGCACAAATCCTGGTACTTAACTTCTTTCATCAGTGTCAGCGGCTACAAACAATGAAAATTACTATTTTCCGAGAAATCGAATCGCGATTCTATATAAGTCAGCAAATTTCGATATCACTTCAAAAATATAGTGGTGTATATTTCAGCCGTAGAAGTAGACATTTTTAGAAGAATTTGTTGCACTGCCATTCCAAAAAAGGCATCTTCAATTCGCTGGTTCATCTTTTGTTTAAAATTATTCATGATTCTGTATGAGTTGCACATTAGGACGTTTGTGCCTTCAAGTTGACGAATAGTTTCTTCAAAAATTATTAACGTGTTGTAAAAAAAAAGCTAAATATAATTCAGCTTCTAACACCTCGGTGCCAGTTATGTTTGTCTCATAGTATTTCAAAATATGATTGGAGACGTCAGAGGCTGAAAGGAAATATGCTTGTACCGCGGGAAGATTTTTGTAGAGTCTATCAATGGCAGGATACAATGACAGCCATCGTGTCGGCACGTGCCTCAGCAAAGGCGCATATTCGATGTCAACAAAGTCAAAATAGAATAGAATAGAATAGAATGCATTTATTTGTCAGAATATTGTACAAAGTTGTTAAGTGCATTTAGCCTGCATTATGTATTACGATCATAATATTCTGCCGTTTCCGGCGTACAAATATTGTTTGTAAAATTATGGGTCATCATTACATTAAAATTAAATTAAATTATAGAATTAGAATTACAAATAAATTAATTATATTGAACAATAGTTGTAAAAGAGATTAATTATATAAGTCAAAATTTATTTAGAAACTATTACAAATTAGAAATTATTTTTATGTTATAATGTCAAAATTAAATTTAAGGCAAAAACTTTAATGTCAGTCAAATACAAGAATAATGTCAAAGTTACTACATGTCTATTATTAAAAGATTTATGTCAAATTTACATAGATAGATGTCAAAATTACAAGATTAATGTCAAAAATTCCAGGAATTATGTCAAAAATTACAAAAGTGGTCATATAAATTTAATATTAGTGTCAGGAAACAGTCAAAAATTATTCAATCAAAAACTTTTTCGGCTAGAAATTCAGAGACACTATAATATGCTTTTTGTGACAGAAACTTTTTTAATTGGCGCTTAAATGCATTACCATTTAGCTCCTTCCAACGTTTAGGTAATATGTTAAATATAGTGGGCGCCATGCATACGATACTTTTGCGCATGAGTGCCGTTTTTGCTGGGTAGACACGCAGAATGGTCATATCCCGTCTGTTACGCGGTACGATGTCCTGTAGACGTGAGAACAGATTCGGGTTTGTTTTAACAAACATTGCGGATTCTAGGATATATAGACACGGAAGAGTTAATATTTTGTACCTTTTGAAATATGGTTTACATGTATCAATCGTTTTTAGCCCAAACATCGATCTAATGCATCTCTTTTGGGCCTTGAATGCCTTGTTAGTGTCGGTAGAATTTCCCCAAAATATGATACCGTATCTTAGGTGAGACGCAGCTAAGCCATGATAGGCCGCAATCAAGGTTTCAACATTTACCACTGCAGCTAGAGAGTGCAATGCAAATGCAGAACTACAAATTTTTTTGCAAAGGTTCTCGATTTGTGATTTCCAGTCAAGTCTTTTGTCAATTATTAATCCAAGGAATTTAGTAGTATTCACTATTTCAACAATTTTTTTATCTATATTTATGTCCATATTTTCTATATTCAATCGTTGGCTAAAATGTATTATTTTAGTTTTATTTAAATTAATCTTTAAATTGTTATTGTTTAACCATTTTATTATAGATGTCAAGGTATTGTGAATGTCAAGTTTATATTGGATCATGTCATTATTATTACTAGAAATTGTCACTGTGCTATCATCTGCAAATAAAGTCATAGGGTGTGAAGTTGATTTTGGCAAGTCATTAATATACAGTGTAAAAAGTGGAGGTCCCAATACACTACCTTGTGGAACACCAAAAGTAGTTTGACGTTCATCGGATAAGTATATCTCTTCCTTTTTAGTTATTATATTAATTCTAGTGATTTCTGTCTTTTGCTTTCTGTTTTCTAAATAGGATTTAATTAAATTAAGAACAGTACCTCTTATACCATAAGCGTCAAGTTTTTTTATTAAAATGTCATGATTTACGTGGTCAAATGCTTGTGTCATGTCGCAGAAAATAGCACATACAGGTGTTGTTTTATCCATTTTTGTCAATATCGTGTATAAGAAGTCGTATATCGCCATATTTATCGTCTTATTTTCGCGAAATCCCTTTTGCTCATTACATAATATATTGTTTTTTTCTAAGTAACCGTTTAACTCCTTTTGAATGAATTTCTCAAATATTTTCGAGAAGATAGGAATCAGAGAGATAGGCCTGTAGAATTCCATGAGCTCTCTATCTTCTTTCTTAAATAATGGCTTAACAATCGCTATCTTTAGTGCGTCGGGAAACGTGCCAGCTACGATACATAAATTTATAATATGCGACAAATGGTCACATATTTCCGATGCTACAGCTTTTATTACTTTGGTTGATATGCCATCGTACCCCACGCTGTTTGTGTTTTTTAAGGCCCTAATAATTTCCTGTGTTTGTTGTGGTGTACAGGGTGCCATAAACATCGAGTTTTTTATGTTAAAGATGGGCCGTGTAGTTTTATCACTAGACTGGATGGGTTGTATTTTATTAATGAAATAGTCATTAAATTGATTAGCAATTTGTTTCGCGTCCGTAATTATGTCTTTCTTGGTTTTAATTTTCAAAATATAATTTTTTGGTACATTAAATTTACCTTGATTTATTATTTGCCAGGCGGTTTTACATTTATTATGTGATGTTTTGATTTTATGGTTATTTTGTGAACGCTGCGTCAGAGTCATGATTTTCCTAAAAAGCTTAGAGTATTCCTTAAAGCGAGTTCTATTTAATTCATTTGCTTTTAATCTGTAGGTCCACATGAGTTGTCGTTTTTTCTTACTACAGGATTTAATACCTTTAGATATCCACCTTGGCTTTTTTATTACATTTATTGTAACCATAGTCTTAGGAAAACAGAGGTTGTAGTATAAAGAAAATATTTCATGAAATTTGTTATAGGCAATGTTAGGGTCATCCGTCTCATATATTTCGGAGAAATAAACTCTGCTCATACAATATTTAAATTTAGATGTATTTTCCTTGCTGTAATTTCGCCTAATAGCACCGTATTTGTCGATCGTACATATTTTATTTACCGGGCATTTTAAAATCTGGGCTGTGTGGTCTGAAAGGGCAAACTCTAATACTTCAGATTTACATCGTTTGTTATAGTTATGCGCAAAGTTATCGATACATGTCCCACTTTCCGTTCGAGTTGGTTGATTTATTGCTAGTTTTAGGTTGAAGCTAAGTAGAAGGCACTCAAACTCCATCGACTGATAATTCCTTTTTAATATGTCTATATTGAAATCGCCAGCTATGATAATGTTTTTATAGGCATTCTTTGATAATTCGTGTAAGACTGTTTCAAACTGATAAAAGAAACTATGGAGATTGTTCATATTTGGAATTCGGTATATACATACAAAGGCCGTATTGTACTTGGTGAGCTCAATGGCACAGCATTCAAATGTCCCTGTTATTGACATTTTTGAGATTCTTAGTAACTCTTTCCATTCGTGTCCATTTCTAATTAAGATACATGAACCCCCTCTCTTAACTTCTTTTCTACTGTAGTGAGCGGCTAAACAGTAGTTTGGTATGCTCAACTGGTTTTCATAGCCTTCCATCATAAAATGTTCTGTCAAGCATAAAACATCCACTTGTATGTTTTTTTCTGTTAGTTCAGTTAGACATACTGCAAGTGCATCCGATTTGTTCAATAAGCCTGCTATGTTCTGGTGCATTACATGGAGATGTTTAGTGACGAAAAAGTTCACCTTGCGTCAAATTATCCATACTATAATTCATGTCAGTCGATATCATCCGGTTATTATATTTAATGTCATTAATTAATTTAATTATATCCTTAAAAATTATTTTTATTCCAGTGTTATTTATTGCGCCAGTCCGTCTGTTATACTCAGTGTAGTCATATGTTAGATTTTTATTGCTGTCTATTAGATATGCGTATTCGTGCGTCAGTATGTCCAAGAAAAGTAAGTTATTAAAAGTCTCCACTCTCTCTCTCTCAAACATTTGCTTAAGCTCACTGGTCCTTTTTGCATGGCTGGAAAAATATGTGAACGTTTTTGTTACAAAGCTTTTAACGTCAAATTCCATCTTCCCAATAGCGTGTTTTGCGGTGTTGTGAACTAAATGAGCCAAACATCTAGCTTCGAGTATATGGTCATTCTCATTCTTGAGACGAGTGTACACCGAATTAAAACGACCGAAGTTTACGTTAGCATTGTCAGCTGAGTAACTGGAAATGTTTTCAATTTTTAAATCATTTTCAATTAATTTATTTTTTAAATTGACGAATATGTCACCAGAGGTCTCTTTAGCATCTTCGTAAAAGTCCAAAAGGTAGTGCTTCAAACTATCTTCTGGGGTAAAATATCTTATTACCAATGGAAACATTTTTATGTTTCCGTGATTTGAAGCATCTGTCCCTATTGAATAGAATATACCATGGTCGACTAATTGCTTTACCGCTGGTTTTATGGACAGAGGGGCCAGTACAGAACATGCTATTTTAGTTGCTTTTGTCCTTCCTAATTGCATGTCACCAGCGATTTTTGAATCCGGATAAACGATGGGAGCTAATTTGCTTGTACAATCCAGAGAAAGCATTGAATGTCCGTGCACCACGTTATGATACACGTTTGTTAGCTCAGCAGCAGCAACTTTCTTTAAATGCGCACAGGATGATGGAGAGTCAGATTGAGATCCGAAGAAGTAATCAATAGTCTTACTTGTCTTAGCCAGCTTCATTTTATTCTGGTGTTCTGTACCTCGATCGTGCTGTTTGAGGTTACTCAAACCACCGTGGCTAATCAGGAAGTCTCTTTTGCACAACGTGCAATACGCTTTAAAATTAACAAAAAAAAAAAACCGACTTCCAAAAAAAACACTACAAAGTGAAAAATAACTTTTATTTCGGAAGTCGGTGTCTTTGGATCTGTATTTTAGTTTTTTGCCACCGACTTCCGAAATAAAAGTTATTTTTCACTTTGTAGTGTTTTTTTTGGAAGTCGGTTTTTTTTTTTTTGTTAAAAAGTTTTTATTTCTCGCTTTTTAGTGTGTCTGTTTATAATGTATCTAAGTTACAATAGCCTAATGCCAACTTGCTCATCGCCTTTTACAAAATATTGCTTTTCCCGATGCAGGGACGTTAATTGTTGAGGAGTTCTCCTGGTATTCCACCATCAGCTCCATTTCACCATTCGCATTGTGACGAGCATAACTTGCTTAGCAACCATATTAAAGTAAGTAATCGAATCGCAAACCGAGAAATACTTATTATTGAGTAGTTCCGGTGGCCATCTGTGGTCTTCATCATCAGTTCCACTTCACCAAATGATGCTTTCCGAGAGCAAATGCACGAGTTACTACAAAAAATACCCAAATCGCTATAGGTGTGCCTATAATACTTGAAGAGTTCCTTCGATTTCTCCAGGATCCCATCATCAGATCCTGACCTGCTGACAATGGGACCACCTGGAAAGTATACCCTTTCAAACAAAAAAATAATTTTTGAAATTGGTTGAGCCGTCTCCGAGTAATCGGGGAACATACATAAAAAAAAAAAAAAAAAAAAAAAAAAAAAAAAAAAGGTTCCGACGAATTGAGAACCTCCTCCTTTTTGAAGTCGGTTAAATATTATCCTTAGACGGCTTTACCCATGCATATATGTTACTCCATTGCTCCCTGTATTTACAAAGACGTTTGATTTTCTTCGCGCTTGCTGCACCGCCGCTGTTATTATCTGAAGAATCTGTATCTGAAGACATCGCGTATGTTTAGTGAGGTATGATAAGTAGTTCTCTTCCGTACAACACTGACACGACACTACTGCAGTAAATAAACAAGAAAAGATGTATTTTGTTGCGTACAAACGAAATAAAACGCTCTCTAACGTCACGCGTCACCTCAACTAGCAGAGGGAATGCCGAATATGCGCGAACCCACGCGACATTTGCCCGACCGTGTTCCCCGCCCGCACCCGCCACTAGGCACGGCCGCCCGCGCCACACCCCCGCCGCTTATCTGTGACATCGCGCGAAACCACGCTGATGCGTAATTGCCATACGCGTGCGTTCTTTTTCATAAAATAAAGGACAAAGTATTGTCCTCTATTTAAGATTTCAAATTAGGGGACAAGATGAATTTTTAGGTCTGAAAAAGAGGACGTCCTTTACAATAAAGGACGTCTGGCAACCCTAAGTGAGATGGACCTATAATTATTAGGAAGGGCATTGTCGCCCTTCTTAAAGAAAAGTATCACCACACCTTTGTTCCATGCTTGTGGTGTTTTACCCTCGAGAATGACGGAACCAAACAGCTTATGAAGGGCCTTAAGAACGGGTTTCCGCCGGCCTTCAGGAACTCGGCCGTAATTGCATCATCACTCCGTGCCTTGTTGTTGTCGGGTCAATCTAGCTCTTGGGTCGTTTTCCAGATTGGTACCTCTCGATCTCGCTCAACAGCACAGGTTTGGCGGATACGATCCTGCTATAATCGGTCTTCAGTTTTCTAAGCTGGCTCTGCCCATTAGACAGATCTCTAGAAAAGAGCTTGGAGCCTTTTATTTTGTATGCGAGAAGCACAGAACCGGTCGAAGTGGAGGTGCTTGGGGAGGCCTATGTCCAGCAGTGGACATCTTTCGGTTGAAATGATGATGATGAATTATTTTATCATCGTTACTTAGCACGCGAGTCACAGACATATAAGTACATATTATAGCAATAACACCATAATTATGGTATTTAATGATGATAGTTTGAATAATTTTAAATAACAAAACCTTAAAAAATTCGTTTGATTTGATTTTCATGTGCTTTTATTTTAATCCATGTACACAAATATATGAAACATTATATTAACAAACTAATATGGGTAGATTTGTTTATTTTCATGAAAAATCCGTAATATCCGGATAATCCGGATTGGACCAAAAATCCGTTCTTAAAAATCCGGATTTTAAAACAGAACGGATTTGCATTCCCTACTCCCAAGTGAGCCTAATAACGGAAAACGCGGCACAACGCCTCCGATTACAGCGACGTAAAGTGAGCGCTGTTGTATCGGGTGTTGGAACCCTTAGCGGCAACTGCAAAGGGGCAATGAACTTAGAATGCCAGTCAATACATTCAGACTACAAATTCAACTTTGAAGCATTAATAATGAAGAAACTCATAAGCAACTTACCTACCGCATCATTTTCAATCAGCAACTGGGACTATTTGGAAAACTTAAAACTAGCGGATCCACAGTTCAACCTGTCAGGCCCGATCGACCTGCTCTTGGGCGCGGACATCTACTCAGAACTTATCCTAAACGGCATCATCAGGAGTGATAAGAGATACCCGGTAGCTCAACAAACCAGGGTAGGCTGGATTCTTTGCGGGAATGTAAAGACATTCAACTGCTTGGTGACACTTAACGATTTCGAAAACATGGCAAGATTTTGGGAAACCGAGGAAATTCCAGACAAATCATCATCAACTAGTGAGGAACAGCACTGTGAGGAATATTACAACACGAGTACCACAAGATTGGCGAACGGACAATATGTGGTACAAATGCCTATGAAGCCGAACTTTGAAACAAACTTAAAAAATGCAAGGTCACAAGCATTAGCACAGTTCCTTCAACTGGAAAGGAAAATGCTAAAAAACAAAGAACTCAGTTACGAGTACAAGCGTTTTATGAACGAATACATCGCTATGGGACACATGAAACCTGTCACAGGAGAAAGTAGGGGCCAAGTCTACCTACCTCACCATGGCGTGTTGAGAGCTGAGTCCACTACAACAAAACTAAGAGTAGTGTTCAACGCGTCGTACAAGACAAAAGGAGACACCAGTCTCAACGATCACATGTACTGCGGTCCGAACTTACAAAAGGATATACTGACACTACTAATTAATTGGAGAACTTACAGATACGTCTTTACGGCAGATGTAGAAAAACTTTATCGGTTCATCTGGCTGAACGAAAAACAACAACATCTGCAAACGATAATCTGGAGATCTTCCCCTAACGAACCTCTACAAGATTGGCAGTTGCGCACAGTAACTTATGGAACGAAAAGTGCACCTTATCTGGCAATGCGCACTCTACATAAACTTGCGGAAGATGAAAAAGATACCTGTCAGGAAGCTGGAAACGTCCTGAAAAACTACTTCTACATGGATGATTTGGTTTACGGGCAGGATACTGTCGACGCATCGAAAACACTGGTCTCACAGCTAATTGAGTTGCTGAAAAAAGGAGGATTTAACTTGAGAAAATGGAAAACTAACGAACCGATTATCTTGGAAGACTTGCGAGATGATCAAAAGAGCCGCAATACGAACATCGACTTTAGCCCAGAACAAACAACAAACTCAAAAATGTTGGGCATGAGGTGGAATCAAGACAACGATAGCTTCACATACCAATGGGATCTACCAATCAAGAAAAAACTGACAAAACGCGTACTACTGAGCGAAATAAGCAAGTTATACGACCCACTTGGATTACTATCGCCACTTACAATAAAAACCAAACTTCTGTTCCAAAAAATCTGGATAAGCAAAACCAACTGGGATGAATGCTTACCCGACGATCTCGCTACGGAGTGGGAAACTATAAGGAAAGATATCCCGTTGCTAAACAAACTTTCCATACCACGATGGTTACAATGTCAAGAAAACAACCTAGAGATACACGGGTTTTGCGACGCAAGCGAAAAAGCTTACGCGTGCGTCATTTATAGCCGAGTGAAAGATCAAGCCGGCGAATACAAGACTACACTAATAACGGCAAAAACAAAGGTTGCACCAATCAGCAATAGGATAACTGTACCAAGAATGGAACTTTGCGGGGCCGTTTTACTAGCCAAACTGCTAGAAAAGGTTCAGAACACTCTGCAATAAAAACCTACATTTGAAGTGCTGGAGCGACTCCAAGGTCGTTCTAGCCTGGTTGCAGGGCGATATAAACAGATGGGAAAAATATGTAGCTAACAGAGTGAAACAAATAAACAGTGTTATCTCGGCAGACTGCTGGAACTATGTGAAGTCAGAGGAAAATCCAGCTGACTGTGCAACTAGAGGGCTCACACCTTTTCAACTCCTAGATTTCAAACTTTGGTGGAATGGACCAGATTGGTTGAAAACAAACATGCCAAAAATCCATCAAGACAATCGCCTGACCTACACAACAAACACAGAGTTGCAAGAAATAAACTGCTGCGCAGTCACATACCAGAGTTATGAAGTAATTGATACATTACTGAATAAAAACAGTAATTATAAACGCGTAATACGAGTGCTTGGATGGATTTTACGACTGAGCAACATTCGTAAGCAAAAACGCACACTAAACACAACTAATAACTTATCCGACTGCGGGAACAAAAAGGTGGTTATGTGTTTGTCACCACAAGATATTATGGGAGCAACAGAATTGGTCATCAAGAACGTTCAAAATGCAAACTATAGTGACGAAATTGAATGTTTAAAAAAAAATCGACCAATATCAACAAAAAGCAACTTGCTGAAATTAACCCCATTTATTGACGACAGGGGAATACTGCGTGTGAGGGGGCGACTAGGCTACTCAACTCTATCTCCCGAAGCAAAACATCCTATTATTCTTCCGGCTACAGGAAGATTAACGGAGCTTATTATTCAAGAGGCTCATCGCGACACTCTCCACGGCGGCGCCCGACTCACTTTGGCCCATTTACGTCAAAAATTTTGGGTCATTGGAGGTAGCAGAACAGTCAAGAAGGAGCTTCGACAATGCGTCCGATGTCATCGTTTCAAACCAAACCGGAACGTACAACTGATGGCAGACTTGCCAAAGGAGCGTGTAACTCCATCAAGACCGTTCACAAACACAGGCGTCGACTATACCGGACATGTTGATGTGAAAATCAACAAAGGAAGAGGAGTTAAAACTTGCAAGGCTTACATAGCAATTTTCATATGCATGGTGACCAAGGCTGTGCATTTGGAATTGGTGTCGGACCTGACTACGCAAACGTTCCTCGCCGCATTCAAAAGGATGTGTGCCCGCAGGGGTACACCCCGACACGTATTCTCCGACAACGGAACGAATTTTGTGGGCGCTGCAAAACTACTTCAACAGGAATTTGAACAACACAGTACGTTTAAGACTTCTGAATTCTTCGATGAGATGAGCCACTTACAAATTGAGTGGCATTTCAATGCACCACTTTGGCCAACAGCTGGAGGCCTGTGGGAGGCTGCCGTCAAAGCCATGAAATATCACCTACATCGAGTACTGGGGGAACAGAAGCTTACTTTCGAACAATTCACTACTTTACTTAACCAAATTGAAGCCTGTCTCAACTCTCGACCGCTGTGCCCATTAACAGAGGATGTTGAAGACCTGGAATACCTAACTCCCGGTCACTTCCTCATTGGTGGCCCCCTACTGTCACTACCACAAGAAGAGCAAGATTTTGCTGAGCACGATCTAAGAAACAGATGGAGGCTTGTTGAACAAATGAACGTGCACATCTGGAAGCGCTGGTCGAACGAATATCTACATCAACTGCAAATCCGAAGCAAATGGCAGCACCCAAAAGAAAACTTGAAACAAGGAAGCCTAGTATTAGTAAAAGACGAGCACTTACCTCCTGGCCGCTGGGCTGTAGGAAGAGTCCAGGAACTACATCCAGGCGCCGATGGTCGAGTACGGGTTGTTACCTTGAGAACTAAGAAAGGGTCACTTAAACGACCAATAACGAAGCTGTCACCATTACCGCTGAAACTCGAAGAACCTAGAGTAAACGAAGAGGAAGAGAAGCGGACACCTACTCCGGAAACTAAAAACCGGGGAAACACAACAAAAAACAACAACAATTGGCTGTCACTTGTTCTCTTATCTATACTAGCAATGACGGGATTTGCACAATCAGCGCCAACGACGAATAACTTGAAGATTACACCTATCCCGAGCAACCATCCGATTTACTTCGATGAAGCAGGGAAAATACAACTAATACATGACGAATGGACCCTATTGGTTTATTACAACCTAACGTCATACTGGCAAGCAACGGATCGGATCAACGATTATGTGAACCAAATAGATAAACTATGTCAAAGAATATCACATGAGTACACGCCTTGCGAAACAATTGTCGGCCACCTACGTCATGAACTGAGTCACCTAGCCGACTACAACTCTATGCTGCTCACTCAACACTCAAGACCAAAACGAGGTTACTTTGATGGAGTTGGGAAATTATCGAGAACTCTTTTCGGAGTGCTCGACGCAGACTTTGCCGAAAAGTACGAAAGAGACATACAGAATCTACAGTCAAATGATGACTACCTACTACAACTTATGAAAAACCAAACATTAATTGTGGAGGCTGAAAACAACATTATAAAAAGAAACACTGCCTTTATGGATGAACAATTCAAAACATTGAGCGTCTACATGAACCAAACTTGCAGCGAAATCACAAAAATAGTGAACAAGGCGCAAATGCTATTCACGATGAATGACATAAATACCGCTGCCGTGACGTCAACTCTGATTTTAAGTGATTTAAATCGAATATTGGAAATGCTGATCAATGCACTCGCCAACATTTACAGAGGACATTTAGATACTCATCTTTTCCCGGCTAACCAACTGATCGAACAGCTAAACATAATATCCGGAAGGTTGCCACAGGGACTGTCGTTACCTGTAAAGAACATCCAAAGGGATTTGAAAAATATCTATGACGTCATCCATGTGAAGGCACGAATTACAAACAACTATATGCTCTTTGAAATACACATTCCCTTGTTGAGCGATGAAGACTACAAGATATATCGAGTCATACCAATACCGATCCTTAGACAAGGACAGTTAAAACTCGTACAACCAAGCTCAAGCTTCATCGCAATCAACTTTGTAAAAAACTCTTACATAACAATGGAAGACGAAGACATGCGCCAATGTATTTCATACGGAGAAGACGAATTCAGTTGTGTCTCACGAAATCCTGTCTACAACATGCACGATAAAGACGCACCATGTGAGGCCCAAGTCTTCAACCAACAAGAGTCTTTATCATGCGTCCTTAATGACGTAACATGCAAAGAAACCTGGACAAAGCTTCACAAATCAAACATGTGGCTATTTACACTGTGCGGAAAACAGCTGATGCGCGTCATATGTAACGATCAAGTTACGCCAGCGGTCATTGACGGGACTGGAGTGATTACATTGAAATCAAAGTGCTTACTACAGAAAAAGGACGCCACGATTTATACACACAATCAGCTGGGAAGTAGTTTTAACATGGAACCAGAGATAGAAATAACAACAACAAATTTAACAGTTAACGACATCTTTGACCTCGGCTGGAAGAATGCAAAATTAAATATAATAACAGAACAAAAAGCGCCAACTGCAGTAGAAATAAGAAGAATAGACCAGCAGTTGGAATTCCAGAAAAACAGAGAAACATTACCGAAGGCATCAGACATGTCAAGTCACGACATCTATCTCTACTCGGTCACTTCTTTGTTGTTGGGAGGAATCGCTGTGCTTACCCTCTATATTATCATGAAACGATGGTGCAAAACAAAGAAAGGCGTCAAAATACTCTCTGCCAAAACAGGAGTGACACCTACAGGAAGGGATAACTTTGGAGGGGACATCGAGCTACAAGAAATACATTCGACAGCAGCGGAGCCCGTTTACAGCGAAGCAAGACCGCCGAAGAAGGCATTTCACTTTGACGAATTGAATTGAGTGTTAAACCTATACTTTTAGATTTATACTTTTACACATGTACTATTGTTTACTATTTAACTTTAATTATTTACTTTGTAATGGATGCTCATCCCACTTTTCCCTCGGGAGCATGTACGGTTCACGTACAGGCAAACTGCTAACGCCGCGACCTACTTATCGCTACGCGTTTTATTTACTTTTATAATTATAATTGTTAGTTGACCAATAGCTGCCGTAGCGCTATTACCGCGGATTAGCATCCAACGGAACTTTCATGTAACTTTTGTGAATAAACGAAATTATCGTGAAATCTGTGGTTTTCGTCGACTCACATCAACTTTAACTAACTGGCTACCTCTGAGCCATACACTAGCAGCGCCCCGCGGTTTCACCCGCATAAGTGTCGATCCCGTGATAATATCCGGATAAAAACTACCCAATGTCCTTCCCCGGGATGCAATCTATCTCTCTGCAAAATTTTATCGAAATCCCTTCAGTGATTTAGGCGTGAAAAAAAGGTAACATACATACGTACAGACAGACAGAAAGACAGACAGAGTTACTTTCGAATTTATAATATTATGTATGGATTATTACCTTTTTGGTGATGTTCTTCAAAAGCTCAGGTACCTACGTAGAGTGCTCGCAACAGTCGCAACCGGCGCGCGGCGTGCGTAGAGTGCTCGCAACAGTCGCAACCGGCGCACAAAGTAGACAAACTGAACAGAGATAAAGCTTCATACAAACGCGCGAATCGGTTGCACTACTACAAGCACGCGGGGCATGTGTGCGTGACCACTGGCCGCTTGTCGCGTACGCGGCGAGACTGGACGAAACCGGTTTACGCTGGCACAGCCAGTTGACAATCTCAGGGTTGCGACGCACGTTGTTTGTTTTTTTAGTTGCATTGCAAGTTAGCCATAGCCATCATCACTCTTCTTTTGCGTTTCAAAAGTAATTGCACCACTTTCGCTAGCTTAGTAGGTTTTCGAGGATTTTAGATTTTCGAGGTAGCGTTTTAATAATGGTTGTTTATTGTCAGATATTGTCTTTGTTTATTGTAGGTACTGTTTATTGTTATTTATCTGACGTTTTGCCAATATGCTCAAATCTCTGTAGCAACCACATGCAGAAGAAATGTAAATGAATAAAATATGGTAATGGTTTTTTTTATACAGTATGATCCTTTAAATTTAATTAATCCTTTTAATTTTATCGCATTTGTTGAATTGCTCGAGCAAAAGTTTCGCGAATATTTCGATCTTGAAATAAATATTGTCTATGTTGGCAAATTTTATATGCCATGTGAGTGTTTCCCGTTTATCTACTTGAAAAAACTATATGTTAGATTCAGAATTTACCACACCATTAAAAGAACTAATAAATTATTAAAAAACAAAAAGTATAAAAAGTAAATTATTAGAGTAGGTACCTAAGTAATTTGTAAATTAAATAAATTATTCTATCATACTGAATAATAAAACTATTTAGGTAACAAATGTTTTGTTTAATTTGTCTTAACATAATGTGACAACCCTACCAGAATAGGTAACAATTTTGCACGTTCTTAAGAAGCTTTGCCTCTGTTCCGTTTGTCTACTCATGTGACCGGCGCGCGGCGTGCGTAGAGTGCTCGCAACAGTCGCAACCGGCGCGCGGCGTGCGTAGAGTGCTCGCAACAGTCGCAACCGGCGCACAAAGTAGTTGTCTACTCATGTGACCGGCGCGCGGCGTGCGTAGAGTGCTCGCAACAGTCGCAACCGGCGCGCGGCGTGCGTAGAGTGCTCGCAACAGTCGCAACCGGCGCACAAAGTAGTTGTCTACTCATGTGACCGGCGCGCGGCGTGCGTAGAGTGCTCGCAACAGTCGCAACCGGCGCGCGGCGTGCGTAGAGTGCTCGCAACAGTCGCAACCGGCGCGCGGCGTGCGTATATGACCAGCACCCTAAAACACTTTCAATCACAATCCGAACGATTTTACAGGAAATTGCTAATCCGCCGTCCGCAGTCTGTACTTTATCTATATAGGGTGACTGGTAATTCTAATTAGTGACCGATACTTAAACACGTGATTTTACTCATCATTATGAACAACTTTTACTATGGGACCAAACCTGAAATCGCTAAAAAAAAAACTAACTGTTCTCTGAAGTTCATTTATGTTCGTCTAACTCGTCAAAATGTAGGGAATAACTGATTTTTTTTTCGCGATTTCAGGTTTGGTCCCATAGTAAAAGTTGTTCATAATGATGAGTAAAATCACGTGTTTAAGTATCGGTCACTAATTACCGGTCACCCTATATATAGTATCTCGTAATCTGTGCAGATACGCGGCGGCTCGACGTACGGAGCGTGCGGGTCGTGCGGGGCCGGGGCGGACGGGACGCGCAGGCCGGGCGGGGCCGCGGCGGCCGGCGGGGCGGGGGGGTTGTGCGGCGCGGGAGGCAGCTTGAGGCTGGCAGCGCGGCGCGCCGTCACCAACACCTGCGCGCTGGACATCGCGCCGCATGAAGCCCTGCCCCGACATAACATTGCCACCGAGAGGTACCCACTCCTTATGTTATTGATAAACAAGCCATGACTCGCCTGGTGATAATTGACCACACTGGTCACCGCAGCCTATCGACATGTGGCGACATACTACACCGCCACGTTCGAAGTACGACTTGTAATGTAGGTATCGTACGTAAAGTTCACCGCGCTATCTACATATTGTAAAGAGAAACCGGACAACATGCGTCGGGCGCACGCGCACCAGACACAACACCCGTCGGATAGGAGGATGGAGGACATGATGGATAACTTTCCACCCTGTTCCACATACCTCTAGACTGGTCCAGACGCATAGGCAATACCAGAGGCATCGTAGATGGGTTGCTATCTTAGTGTCAAAGCTGTAACGCGTCATGTGCTTGTCATGACACCGGCCCCGGTTGACGGTGCACAATGTGTGGTGGTAGCACTTCCCCGGACGAGCTCCTTCACTAAGAACTCTGCTACTGTTTACCTGTAGAATAACATTTGATTGGTGCTGTAGTGTGGTGCAGTGCGAGAGCCGCGCCGGTACGGGCACCAGCGGCGGTGACCCGCGCTGCGGGTTCGACCTCGACGACCCCGTGCATGTGAGTACGACACACTCCTTCTATTTATCCAACGTCCAGTGCGAGTGCGGTGCTCCTGAACAGACTATGCCCCATCTGCTAAGTGTCCCAAATGTCCGTTCACCTGTATCCTTGACGATCGGCACTATGCCTCTGACGCCGCAATAAAAGTTGCCACCTACGGGACCCAATCGAAACGAAAGAATAACAATACTCCTTCTGTTACACTCGTGAGTCCCAAGCGATGAAGCGACACGCACGAGCCTTTGCAGCTTCCAACAGCTCTTAGAGCTGTGCATTCTGAAAGTTTGCAACTTCGCACTAACCTGTCAAATATTTCGCTGTTTTCTTTGATTAATTAATCGTCAATATTACTAAATGATGAAATATCGTTCTGTGTGGCACTAAAATATTTACAAGCAAACAAACTCACTTTCGAATTTATAATTATACCTACTATTATAATTATAGTTGACATTAGGATTAATTGCAATTATAACACAGTGTAAAGTAAACAGGATTTGAAAGCTTCCAAACTAAATATTCAGGATCACGATACTTGCAATTATAACACAGTGTAAAGTAAACAGGATTTGAAAGCTTCCAAACTAAATATTCAGGATCACGATACTTGCAATTATAACACAGTGTAAAGTAAACAGGATTTGAAAGCTTCCAAACTAAATATTCAGGATCACGATACTTGCAATTATAACACAGTGTAAAGTAAACAGGATTTGAAAGCTTCCAAACTAAATATTCAGGATCACGATACTTGCAGAGCGATACTTATTTCATATTGCATTAATCAAAACAGCGAGATATTTGACAGTTATGTGCTACGGTGACAAATTTTAAAGTGAGCTGAAACTACTCGAGCGCTATCAACTTGCGCTTTACGCATGCGTTACTCACCCAAACAGATGCCTCAAGTTGCCTGGCAATTGCGCATGTATGATGATGATGACGGCACGGTTGGCGCAGTGGTTAAGCGATTGACTGCTGCGCTGCGTGTCGCGGGTTCGATTCCCGCACGGAACAAATATTTGTATGACCTACACAAGTAGTTGTTCCGGTTCTGGCTGTTTGTGTATGTGAGTTTAAATGTGTGTAAACGCACCCACGATACAGGAGAATATATATACGAACAGTCTCCTATGAACGTTTTCCGGTAGCGACAACGGTTCAGGTACCTGTACTGCCCCGTCTCAAATATCTACCTGTATAATTAATGATTCAGTTGTACTCGCAAGCGAAACGGTTGCAAGCGATGTCGGCGACGACGCGGCGTGCCCGCAGCGTGGGGCCCACCGCGCGGCGCTTCGAGCGCTTCGAGCCCTACGAGCCAGACGATCACTCGCAGCGCTCGCAACTCTCGCAACGAGCACACTCGCAAGCGCGCGCTGGCGCCGAGCGGCCGCGCGAGCCTTCACTCTGCTCGCTCTGCCGCGGCTACTGGCGTTCGATCACGCAGTACCTTGCCGCGCAGATCTTCTGCTGCCCCGATGCCGCCGTGCGCTGATGTGTGATTGTTTTAATTATGTTGTTGCAAATATATCATACTTCTGAACTAACCCGACGTATTATTTTATTACACTTGTGACTTGTGGCGGCATCTACATCGCCACACGCAAATTACGCACCACAGTGACGTCACGCAAAATCCTGCATCGCGCAAGCAGAGTTTACACCGCGTGGCCAGTAAATATACAATACAACGTTCCGACATCAATCTTTGGACAGTCCACTAGACACTAGACTTGTCTGATCGGAGGATCCTCCCTTTTCTATGGAGGATGAGTGAACTTTACACCCTGTTCCTCATACCTCTATACACTAAATGCCGCACTCATACACGTTAATGATTAAGCAATTTTTAAGGTACGTTTCTGGGTGCGGCACTCGGCAGTAAGGGCCGGAAGGTCGAAAGTGTCGTGTTAAATGTCTAACCATACACGTCACTCTATGCAGTAAATGTAACTCTATTCTATTCTATTTTTAGTTATGGCAAGTAAAGCCGATGTCGACTATTCTGCCAATGTCAAAAGTGAATTGGAAAAGCATGTGTGCATTATGTATTAAAAAAAAAAAAAATATTATATGACTCGAAGCGACTGTCGTGTCGCGCGAATACGCGTTTCATTACCTGACGTACAACATACGCGACTTGATTGAACGCGCGAGTTTGTCATCTATCTTCTATCTCCTTCTATAATATCAAATGGCAAACTGACTGACTGACTGACTGGGTGATATATCAACGCACAGCCGAAACTACTGGGACTAGGAATGTGAAATTTTGCACACGGCTTCCTTTTATAATATAGGGGAGCACTAAGAAGGGGTTTTTGGAAATTAAACCTTTAAAGGGGTGAAAATGGGTGATTTTGTTTCTATGAAAAATCTTATTCCTTGACTTAGTAAACCTGAAACTTGGCACGAATACTTATCTAGGTTAATTATGAACTTTGGCATTTTTTGTTTTTATAAAAGGGGATTGGGGGGTGTCAAAAGGACATCATTCATTTTGGACCAAAAACTGAAAGTAAAAATGTGTAATATTCGGATATGAAATGAAATTAAATGATTTTATTTTTGTAAGTAGGTTTGTACAAACACTTTTACACGTCAATCATGTTTTTTTTTTAAACTAGATGAAGTCAGCGTTTCCTATCTGACTACTCTGAGAAGAAAGCCGAAACAAACTCAGAGGTCACAGTCTCTTTTAAAGTCCAGACATAATCTTGGTCAGGTTATACTTATGAAGACCATGTAGATCGATGTCTGAGGTGGTCTTTTGAGGAAAGAACCACACAGATTGAGAGGACCTGTCCAGTCAGTGCACGCATTTGTCAAAAATCGTGCAGCTCAACTCAAGACTTAAGGAGCTCAACGATTCGACGAACAATACCAAAGAAAGGACATTTTGGGTAGGCTACATAAATTACTCAAACTGCCAGACCATGAAAAAAAAAAAACTACCAGAACAGAGAGAATAATAAAAAAAAACACACAATTCCTATAATTTTTTACTACGACACCAAATCTGTGCGCCCTTTGGTTACGGTGTTACCTACATGATTTTGAAATACAAAATTCTCAGCGGTGTATCCATATTCTGGTGTCATAGTAAAAATTATAGGAATTTTGTGATCTATCCGAATATTACGTTTTTTTTTCTGGCCGGATTTTGGCCCAAAAATGTATGGAACGTGAATGATGTCCTTTGTATGGAAGAATTTTAACGCGCGGTCCGATTAACTCCAAACTTAGTATTTATACTTATGATAAAAATAAAGAATAACGTCAGGGTTATATCAGGGTATCAAGAATATCAGGGTTTTTCGAAAATCTACCCTTAACGGCTTGAAAAGGGGTACTTAGTTAATTTTACAGAGGAGGATTTTACTGCGTGGCTCGATTAACTCGAAAATTGGTATAAATAATCTTTGAGTCAAGTAATGAACACATCCCAAACGATTTTTCAAAATTCCACTCCTGTAGGGGTGAAAAGCGGGGATACAGTTTATTTGAAAAATCTGACCCATTTGATCTAATTGGCCCGAATCTGGGGGCACGGGAGTGCCCCCGCCAAGACGAGCCAAGCGAAGCGCAAGGGCACTACCTACCTTTTCTCGAAGCACTTCGTCGTATTTTTGAACCTTGGGTTTGGATTATACCAGATAAACAAAATTTACGGGATACGATGTCAGTGGTTGACTTATTAAACCTATAAAGTTTCAATTGCATAGCTTTTATACTTTAGATTTTATTGATATCTAAAATACCCCGACCCCGATTTAGTCACTGACTCTGATGATCATCAATATTCTAAGGTTCTTCCTGAAGTCCTAGAAAGCTGAAATTTGGTATGTAAGCTAGTAATTCAACAAACAACAAAAAAGTTCTAAAACTTGGAACTTTTACTCTCCGACTCCTTAAACTAGGGGATGGAAGTTTGTACGAGACTTCCGCAAATATTGATGCTAGAGTTCTGAAAATTGATATAGGGACTCCTTGTAATAAATAATAAAATACATGTTTCAGGATTTTTAAAAAAAGCCCCCAAAAATTTTTTTTTTTATTTCATAAGCAACTTTCAAAAAGATGTGAAATCCCTCCAAAAACATTGTCATGTAAAATGTTGCCAAGACGAGACCACATATGGTGGCTCGCACTAGACATGTGCGCCGATGGTCCTTTGACCGGCGGCGGCGTCTGGCGTTTAAATTGTCGGCGGCGGCGGCGTCATCGGCGTAATCGGCGTGGATGGTCAAAATAAGTAGAATAGAAGACGTCTCAATCCACATTAATTTTTTTATTTACTAGAGGTAATCAACATTATATGGCACGCTTAATAGAGAACAAATAAATCATTTTTTAAATTATGACAAGAATTATTTGTTTATCTTATCTATATTAAATAGGTACAATTATAAAATCAAAATTTCAATAACAAAAAAACCTCTATGGCAACAAATAACAATCAAACTAGTACGAAAAGAGAGAAAAGAAATAAAATTTTATGAGCAAGAAGCAAATTATTTTAGCTTTTGTAATTGCTTCTTACACATGTCATAATTATCATGTATAAATATAATTTTGTCTAAATGTCCACGGAAGTAGGACTTAACCGTGACCTTTTTGCCGTACAAACACGCCCAGCGAGCGAGTTCAGTCGCAGGACTAACCAAGTCCTGCGACTGAACTCGCTCGCTGGGCGTGTTTGTGGCGGGAACGCTCATGATAAGCCCTAACGCAGTTGAATAGCCAAGGATAAGTATTCTTCTTTTCCTTCCAATAACGAAGTATGTTTCCGTCAAGCACAGCCTTAGGGGCTCATCCACCAAAGTATTTTCAACATTCGACCACCACAGGATCATCAGCCACGTTAGTGATACTACCAGGAGTTGTATACCTACTTCTGGGACATAGCCAAAAGAAAAGCGGAGGAGACTGACTCACTGGAATAATTCGCTGTTTCTTGTAAAATATCAGAGCCCCTGACGTGTTCTCTCACAAATGCAGACATAAAGGAAACTCTCGTTTCCCCTCTTTCCTCAAGGTATTTGTCAATTCCTTGGAAATGGCAATCGAGAAGAGCAGCCGCCATAGTCAATTTATTAATGGGAAAGCGGTGATTTAATTTCGACAACATGTTTCTTTTCATGCGGCTCATTATAAGAACCTCGTTCGTCCTCAGTTTGTTTCAATGCTTGTTCTACTTTACACCTAAAAACCAGTGCAACATTGACTGTGACAGAGTTTGATGCACTCATTATATTAACGGCATCCGGCATCAAATAATGTGCCATACATAATCTAGAATATTATTTGGATTTTGACGCCGATTACGCCGATGAGAAATCCGGCGGCGTCGGCGTGGCTAAAATGACCGGCGGCGTGCGCCACGCCGATCGGCGCACATGTCTAGCTCGCACTGCCAAAAAGTTATCAGATCTCATGTAGAGCCAAGCTTCTAACTCTACACGCCCTAACTTCACAAACTCTAGACCATAGTCAAAATATGTGGCTTGGCCGTTTTGTGGTAAATATTGCAGTGGAATTTGAACAAAGTTTTGAGATGTTTTCCCTTTGACACTACACCCGTAGCTCGTATCAATAAGCCAGGCCGTCACACTTGCACGTATTAGTCCATATTTTGAAAATTGCTGAATCGATTTTGATGAAACTTGCACTGTTCCCTAAGTTGAAGTAAATGTAAGCCAATAAAAAAAAACTGGTCAAGATCCGATTAATAGTTCCGGAGATATGCGTGGACAAACATACAAACATACATGGGTAATTCTTCAGGGACAAAATTTTCGATGTCTGTGGGTATATTTCTGTAACCAACTAAAAAAACGGCATGTAATATTTTTTTTTGTACAGTTTAGCTTTATCCCTTACTGGGACAAATGATTTTTTTTTAATAATTGCTGTCTAGGTACAAAATAAAAATATTTGAAGGTCGTTCTTCTGATTCATATAGCGCGTCCGTTTGCCATTTTCCGGAACAAAATGGTCGATGTCGCATTTTCCCTTTGATACATCAATATAAATTATTATTATATCGAAAGGAAATGAATTGTCCTCTTACAAAAAAAATGTGTATTAGTTATAACTACGTTAGTCTGTTTATAAATAAGTAAAAAAGAAGTGTCCGGCGTATAATACTGATTAATGTGGCGTAAGCTGCGCTTGACCGTACTTGGTCGGGTAATAATAATGAGAGTCTGGCTTCCAGCGCGGGGGGAAGCCAGTCGTGCAACGGACGACCTAGAAGGTGGACGTGCGGCTGGTTGGCTTAGATCCGGTGTTACGAAGGAAAATACCTGATTCATCTGTGCTTGGTTCAGGTGGCATCCTGATTACAATGCCTACTATATAAAATTTATTTTATTGTTTTAAAACTTCAATCTGTGTTTCGTGTGATGCTTTTGGGTTATAGATTCGTGTAGAAAAATGAAAATAATGAAGTCTGTATGTACGATGAGTTATGCATGATTGTAGGCAAAATCCTGATTCATCTGTGCCTGATTCGTATGGTCAAAACCCCATATGAATAATAAAATAAATTAGTTTTTCCCCTCTCCAGCACGATAGGAGCGCTTTTGTTGCGTAACTCTCCTTGTCCAATTTTTTACCGTGTACAAGTCAGTAGTTTTAATCTTATTTATTATTATTTACTTAGCTATAACCTTTTGAATAATAAAAAAATGACAGGAGTATAATCTTGTTCTAAATATGATACTTTTGATATGTCTTAGTCCTATTTAAGAATTAATAATTATTGTTTAGAATTTACATTCATAACTAACGGTGTATTTATTACTTTTTATTTCTGTTTCTGATTAATATGTAACACATTCTGATTCATCTGGGCACAAAATTAATATCTTGAAAACTACTTTATAAAAACGAGTCCCTCATTCAAATATATGTTATTTGGTATACCTATTTTCATATGAACATGTGTTACAGAGCTGAAAGTGAAATTAAATTTTGGCCATATGGATCAGTCAAAGAATCAAATTTCGAAGAACTACCCACATACGTCTATAAAATATTGTATATTAGATTGTCATAATATGTGAATATAATGAAATTCCAATAATATTACATACATACGTGTTGAATTGATAACTTCCTTTTTTTTGAAGTCGGTAAAAATACCCGCTTGTGTTCGCTGTCCTCGGGATGTACTTACCTACCTACTCGGTTTTAACCAACGATTTAACGGATGTCAGTGAGTGATGGCAAAGTACTTTATTCTGTTTGTGTTAATTATATATTCTTCTACTTAGTTTAAATAAATTCTGTGACCAGACCTGCTCAAGCCGATTCCGCGTCAAAAGGCGTGCTGGTGTCTACTTACAATCAGACTGTTGGTCGACGTCGATAGCGTATGGTTGGCTGATCGATCGATGAACAGCCCACCTCTAATCCGGCTGCCATGCATAACACTCGAGCGGCCTGATCAGTCGCACGGGTCGCACCTGTCGAATGCAGTCTGGTTGCGGCTTTACGTATCTAATTATCTATGCACAATGCGGCGGTTGATGCATCCTCCACAAAGTTCTCCGCACAGACTAAGAAGAGAAGTTACCTTGTTCTCCGCAACATCTGACAGAAGAGCTCTCTGGCCACAAACACACGTCAGCGAAAAGAGAAATAGTTGACAGAACAGAACAAAAGAAAATTTCGGCCATGACAATCAAAATTACTGGTGAAAATAAAGAAATAAAATATTATAAGTGCAATCATCAACACAATGTAGTTAGCTGATCGCAGCACTCTGGGAAACACTAACAATATGAAATATTCGCGCGCTGGCATCTGGTGGCTGCTCTGTCTACTCCTACAGGTGGGCGCCAGCGTGCCAGCGGGCCCCGGCGCGGCGTGGGCCCCGGCGCGTGGCCCGGCCGGCGAAGACTTGGGCCCGCGCCCGCGCCTGGAGCACGCCTCGCGTCATAATACCGAGCCAGAACCCAGCTCTTAAGTGGCACTTGACATGACGCACAGTGTTTATTTATCTAGGGCTTCCGTTCCTTGGAAACATGCGAAACACCGCAGTTTCGATGAGACACACGGTTTGGACCGTATTAACAGTGTTATTAAGTATTGATCTACAACATAAGTGAGCGCTTGTGATGTAATTTGTGTAACCGCTGCAGTTTATTACAAAGTTCTCTGTGCTCTTACATTTGTCATAGGTTCATAACTTTCTCTAGTCAAAACTGATGTCCGAGAATCCACCCTAGGCCTAGTTGAACGGATTTGATAGGCTGAGGGTGGGTTCTCGAACATTCGTATCCGCGAATCCACCTTAGTGTGGTTTTTCGGTGTGGATAACGGAATAACTCCAACCCAAGGGACGCGCGCTAAATTCACCGCCTCCCTCTAAGAATGAATAAAACTTTATTTTAATTGTTCGTTATCATTTTTCGATATAATAATAATACATTATTAAAACGTAACGTTTAGTACGCCATTTTTATAATCATTTCAAATAAAAATTAGTTTCCATGACAGTCGTGACAATCGTCACTACCTGCTGTCATTGTATGTCAAAACGAAACGGAAACATGAGCAACCATCTTTCGGCGCGGAATCTAACGAAAGTTGGTCTAGGCCATCATCATCCACAGCCCACAGCTCGACGTCACCCACTACTGGGCATAAAACTCCCTTTTCGTAGGCTAGGTCCATTTTGTTAGTTGTTTTTATGGTAACTAATGATATTTGAAAATGAATGTGTCAGGTGATCGGCGCTATCGCCTGCGGTAAGAAGAAATCGTGCCGGCCGCCGCGCTGCCCCGGCGGTTGCAAGCCCAAGTATTGGTAGCGCAGCTCTGGACACGCGGACTACTGCACGGAGCTAAGCAAAATATTATGGTGAGTCATGCGCTGCCCCGGCAGCTGCAAGCCCAAGTACTGGTGGCGCAGATGTGGACACGCGCGCTACTGCACGGAGCTAAACAAAATATTATGGTGAGTTATGCGCTGCCCCGGCAGCTGCAAGCCCAAGTACTGGTAGCGCAGATGTGGACACGTGCACTACTGCACGGAGCTAAACAAAATATTATGGTGAGTCATGCGCTACCCCGGCAGCTGCAAGCCCAAGTACTGGTGGCGCAGATGTAGACACGCGCACTACTGCACGGAGCTAAACAAAATATTACGGCGAATCATGCTCTGCCCCGGCGACACTGGGGTAGGCTATAAGGAGACAATACCCAAAATCACATTTTCAAAATGTGGGTAATTGGAAAAAAACTTGACTTACAATTATTGTTTAATAAATTTCACATCAATTAGAGACGATATTATCAACACAAAAGTTATCTGTTTGCTTACATACTGCCGTAAAGTTCATTGTTTTCATTGCTGCTGCATTTCAAAATTTTGAATACGGAATTAAAGTGTTCGTTACTATTGCCCTTCGATACATTATTGATCGAAGCTATTGCCCTCTTAATGTTAACGCAAAACTATACTAAGGCGAGTGGAGATCAAGGTCAGTACTAATAAAAATAGAATTAGGATTGGATAAATTCGTTGTGTAACCTATCGTAATTATTTTTTACATTTTACAAATAGTTGTGAAGCGAATTGGACGATAACTAAATTTCGCGCAATGTTTTTTTGAAACGAATAAGTCCTAAACCTTCTTTATTGAGGAACTAAAAACAACACCAAAAGAACTTTGCGCAAATTAAAACTAATTTTAAAATGTGAGTATTCCTAAAAAAATTCAGATGTATCACCCAAAGTCGTTTTGAAGAAAAAAGATTTAGTAGAAGTATTTTTTAATAGCAAATACAAATCATTTGATCGCAAATTTGAAGACGTTATAAGTAGATTTTGTTGCCTCTAAGACCACTTGTCCAATGAAATATCGTAATGATTTAATTTTACAACTTCAGAATTTTAGACAACAATTTTCTAAGAAATGGATGTTAAATACATACGGCAGAAATAAGGATAGACTTCTTGCTAGTGAACATACTTGGGTAGATGGATGTTGTGAATTTACCCGTTTCACAGTTCCAAAATCAGGAAAGTTTCATTGAGTGCAGTGAAAATTCGAAACTGAGAAAAACACATTGACATATAAATTACTAGCGTCGGCGCGACTAAATGGCACCAACGCGCTGGCCCTAAAATGACGGTTTTAGGGCCAACGCGACTCAGTTGACAGTGGTGCGCGCGAACTTCGAACTTCGAACGAAGAACTTCTATGTAAAATGTTCAGACGGGCGTATCCTTACTTTTGAAATCATTGGAAAAACATTAAATCTACGGGCAGAAATCGATTCTGATACTTTAACTTATGCAGCACAAATGCAGAAAACAGAAACTGAAGTTATTAAAAAAGTTTCAGAATCGCCCCAATATGCCAAGGATTATTCCAACATATTATGTACTGAAGCAAAAGTTAAGAAATTATCACCACGAGAAGCCCTCTCATTACATAGAAGCTCAACTTTCACGTCAGCTATAATTATGTCATGATATAATATTATAAATTACGCTAAAGAAATTTTTCCATTCTATAAGTTGGTTCAGGCTGAAAAAACCTTTTGTTATCCAAAAAGCATTCATGTTACAGAAACTGAAGCTAGTGTGCCACTTCAGTCTTTGTTAAATCACACAGCTACACGTCTACATAGTTCAATCGCAAAAAAGTGTTCTATATTCACAGTCAATAAACCCTGCTTGGTCTGCAGGGTATCGTATATTCACAGTCAATAAACCCTGCTTGGTCTGCAGGGTATCGTATATTCACAGTCAATAAACCCTGCTTGGTCTGCAGGGTATCGTATATTCACAGTCAATAAACCCTGCTTGGTCTGCAGGGTATCGTATATTCACAGTCAATAAACCCTGCTTGGTCTGCAGGGTATCGTATATTCACAGTCAATAAACCCTGCTTGGTCTGCAGGGTATCGTATATTCACAGTCAATAAACCCTGCTTGGTCTGCAGGGTATCGTATATTCACAGTCAATAAACCCTGCTTGGTCTGCAGGGTATCGTATTGCATTCAAAATGGGATTTGACGGGAGCTCCAGTCATAGGTACACAATATAAACAGAAGTTTGTTTCGGATACTTACAGCAGATAACAAATACATGTTTCTAAGCAGTCTCGTTCCATTAAGACTTTCGTATACGAAAAATAATAGAACTATTATTTTGTGGCAAAATCCAAAGCCTTCGTCATCGCGATTTTGTCGACCTATTAGTTTGCAGTATCTTAGAGAATCTGATGAAGTAATTAGTTTGCAGTATCTTAGAGAATCTGATGAAGTAGTGAAAGCTAAAAACCAAGATATTGTTGACAACCAAGTTCTGAATTTATCACCAACAGAAATTCATATAGATGGTAATGTGTGTATACAATTAAACGTCGGACTGTTTTTACAATATATGGTAGGTAAGGTAGATGGGAAACTTTGTAATACACTTTCTTTTACAATAATATATGGTAGGTAAGGTAGATGGGAAACTTTGTAATACACTTTCTATTCTCACCAAATCAACGATGAGGTGTTATTTATGTGGCGCCACTTCAAAAGAATTTAATATTCTAGATGTCGTTTTAGAGAAACCCGTCATGACTAATTAGTTACCTATATATCTTTTGGCTTATCAGTGTTGCATTGCTGGATCCGTCTATTTGAATCTCTTTTACACTTATCATATAAATTGCCTATTCAGGAGTGGCGCGTGAATAAAAATAAAAAAGAGTTAGTTGAACAAAAAGTAATTTAAAAAAATTAAACCGACTTCAAAAAGAAATTAACTCAAAATTATGAAATAACTTTAATTTCGGAAGTCTGTGTCTTTGGGATCTGTATTTTATAGTTTTAGTTTTTTGCCACCGACTTCCGAAATTAAAGTGCACAAACTAAAAATTACGAAATAAAAAGTAATTTAAAAAAATTAAACCGACGACCTCTTGAAGTTGGTTTAATTTTTGAGATGACGTTTTTGAGACTTCCACTGTTCCCTAAGTTAGAGTAAATGTAAGCCAATAAAAAAAATGGTCACGATCCGACTAATAGTTGCGGAGAAATGCGTGGACAAACATACATTACATACATGCATAGGTACATACATACGTCTATAAAATTTTGTATATTTGTTTGGAAGCCCATAAAGATTGTCATATGTGAATATAATGCAATTCCAATAATATAACATAGGTACATACGTGTCGAATTGATAATCTCCTTTTTTTTGAAGTCGGTAAAAATAAAACACGAATAGGTACAAGAAGAGTTTAAGAAGGAACTGTCTCTTATTGTAGATAAACCGAAACTTGGCTTTGGAAACAGCAATGACGGAAATGTAGAACGAATTTTTTTTCAAAATTTTGAAAAATCAGTTACTAATACACAGATTGATACCCAGTTGATAAAACGATTTTATATAATTTTGCAAACTATATCTAGTGGATTTAAGATAAATGATGAAAAATTCAAAATATTTTGTCGAGACACAGCTACCTACTCTATAATTATGTAGGTAACTCTGTATCTCTGGATGCCCATGACCCCAACTGTTTACAAAATATTAACTCATGGCCCCGAAATTATTAAACCCTTCGATCCAGACTCCAGAGGTTCTTAATATGTTAGAAGAGGAATAAACGCTAATTATTATATTAATGTATTTTGGGTAATGTCTCCATACACCTTGTCCCAGTGTGCGGCGGCTGCAAGCCCAAGTACTGGTAATGCGGATGTGGACACACGCAGTACTGCACGGAGCTAAGGAAAATACCTAGGTGAGTCATGCGCTGGCCCGGCGGCCGCAAGCTCAAGTACTGGTAATGCGGATGTGGACACACGCAGTACTGCACGGAGCTAAGGAAAATACCTAGGTGAGTCATGCGCTGGCCCGGCGGCCGCAAGCTCAAGTACTGGTAATGCGGATGTGGACACACGCAGTACTGCACGGAGCTAAGGAAAATACCTAGGTGAGTCATGCGCTGGCCCGGCGGCCGCAAGCTCAAGTACTGGTAATGCGGATGTGGACACACGCAGTACTGCACGGAGCTAAGGAAAATACCTAGGTGAGTCATGCGCTGGCCCGGCGGCCGCAAGCTCAAGTACTGGTAATGCGGATGTGGACACACGCAGTACTGCACGGAGCTAAGGAAAATACCTAGGTGAGTCATGCGCTGGCCCGGCGGCCGCAAGCTCAAGTACTGCCAGCGACCAGCGTGGATGTGGACACATGCACTCTGCACCGAGCTAAGGAATATACAGGGTTATTGGTAAAACATTAACAACCTCTTAAGAGGTTATTGTACTCATCATTATGAACAACTTTTACTATGGGACCAAACCTGAAATGCCGAAAAAAAATCTCTCATATCTCGTCAAAATGTAAGGAACAGCTGATTTTTTTTTCGCGATTTCAGGTTTGGTCCCATGGTAAAAGTTGTTATTGTGAGTCATGCACTGCCTCGGCAGCTACAAGCCCGGATACTGGTAGCGCGGATATGAACACACGCACAACCACACGGGGCTAAGGAATATAATAATTATGGTGAGTCATGCGCCGCCCCGGCAGCTACAAGCCCGGATACTGGTAGCGCGGATATGGACACACGCACAACCACACGGAGCTAAGGAATATAATAATTATGGTGAGTCATGCGCTGCCCCGGCAGCTACAAGCCCGGATACTGGTAGCGCGGATATGGACACACGCACAACCACACGGAGCTAAGGAATATAATAATTATGGTGAGTCATGCGCTGCCCCGGCAGCTACAAGCTCGGATACTGGTAGCGCGGATATGGACACACGCACAACCACACGGAGCTAAGGAATATAATAATTATGGTGAGTCATGCGCTGCCCCGGCAGCTACAAGCCCGGATACTGGTAGCGCGGATATGGACACACTCACAACCACACGGAGCTAAGGAATATAATAATTATGGTGAGTCATGCGCTGCCCCGGCAGCTACAAGCCTGGATACTGGTAGCGCGGATATGGACACACGCACAACCACACGGAGCTAAGGAATATAATAATTATGGTGAGTCATGCGCTGCCCCGGCAGCTACAAGCCCGGATACTGGTAGCGCGGATATGGACACACACACAACCACACGGAGCTAAGGAATATAATAATTATGGTGAGTCATGCGCTGCCCCGGCAGCTACAAGCTTGGATACTGGTAGCGCGGATATGGACACACGCACAACCACACGGAGCTAAGGAATATAATAATTATGGTGAGTCATGCGCTGCCCCGGCAGCTACAAGCCTGGATACTGGTAGCGCGGATATGGACACACGCACAACCACACGGAGCTAAGGAATATAATAATTATGGTGAGTCATGCGCTGCCCCGGCAGCTACAAGCCCGGATACTGGTAGCGCGGATATGGACACACACACAACCACACGGAGCTAAGGAATATAATAATTATGGTGAGTCATGCGCTGCCCCGGCAGCTACAAGCTTGGATACTGGTAGCGCGGATATGGACACACGCACAACCACACGGAGCTAAGGAATATAATAATTATGGTGAGTCATGCGCTGCCCCGGCAGCTACAAGCCTGGATACTGGTAGCGCGGATATGGACACACGCACAACCACACGGAGCTAAGGAATATAATAATTATGGTGAGTCATGCGCTGCCCCGGCAGCTACAAGCCTGGATACTGGTAGCGCGGATATGGACACACGCACAACCACACGGAGCTAAGGAATATAATAATTATGGTGAGTCATGCGCTGCCCCGGCAGCTACAAGCCCGAATACTGGTAGCGCGGATATGGACACACGCACAACCACACGGAGCTAAGGCACGCGGCCACGGTAACATTACCGTGCCAACACAGGGTCTAATTAAATTACTTAGCGAAATTTTGCAGACGTGATGGGTATTGTTATCTAAACATAATAAAACAAGAAAAACATTGTTGTTTTTTTTGGGGCTAGCGATCGCTGGTAGTGATAAATACAAGACTTAGTACCTACGAGATCAAAACAACGATCGCTGGTAGTGTAAATACTTAGTATGAGTTCAAAACGAGTTTTTTTTAACCGACTTCCAAAAAGGAGGATGTTATAATGTTCGACTTGTTTTTTTTTTTATATGTATGTTTACCCGAAGACGGCTGGACCGATTCCCAAAATTCTTTTTTCGTTTGAAAGGGTATAGACTATAGTTATAGATACTCTCGAGGTGGTCCCATCATCGTCAAGTTGGAATCTGATCAGAGGATCCCATGTAAATCGAGGGAAACCCTCAAATTTTATAGGCAAACCTATAGCGATTTGGGTATTTTTTAAAGTAACTTGAGCATTTGCTCTCGGAAATCATCATTTGGTGAAGTGGAGCTGATGATGAAGACCACAGATGGCCATCGGAGCTACTCAATTAAAAATATTTCACGGGTTGCTATTCGATTACTTTAATATGGTTGCTAAGCAATTTATGCTCGTCACAATGCGTATGGTGAGTGATGGTGAATTAACGTCTCAGCATCGGGAAAAGCAATATTTTGTAACATGTGATGAGCAGTTGACATTAGGCTATTGTAACTTAGATAAATTACAAACTGACCCACTAAAAAGGGATAAAAATAAAAACTTTTTACAAAAAAAAAACGACCGACTTCCAAAAAAAAAAACACTACAAATTGAAAAATAACTTTAATTTCGGAAGTCGGTGTCAATAAACGAAAATGCGGAACCAAAGACACCGACTTCCGAAATTAAAGTTATTTTTCAATTTGTAGTGTTTTTTGGAAGTCGGTTGTTTTTTTTTGTAAAAAGTTTTTTTGTTTTATCTTGTTTAGATATCGACCCATGTCGGACCCTGTTTATTGCTCGATTACCTACTGTAGGCGCTTGTTTTCTATCCAGAAACTTCGATGTACCTACTGCAGTCCGTTAGTTTTTATTAGGTACCTCTGATTTTATTTACATCGAAGTAATCTTTATTCCTGTAGCTATATGGTTGCTGCTGTAACTGAACGGTCTTTCCTATAAAATGCGTGGTCTGTGCCAGTGGTACGAGTGGGCGGTGTCGCTGTGGTGGGCGCTGTGCCTGGGCCTGAGCGCGCTGGGGGTGCACGGCTGCAAGAAGAAGACCATCTGCCGCCCGCCGCCCGGCGGGAAGCCCGGCTGCGGCGGCGGCAGGTGACGTGCCACGCGCCCACGCCACACGACCTCTACACAAGTACGTTGATCATGCTCTCTATTAGTGCAGGTCGCACGGTCGCACACTCGCACCGCAACGTGTCGAGTCGCGGGCGCGCAGTGCGAGTCCGTTTTGTACTCGAGATACGAATATGAACATTACTCGTAGGCATAGTAACTTCGTTAATCGCTAATCCGTTACTGAAAAATTTCATTTCAGAAAATTTTCAAGATAGTCCATTAACACGTGATAAAAATTGCATCTTCTTATAAAAGACTAGCTGTTCCCCGCGGTGTCACACGCTGCGCGGCTCCTAAGGGTCTTAGCGTGATGTTATATAGCCTTCCTCGATAAATGGACTACCCAACACTAAAAGAATCATTCAAATCGGACCAGTAGTTTCAGAGATTAGCGCGTTCAAACAAACAAACAAACAAACTCTGCAGCTTTATAATATTAGTATAGATTATAAGACACATTTTACCACTTTGGAAGTGTCTCTCGCGCAAACTATTCAGTTTAGAAAAACAATATATTAGAAACCTCATTATCATTTTTGAAGACCTATCCATAGATAACCCCACACGCCCACACGTATGAGTTTGATGAAATATTTTTTTTGAGTTTCAGCTCTAAGTATGGGGAACCCCCAAAATTTATTGTTTCTTTTTCTATTTTTGTGTGGAAATCATAATGCGGTTCACAGAATACATCTACCTACTTTACCATGTTTCAACAGAATAGTTTTTAGTTTCATAAAAAAGTGGCTGTGACATACGGACGGACAGACAGACATGATGACTCCATAAGGGTTCCGTTTTATGCCATTTGGCTACAGAACCCTAAAACAAAACCGGTATTCCTAATTATTAGAGTGTGTAATAAAAGCATGTTGACAAACAATGTTTTTTCATTCATTTGGATTAAGATTTAGAATCTGGGGGCACGGGAGTGCCCCCGCCAAGACGAGCCAAGCGAAGCGCAAGGGCACTACCACCTACCTTTTCTCGAAGCACTTCGTCGTATTTTTGAACCTTCATAACTTGGGTTTGGATTATAAATACTAGATAAACAAAATTTTCGGGATATGATGTCAGTGGTTGACTTATTAAACCTATAAAGTTTCAATTGCATAGCTCTTATACTTTAGATTTTATTGATATCTAAAATACCCCGATTTCGTCACTGACTCACTGATGATCATCAATATTCTAAGGGTCTTCCTGAAGTCCTAGAAAGCTGAAATTTGGTATGTAAGCTAGTAATAGTACACAAACAACAAAAAAAGGGTTATTGTACATTCGCCACAAAGTAAATTCGCCACAAAAAAAAGTATGTGTAAACTCGCCGCAACTCAATTTTTATGAAAAAAAATCCGCCATATTGTTTATCACTGTACAGACAGCAGAAAAATCAAACAATAAAGAATAAAACGTTATTTCTTTATTTTTTCATAATCACAGAAATTCACATAAAAATCACAGTTCTACTTACAGCTAAAATATACGCTAATATTATCTGGTTTTGTGCGTTTTTAAGCCCGCGTTGTCAAAGACAGCGTGACCTGCGTGACACGCCTAATCCTAAATAAACATGTATTTCAAGTGGCTGATTTTCTTACAACATCACAATTATAAAAAAAATAATGAAAAGACAATTAAATCACAGTAATAATCACTTTTTTTTGGTAATTTGAATCTACATAAAAATCATAGTTTTACTTACAACTAAATATATATTTATTGCAATAAGCTGAATTTGCCTGCAACATTACAGTTATAACAAAAACAATAGAAAGATAATTAAATCATTTGGTAATTTACCTATCTATGTTACAAATCTTTAAAATGCTGCATAAAAGAAAGTTTTTTAAGAACTTTCAGATAGGGACATGTTATCGTAATTGTCCAAAATAGTTTTCAATTCTTTGTCATATGCATACTAAAGATATATATATAAAAAAAAAGAATATGCAATAGATCGACGTGTTCTCAACTTTAGTGCTTTAGTTTAGTTATCTATTGCGGGTAGGGCTTGTAAATATTCGAAGTTTTTAGATTTTCGAATATTCGAAGTTTTTACAGGCAGTATTCGAATTATTCGAATATTTATTCGAATAATAGCTTTTTCCTTTGAAACCAAGTTGAAACCTTGAAGGGACAACTTGCTTATACAATTAATACACAAGTTTGAGTTGAGTATTTTTATTATATGAAATTGAATCACCTTTAAGCAACATAGTTTGACATTATAATGAAAAAAAAAAACAAATCAAAAATATTAAGGGGGAAGCGCTAAGGTAGCCTGCGAAATTCAAATTTTCTTACGTTTTTTGCAATATGCTGGCCAGTATTAAGTTGTACATTGATTAAAATATGATTCGCGGTCGTAACAAATATGTATTTGCAGAATTACGACGACACTACTTTTCACCTCGCTGCTTCCCTACGACTAGGCACTCCTTGCTGTTCTCCCCATCGCTGTCACTGTGGCGAAGATGTCAACAGCCTCGGACACCACCACGGCCTGTCTTGCAGCCGAAGTGCGGGTCGCTTAGCGCGGCACGCTTAGCGCGAACATTAATGACATCATCCGAAGTGCTCTTGTCACCGTCGGCGTTCCAGCTGTATTAGAACCCAATGGCTTGGCACGCGACGATGGCAAGAGACCGGACGGTATGTCTTTATTTCCATGGAAGGTGGGTAGGCCTTTAGTGTGGGACGCTACGTGTGTTGATAATCTTGCGCCATCCCATCTTCCTGGCTCGGCATGCTGTGCTGGCGCTGCTGCTGTGGCTGCGGAAAACCTCAAGCGGCGAAAATATAATAACCTCATCGGAAACTATATTTTCGAGCCGTTTGGGGTTGAAACTCTCGGGCCGTGGGGTCCGAGTGCTCATGGTCTTTTTAAAGAAATTTCGAAACGGCTGGTTGACAATTCCCGTTACCCAAGGGCTGGCTTTTATCTTGGCCAGAGGCTAAGCATCGCCATACAACGTGGTAATGCCGCCAGTCTCTTGGGTACATTACCAGTCGACAGCGATGCGGATGAATTTTTCGACGCAATTTTTTAGTTTCTGTATAGTTTTAGTTAAGTTAGGATTTAATTTTGTTATTTTTAGTTTGTATAGCCAAATAAATATTTTCAAAGAAAAAAAAAATCAGTAATACAACTTGTTAAGTTAGTATAATCCCCAAATGTCAAGATTTCATGAAATAGTCATTCTTGGGGATTACATGGTCTTAGAGAGTTGTGTTGATGACTTTATTCATAATAATTCTGTAAATACATATTTGTTACGGCTGCGAAACCTCGGAGTGGCGGCGCCGGCACTGTGTATGTACGTGTAAAGCGCGGTCTGTAGGTAACAACTTGTAAGACAGACGTAGTTCGTATTTTCAAACTGAACTAAAAATTATTCGAATATTCGAATTTAACATCAGTCAATATTCGAATAGCAAAAATGATCGAATATTCGCATTATTCGAATATTCGAATTACAAGCCCTAATTGCGGGGCGGCTGAGCTCCGCCGCTTATGCTGTTAGAAAGATAAGACAGTTAACAGATGTAGAAACCGCGCGTTTGGTCTATTTTAGTTACTTCCACAGTATTATGTCATATCGTCGCTTAAGTTCTAACACCGCGGAAGTCAAAATACGCAACTTTTCAGGAGAGCAAAAAATCCGTTTTATTTAGCCTCAAACAACTGTTCATATTTAGGTTTATTCAATATAGAAATTAAAATATGTTTAATTCATGTATCCGGAGCACTTGTCGTAACACGTCTAACTATGGAATAAAACCAACTTACGCGCTGTTGCTGTGGCGTTCTGTACAACACTGAACACGCGGTGTTTTTCTTTTTTGAATACCGACTCACCATTGGTTCAAACTCTCGTGTTTGATTCGTCAAACGATGCGCCTTGCGATTCTCTATCGAATGACATACAATACGTATTTTGTCAAAAAAATGACTTCCGCGGTGTTAGAACTTAAGCGACGATATGGCATTTTACTATGGGGTCGGGCTACTGACATTGAATCCATTTTTATTTTACAAAAGAGAGCTGTCAGAGCCATTTACAATCTACGTCGTCGCGAATCTCTTAGGGAACTATTTAAAAAGGTTAATATCATGACGGTACCTTGCCAATTCATTTATGAAAATATTATGTATGTAAGAAAAAATCAACATCTTTTTAATAAAATAAGTGATAGGCATAATTTTAATACTAGAAATAAAGATAAATTAGATCAACCTTTTTTCAGATTATCTAAAGTACATACATCTTTTAAGGGGTACTGTGTTAAATGCTACAACAAAATACCTTGTGACATATTGCAATTAAATGATAGAAAATTTAAAACTCATATTAAAAGTACACTTTGTGAACAAGGATATTACAAATTAGAGGATTATATCCAAGATAAGATGTTTGGAAACATGCTGGTCCTGCTCCATAGGACAATGTAAAAGTCTAGACAAAATCAAACTTGTTCCTAATTTAATTTATATAAATATATATATATTTTTTAAATTATGACATCTTATTCTAATTCATTTTTACAATCTGCGACTAGTGGCTCACACACTTGTTAAAGTTCAACTACTTTTGCATTTTTTTTTTTTAAATAACTTGTAAATATGTGAGCACCATGTATCTATCACTTATTTGATTTACCTGTCATTGCTTAATTTTTAATTCTTTTTACCTTTTGTGGTAGACTAATTTTATTATGGGTGCATCGTGTTCACATATAATTTTTATTATGTATACAAGACCTTGTAAAACATTTTAAAAGAGTAACGGTGGAGTTTCTTGCCCATTCTTCTCCATACGAAAACTACCTTTTGGAATGGGCGACTAGAATCATTTCTATTTAGTTTTTTTTACGTTCAAAAGTGCCTTTAATGTGCCTATTTGAAATAAATGATTTGACTTTGACTGGTATATTAAATTTAAAATGCTTCAATTTCCAACTTATATGATCAGCCTCATTTTTAAGAGTATCAAGAAATTGAAGCATTTTAGGTTTTCTTTTACCCATTTTGTTGTTCAAACGTTTATGCCATGCCTCTGCTAGATTTATTGTCCTATGGCGAGCCCCATGTACATTCCAAATAAACTCTATACTAGTGTTTTCTAACCACTGGGCTACAATATAGTCGTTGAATTTTGTGACTGCATCGTTCTGTGGAGCATTTTCCATGATGTGCAACCAAGCGTCTTCAATGTCCTGTTTCTCCATGTGTCTCTTCTATTCAATATCATTCAATTGTAAGGTATGAGCTTTTTTGGCCAGTGCTTGTTTGAAGTGGAAATTACATCCAAGTAGTTTAACATCAGGAAATATTTTTTTAGCGCTAAAAATCAATAACTTTGTTTTCTACCCGTACTTTATGCAAAAAATATGTAGGTACCTATGCAGACTTGTGACGAATTTACACATACTTTTTATGCATGTGACGAATACACTTTCAATGTATGGAGTTTACAAAATGTGACGAATTTTTTTTTTCTCTAAAACTTGGAACTTTTACCCTCCAACCCCTTTAACTAGGGGATGGAAGTTTGTACGAGACTTTCGCAACTGCTTACTGCTAAACTCGGTTTAAAGAAGTTTTATTTCTCAAAAAGAACATTACATAGTTCACTTAAATATGAGAAACTTAACGAAAATAAATAATATTATAGTAAACATAGTTGTCGTTGGATCTATCGTACATACAGTGCTAGTCGTCGTTTATTATTGTTGGTTGGCCAAATACAACTTCAATCTACTTTTAAAAATGTTCATTGATGTCTCTTATTTTTTTAGGTAACTTATTATAAAGCTGCGCTCCCTCAAACTGTATGTAACTATAAACTAATAAAGTTATCTTAACTTCTATAGTTTTCCTTTAAAGTTCCTAAGAAATGCACTATCATCGAGAATTTTTCCAGATTTTTCAAGCCAGCAGTTTAGCTTTTAGAGGGGGGGGGACGCCCTCTTGAACAAAAATTTGCACTTTAAAGTTTAATATTTCGTAAATGGAGCATTAAATCGAAAAATTATTTTAGCAACCCCCAAGTCATGTTAGACCTATTCAACGATACCCCACACGATGGGGTAGACGACGAAAAAAATATTCATCCCCACTTCACATTTACGAGAGCTACCCTAAAAAAAAAATATTTCAAAAATTTATTTTACGACTTTGTCGACGTAATTGATATACACACTCCTACAAAATTACAGCCTTTCTAGTACTAACGGCTAACGGTCTCTTAGCAAAACCTCGGACAGACAGACAGACGGACGGACATGACGAAACTATAAGGGTTCCTTGTAGGAACTACGGAACCCTAAAAACTAGGGCACCTAGCGAAGGCCTGTTTTCTCCCATATTTTGTCGCCAATTAGTCGGAATCAGTCGCCAAGTCACAGATTTAATCGGGTTTTAGTTAAGGAGATTTATTATAAGTTCAATTAGTAAGGTATAGTCCAAGAGCTAGATCGAAGAATTCACGAAAAAATTCTTCGACTATACCCATTGATTTATAAAAAACCCTAAAAATGCAGTCTCGAAGAAAAGTAACGCTCGAAACTGTCGCCGAACACTTACCAATGATACCTACGTACTTATTATCGTACTACCCTATTATTATCGTTATGCTATAAGCATAAGTTTTTGCAAATTCAACCTTAAGCGAATTTAGTTAAAGTGGTTTTTACAAAGCAGTGTGCGAAAAGCAATAAATTTTTACGACTGACGTTGGTCAGTAGGGTAGGGACAAGGCATTGAGTTCATTCATTTATTATGCGACTAAAATAAAAACGTGGGTATAATACATTGTTCCGACACAGAAAAAGCGGCCATTGAAATTTGCCGTATTATACTTCGACCGTTGAATTGGTTTTTATACTGTGGTTGAATGGTTTAAGACAAATTAAATCCCACCAAAAACATTTTCATGTAAAATGTTGCCAAGACGAGACCACAAATGGCTCGCACTGCCAAAAAGTTATCAGATCTCATGTAGAGCCAAGCTTCTAACTCTACACGCCCTCCCTAACTTCACAAACTCTACACCTTAGCCAAAATATATATGAGGCTTGGCCGTTTGGTTACTACTGGTCAATAACTTGAGGTGCGGGTAGGCCACTGTCACGATACATGTCAGCTCTGGCTATATTTACATCATTAAAATAGTAATTGCATTCGTTTAAACCTAAACTCACCACTAATCGGTCAATAAAGTGCATAATAACCAGTGAGAATGTTATCTTCAAGAACATACATCAAATAGTGACGAAATTGTGATTGTGAAACCAGTGCTCCAACTGTGACAATAAACTGATTTTTTTTATAAGGTAAACATATTAATCTAAAACTATGAACAGAATAATTGATCAAATAACAAAATTACTTTGAAACTCTTTGTAAAAGTGCTTAGAAAACAATTATTACCTAGTTGTGAACGGTTACTCATCAAAATTTGAAGATCGGCTATGTAATCAATACTTTTGTGGCGACATCTATTTAGAAGTCTGAACACTAACATAACCCAGAACACCGGTCGATAAAACAGTACATTTTCTGGTCAAGCAGTCGAGTTTTACGCCCATACGTTACAAGGATCGAATAGCCGAAGACGAAGTGTACGTGACTGGCGTAGTGGTAGTTGTGAGTTCGAATCCGCTATAGTCATAAGACCACTTTTTGTGATATATCTCAATTTATTTTCACCTCATAATGGATGACTACGAAAACGTTACCCAAAGAAGACAAAATACTTATAATAAAAATATGACATCTAGCGACAGCGAATTTGATATGGATGTGTCATACCAAAGTTTACCCAACGTTGTAGGACATAGTAATGACATTGCAATAATGAAGGAGGAGATCGAAAAACTAAAACTGGAGTTGCAAACTGCCAACTCAGAAATTGACAACTTAAACTTTGAAAATAACACACTTAAAAATGATTTAATTGGTCGCGATAAAAAGATAAAAATAATGAAATCAATAGGAATACAAGAAAGTTCAACCAACAAAGAAACCCTACCCAGGCAGTTCTATTCACCCCAATATCAGCGGAGAGTACGGACACTATTAATGAAAACTGGTTTACCTAGGACCTCTTCAAGAGAGTACACAATACAGGCATTAAACTTGATAAGCCCTAAAGCTGATGTATTGAACAATTCAGTGGCTGACAAAAATAAGTTCCATGGTGTCTATGAGCATCAAGCACTCATATCTGCCACACGTATAGCTGAAAACCTACAGGATAGTGTCTTAAATAAAAGCTTCCTAAATGTCTCCAACGAAGCCAGCTGTGAAAATGATGAAAGTGTTAATATATTACACACACCTATCAATGAACTGACTGACGACGTTCCATGTAATAGAACCACTTTCTCACGCGATTACAAAGAAAATAAACCTAAAAAACGTGTAATGATATTATGTAATGAACAAGGAAATGGACTACGTCAATCACTCACCGAGCTATTGGGATCAGATTACACAGTATTCTCGTTTATAAAATCTGGTACTACATTGAGAAACCTCATCAACTCCTCAAAGAATGAAATTGCTAAATTTAATATGAATGACTATGTTATTGTTGTTGGAGGCCGCTATGAACGCAACCCATATGATTCGGAAATGTACTTACATACATGGTTGTCATCCATTAAGAACACAAATATAATTATAAGCGAGGTTCCATCAAATAGGTATCTTAATGAAACAAAACTAAATTACATGCTAAGGTTTATCTGTGGAAAGTATGACAATGTTATTTTTATGAACATGGACTACTCTAGATATCGGCCTCGGAAAAAACATTTTATAATTAATTTATCTAGATCTTTACTAAGGGAAATCTTGCAATTGGACTATAAATTCAAATCAAAAGAATATCAAAACTTATTAATTATACAAAGTAAAAAAATATATGTAGATAAATCTGTACAAACTGACATTACATATTATCATAAAAATAAAATAGAGAACGAAAATTTCCAAGTATGTAATAATAAGTCACCTAGTAATAATAAGTCACCTAGTAATAATAAGTCACCTAGTAATAATAAGTCACCTAGTAATAATAATCAGCATCTCGAGAATAATACTGTCTGTAGTAATCTTTTTCGTGAATAAACACCTTTATGTTCTACACCAAAATATAGCGGGTCTGCTTAACAAAGCAGACACCCTATCTGTATGTATTAATGAATTGTCAGAAAAGGACCAGTCTGTTGATGTACTATGCATAACGGAGCATTTTATGCTGTCGGGTCATGAAGACCGCCTTGTCGTACCGAATTATAGACTGGCTGCATGTTTCAGTAGACAAAATAGTAAAAGAGGTGGATCCTGTATTCTGGTCCGGTCTGGTCATTTATGGAGGGAGTTATCAGAGGTTTCAGAACTTTCAATATCTAATGTTGTAGAATGTTGCGCAATTGAACTGACAAGTTATAAAGTAGTTATAGTTTGTATTTATAGAGTACCAAAGACAGGGAATTCAAATGTATTTTTTAGCAAATTAGAGCAACTGTTATTACTACTAACAAAAAGAAATTGTAGGAATATTATTATAGCAGGCGACATAAATATTGACATATTGAAAAATAATAATATGACTTCTGAACTTAAATATATCTTAACAAGTTTTAACATGACATTAGCAATAGAAAAACCAACCAGGATGCAAAGCCAGACCTGCATTGATAATTTTGCCCACAATTTCGAAAAAAAATGCAAGACGGAGGTGATAGAATTTGCCCTATCAGACCACACTGCGCAACTGCTGAAATGTCCCGTACGTTTGAACTGTGTTCTGAAATATTGGTATAAATCACAACGGGATTATAGCCCAGAGAATATTATTAAATTTAGAACCTGCCTGGAAAAACTAACATTCTCTGAAATTTATGACAATGATGATCCAAATGATGCATTCAACTTGTTTTTTGAACAATTTAAATTATTTTATGACCTGTGCTTCCCCTGTAGGCGTATTAAAATACCAACATGCAAAAAACCAAAATGGATATCGCGAGGAATTAAACTATGTAGCTTAAAAAAAAGGCAATTATTATGGACGTCTAGACTTAAACCTACTCAAATAAATAAAACAAAATATTCAAATTACACAAAGATATTTAAAAAAATTATTAATCTGACTAAACGATCTCAAAATAATCATAATATTAAAACTTCTGACAATAAAAGTAAAATGACATGGAAAATAATAAAGAACTCTAATTTAAATCTCCCTAATGACTCAATTAATACTATACAAATTGACAATAAAACGATTAACAAACCTCAATTAATTGCTGAAATACATTTATAATGAGCTTTACACATACTTAGAAAAACAAAAGATTCTCTGCAACGAACAAAAAGGTTTCCGAAAGAACATGACAATAAACATGGCTATTTATGACTTTTTAAATAAAATTATGACTAATATTGATAATAAAACACCTGTCTGTGCTGTGTATTGTGATATGACGCAGGCTTTTGATTACGTTGACCATACTATCTTAAGAAACAAACTTGAGTCTTACGGTATAAGAGGTAACGTTCTGGACTTATTAAGCACTTACCTTTCAAAAAGAAAGCAATTTACCGCCGTAACAAACTTAAACTTCAAGACTAAAGAAGAAGTAACATACCTGTCGAATGAACGCACAGTATACTTTGGTGTACCACAGGGCAGTGTATTGGGTCCTCCACTGTTCCTAATTTATATTAACGATCTTCCCAAAGCTATAGACTTCCCAATAACACTCTTTGCTGACGATAGTACGATAACAATAGCATGTGACAAACCTGAATCATATGAAGCTGACGTTAATAACGCCATAACTTCAATAATCTCTTGGCTTGACAATAATAATCTAAGAATTAATCTTAGCAAAACACAAATAATGCACTTTAGCCATAAAAAACCCAGTTCGAAAATGGAGGTCCAATATCAGAATAACAAAGTTCACGATGTAGATAGTGCAAAATTTCTAGGTTTGATAATTGACAGGCAGCTCAATTGGAAGGATCACATTGAAGCGCTATGTAAGAAAATTAGTAGTTCATCATATGCCCTGTATAAACTTGCCCCAACAGTTAACACAGATGCACTACTTACAGCCTATCATGGTCTTGTAGCATCTGTAATAAGATATGGTATTATATTCTGGGGTAACTCTACAAATAGAGAAATCGCTTTTAAAGCGCAAAAGCGTTCCATCAGAGCCATGTTCAGACTTCAAATAACGGACAGTTGTGAACCATTTTTCAAAAAATACAAAATTTTAACACTGCCGTCTTTGTATATATATGAAACTGCCTTATTTGTTAAGCTGAATTCACACCTGTTTCCCAACTTATCAGATACAGTTAAACGTAACAGGCGGAATGATATGTTACGCGGACGTAGAGCTAAAACAGCATTAATGTGGAAGAGCATATTTTGTATAGCCCCGCAAGTTTTTAATAAAGTCCCAAAGCAAATCAAACAGTTAAATTTAAATGGGTTTAAAAAGGAACTTAAAGAGTTGCTGTGTAAAAAATGCTATTATACCTTAAACGACTTTTTGAACGATACGACTTTGCCATCCTAATTTAATTGTAATCTTTTATATTCTGAAATCTCTCTTTGATAGTTAATAGTTTGACATTGAATAATACTCTGACATTAACCAAGATACCTAATATTTAACTGACATGTCTCTTTAATGTAATATTAATTCGTAATTATTTATTCAATATTAACTAAATATCTTGATTTTTGTGTTTGTAAAATTTTGTTTGTGTACCTACCTGATATTTGCGCGCCCCACGTGGCAGAATGTGATGATACCATTTATTAATTTAAGACCATGTAATGTACCATGTTCGGACAAATAAATGAATTTGAATTTGAATTTGAATTTGACTACAAAAACTATTGTATAACAGAAAAGTAATGAACAGTGAATAAATTTTTCACCTTACGCCCATGTGATGGTAATGGTAGCGAAACGGCCAAGCCACATATTTTGACTAAGGTGTAGAGTTTGTGAAGAAATGAAATGATGAAATAAAATTATTTTATTTTTTGTAAGTAGGTTTGTACAAACACTTTTACACGTCAATCATGTTTTTTTTTTTAAACTAGATGAAGTCGGCGTTTTCTATCTGACTACTCTGAGAAGAAAGGCCGAAACAAACTCAGAGGTCACAGTCTCTTTTAAAGTCCAGACATAATCTTGGTCAGGTTATATTATATGAAGACCATGTAGATCGATGTTTGAGGTGGTCTTTTGAGGAAAGAACCACACAGATTAAGAGGACCTGTCCAGTCAGTGCACGCATTTGTCAAAAATCGTGCAGCTCAACTCAAGACTTAAGGAACTCAACGATTCGACGAACAATACCAAGGGAAAGAAAGGACATTTGGGTAGGCCACATAAATTACTCAAACTGCCAGACCATGAAAAAAAAAAACTAACAGAACAGAGAGAACAATAAAAAAATATATATATATGTAAAATGACCCACATCGTCTTCACATTCACAATGAAAAAATAATATAATACTTTACAAAGTAAGCAAATGTCATTGTTTAAAAAAAAAAATCATCAATGTCAATGTGTATATAGTTTCGGAAGTCGGTGGCAAAAAACTAAAATACTAATCCTAAGACACCGACTTCCGAAATTAAAGTTATTTTTCACTTTATAGTGTTTTTTGGAAGTCGGTTGTTTTTTTTTTGTAAAAAAGTTTTTATTTTTCACTTTTTAGTGGGTCAGTTTGTAATTTATCTAAGTTACAATAGCCTAATGTCAACTGCTCATCACCTTTTACAAAATATTGCTTTTCCCGATGCGGGGACGTTAATTTGTTGAGGAGTTCTCCTGGTTCTTACCAGGAGAACTTCTCAACAACCACTTACCATACGCATTGTGACGAGGATAAATCGTTTAGCAACCATAGTAAAGTAATCGAATCGCAACCCGCGAAATATTTGTCATTGAGTAGTTCCGATGGCCATCTGTGGTCTTCATCATCAGCTCCACTTTACCAAATTATGATTTCCGAGAACAAATGCTCAAGTTACTTTAAAAAATACCCAAATCGCTATAGCTTTGTCTATAAAATTTGAGGGTTTCCCTCGATTTCCATGGGATCCTCTCATCAGATTCCAACTTGATGATAATGGGACCACCTCGAGAGTATACCCTTTCGACCAAAAATAGAATTTTGAAAATCGGTAACAAACACACACAAAAAAAAAAAAAGTCGAATAGAGAACCTCCTCCTTTTTTGAAGTCGGTTAAAAAGAAAAAAATCATTCAAAATGCAGAAATTGGAAGCAGCTCAATCCCAAGCCTTTTTGTCCTCAATATAATCTTTAACGGTATAAAAGGCTTTCTGGCACAAGTTACGTTTAATGAAAGATTTGAATTTATTAAGGCTTAGCTTAGATCTTGAACGTGGCTTGGTAGTTTATTGTAAAAGCGTATACATTGGCATCTGAACGAGCCACCTATTTTCTTGAGCCTGGTTGTGGGTACAATATATTTGTGTTTGTTTCTAGTATTTATATTATGGATATCACTGTATTTTTTAAACAATTTTATATTTTTATGGGCATATAAAAGATTTTCATAAATGTACTGAGAAGGCACAGTCATTACATTAATCTCTTTAAAGTTAGGGCGTGTAGAGTTAGAAGCTTGGCTCTACATGAGATTTGATAACTTTTTGTCAGTGCGAGCCATTTGTGGTCTCGTCTTGGCAACATTTTACATGAAAATGTTTTTGGTGGGATTTCACATCTTTTTGAAAGTTGCTTATGAAATATTTTTTTTTGGGGGGTTCTTTACTAAAAATCCTGAAATATGTATTTTATTATTTATTACAAGGAGTCCCTATATCAATTTTCAGAACTCTAGCATTAAAATTTGCGGAAGTCTCGTACAAACTTCCATCCCCTAGTATAAGGGGTTGGAGGGTAAAAGTTCCAAATTTTAGAGTTTTTTTTGTTGTTTGTGTACTATTATTAGCTTACATACCAAATTTCAGCTTTCTAGGACTTCAGGAAGACCCTTAGAATATTGATGATCATCAGTGAGTCAGTGACGAAATCGGGGTATTTTAGATATCAATATAAAATCTAAAGTATAAGAGCTATGCAATTGATACTTTATAGGTTTAATAAGCCAACCACTGACATCATATCCCGAAAATTTTGTTTATCTGGTATAATCCAAACCCAAGTTATGAAGGTTCAAAAATACGACGAAGTGCTTCGAGAAAAGGTAGGTAGTGCCCTTGCGCTTCACTTGGCCAGTCTTGGCGGGGGCACTCCCGTGCCCCCAGATCAAAATCACTTAATTCTTCCTATATCCAGTCATAAAAACAACAAAAACTAATCAATAAACTCTTTTACTTATCAAAAATATGATATCCCATCCTTTTTAGGGTTCCTAGTAGTACCTACAAGGAACCCTTATAGTTTCGTCATGTCCGTCTGTCTGTCCGAGGTTTTGCTAAGAGACCGTTAGTACTAGAAAGCTGTAATTTTGCAGGAGTGTGTATGTAAATTACGCCGACAAAGTGGTAAAATAAAATTTTGGAAAATATTTTATTTTAGGGTAGCTCCCCTACATGTGAAGTGGAAATGAATATTTTTTTCGTCGTCTACTCCATCGTGTGGGGTATCGTTGAATAGGTCTTCTAAAATGACTAGAGGGTTGCTAAAGATATTTTTCGATTTAATGCTCCATTTACGAAATATTAAAGTTTAAAGTGAACATTTTTGTTCCAGTAGGGCGTCCCCCCCTCTAAAAGCTAAACTGCGGGCTTGAAAAATCTGGAAAAATTCAAGATGATAGTGCATTTCATGAACTTTAAATGAAAACTATAGGAATTATGATAACTTTAATAGTTTAGCAGTAATAGTCGTTTAACTTGGGTATTGGATAATTTTGTACCAAATACAATTAATCCTATAAAGTGACTAAGACGAAGTAGTTACTTGTTTATGACGGGTAAAGACTTGCATTAAAAAACAAAATATGAAATAAAAAAACCATAATAAATTATCATAAGTTTCATAATACTGCCGCTAGATGGAATGATGGGATTACAATTTTGTGAATTGAAATAATAACTTGGCAGCTATCATTATCGTACTCTTTATTTTTTAGCTTTACAAGGAAGAAAGTGGTTCTTATTAGTTAATGTCTAATCTGTTTAAATAATTATCTTCGAAAATAAAGTGGTAAATAAACTCGACATCAAGTGATAAATAAACTCGACATCAAGTGGTAAATAAACTCGACATCAAGTGGTAAATAAACTCGACATCAAGTGGTAAATAAACTCGACATTAAGGGAATAGAAACGGGACAGAAAACTAAGCTCGACATAGGGGTAATAGAAGCGAGACAAGGTTTTCGGCTCGACATAACGGGAATAAATCAATAATTTGTGGTGTTTAGTATCGCTATTCGATAACAGATGGCGTTGTGCCGTGACGTCACTTTTGTAGATCGCAGTATTAAGATTTTCTTGCAAGGTATGACCTCCGTGGTTACGTTATGTATGTATTAAAGTTTTGTTTTACTCTGGACACCCTTGCATATATTGTTATTATTATAACCATTAACTCCTAATTAATATCTTTACCATTACATAATTATATTCAGAATAAAGAACAACAGAATCTATACTAATATTATAATAATATTATAAAGCTGCAGAGTTTGTTTGTTTGAACGCGCTAATCTCTGGAACTACTGGTCCGATTTGAATGATTATTTTAGTGTTGGGTAGTCCATTTATCGAGGAAGGCTATATAACATCACGCTACGACCCTTAGGAGCCGCGCAGCGTGTGACACCGCGGGGAACAGCTAGTCGTACTATATAGTGATAACGGGGTTACTACGGAACCCTACATTGTGCGTGGCCCGACACGCACTTGGCCGGTTTTTTTAGCCTTCTTGACGTAATGTTTTTAAAATTTGTCAAAGAACACTTCGGCATTTTTAACGTGCTTATCTAGACGCGAGCGACGCGATACTATTTGAAATGAGCGCACAATTCTAAATTGTGCGCTCATTTTATGCGGACGGTTTTGAAACGTTGAGTGTGTACATCTTGGGTTTTTATATATCAATGACTATACCTTACTAATAATTGAACTACTATTCCAAGAGCTAGTCAAAGAGTTTTTGAAGTTTGATTAACTATTTTCCAACAGTTAAGCCACATGAGCTCATCGGCTCGCCGCGCGTGACAACACCGACCCGCCGGCTGATGTTCACCGGGCGAGCTCATCGGCTCGCCACGCGTGACCACGTCGACGGGACAACACCGACCCGCCAGCATCCCTGTCTATTCGTTCCGAGTGCTCCCACGAGCATTTGGACCCTTGTCGTGATATTTTTATAATAGGTTTATATTGCTTTACAAAATAGTAAATAAAAAACAAACAGCGAACTTTTATGTTTTTTTTATTATTTTTCTTAAAAATAGGCTCCTTACACAACTACATGCATCAGTAGTTCCTGAAACAAACAGAACATGGTCTTACAATCATAATGTTGAACAAAATATGATTTGTGAGCATAACAAGCATGTATTTACATAATTTTAATAATTAAAATCATCAACACAATCCTAATAATCTAAGCTCATAATATAATCCTTAACTATTTCATGAAGTTATAGGTACCACATGTTTCTATAGAGAAGTTAGCAATGTTAAATAATTTGGATGTGTTATACATAAGTTTGTGTTTTATAACATAATCTAAGATGGTAAGTGGTCACTGCTGCCTATAGACACGGGTCGATCGATCAGGTTAAGCTACACTTGCGCGGTCGGTCGGAGGATGGGTGACTTTACATACCAAGACCCCCATGCCATGAAAAGCATGGTAAGCCATTGGTCTCAACTGTCATTCTTGCAGTCATTACAGGTAGTCGGAAGCCAGAAAGTCTGACAACCAGCCTTACCAAAGGTTATTGTATTACTCAGTAACTGGGTTGTGAAGGTCTGATAGGCAGTTGCATCCGGTTAGACTGGAAGACGACCCCAACATAGTTAGAAAAGGCTTGGTAGATGATGAATGTGCCTCAACTACACTGCACCGGGACAGCAATGCTGCCAGCAGCCGACATAGGTATACTTGTAGTTTCCCCGATGAGCTCTTCACAAAGAGCTTCATTCTATTATCAATTTGTTTTCTAGGGAAAAAGTCAAATCATCATAAACTAGCTTATCCTCTCACTTCCTTGGTCTAGGTGTAACCCACAGGAACCATGCACTGTTCTGTTAGTATTATTATGATTGTATAATACTAATCAGTAGTACCAGCGAATAATTTACCTTCCAAAGTTCCAAACAAAACAATTATACAATCACTCACTTAGTCAAGATGCCATCTTTCTTGGTGAGCCTCACAATGCAGTCATCGGACTCCCCCATGCGTCTGATGGCACCGCACACCACATACATCTTGGACGACTCGGCGGCACGACCGGTGGCCGGGTCAACATCTGCTATCACCAGCTGCACAGATGCATGGTCCTTGGCGTGGATCAGACGGTTGCTGGCCGAGCTGGAACAGGACAGTGATACATAAGAATATATGGTTACATATCTTTCAGTGTACTTAATGATAATACTATAAGATTACACTGAAAGATTTTGGTTTCTTATCAAAATATCTCTGACAAGACTTTCAGTTTCATTACTGTTCAAAGTTGTATTTTTTTGTAAATAAGCGTGTAAAGTGGGTTTGGTATGTAAATACTAAAAACCATTCTAATTCCTCATCAAGTATGAAGGATATTGTGATATTGTACCACTCTAGGATACAGACTGGGGTCACAATGAGATGTACCTACTATAATTTTATTCAATTTGAAACTCGAGATCATTGGCAAATCAGACACTGTACAGAGCTGAGTGCTTCGGTCCGTGTCATTAGAATGTATAGTCGAAGGATATGGAACATTATCGTAACTGTCTCATTATCGGAACACACTATGAATAAATAACGAATATTCTGTTCAAGACCGCATGCGATTTGCACTCAACGCAATGTGGTCAACAAAGTCAGATAACCTCAAATGCCACTCACCACTTCCTCGGGCAGTACAAGTCAACGAATTCACCAGCGTCGTTCTGCATATTGAATGTCTGAAACACAAACGTTTACGTAACCACAAGCTCGATAATTGTTTAAAATCACTATTATTTTAGAAAAAAAATAATTATTCACCTACTAGGCACACTAGTCACGGAAATGACAGAAGCGAAAAAGGAATGAAAGAACAAAGATGGCAGCTAATGTTTAAACAAACATGAATACTAGTCTTTTGAGAACCTTATTTAGTTAAAATATTGTTTTTAGGGTTCCGTACCAAAATGGTAAAAACAGAACCCTTATGGTGAGACTAAGTCTGTCTGTCTGTTACAGCTGGTTATCTCAAGAACTACTAATGCTATCAACTTGAAATTTGGAATAGTTTTAGATGACGTCGGCCCAACTATTTTGCAAATAAGAAAGAAATTAAAATATATGTATATTTTTTGCAACAGTGACTGAAAAGGGGTCTGAAAAATTCGAAGTGGGGCTACTAGAGGGCATGTGGGGTATCATATGAAAGAGCGCAGTTAGCACATTCTCAAACATTTTTTTTTTGGCCGCATATTTCGACTTTTGATGAGAAATGTAAAAAAAAATTCCGTTCCCCCCCTTATCTCCGAAGTTTGCAAAGAGACAAATCTGAAATAATTCTATGTGATAGAAGTTTATGATGTATGTAAAGATTACAGGAAAAATAAAACGAAGTCTCTAAATAGCACCCTTTTTCAGAAATCATCAACAAAAGTTACATTAGTTTCACTATCGGTTAAGAGATGGCGCTGATATAAAACTTCAATATTCTACACCGAATATAGGCCTCGCTCATAAAAATTTAAAAACATTGATGGTACGGAACCTGTTAATAAAATACTAGTAGACAGTTTAATTATATTCTATTAGGAGCACAAACATTATTGAAAAGCTTGGGGCGAGTCCATTGTGATCTTTTCTATGTCAATGGGCGAGCCCTAAGCCCATAGACTACTGGCGAGCCACAACCCATGCCACAACCACAATGCCTCCAATCCACAGAGCATGAAAACTGACTTTATGAGATACAATCTTGTATACCTTAACTACTTATAAGTCTTCTAAATCATGTCATACAACTTGTTAAAACTCTTCTTTCCAGAAATCGTCCTCAAAGTTCTTCTCAGAAATTGTTTATTCACGCTTTACTGTTTATTTTTTATAGTATTCTCTCACTTTTTCATTAGTAAGTATTTATCAAAAGTTCTTATTTTATCTGATTTAAAAAAAAGTCACAATATGGTACCTAATCCGGTTAAATTTTATATGGGTGTACTTATACCTGAAATGAAATGATTTGATTTGATATGCCTAGGAAAAAGGTCTCAACTATCTAAAAGTTGCTCCCAAGCGAGATTAGCAAAAATACGACGTATTGGAGAATCATCTTCTGAAAATTCAGATCGTCTCGCAAATCAGAGAGCGTATGCGTCGTAATCGCGGGCCACAGAATCTAGCGCCGAACGTTCACAACGCCTTGCTGAAAATAGTGAACGAATCTCACGAACACACGCAAGGGAATCTAGCGCCGAACGTTCGCAACGATTGTTCAAAATAGTGACAGAATGTCACGAGCACGTACCTACAAGGGAATCTAGCACCGAACGTTCGCTTCGTCTTTCAGCACAAAATGATCCGATCATCACCACTACACGAACGACAATCGAGTGCTGAACGCTCGCAGCGGCTTGCAGAAAATAGAGCTAGAAACTCGCAAGCACGGGCAAACGAATCTAGCGCAGAATGTTCGCTTTACCTTGCAGAACAAAATGCCAGATCATTCCAACTATACGAATGACAATCGAGTGCCGAACGCTCGCAGCGCCTCGATGATAATAGAGATAAGAACTCGCGAACGCGTGCCCGGGAAACCTAGTAGCGCCGAACGCTCGCAGCGACTTATTGCACAGAGAGAAAGACAACAACTAGGACGCGTAATAGAGTTTTAGCTCATAGTAAATAGATCGGCATTCAGTTACGATCCACATATTGATTAAATGCTCATCAGAACAGCATCAAAAAATATAAATAAAAAGGTAAAAATATTAAAAAAATCATGTCCACCCGTGCGAAGCCGGGACGGGCCGCTAGTATATTTATAAATATATATTTCTTTGTATGTATCTATATATTTTTTATTTATTTTGATTACATAATGCATATTTACCACGATATTTACAATATTAAGTCTTATACTAAAGTGGTAGGTATATAATAATGGGATCTACCTGAACCTGTATCTCAGGTATCACTATGTGCAAATTATCTTATTACAATAATATTCCAAAGATTGATAATATATACATAAATAGTGGGTTACTTAGCAGACTAATGCTAGGACAATACAGAAATATAAAATAATATTTAACTTAAAACAACCAGTAACTTTTCAGTGTCATCATAAGAAAGATTTTGCAACCAAGTTGTAATAACATTTTTGCAATGAACCGTTTTTAATGCATACATAGACAAAATTGCGTTTACTTTATTATACAGAAATGGGCCTAGGAATATAAAAAATCTATACATAAACGAATACCTTAATCTATAATTATCCATACAGATGTCTTTTCGTCTCTTATCCGTGACAACTCTATTATACGGCAATTTAGAGTGCTTAGTAAAGCATTCATAATATGTAACTGCCGCACTGTCAGAACATTGCAAGATTTATATAAATCTTGGGTCCGGAACAGGATAGGCGGGAATGTGGATACTTTCAATACTGCTCTTTGAGCGCGCTCCAGTGGTAGCAAAACTGTTTTAGCCGCTCCTCCCCATGCGGTAATACAATAAGTAATTATCGATTGACACAAAGCATAGTAGACCTGCTTTAGAGTCGGCAAAATGACGAATTTTTTTAAAAATGAACATCTGTTTACGGACTCTGCTGCATAATAGATCTATGTGATTTTTAAAAGTAAGAGTAGCATCAATAATTACTCCAAGATATTTTATAGTGTTCGTATTATCGATGATTGGACAATTACATTTTGAATTTGCAAGCGTGTTACAAACGTGTGCATAATAATATCTGGAATAATTATAGATGGTTTTGAGCTGCGTATAGACAAGCGTATGTATTTAGTTTTGTCAGCATTTAATGTCAATAAGTTATGTTGTAACCATCTATTAACTATATCGAAACCTTGCTGTGCACATAACCCAACAGCTTGTAATGTATTTGCGGAGAACAGGAGTACGGTATCATCAGCATACGATATAATTTTACCCGAATTTAGTTGTAGACTGCAGAGGTCATTTATATAAATGAGAAATAAGGTTGGTCCTAATATACTTCCTTGCGGGACCCCAAAAGAGGTATTTTTTAGTTCTGAGCTGGTAATATTATCAATTTTCACAAATTGACAACTGTTGTGCAAAAAGCTTAAGCTGCTTACCTCGAGTACCTATTTTCTCGAGCTTGTTTAATAAGATAGGAACAGATACGGTATCAAAAGCTTTTGCTAGGTCAAGAAAAATATCAATTGAATGATTTCCTTTGTCTAGTTCTTGAGAAATATAATCGGTCATACCTTGTACAGCATCAGTTGTAGATAATTTTGTTCTGAAACCAAACTGTTTATCCGAGAGGATAGCTTTAGACTCTAAGTAGTTCATTAACCTAATGTTAATTAATTTTTCCAGTATTTTAGATGTAGATGATAGAATAGCAATAGGTCGGTAATTTGAAGCTACTTTTTTGTCACCTCCTTTATGCACTGGGACAACTAAAGCTTTTTTCAGACAGTCGGGAAAAATGCCTTCAGCGAGACAAATTTGGAAAATATGAGTTAACGGCGGAACCAAAATGTGTCTGAAATTCCTTAATACACTATTTGAGATACCGTCCCATCCAACCGCACAGACTTCTTTCAACCCCATAAAACCCTTTCGACTTCGTCTTTGTCTGTATCCAGTAAAACAAATGAAGTTAATTGATGATATTGCGATGACACAATGTCCCTGTTTCCGTGAGTGTTGTAATTTGAGTTATAATTACGTTTTATTTGCTCAGCAAGTTTTTGACCCACATTAGCAAAGTAACTATTAACATGATTTGCTGATGTGAGCGGCGAAGCGTGCGTTTGTAACAATTCTGGTGATGATTCATGTTGTTTTGAAAAAAAATTAAATTAAAAATTTAAAAACCCCCGACAAAAATAAAATTAAGGAATCCCTACAAAAAGCATGAAATAAAAATATCTTATGGAAGTCGGGGGACCGTTCTGCATGTGGAACAGCTTCTATTCTGAGGTCCCCCGACTTCCATAAGATTTTTTTATTTCATGCTTTTTGTAGGGATTCCTTAATTTTATTTTTGTCGGGGGTTTTTTAAATTTTTAATTTAATTTTTTATTTCATGCTTTTTATAGGGACTCCTTAATTTTTGTATTTCATTTCTTTTATTTTCTTCCGTTTTAAGATTCTGGTAATTTGGTGTTTAATCAGGTTTTTTACCCGTCAAAAAATATTGATTAAAGTAATTTATAGTTGAAGAATAATTTTTAAGACTAAACAGATTTTTTTTGTTTGATTATATTTTTCAAGTTTTTAGTTTTCATTTCGTTAGGTAGTTAATATTCCTTATTCCCTTTCAATAAGTATAGTGTACCTACATTATTCTACTTGCATTATTGCTTGCATTATTCTACTTCCCTTGCATTTGATACCTATATTGAAGGAGTTGTGAAAAAAAAATGTAATTCGCCATTTTGTGGTGGCGGCCATCTTGGATTTGAAATTTTTAATAGTGTATAGTATTCTACTAGTCGAGCCCTTTCATTTGATATCCATATTGAGGGAGTTGAGAAAAAAAAATGTAATTCGCCACTTTGTTGTGGCGGCCATCTTGGATTTGAAATTTGTTATAGTGTATAGTATTCTACTATTGAAGCCCTTTCATTTGATACCCATATTGAGGGAATTGTGAAAAAATATGTGTTCTGCTTGTAATAAGGTTGCAACTTGTTTGGCTAGATTTTTTGTGAGAATGAAATGCGTGCTTTTGTGACAACACCTTTAATGCGACTGAACTGAATGAACATTGGTTTACGACTTTATAAATACAACATACCGGCCCCCAAAGGACTATCATGTCCTTTTAACAAAAGAAACTAACAGGCAAAATCGTATTATTGACAAAGGCTGGTACCGTGATTGCTAATTCAATTATATAAAGGTCCAAGGTGATTTAATATAACATTAGTGACTAAGACAAGTGGTTGCCGTAGTTAACAATCAACTTCACAGGTAAGTATACAGGTTTAAATTAAGTTTCTTTAACAGGTGCGAATGTAATACAATAACAGTGCAAACCAAGGTAAGTAAATTATTAGAAATGTTAAGAATCATCATTTAAGTCCACAGGTAAATGACACAATTTAGTAATGCATCTTTTGATGACACTGTCTCCACTTTTTACACTATAGACTCTTGTCAGACCATCTGGTCCAGGGTGTTTTTCAATTATTCTTCCTAAATGCCATTTTCCAGGTGGTAAGTTGTCTGTTTTTATAAGTACTATTTGTCCCTTTTCTAATTCTGTCTCTCGTTTTAACCATTTAGGTCTTTGCTGCAGACGTGTTAAATACTCCATTTGCCATTTTTTCCAGAAATCTCCCAAAAGTTTCTGCGTGTGTTGCCAACGTGAAAGGTAAGTGTATTTTATATTTTCTAGGTTTGGATGTGGCACTACAATTGGAGATTCTCCAATAAGGAAGTGACCTGGGGTGAGTATTTCCATTGCATCGATATCTGACTCATCTGCAGGTGTGAGAGGGCGGGAATTTAAACAGGCTTCAATCTGACATAATACGGTTGACATTTCTTCGAAGGTTAGGTTGGTCGTAAGAACTCTCTTCAAGTGGTGTTTAATGGATTTAACTCCTGCCTCCCAGAGACCGCCGAAGTTCGGACTGTACGCAGGTATGAAATGCCATTGGGTTCCATCCTTTGCTAGTGAGTCTGCCACGTCTCTTGGGAGCTCACATTGCGCTTCTTGTAATGCAGCGATGAGATCCTTACTACTGCCGACAAAGTTCCTGCCTTGATCGCTCCATAAGTGGGCACATTTGCCTCGTCTAGATGAAAATCTTTTAAATGCACCGATGAACACTTCTGCCGTTAAATTGCCAACCAATTCAAGGTGTATTGCTTTGACTGCCATACAGATAAAAATGGCGATATATGCTTTGTTGGTTCTAATTCCTCTCCCTTTTGATACCAACACTTGAAATGGCCCTGCAAAATCGACTCCACTATGAAGGAATGGTCTGGCTGGAGTAACGCGCTCTTTCGGTAAATCACCCATTAGTTGTCTTTTTGCTGTGGCACTATGTCTAGCACACACCAGACATTCTCGTATACATGCCTTCACGACATCTTTGGCTCGTAGTATCCAGTATCTGGATCTAATATAGGCCAACATCAATTGCACCCCTCCATGAAGTGTCTCTGCGTGTGCATTTTTCACAATCAATCGAGTCAGTTCGTTTCTGTTTCCAAGTATGATTGGGTGTTTACTTTCAAATGCGATGTCTGCATTTCTCAATCTTCCTCCTACTCTTAAGACTTCATTGGTATCTAAATAGGGGTTCAACGATTTTAAAGGGCTTCTTCTCTTTACTTCATTTCCGTTTTTTAGTGTTTGAATTTCCTCTTCAAAATCGTTTTCTTGTGCCATTTTTATACATCTATGTAGTGACTCTTCTAGTTCTTTTGTCGTGATATGTTTCTCGGATTCAGAAATAACTATGTTACTTTTATAATGTAGGAATCTTCGACAGTAGCAGATGACTGTAAGCAATTCCTTTAAATTATTGAAATTTTTAAACTGTTCTGTAATTTTTGTGTAATCGTTGTCCATGTTTTTAAGTTTTAAGTTTGTTTGTAACTCTTTGATTGTTTTCTTTTCTTCATCAGTGTGTATATTTCCCAACCGACTGAATTTGATATCTTCCGTGCTCAGCCAACTTGGCCCCTTCCACCAGAAATTACATTCTTTTAATTCTTCTACTGATAACCCTCGAGAAGCAACATCGGCGGGATTTTCATTGGATAACACGTGATACCATTGATTGCAGTTTATATTGTCCAATATCTCCACCACCCGGTTCGCCACAAACGTCTTCCACCTGGAGGGTTCTCCAGACAACCACGCCAATACAATTGACGAATCTGTCCAAGCGAAGATTTGTGATTTAGGTATTTTCATTGCTCTGCCTACATGATTTAATAATTGTGACAACAGTAGTGCTCCACACAATTCGAGTCGGGGAATAGAAATAGTTTTTAATGGAGCCACTCGTGTTCTAGCTGCCATCAGATTGGTATGAATTTCACCGTTGGGGCAAGTAACTCTCACGTACACAACTGCTGCGTAAGCACGTGATGATGCGTCGCTGAATCCATGCAACTGAATGCATTCTTTGTTTTCGGTTGTTGTGTGTATCCATCTATCAACAAAAATGTCGTTAATGTGCTCAAAATCAGATCTTATGTGTAACCATTCATTTGCTAAGTCTTGACTAATTTTGTCGTCCCAGCTGATTCGTTCCAGCCAGAGTTTTTGCATTAGTAACTTAGCTGTAATTATGCTTGGGGATAACCATCCCATAGGATCATATAATTTTTGCACATCTGAAAAAATGCTTCGTTTGGTAATATCACCTTCTACATGATTCAAGGTAAATTTGTATTCAAATTTGTTTGTTTTCAGGTTCCAAAGGATTCCCAGCGCCTTCACCTTTCCAGCGGTATTCAAATCGAGGAGTGCATTTTGAGATCTTTCGTCTGGTGGTATGGATTTCATGAAGTCCACATTGTTTGACGACCATTTCTTTAATACGAAACCGCCCTTTTTCATTAACTCTTTTAGTTGGCGACTGGCTTCAATAGCCGTTTCTAACGTGTCCGTTCCAGACAAGAGATCGTCAACGTAAAAATCTGATATCATTTGCGCAGCGATAGGATAATTTTGACCCTCGTCATTTGCCAGCTGGAGTAAGGTTCTGCATGCTAAGTAGGGTGCTGGAGCTGTGCCAAACGTTACGGTAAGTAAACGGTAATCTTTGACAGGTTCGGATGGGTCTTTTCTCCACAGGATACGTTGGAAATCCGTTTGAGTTTTGGACAGCCCTATCATTCTATACATTTTTTCAATGTCGGCTACAAAGCAAACGGCGTGCATCCTCCATCTCATTATAATGCTGCGAAGGTCGTCTTGAATTAAAGGCCCAACTAGTAATTCGTCATTAAGTGAGATGTTGTTGGAACCTTTGCAGGAAGCATCGTAGACAACTCTTGTTTTGGTTGTTTCTTTATCACTTCGGACAACTGCGTGGTGAGGTAAGTACACAGCTTTCTTTGTGTTTAATTCTTCTGCAGGTACTTCTTCAAGGTGATTGAGCACTTCGTAATCTTCTATAACTTTCTGATATGCCTCCTTTAAGTCTGGTTGTTTTGTAAATTTTCTTTCTAATTGTAACAATCGACGCATTGCTATTTCTCGTGTATTACCGTCTGGTGATTTAGGGTTTTGTGTTTTGAAAGGTAAGGTAACGACGTATCTACCTTCTTCATTCCTTGTGTATGTTCTTTTGTAAATATCTTCACATAACTGCTCCTCTTGTGTGTATTTTCTTTTCGTTTCAGTATCTATTTCCCATAGTGTTTTTAACATATTATCCATATCTACTTGATGGTGCATAACAAGAAAAGAGTTGTCTTCGTCTTTGTTTTGTATCTCTCCGAATAAAATCCAACCCAGGCTGGTTCGTTGTGCGCATGGTGTGCCCGGTGGACCTTTGATTAGCTCCGGTTGTAGAATGTCTGCATATTCCCTCACTCCTAGCAGAAGATCGATCGACCCTGGTAAATGGTAAGTCGGATCTGCCAGGTTTAGACATTGTAGGTGCTTAACATCATTGTATACAGCTAGTTTTGGTAACTTCGTGGTCAACTGTTTATTCATCACATAGGCTTGTATGTTAAGACAGAAGTTGTCTTCTACTCTTGATATAACCTGTAGCTGAACCACTTGCTTGACATCTGTTTTAGTAGATCCCACTCCGATCACGCTGCCTCTCGCTGACGCCCTTTTGAGTTTCAAAAGCTGAGCCGCCTTCTCAGTAATGAAACATGCTTGCGATCCTTGGTCGATAAGGGTAATTCTTCAGGGACAAAATTTTCGATGTCTGTGGGTATATTTCTGTAACCAACTAAAAAAACGGCATGTAATATTTTTTTTTGTACAGTTTAGCTTTATCCCTTACTGGGACAAATGATTTTTTTTTAATAATTGCTGTCTAGGTACAAAATAAAAATATTTGAAGGTCGTTCTTCTGATTCATATAGCGCGTCCGTTTGCCATTTTCCGGAACAAAATGGTCGATGTCGCATTTTCCCTTTGATACATCAATATAAATTATAATTATATCGAAAGGAAATGAATTGTCCTCTTACAAAAAAAATGTGTATTAGTTATAACTACGTTAGTCTGTTTATAAATAAGTAAAAAAGAAGTGTCCGGCGTATAATAATGATTAATGTGGCGTAAGCTGCGCTTGACCGTACTTGGTTGGGTAATAATAATGAGAGTCTGGCTTCCAGCGCGGGGGGAAGCCAGTCGTGCAACGGTAGGCTTAGATCCGGTGTTACGAAGGAAAATACCTGATTCATCTGTGTTTGGTTCAGGTGGCATCCTGATTACAATGCCTACTTTATAAAATTTATTTTATTGTTTTAAAACTTCAATCTGTGTTTCGTGTGATGCTTTTGGGTTATAGATTCGTGTAGAAAAATGAAAATAATGAAGTCTGTATGTACGATGAGTTATGCATGATTGTAGGCAAAATCCTGATTCATCTGTGCCTGACAAAACCCCATATGAATAATAAAATAAATTAGTTTTCCCCTCTCCAGCACGATAGGAGCGCTTTTGTTGCGTAATTCTCCTTGTCCAATGTTTGACCGTGTACAAGTCAGTAGTTTTAATCTTATTTATTATTATTTACTTAGCTATAACCTTTTGCATTATAAAAAATTACAGGAGTATAATCTTGTTCTAAATATGATACTTTTGATATGTCTTAGTCCTATTTAAGAATTAATAATTATTGTTTAGAATTTACATTCATAACTAACGGTGTATTTATTACTTTTTATTTCTGTTTCTGATTAATATGTAACACATTCTGATTCATCTGGGCACAAAATTAATATCTTGAAAACTACTTTATAAAAACGAGTCCCTCATTCAAATATATGTTATTTGGTATACCTATTTTCATATGAACATGTGTTACAGAGCTGAAAGTGAAATTAAATTTTGGCCATATGGATCAGTCAAAGAATCAAATTTCGAAGAACTACCCATAAGCGCTCTTAGTACAATGGTGTGTCCTTCTTCATTCTTACATTTCACCATTGCAGTTGCTAACAGCGCCGTCACCTTTCTATTTTTATATTGTGCCGCCATTGTTATTGTTGTGTTTTCTTCTATGGTATGATTCACAGACACACTTGGCGTTGTAGTAGTTGTAGTAGCTGTCTCATTCTCTGTCTTTGAAACGTCTTCCTTTTTTTCGTGAAGAAGAGAATGATGTCGCTTATGACAGATGCGGCAGTTAATAGGGACTCGGCATCTGAACACTGCATGCCCTGGTAACAAACAATTATAGCACAATCTATTTTGCTTCACATACTCATTCCTGTCTTTGACATTCATGTCCGTAAACTGCTTACAATGACACAGTGTATGTTGTTCTTCGCACTTAACACACGTTTTTTCAGTTGACGTAGTAGCAGTAGCAGCAAACGATTTTTCTTTAGATTTTTCCCGTGCAGGTGCAGCTGCAGCTGGTGACACAAGCTCAAGAGTGCGGAACTTCGACTCGAGGAACTTCTTCAGGCTCTCCCATGAAGGTAACTCCTCTAAATTTTCTTGATAAGAATACTCCTCCCAGTCTTTGTGAGTTTCTTGGTCCAATTTCTGTACAACAAGAAATATTATCATAGGATCCCAAGACTCCGTGGAAACCTTCATATTATTGAGGTTATTAATGCACTCGTGAGTTGTGTCTAACAATGATTTTAATTGACTGGCACTCTGCGTATTTATTTTTCTTTGATTAAACAACCGTTTAATAACCGCGTTCACTATGAGTTTTTTGTTCCCATACCTTTGTTTCAGTGCGGACCAGGCTTGCGAGTAATTGCTTTCCGTTATCTGAATGTGTTTCAGTAGCACCTCTGCTTCGCCACCAATGCTAGATTTTAAATAGTGTAGTTTTTGTACGTCACTTATTGTCGTATTTTTGTGAACCAACGACGTAAATAAGTCGTGAAAAGAGACCCATTCTTCGTACCGTCCCGTGAATTTTGGCAGTTCAATATTCGGCAATCTAAGTTGTGATGTAAATGTCCCTGATGACTCATATGCACCTGAAGTACGTGACGGACTGCCGGACGAAAATTGTAAACATAAGTCTTTCAGGTCCGCTTGCATAGATAAGTAAAGATCTTCGCATATATAGTAATCTTCGTTCACAAAATAGCTCATAGTATTTCGATTTTCGCGTGTCGTACATTTTATTAATTCTTGGTGGGTAGTGGTGAAATTCTTCCAATATTCTTCTAAACATTTCAATCTTGTTTCAATATATCCTCGCGTCAATCTCTGTTTAGGACATTTCTTCAAGTTTATTTGTGTTTTTTGTAGTATCTTCGCAACTTCTTCTAATACTCCCAGTAATTGTTCAGACTGAGACATCTTTAAAAACACAAATGACTTAATATTCTTCAAAACAACGTGATGTTACGATGTGTAGATTCGTAATAATATTGTAAATAACTTGCACAAAAAAACTCAAACTCCGCTAATGACTTGGGCTCGCTTATCTAAGGAATGCGGCAGTCTTTTGTTCTCGACACTCGAACACAATCACTACGGTGCACTATAATCCGGCTCGAAGGACCATGTTCTGCTTGTAATAAGGTTGCAACTTGTTTGGCTAGATTTTTTGTGAGAATGAAATGCGTGCTTTTGTGACAACACCTTTAATGCGACTGAACTGAATGAACATTGGTTTACGACTTTATAAATACAACAATATGTTATCCGCCATTTTGTAGCGGCAGCCATCTTGGACCGATTTTCATCAAACATAGCTAAGAACACTCCCGACTAATACACCTTTCAAACAAAAAAAACTAAATCAAAATCGGTTCATCCGTTCGGGAGCTACGATGCCACAGACAGACACACACACACACACACACACACACACACCCCTACACACCCCCCCACACACACACACACACACAGACACGTCAAACTTATAACACCCCGTCGTTTTTGCGTCGGGGGTTAACAAAAGCTAGATTTTTTATATGGCGCCACAATTTTTTACTGTCTTTTCCTGATTCTTCAAGTAAATTTCTGTTATACGTATTTTTCAACTTTTTTAGTAGATTCTTACAGAAATTTCTATATTTATCTTTTATATGATGTTTGTAAAATGGTATTATCTGGAGAGACTTTTACATGCATGTGAAGTTTATCCCTGTGCTGAATGCACTTTATTAGCCCGGGTGTTATCCATGGTTTTAGGTTATTGTTTTTCTTAGTTAGTTTTATGCTCGTAGTATTATTAATTACAATTGCATATTGCACTTTATTAATAAAGTAAGGCAAAGAAATGTTCACATCATCAGTTTTGTAAACTGGATTAAAGTCAATATGACGTAATGCGTGTTCAAGGTGTTTCATATTGATTTTAGTACCTAATGGTGTTTGTGCACTTAGATCTAGGGGTATTTACTTTTAAACTAAGTAGGACTGCTCCATGATCGGAAACTGTGGGATCTGTTACAAGGGTAATGGATGAGAGTTTAGTTTTAAGCAAGGTGTGTTCTAAACAGGATCCACTCAAATGTGTAAAAGCACACGGCCTATAAATAGCTAGGATAGCAGTTTCTAAGCCCACTTTTATCAATAATTTGCTACAATCTTGTATCGGTGGTTCTTCTACCGATATGTTCAGACTTCGTTTGGCGAAAACAACTACCCCGTCATTTTGATTATGAACAGTCTTACTACTAAACATTTGGTATCCTGACAAAGTTGGAAGGTACTGTTGACATTTAGATAGCCAACATTCTGCAAACATGTTGCACACTGCGATGGTTCAGCAGTCTTTGCGCAATCGTTAGTCTGGTGACCTTGTTGTCCACAATGTCCACACGTGTGGGTTTCCTCCCGACAGGTCTTTGCAGCATGCCCGTACTGATGGCATTTAAAGCACCTCGTCACAAGTGTGAAATCCTTAACTGGGCAGGAAGTCCAATTTATAAATACTCGATCCTGGTTAATAAGGGCTTTTCTTATGTTGGCAGGTACTTCCAAAATAAAATTGCAAGTTGGTCCTTCTTTCTTACCCGACTTGTGACTTAATTTTAAAGAGGAAAGGAAAGATTCACGAGGCAGATTAGGAAGCTTGTCGGCTAGGTTTTGTTCATATATGCAGTCGTAGACTTCTTGGATATTCTTGGATATTAGATCCCACCAAAAACATTTTCATGTAAAATGTTGCCAAGACGAGACCACATAATATGGCTCGCACTGCCAAAAAGTTATCAGATCTCATGTAGAGCCAAGCTTCTAACTCTACACGCCCTAACTTCACAAACTCTACACCTTAGTCAAAATATATATGAGGCTTGGCCGTTTGGTTACTACAAAAACTATTGTATAACAGAAAAGTAATGAACAGTGAATAAATTTTTCACCTTACGCCCATGTGATGGTAGCGAAACGGCCAAGCCACATATTTTGACTAAGGTGTAGAGTTTGTGAAGTTAGGGCGTGTAGAGTTAGAAGCTTGGCTCTACATGAGATCTGATAACTTTTTGGCAGTGCGAGCCATATTATGTGGTCTCGTCGTGGCAACATTTTACATGAAAATGTTTTTGGTGGGATTTCACATCTTTTTGAAAGTTGCTTACGAAATATTTATTTTTTTGGGTTTCTTTTCTAAAAATCCTGAAATATGTATTTTATTATTTACTAGCTTCTGCCCGCGACTTCGTACGCGGATCCTGTTGGTTATGCCCCATCATATTGTAGTCTTTGGTTATGCCAGCGACAACGGGGTCGTCAAAATCGGAGATCTGAAACGTCTGATGTCAAATTCTAAGAGCCCGGGGACTGGAAAACAACGGGATGCGCGAGACGATTCGAGACGTCATTTTCAGGCAATAATGAACCAATAAGGTGGTAAACTTGGCCTTGCACTTTGAATGTTGGCATAAATGGGCCTTCTGAAATCTGTTCTGCTCCAAAAGATGTCATTTGAAAGGCATTATTGTACGCACGTATGTTATCCAAGAAATGTTTTGACTGTGGATGGTCACCGATTAGCAGTGATCTTAATATTTCTGGAGGATTTTGTAATATTTCAATATGTACTTTCCCACCTGAGCAACACATACAGTTTGTTTCTTTTGCCATTTAACAGCTTCACAAAAAGTACAATTTTGAACCATACCTCCGATGGCGGAATATGTGGCGTAGTCAATCATAGGAGTATACGTAAATGCACTCCGTCCCTTATCAACCCAAGGAAGGTCGCCATGCCCTACGGCTATATCTTGAGACACATCCGATTCTTCAGATGATATCGACATTCTGTTCAGAGAATGTCGAAGTCGATCAGAATTCAAACGTTCGTTGCGCTCTTCTTTATGTCTCTTCATGCCGTACTCCAGCAATTCTTTCTTTCTCACTTTCTAACTGATTATGAGTATTTTGTTGTGTGCGTGTTCGGGACAATATAAGATAATCTCACGTTCATCACTTGTTTCAAAAGACACTAACAGGTCTTTTAGCATATATATTATATTTAGCACTAGCTGACCCGGCAAACATTGTTTTGCCATATAAATTATTTCTAGCTGCCCGGCGCTATCGTTCGCGTGGTGTCCAACCCCTTACCCTATCCTACTCCTACCCTACTCCTAACCTACTCCTACCCTACTCCTACACTACTCCTACCCAACTTCTACCCTACTCCTACCCTACTCCCACACTACTCCTACCCTACTCCTATAAGTAAATAAAAGTATTAAATACTATGACCGTCTAAAACCGGTTAAAAAGCCGGATCCTATGACCGTCTCCTGGTTCTAAGCTAGCTCCCCACCAATTTTCAGCCTAATCGGTTTAGCCGTTCTTGAGTTATAAATAGTGCAACTAACACGACTTTCTTTTATATTTATAGATTATAATCATTATCATTACTTTTTTAAATAACACAGACTTATGTATCAGAGTTAATAATACACATGATAATGTTTTAAAGATCACAATGTTTTCTTTAGTACTATATCATCCCAATAGATATCGTTACGTGTTTCCACTTATTGCAATAAAAAGTTTTTATTGAATGCTTTAAATTGATTAAATCTTTTGATAGACTGAAGCGATTGCGATGAAACAAAGACTAATCACTACTCCAAGTTCTACACTATATTTGAGTATAAAAAAAGAGCCATATTGGTTTGGTACTTTTGACGATGAACCTGTTCAAATGAAAAATCTGTCACATCCAAACAGACAAACCGACAAACAGACAATCAGACAAAAATTCCAAAAATTGATGAAATGGCATCTGTTGGTTATCCTTTAACACCCCACCTATTTTTTTTTTTTATATTTTCAATGTACAGAAACGCCTCGTCTACAGATTTATTATATGTATAGATTACTTAAATTATGGTGGTCATGTAAGTGATCTACCGGCAAGAGAAAAAAAAAAAACGCATCCTGGTATGAGGGGGGGTGGGGGGGGATTTTAATTTTGCCGAGAGAAATTTCTTGCAAAATTTTGCGAATTTTTGTCAATGGATTCTGTTCGTGTATTAATTTTTTCGCTCAGGTTAGGTTCGCTCAGGTTAGGTTCGCTCAGGTTAGGTTCGCTCAGGTTAGGTTCGCTCAGGTTAGGTTTTTTTTTTTTTTTTTTTTTTTTTTTTTTTTTTTTTTTTTATATAATACTCCTACCTCCAACATGATCGGAGCCTATGCCTGTCTGCTTTACGTTCATTCCAGTTCTCGCATTTATGCCTCTCGTAATTCCATTCCTCATACTTGTTCTTTCTGTCATTCGTCCTCATTTATGCCATATGGGTGGGATTCCCAACTATCGTCTTCGATCTGTGTAACTTGTATTTTATTTATTCCTTTTACATTATCGGGTGTTACAATAAGTGGGTAGGCAATTTTTATTGAATCACTTTTACATTTATACTTATCTAAGCTTATGTCTAATTACAGTTTCTTATTCGTTTACTTAAATTCTTAATCTATTTGACATTTCCTTATTTCTTAAATTTACTTGTATTACAGAGACAGGGGTGTAGTTCTTATTTTCCTTACACCTAAACAATTATCCTTATTCTAAGCTTATTTCTATTTTTACATATTGTATTTATTTCCTATTTTATCCAAAAATATTTTACAAATTTTTATACTATGCTAGCCTCTAAATATAGTACACTATATTATGACAGCATATTTACTTATGCGGTTTTGTTTCGATCAATAACTCTTTTTGCTATATATCTACAATAATCCAAGAATATTTCTGCATCTTTACTTTTTATTATGTCCTTCACAGTGTTCGGTTTTATTTCTATGCCTAATGTATTTTCAGCGTTAAAGCGGCGTTTTGCGAACTGTGGGCAGTCGAATAGTAAGTGCGGGACCGATTCGCTTGCATCCGGGTCGCAAATGCACGATGGACTCTCCTTGCACTTGAAGCGGTTCAAGTACTCAGAGAATCCACCGTGCCCCGTCATTATCTGTGTATCTAGGCCACTTGTTCCCATCCTGCGGATTATTCTATATGCCTCACGCACGTCAGGGAAGAACAGCTTTGTTACGGATGCGGTGTCACTGGTTTCATACCTACGGTTCCATTCATCAAGCGTCGCCATACGTATGCTTCGCCTGATGAATGAGATCGGGCACCGATCGTAGTCAGGCTTTCTTTTGGAGTTTTCAGCGGCCTCTTTTGCTAGTTGGTCAGCTCTTTCATTCCCCAGCAGCCCTACGTGAGCTTTAATCCAGAACAAGTTTACCACCTTGTTCTGGAGGGATGCAGATCTTATATTATCCCTAGCTTCTACAGCGAGAGGGTGGTGCGAACCGGGATTCGTGATTGCTTGGAGAGCCGCCATTGAGTCACTGAAAACTCCGAAAGATGATTCCTTGCGCCTAATTATCTCCCTAGTTGCCCTTGTTATTGCTAGGAGTTCCGCCTGGTAAACTGAGCAATAATTTGATAGAGCAAGTTTGAGGGCTCTGGTCTCAGTCTCACCATTCCATATGGACAGTGAAGCACCAACCCCTCCTCCGATTTTGCTCCCGTCCGTAAAGATACGGACGTCAAAGTTGCAGTTGTTGTCCAGTTGGTCTTGGTTCACCAGACTGTTGAACTGCAAGGTGTCACGTGTCGCGGGATGGGGATCCTCTACTGCAGCAGTCATTCGCTCGACCTCCCTGCCCAGCAGCGACGCCTGGGGCACCCCTCTCCTGGCCTCGTACAGTGATGCTGCCTCACGAACTCGGAGGTCAAGGGGGAGCATTCCGGACAGCACCAGTGCTGAGTTCAGGGAGACCGTGCGATATGCCCTGCACATTTTTTGAGCAATTCCACGCTGGACGGTCCCAAGTTGCTTTATAATGCCCAACTTTTTTGCAGCCGGTGCCCAGACGCTAGCAGCGTAAAGTATTATGGGCTCTACGGTCGCCACATATATCACCCGAATAACCTCTGGGTGAAGCCCCCAGCCGATCTTTGCGGCTCTACACAGCTGTTTGTAAATCGCAATTGCCTTCCTGCAATTGTGTGAGACGTGAGTGTTAAAGGTCAGTTTTTGATCGATGGTTACACCCAGAAGCTTCATCTCTTTCGATATGCCAATGTCGATCCCCCCCATGCTGAGGCGTGGTGTGTCGTATTTTAGTTTTCTGGTTATAACCATAGCAGTTGTTTTGTGTGGTGCAAACTTTAGTTTATTTTCGACACCCCACGCTAGAACATGATTGAGAGCGGCATTGGCACATTCCTCCACCTCTAGTGCGGTCTCTCCGTCAAAGACTAAGAGGACATCGTCCGCGAACGCCTGCATGTAGATCCCCCTGTTCTCTGCTGCTTTCAGGAGGGGGTCTAGAACTAAGTTCCACAAAATTGGGCCTCCAATTGAGCCCTGGACACAGCCCTTGCTTGTTCCCTTGCTGTATTCTTCCCCACCGTACCTGATTGCAACTCTTCGGTTTCTGAGGTAGCTGTCCATGACCCGCCTAAGGTTGATTGGACACTTCTCCTCTGCCAGACGGACTCTTATAGCTGGCCACCAGGCACTATCGAATGCTCCCTCTATGTCCAGTGATACGAGCGTAACAATTCTTTTCTGTGCTAGCTTTTTGTTGACATGCTGCATGAGGGCATAGAGGGAGTCCTCGGTACTCCTCTGTGGCATGAATCCGTACTGACGGGTGCTCATCCTTGGTAAAAGGTGGTACTTAAGGCGGGCCACCAGCATTTTCTCATATATTTTTCCCAATATAGGCAACAGTCCTATCGGCCTATAAGATTTGGGAGTGGAATATGTCTCTTTTCCTGGCTTCCTCAGTATCACGACTGTTGCTTGCTTCCAGGACGTGGGGAAATGATGGTGTTCTAGGCACTTATTTAGGAACTTTAAAAATAATTCCGGGTCATTACTCACGGCGTGACAGCAAATGTCGGCCGTAAAACCATCGGAACCAGGTGCCTTTTTCGGGTTGAAGGACTCCATCGAATTTTTTAATTCTGCCATCGTAAACGGTGGGTCGCAAGCATCATCTTGTTCGCCAGAGTTTACGTTTTCGGCCTTCGATCGTATGGATCGGTGATGAGCATTATCGGATTCTAGGAGGTCTTCCGGATAAAACGTTTCCGCTAGCAATTTGACGGAACCCCTCGCATCCAGCACGTCACCGTTCCATTCCAATGGTAGGTCCTCCTCCCTACGCTGAGTCCTACCTATCACCCTATATATTCCCTCCCAGACCCCTTCCCTATCCTGTTTCCCACAGAATTCCTTCCAGCTCTCAGTCTGAGCTTTGGCCTCTTCTAATTCATACTCTTCTTTCTGTTTTAGGTACTCTTCTATGACCTTCGACTTCCGGATTGGGGCGGCACAGCGGATCCTGCGCTTCTTGGTAGCGACTGTCTTCTTCATCTCGGCGAGTCTCTCGGACCACCACGGCAAGGTAAGTTCTTCTTGAGCTTTTTTGGTTGGTATTGTTTGTTTGCATGTTTCTTCTATTGCTTTTGTGAGGTTACCTGTTGCTGTGTCGATTTGCTCAATGTCTTTAATTTTGTCTATTTCGGCTGCTGTGAATTTGTAATCTATTTTCAATTGGCCAAACTTCTCATGAAATTCGGTCCAATTGGCTTTTTTGGTGTTAAATTGCCTAGTCGTTCTCTCAACTTTGATGCCTTTGGATTTCTGTAAGAGGATTTTAAAACTAATGCCGTTGTGGTCCGAGCTCGTGAGACCTTCGTCAACCCTCCAGTCGTCTATCATGTCCAGGATGTCGTTGGAACAAGCGGTAACATCTACATGACTGCTGTAGCGTTTCCCTCCTCGGATGGTGTCGAAGGTCGGAATTTCCCCACAGTTCAGAACGTTCAGGTTCAGCTCGCCAAGAGTTCCTGCCATCTCTTCCCCCCTATAATCAACCGTCGGGCTACCCCACCATATGCTCTTTGCATTGGCGTCCCCTCCAACGATCAGTCTCTTGGAACCGACTACGAGCCCTATTTGTTTGAGATGTTCTAAATAGGGCTCGATGGGCTGGTCTGGCTCAAAGTAGAAGGAGACAAGCGTGATCTCCCAGGCACTGGTCTGGATTCCCACCACTGCAATGTTATTTGTGGTGAGTTTCGGGTACTGTTTGACATTAAGGTCGCTGTTAAAGACGGCTATTGCCGCTTTGACAGTCCCATCTCCTGTGCCAGTGTTCTGGAAGATTCTAACGCCCCTGTGACTCCTCATTACTTTGGCTCCTGCCACGTACGGTTCCTGTAGGAGCGCCACCGCGATTCCGCGCTTTGTGGCCTCTATCAGAAGCTCATTTGTAGCTAGCTTCTTACGTTGGAGGTTAGCCTGCAATACTCCATACGGGGTGTTTTGTGTTGGGGTGCCCTTAGCAGTACGCTACAGTTGATCTGGCCACGTCATCCCATTTTCTACGTATAGGGCAATCATGGCTAAACGCATTATGTTCCGTGCCGTGCTCTATTTTCAAATTCGTGCAATTCCGGCAAGCGGGTGGTGTGCCTGAGAGCCAGTCCGGGCACTCTGCTCTCATATGAGGACCGCCGCAGTGGCTGCATAGGTCCGCAGGCTCTTTACAGAACCGCTTGCCGTGCCCGAAGCCTAGGCAGCGAGTGCACTGGACCAACGGAGACTGATCCTCGACCCTAATGCGCTGGAGGTCGACGTGCACGGTCCCGATTTCTATAGCCCGTCGCCAGATGGTCGGCGAGACGCTGATGATGACGTGGCCAGTATGGGGATTTCGCGTCCTTCTCCTGTACTTTATCTCCACCCTGTTTTCCCCACTGTCGAGGCCGTCAAAAACACCCTTGTTCTGATTTTTTAGTGCTTTAATGACGTCTTCGTCGGTGTTTACGACTAGCACGTTCTTTAAAATCAGAAGCGGGTCCTTGTTTTGTACTTCCTCGACAGTGAGGTCAACTCCTTCTTTTTGTAGTCGGGTTTTGATTTTATTTCTTTCCTCTTCGGTTTTCAGACCTATAATTATTTTCCTGTCCTTAGCCTTCCTCACCTTTTCCACCTTAATCCACCCATCTTTGGCATTTACCGCTTCCCTTATTCTGCTGAGAACCTCGTCACCTGTTTCGGTTTCGTTCTTGGAGGTGACCACCACCGAGTGCAGGGTGGTTTGCTCTGGGAGTCTTCCCCTACTGCTACCAGCCACTACGCTCGCATAGGTGGTCTTCTCCAAGACTTTCTGATGAGACAGTAACGTGTCTCTAAGACCCTCCATCTTTTCAGTGTTTGCTGTGATGAGTTTGAGGTGCTCTTCCATCTTCTTTAACAACTCGCTTTCGACCTGGCAATTGGCAGGGCGAGAAGAGAGTGGAGGGTGTAAAGGTTCCTCCTCTTCCTTCCCGCCCCGCTCCTTGCTCTGAGTTGTTTCTTTTGCTTTAACCGCCTCCGACTCTTTCAGCAGCTGATAGAGTCTTTCCACGGCCGCCGTAACTCCTTCTTTTATTTCTGTCTTTGTATTTCTTGAGTTGCCGAGGTGGAGCTTTGCCTTACTAAGGCATGCCCTTCCCTCGGCAAGTCTGGTGGGATAGGTCGGTTTTGGGGGCGGGCTACCCGAGGCGTCCAACGATGGTGTTTGGGTTTTTGCCCTGGAGGGGCCCGCCACCGGCGCTGACACCTGTTTTGGTAGGGTCTTTGTCCTGGCCTCTATTTCGCCAATGCTTTGACGGACAACAAAAGTTTTATCTTGTGTCCCCGACGAGGGGCTTACCTTTTCCACCGATCCCTCGGCTTTCTTGGGGGAGCTAGAAGCCGTGTTTTTCATCGGGGTCCTGAATGGGAGCATTATAATGGAGGTAGGATAGTCTATTTTTAGTAAGACGTGTAAATGGCGTCAGTACTAATGTAGTTACTTAAAACAAAACTGATTTGTTAGTCTAAGATTATGCCTAAAATGTAAAATGTGTAAACAAACAATAACAAACAACAAGCAATAAAAATAATTTAGTAAATTGGTCAAAGTTAATTGTCAAATATGAAGTCGCCTACAAGAGGCGGTGGTCGTCTACAAAGCCGTTTACTTCCCCAGTGTGTCAGCACAGGAAGGTAAGAACCTATCCGGAAGGGCAAAAATTTAAAACTAGTAGCGTCAATAGGGACGGTAAAATAAAAAGTGCAAAAAGTCTAAACAATACCGCACAAGAGCCTTAAAAACTATCTACCTAGACCTAAATGTCAATTTTAATTGTCAAAACCTATTTTCTATCGTTTTGATAGAGTGGCTCTATGTAGAGTCAATCTTTACACACCAGGAGACAGGTCTCGTTAAGCCCCTTCCGATGAACCCAAACACGGATACTCTAGCCCCAAGGACTCCCGAGATATCGCTATTCGAAAATCGTGTTGCCAATCCAAGATGGCGGCCGATAATCGGTTTCCTGCTGATATCTCTGGCGTCGTGAGTCCAAATACTGCCGTGCTTGGGCTCTCCTGAATGAGCCCGATTCAGGCTATCCTCCTGTGTGATTTTCAGTCCAAAAAAAAATTTTAAAAGTAATATGTATACACAACAATACAATAACAAACAACACGCAATAAATAATTTAGTAAATTGGCCGGAGCCAAAAGACTGGTCTTTTTGTGCTGATTACAGGGACCCCAAACTTGGTGGGTCCAAGACCACCGGTTCAAAAGTTAGACCCAGGGGGGGGGTGAGGTAGCCCAGGAGGAGCGGGGAGGCGGGGAAGGGGTATAATGGGGTAAAATGTGAATCGACTGTAGGAGTTCCAGTGTATATTATACTACTAAAAGTTTTTTGGGGTCACTAGTGGAGGGGGTCAAAAAAAGGGGGTCTGGGGGTCTTATCCCAATATAGGTTTTAGATGAGAGGGGGGTTATAGGGGGGGGGGAAAATTTGCTCAGAATTTGGATATTCCCAGCCGTTCCCGAGATAATGGGGGGTCAACAAATTCCGGGGGAGAAGTTTGGAAAAATGGGTGATTATAAGTTAACTGGGAATGGACTGGACACAATAACACACTAAATACACGATAATACACAGAATACACAGTAATACATAATACACAATATTATAAAGTGTTAATTTATTACAGGTGAGCGGTGAGGGGTAAGGGGACTATGGTTCGAGGGGGGGGGGGGATTGACTTGGTGGGTTTGTTTGAAGGGTTACAAACTTATAACATATACATATAATATAGAATTGAAATAGTGGCCCGCGGAAGATGCTTGCGGGGGGCGGGGTAGGGGGGGGATTTAAGTTAATTAATAAACAATTAATTTAATGAATGGGGGGGTTCGAAAGAGGGTGGTTAGGAGAGGGTTGCTGTATATCTATACGTAAGTATAGATCTACAGGGTGTGGTCAAAAATGGGCTAACTCACTCCGTTCCCGAGATATGGGCGTTTTTAATATTTTTAAGGTCCCAGGTTCGATTCCCGGTTGGAGACAAAAATTTAAAATTTTGTAAACAATTTTGTAATAAAGGGGCAAGATGTTTTGTCACCGATTGTGGTATAGAATAAATTAACTTAAAAATAAAATATAATTAAAAACAATAACTAAAAAATATTTAAACAAGCTATGACGTAGTTAATTTCTTACGAAGGAAACAACTTATCTTGCGGCCGGAAATTAATTGGCGGTTTACAAAAGTTTTAATATTTTCTAAAATTATGGTCCTAAAAATTTTTCTTTTTTTTTTTTTGTAGATACAGGTTCGGGGACGTCCAAGCTATCTTCCCAGGAAGTTTCAGCCTAGGTCGCCACTGATAATTTTGAATTATCTCGGTCGGAAAATTACTCTGACGTTTTCACGACCGCACGTCAAGTTGTAACGTCAATAAGCTGGTCTTCCCTAGCACAAAAATTGGATTTTAAAATACCTCCAGGGTCTTCTCCGCGTTCTCCTTCTCGGGGAGTTGTCACTGATGCTGGATGGTGGTCAGGGAGAATTGTATGCCCCTAAAACGGGACCTCGTCTCGCGGGTTGATGTTTTCCCTTATATTTCCGCGCGCTTGCGGGGAAAAAATCTGGAATTCTCCAGGATCGTAGGTCTCAAGGAGGCTGTCCTGGTGGTAAGATAAAATCACGGTGTCGCCGCTGTAGTTCAAGTTATTTCACTGTTTTGGTTTAGTGTTCCAGAAATTTCACTTTTTCGGTGATAACTTTCACTTGCGTGGACCGATCACTAAACTTTTACCACGAACGTGTTCGCCTCGCGATTCCGCGTGTTTTGGTGTATAACACTAGTCACTTTGAACACTTTTCGGTAATTTTGCGATTTTAGCTTGCGGAGCGCGGTTATTTCGTGGCGTTCTGGGCGGCGGGTGAAGCCAGACTGCTCAGGTTAGGTTAGGTTAGGTTAGGTTAGGTTAGGTTGGGGGTTCCCCCACAGAGCTTACTTCCACGCAGTAACCCCCGGGCAACGCCGTGTCTGACCACCGTAACGGAGTGGCAGACCGGCGGCTAAAGAGCTCTGTGACTTGCAGCAAAAACAAGCGGACGGTTGCAAGTATGCCTAAAGAAAAACCAAAGCGCGACGCCTCCGGGCGATTTTTAACCTCGGCTCGTCCCTCCCAGGACGAGGATACAAATGGCCCTTCTCAGGGCCAACTCAGTGGCCCTTCTCAGGACCAATCCACCGGCCCTTCTAAGGGCCTCGCCGAAGCTGGCCGCACACCATCCGCGGCCAGCTTATCCAGTCAGCGGGCGGAGTTTTCGGACTCCGACGAGTCCGTCATGGACACGACGGCGGCCGAAAACGATCGCCTCCAGCGGAAGCGGGCCTACCTGAGGCTCGGGTCCGAGGGCTCCTCGGAGTCAGTGGGCAAGTCGAGGAAGAAGCCGAAGTCAAAAAAGGCTTCGACTTCTGCTTCGACCCCCACCCACGATGTGGGCCTGGTGGACGCCGAGCGTCAGTTAGGCCTGGCAAGGAGGCAGCAGCTGCAGCAGGACCTCGAGGAGAAGGTCGCTGCCAGAGAGCAGCAGGCGCGGGCCGCCAGGTCGAGGGCTGGATATGGCACATCCACAGTGCTGTACGCCGACCACTCCGTGGCGGAGCTGGAGCGCATGGCGCTCCAGGACAAGGAGGAGGTGCTGGAGGTCGCCTCCAAGTCCTCGAACCTGAAGGGGACCTTCCAGAAGGCCCTCAAATGCCGGGCCGTGAGCATGCACGGCATCGTCACCGAGCTGGTGCAGCGCACGGCCACAGACGAGACGCGGCAGCTGCAGGCGAAGGTGGATCGCCTGCAGCTGGAGGTCAGCCAGCTGCACCAAAAGCTGGCTGAGGCCACGGCCCGGCAAGCCCAACCTGCGCCTGCCCCTGCCCCTGGTCCGGTAGATGGAGGCTCCTCCCCCCCTGGCAACCTTGTGGAAATAATCCGCAGGGTTGTCATGGAGGAGAGGGCCTTCATCAGGGGCTGCTTCGCGGGCATTGAGGACCGGCTCTTGCCGGAAAAGCGGCTCCGACCGCCGTTAGCGGCGGATAAGAGTCCGCCACCGACTGAGCCGGTGCCTGTACCTGCGCAGCCTGCGGGAGACCCGCGATCAGGTGCGCAGATCCAGGCCCCGAAGCCCTCCAAGGGCAAAGGGAAGGGCAAGAGGAGCACAGTGGCCCATCAAACCCCTACCACAAGCGCGGAGGGAGCGTCTGCCACTCCGGCAGCCCCCCAGAACACGCAGCGGGAGGACGCCATGCTTCCCTCCACCACCCCGTCCAACCAGGTGTGGACGGAAGTGGGCAGGAGGGGAAAGGCCAAAAAGCCCAAGCCCGCTGCGACTGCTTCGGCAGCCCAGAAGGCTCCGGCGGGCGGGAGGAAGTTGGTTCCTCCCAAAACTGCGGCGGTCGTGGTGACCATCACCCCGGAGGCCGCGGAGCGGGGCGAGACGTACGAGTCCGTCCTAAGACGGGCTCGTGCTAACGCGGATCCCTCGCGGCTGGGGATCGGCAACATTACGTGCCGCCGCACCCAGGCCGGAGCCCGAATTTTTGAGTTCGGGGGGGAGCAGCGCGGCGCAAACGCGGACCTCTTTGCAACAAAGTTGCAAGAGGTCATCGCGGATGTGGCGACGGTCGCCAGACCTGTCAAGACCGCATCCTTGGAGGTGATCGATATGGACGATTCGGTCACCAAAGAGGATGTGGTGGCGGCCGTTGCCGCTGCGGGAGGCTGCAGCGCTGGCGCGGTGAAGGGGGGAGCCATCAGGCCCGGTCGCCGCGGCATGCGCGCCATCCGCGTCGAGTGCCCAGTCGCCGCGGCGGTGGCCGCCCTTAAAGCGACCAAGGGACGGCTGCTCGTGGGCTTCAGCTCGGCTGTGGTCCGGCCGCTTGAGGACAAGCCTGCGCGGTGCTTCAAGTGCTTCGCGCCGGGTCACACCCGATCTACGTGTCCCTCCAAGTCCGACTGGGGAGAGTCTTGCTTCCGGTGCGGACAGGAGGGACACAGGAGTGCCACTTGCAGCGCCACCACGCCACACTGCCCGGCGTGTGCTGCCATTAGCCGCCCCGCGGGGCACAGGATGGGGGGCAGGAGTTGCCAGCCGCCCACGAGGAAGGGCATAGTGCCGGCGCAGGTTCGCCCTGTCGCCGCCACCGCCGCTGTCGCCGCCGCTGTAACTCTAGCTCCAGCGGCGGTGACTGAGGAGGGGGGTGCGATGTCGGAATAATGGTTTCCAATCATCGCATCCTCCAGGCGAACACCAACCACTGCAGAGCGGCCCAGGACCTGCTGGTGCAGGCCATGGCTGAGTGGTCGGTGAACGTAGCGGTGGTCGCCGAGCCCTACTCGATCCCTGGCAGTTGGCTGGGTGACGAGGACGGCTTGGTGGCACTAGCGGCGCGGTCCTCCACAGACTCTCCTCCCCTCTCGCTATTAGAGAGGGGACCGGGATACGTGGCCGCCGCGTGGGGAGAGGTAGCCCTCGTGGGCGTCTATTTCTCCCCAAACCGCCCTCTTCAGGACTTCGAGAACTATCTCGGAGTCCTGGCCGCCGTGGTCGGCAGGGCGGCGCCGCGTCAGGTCTCCGTATTGGGAGACCTGAATGCCAAGTCGGTGACCTGGGGCAACCCGGCCACCGACCCTCGCGGGCGGGCGGTGGAGTTGTGGGCAGCCTTCTCTGGGCTCTCCCTCCTCAACAGAGGGAACGTCCAGACATGCGTGCGGCGGCAGGGTGGCTCGATAGTGGACGTCACTTTTGCCACCCCTGCGTTGGCCGCGCGCGTGCTGAACTGGCGGGTGGATCTGGTGGAGACCATGTCGGACCACCGCTACGTGCGGTTCGATATCTCCACCGGTGGCCCCGGAGAGACGCGGCCCCCCTTGGGGCGGTCAGCGTTTCCACGGTGGGCTCTCACCCGCCTGGACAGGGAGGCGGCGGCGGAGGCGGCGTTCATTCAGGACTGGCTTTCGCTGCCTTCCGCTGGCCTGGACGTGGACACCGTGGCGGGACACCTGAGGGAGTCTCTGACCGAGGTGTGCAATTCTAGCATGCCTCGGTCAGGCCGACCGCTGCCCAATCGGGCGGTGTACTGGTGGTCGGTGGAGCTGGAGGGGCTTCGAGCGGCGTGTGTGGGGGCCAGGAGGGCCTACGCGCGGAGCCGGCGGCGGCGTCGACGAGACCACGCCCACGAGGACCACCTCTATGAGGTGTACATAGAGGCAAAACTGGTCCTCGAGCGGGCCATTGCCGACGCCAGGGACTCGGCGAGAGCGGAGATGCTGGAGGGTCTCGACAGGGATCCCTACGGGAGGCCATACAGGGCGGCGCGCAACAAGCTGCGCCCCTTTGGTCCCCCGGTGGCCGAGACCCTGGAGCCCTCATTCCTGGATGGGGTGGTTCAGTCCCTGTTCCCATGCAGGGACAACTTCACCCCACCAGTGATGGACCCTCCGCGGGGGATGGCTCCGCCAGCTGAGGAGGAAGAGGAGGAAGAGGAGGCCCCTCCTGTCACGGAGTCGGAACTTAGCGCGGCGATTGTGCACATCCGCGCCAAGAAGACGGCTCCGGGCCCCGACGGTGTCCCGGCGAGGGTGGTGGCAATTGCCGCCACCCAAATGGAGGAGCGGTTTCGGGACCTCTTTAGCGCATGTCTTGCGTCTGGGAGGTTCCCGAAGCCGTGGAAGGAGGGGCAGTTGTGCCTCCTTCGCAAGGAGGGCCGCCCTGCAGACTCGCCCTCGGCATACCGACCCATCGTCCTGCTCGATGAGGTCGGCAAAATGTTCGAGGGGATAATCGCTGCCCGCCTAAAGAGCCACCTGCGGAATGTGGGGCCGGACTTGTCGGACGCTCAGTTCGGTTTTCGGGCTGAGCGTTCCACAGTGGACGCGCTGGCCCGCCTTAAGGGCCAGGTGAAGGATGCGATGCAGGCGGGGGACGGATTGTTGGCGGTGTCATTCGACATAGCCAACGCCTTCAATTCTGTTCCCCACAGCACCATCCTAGAGGCGCTCCGATTCCACGGGGTGCCTCAATACATGCGGCGTCTACTGGCCAGCTACCTGGAGGATCGGGCAATCGTCCTCGTGAACAGGGCTGGCCAAGTCCGGCGGTACGCAGTCAAGGCCGGCGTTCCACAGGGGTCAGTCGTGGGACCTCTCCTCTGGAGCGTCGGCTACGACTGGCTCTTGCGGGGAACTCTCCTCCGAGGCACGAGTGTGGTCTGCTACGCGGATGACACTCTCCTCACCGCCCGGGGGGAGAGTTTCAGGGAGGCGGCCAACTTGGCCTCGGCGGGTGGATCCTTGGTCGCAGGGAGGATCCGCCGCCTAGGATTGACGGTGGCGCTGCACAAGACCGAGGCCGTGTTCTTCCACGGGCCTCGGCAGCGCCAACCACCAGACGCCCACATCTTTGTGGAGGGCGTCCGAATCGAGGTGAAGGCCCAGATGAAATATCTGGGCCTTGTACTCGACAGCAGGTGGCGTTTCGGCCCGCATTTTAGCGGGCTGTCGACGCGCCTGCTGAAGACTGCGGGCGCCCTCTCGTGGCTGCTCCCCAACTTGGGGAGGCCCAGCGCGAGATGCCGGCAACTCTACGCCGGCATCTTGAAGAGTATGGCCCTTTACGGGGCCCCTATTTGGGAAGACTCCCTCCACAGGAGGGAGAACGCCGCCGCATTGCGGGCCCCCCAAAGGGCCATAGCCCAGCGGGTGGCGAGGGCCTACCGCACGGTCGGCTTCTCCGCGGCATGTGCTCTGGCGGGCACTCCGCCTTGGGAACTCGAGGCGTGGGTGCTCGCCAGAGTGTATGAATGGACGGCGGGGCGGAGGGCGAGAGGAGAACGCCCAGCCCCGCAAGAGCGGGAGGCCGTCCGGCGGGAGGCGAAGGACGCAATAGTCGTCCACTGGACGCGGGACCTCGCCGCCGCAGTCTTCGGCCGCCGAACCCTCGACGCGATTGGGCCGGTCCTGCGAGACTGGCTCGAGCGGTCGCACGGGTTCCTCTCCTTCCGTCTGGTGCAGGTGCTGTCCGGACACGGTTGCTTCGGATCGTACCTGCACCGTATCGGGCGGGAGGAGACGCCGTCGTGTCACGACTGTGGCGCGGCGGAGGACACGGCGCAGCACACTCTCGAGGTGTGCCCGTCGTGGTCCGAGCCGCGCCGCAGTCTCACCGCGGCGATCGGAACGGACCTCTCGCTCCCCGGCTTGGTCAACGCCATGCTAGGGGATGAGGGGTCCTGGGCGGCAGTCGCCTCCTTCTGCGAATACGTCATGTCCCAGAAGGAGGCGGCGGAGCGCGTGCGGGAGGAAGACCCTCTCGCGGCGCCGCTCCGAAGGCGGAGGAGGGGTCGAAGAAGACGTCAGTATGACAGTCATCTCCGACTCCTCCCAGGTGGAAGCCAGCAGGCGATGGGTGCGGGGGCACCCTCGCCTGTATTGCACAGGCTTCCACCAGTGCCGGACGGGAATGGCCAGGTGTTCCCGGCCATTCCCGTAGCCCCCCAGACGGGGGGACATGCGGGGCCCGCCAGCTAGGCGGGCATGCGCCGGGGGGTTGTGGATGCAAAGGCTGAGCCGGATTCCCATGACCTCCCCATCAAGGCGATGAGGGAACACCGCTGAGTTTTAGTGGGTATACTGCCACCCTGGCAGGGAGTCCCACATACTCCGTCTCTTCCCCCGACGAGCGGAGATGCGTAACGTCATTTCTCAGCGAAAAAAAAAAAAAAAAAAAAAAAAAAAAAAAAAAAAAAAAAAAAAAAAAAAAAAAAAAAAAAAAAAAAAAAAAGGTTAGGTTAGGTTGCGGATCCCCCCCGGTGGGTTCCCGCATTGTCGAGGCGGGGGGGCTCAGTAGCCGTGGCTTGGACACCCACGGTGAAGCGAAGAGGAACCCGAGGAGGGGCCGCTCGTCAGGGCTTTTGCCGACAAGCCGACGACGTAGCGGCCAACATGTAGGTTGCGGTGCCGCTTGGGCGACATCGCAACTGAGGCGGGCCGCGATGTCGTACCGGAGGCATCGCGGCTGAGGGTTGGAGGCCGCGGCGGGAGAGGAGTGCCGGTATTACGGTGCGCCGCTCTCCCTACCTTCCGCGGCCTTGACGGGGTCGCCACCGTTCGATGGCGGACGCGGTGGGGCCGCAGGGGAAGAGGAGTGTTGGTATGACGTTGGCCACTCTCCCTATCCTCTGCGGCCGAAAATTGGCAGACGGCGGGGCCAATGACCTGACCCGTCGCAGGGGGACCAAGGGTGGCAGAGACGGGGTCGTCTGGCGCCCATGTGCTGGTTTGGTCCCTGGGGTGGTCACGGCGTGCTATGTGTTCTGGTGCGCCGGTGATGGGGAGTACTCCCCGGAGGAGGGTCCGGTGACGGACAGCCGCGGCGGGTTCACGGATGAGTGCTAACGCGTGCCCGTGTTCCCGCCATAAGCGGCAGAGGAGGACACCGTGGAGTTTTAGTGGGTTAGAGTCCCACATAACTGCACTATCTCCCCGTGGTAGTGCAGAATGCATGAGCATTTCTCCACGTAAAAAAAAAAAAAAAAAAAAAAAAAAAGGTTAGGTTGCGGATGACCTCTTCAGCGCGTGCTTTACGGCTGGGAGGTTCCCGAAACTATGGAAGGAGGGGCAGCTGTGCCTCCTCCGAAAGGAGGGACGCCCGGTGGACTCCCCATCGGCATACCGGCCCATCGTCCTGCTCGATGAGGTCGGTAAGATGTTCGAGGGGATCGTCGCGTCCCGGCTCGCTGGTCTTTTGCGGGGAGTGGGGCCGGATCTGTCGGACGCCCAATTCGGCTTTCGCCGAGGGCGTTCGACGATCGACGCGCTGGCCCTGCTCAAAGGCCAGGTGAAGGAGGCGGTGGAGGCGGGGGACGGAGTGCTGGCGGTGTCGTTCGACATTGCAAATGCCTTCAACTCCGTCCCCCACTCGACGATATTGGAGGCGCTCCGGTATCACGGAGTGCCCCAATACCTCCAGAACCTCCTGGCCAGCTACTTGGAGGGCCGAGAGGTCCTCCTTGTGGACAAGACGGCCACGGTGAGGCGGTACGGCGCCGAGTCCGGTGTTCCGCAGGGGTCAGTGCTGGGGCCCCCCCTGTGGAACATCGGGTTCGACTGGCTCCTGAGGGGGGCCCTCCTTGAGGGTACGAGTGTCATCTGCTACGCGGATGACACTCTCCTCACTGCCCGGGGGAGGAGCTTTGGGGAGGCGGCCTGTCTGGCCTCGGCTGGCGGATCCTTGGTCGCAGAGAGGATCCGCCGGCTCGGATTGAAGGTGGCGCTGCACAAGACCGAGGCCGTATTCTTCCGCGGGCCTCGGCAGCGCTGCCCTCCCGACGCCCACATTGTGGTAGAGGGCGTCAGGATAGCGGTCCAGCCCCAGATGAAGTATCTGGGTCTGGTGCTGGACGACAGGTGGCGCTTCGGCCCGCATTTCAGCGGGCTGTCGACGCGCCTGTTGAAAGCTGCTGACGCCCTCTCGTGGCTCCTCCCGAACCTGGGGGGGCCCAAGGAGAAATGCCGGCGGCTCTATGCCGGCATCCTCAGGAGCATGGCCCTTTACGGGGCCCCCATCTGGGCGGACTCCCTGCACAGGAGGGAGAATGCGACCGCCCTCCGCAAGCCCCAAAGGGCCATTGCACTGCGGGTGGCGAGGGCCTACCGCTCCGTAGGCTTTTCGGCGGCGTGCGCTCTGGCCGGCACCCCTCCTTGGGAGTTGGAGGCTTGGGTGCTGGCCAGAGTCTACGAATGGACTGCGCAGCGGAGGTCGCTCGGGGAGCGCCCTGTCGCCGAAGAACGGGAAGCCGTGCGGCGGGAGGCGAGGGACGCCATCGTCCTCCACTGGACGGAGGACCTCGCCACCGCCGCCTTTGGCCGCCGCACGCTGGACGCGCTCGGTCCGGTCCTGCAGGGCTGGCTCGAGCGGTCCCACGGTTTCCTCTCGTTCCGCCTGGTGCGGGTGTTGTCCGGCCACGGCTGTTTCGGAACGCACCTGCACCGGATTGGAAGGGAGGAGACCCCGGCCTGCCACGACTGCGGCGCGGCGGAGGACACGGCACAGCACACGCTGGAGGTGTGCCCAGCGTGGTCCGAGCTGCGCCGCGGTCTGACAGCAGTGGTCGGACGGGACCTCTCGCTCCCCAGCGTGATCAACGCCATGCTGGAGAGCGAGGAGTCCTGGTCAGCGGTAGCCTCCTTTTGCGAGGACGTAATCTCGCAAAAGGAGGAGGCGGAGCGCGCGCGGGAGGATGACCCTCTCGCTGCGCCGCTCCGCAGACGAAGGGGTCGGAGAAGGCGCCGTCCTCTCCCTCCTCATGGTGGCGATGGGCGGGCGACAGGCACGGGGGTGCCTTCGCCCGCATTGCACCCATCAGCACCTTCGTCTGTCACTCCCGGGCCCTTCCCCCTCCCCACGGGGGGGGCGTGAGGGGCCCGCCTTGGAGGGCCATCGTCGGCGGAGGACTGGATGTCAAGGCTTTGCCGGTTTCCCAGTCCCCCGCCACTCTGACGAAGCGGGAGTGTCGCTGGGTTATTTTAGTGGGTATACCGGGTCAGCCCGGGGAGTCCCACATAGCCCCCCATCCCCCGATGGGAGGGTATGCGTAATGCATTTTTTCCCAGCGCAAACAAAAAAAAAAAAAAAAAAAGGTTAGGTTGCGGATCCTTGGTCGCAGAGAGGATCCGCCGGCTCGGATTGAAGGTAGCGCTGCACAAGACCGAGGCCGTATTCTTCCGCGGGCCTCGGCAGCGCTGCCCTCCCGACGCCCACATTATGGTAGAGGGCGTCAAGATAGCGGTCCAGCCCCAGATGAAGTATCTGGGTCTGGTGCTGGACGACAGGTGGCGCTTCGGCCCGCATTTCAGCGGGCTGTCGACGCGCCTGTTGAAAGCTGCTGACGCCCTCTCGTGGCTCCTCCCGAACCTGGGGGGCCCCAAGGAGAAATGCCGGCGCCTCTATGCCGGCATCCTCAGGAGCATGGCCCTGTACGGGGCCCCCATCTGGGCGGACTCCCTGCATAGGAGGGAGAACGCGACCGCCATCCGCAAGCCCCAAAGGGCCATTGCACTGCGGGTGGCGAGGGCCTACCGCTCCGTGGGCTTTTCGGCGGCGTGCGCCCTGGCCGGCACCCCTCCTTGGGAGTTGGAGGCTTGGGTGCTGGCCAGAGTCTACGAGTGGACTGCGCAGCGGAGGGCGCTCGGGGAGCGCCCCGTCGCCGAAGAACGGGAAGCCGTGCGGCGGGAGGCGAGGGACGCCATCGTCCTCCACTGGACGGAAGATCTCGCCACCGCCGCCTTCGGCCGCCGCACGTTGGACGCGCTCGGTCCGGTCCTGCAGGGCTGGCTCGAGCGGTCCCACGGTTTCCTCTCGTTCCGTCTGGTGCAGGTGTTGTCCGGACACGGCTGTTTCGGAACGCACCTGCACCGGATCGGGAGGGAGGAGACCCCGGCCTGCCACGACTGCGGCGCAGCGGAGGACACGGCACAGCACACGCTTGAAGTGTGCCCAGCTTGGTCCGAGCTGCGCCGCGGTCTGACCGCGGTGGTCGGACAGGACCTCTCGCTTCCCAGCGTGATCAACGCCATGCTGGAGAGCGAGGGGGCCTGGTCAGCGGTAGCCTCCTTTTGCGAGGATGTAATCTCGCAAAAGGAGGAGGCGGAGCGCGCGCGGGAGGATGACCCTCTCGCTGCGCCGCTCCGCAGACGAAGGGGTCGGAGAAGGCGCCGTCCTCTCCCTCCTCATGGTGGCGATGGGCGGGCGACAGGCACGGGGGTGCCTTCGCCCGCATTGCACCCATCACCACCTTCGTCTGTCACTCCCGGGCCCTTCCCCCTCCCCACGGGGGGGGCGTGAGGGGTCCGCCTTGGAGGGCCATCGTCGGCGGAGGACTGGATGTCAAGGCTTAGCCGGTTTCCCAGTCCCCCGCCACTCTGACGAAGCGGGAGTGTCGCTGGGTTGTTTTAGTGGGTATACCGGGTCCGCCCGGGGAGTCCCACATAGCCCCCCATCCCCCGATGGGAGGGTATGCGTAATGCATTTTTTCCCAGCGCAAACAAAAAAAAAAAAAAAAAAAAAAAAAAAAAAAAAAAAAAAAAAAAAGGTTAGGTTAGGTTAGAGAGGGGACCGGGATACGTGGCCGCCGCGTGGGGAGACATGGCCCTGGTAGGGGTCTACTTCTCCCCAAACCGCCCTCTCTCGGACTTTGAGGATTTCCTCGAGGTCCTCACCGCAGTCGTAGGGAGGGCGGCGCCACGCCAGGTCGTGGTGCTGGGCGACCTGAACGCCAAGTCGGCGGCCTGGGGCAACCCGGCCGCGGGCTGCAACGTCCGGGGACGTGCCGTCGAGTTTTGGGCGGCCTCGTGCGGTGTGTCCCTCCTCAACAGGGGGGCGGTCCACACGTGTGTGCGGCAACACGGCGGGTCGGTGGTTGACGTCTCGTTTGCCACCCCCGCGCTAGCCGCCCGCGTCGTCAACTGGCGGGTGGAGATGGTGGAGACGTTGTCGGACCACCGATATGTGCGGTTCGACATCTCCACCCAGGGGGGGGGGACGGCCCGCGCCGGGCAATCTCCCCTCCCGCGGTGGGCACTCACCCGCCTGGACCGAGAGGCAGCCGAGGAGGCGGCCTTCCTCCAGGACTGGCTGTCGCCCCCTGTCGAGGTCCTGGACGTGGACGCCGCAGCGGTCCGGCTCAGGGGGTCCCTGACCGAGGTGTGCAACTCAAGCATGCCCCGGTCTCGCCGCCCGCCTCCCCGTCGTGCCGTCTATTGGTGGACGGAGGAGCTGTCGGGTCTCCGGAGCGCCTGCGTGGCGGCCAGAAGGGCCTACACGCGGAGCCGACGACGCAGCGCCCGAAACCGAGTCCCCGCGGAAGAGGACCGCCTTTACGCCTCTTACCGAGAGGCGAAGACGGTCCTCAAGTCGGCGATGGGCGCTGCAGAGGACTCGGCGAGGGCCGAGATGCTGGAGGGTCTCGACAGGGACCCTTATGGGAGACCATACAAGGCGGCGCGGAACCAGCTCCGCCCCTATGGTCCCCCCCTGACGGAGACCCTCGAGCCAGCGTTGCTGGATGGGGTGGTCCGGTCCCTGTTTCCGCGCAGGACCGACTTCACCCCACCAACGATGGCTCCCCCGCAAGGGGCGGCCCCACCGGAGGAGGAGGTCCCCCCGGTGACGGCGTCGGAATTCCGCGAGGGGGTCCTCAGCCTCCGCGCCAAGAAGACGGCCCCCGGACCAGACGGCGTCCCGGCACGGGTGGTGGCGATCGCCGCCTCCCAAATGGAGGACAGGTTTCGGGACCTCTTCAGCGCGTGCTTTACGGCTGGGAGGTTCCCGAAGCTCTGGAAGGAGGGGCAGCTCTGCCTCCTCCGAAAGGAGGGACGCCCGGTGGACTCCCCTTCGGCATACCGGCCCATCGTCCTGCTCGATGAGGTCGGTAAGATGTTCGAGGGGATCGTCGCGTCCCGGCTCGCTGGTCTTTTGCGGGGAGTGGGGCCGGATCTGTCGGACGCCCAATTCGGCTTCCGTCGAGGGCGTTCGACAATCGACGCGCTGGCCCTGCTCAAAGGCCAGGTGAAGGAGGCGGTGGAGGCGGGGGACGGAGTGCTGGCGGTGTCGTTCGACATTGCAAATGCCTTCAACTCCGTCCCCCACTCGACGATATTGGAGGCACTCCGATATCACGGAGTGCCCCAATACCTGCAGAACCTCCTGGCCAGCTACTTGGAGGGCCGAGAGGTCCTCCTTGTGGACAAGACGGCCACGGTGAGGCGGTACGGCGCAGAGTCCGGTGTTCCGCAGGGGTCAGTGCTGGGGCCCCCCCTGTGGAACATCGGGTTCGACTGGCTCTTGAGGGGGGCCCTCCTTGAGGGTACGAGTGTCATCTGCTACGCGGATGACACTCTCCTCACTGCCCGGGGGAGGAGCTTTGGGGAGGCGGCCTGTCTGGCCTCGGCTGGCGGATCCTTGGTCGCAGAGAGGATCCGCCGGCTCGGATTGAAGGTGGCGCTGCACAAGACCGAGGCCGTATTCTTTCGCGGGCCTCGGCAGCGCTGCCCTCCCGACGCCCACATTGTGGTAGAGGGCGTCAGGATAGCGGTCCAGCCCCAGATGAAGTATCTGGGTCTGGTGCTGGACGACAGGTGGCGCTTCGGCCCGCATTTCAGCGGGCTGTCGACGCGCCTGTTGAAAGCTGCTGACGCCCTCTCGTGGCTCCTCCCGAACCTGGGGGGGCCCAAGGAGAAATGCCGGCGCCTCTATGCCGGCATCCTCAGGAGCATGGCCCTTTACGGGGCCCCCATCTGGGCGGACTCCCTGCACAGGAGGGAAAACGCGACCGCCCTCCGCAAGCCCCAAAGGGCCATTGCACTGCGGGTGGCGAGGGCCTACCGCTCGGTGGGCTTTTCGGCGGCGTGCGCTCTGGCCGGCACCCCTCCTTGGGAGTTGGAGGCTTGGGTGCTGGCCAGAGTCTATGAGTGGACTGCGCAGCGGAGGGCGCTCGGGGAGCGCCCCGTCGCCGAAGAGCGGGAGGCCGTGCGGCGGGAGGCGAGGGACGCCATCGTCCTCCACTGGACGGAGGACCTCGCCGCCGCCGCCTTTGGCCGCCGTACGTTGGACGCGCTCGGTCCGGTCCTGCAGGGCTGGCTCGAGCGGTCCCACGGTTTCCTCTCGTTCCGTCTGGTGCAGGTGTTGTCCGGCCACGGATGCTTCGGAACGCACCTGCACCGGATCGGGCGGGAGGAGACCCCGGCCTGCCACGACTGCGGCGCGGCGGAGGACACGGCACAGCACACGCTCGAGGTGTGCCCAGCGTGGTCCGAGCTGCGCCGCGGTCTGACCGCGGTGGTCGGACAGGACCTCTCGCTCCCCAGCGTGATCAACGCCATGCTGGAGAGCGAGGAGTCCTGGTCAGCGGTAGCCTCCTTTTGCGAGGACGTAATCTCGCAAAAGGAGGAGGCGGAGCGCGCGCGGGAGGATGACCCTCTCGCTGCGCCGCTCCGCAGACGAAGGGGTCGGAGAAGGCGCCGTCCTCTCCCTCCTCATGGTGGCGATGGGCGGGCGACAGGCACGGGGGTGCCTTCGCCCGCATTGCACCCATCACCACCTTCGTCTGTCACTCCCGGGCCCTTCCCCCCCCTCCCCACGGGGGGGGCGTGAGGGGCCCGCCTTGGAGGGCCATCGTCGGCGGAGGACTGGATGTCAAGGCTTTGCCGGTTTCCCAGTCCCCCGCCACTCTGACGAAGCGGGAGTGTCGCTGGGTTATTTTAGTGGGTATACCGGGTCAGCCCGGGGAGTCCCACATAGCCCCCCATCCCCCGATGGGAGGGTATGCGTAACGCATTTTTTCCCAGCGCAAACAAAAAAAAAAAAAAAAAAAAGGTTAGGTTAGGTTCCCCCCCCCCGGGGTCCCCCCACAGCACTTACGTCCTCGTCGTGATCCCCGGGCAACGCCGTGTCTGACCACCGTAACGGAGTGGCAGACCGGTGGCAAAAGTGTGCTGTGACTTGCAGACAAAAGGCGGACGACTGCAAGAATGCCGAAGAAACTAAGGCGAGACGCCTCCGGGCGGTTTTTATCTGAAAGTCCCTCCCAGGACGATCCAAACGGCCCTTCTCAGGGCCAACGCAGTGGCCCTTACCAGGGCCAATCCACCGGCCCCTCTAAGGGCCACGCCGAAGCTGACCGCGCACCATCTGCGGCCAGCTTATCCAGCCTGCGGGCGGAGTTTTCGGACTCCGACGAGTCCGTCATGGACACGTCGGCGGCCGAAAACGACCGCCTCCAGCGGAAGCGGGCCTACCTGAGGCTCGGGTCCGGGGGCTCCTCGGAGTCGGTGGGCAAGTCGGGGAGGAAGGCGAAGTCAAAAAAGGCTTCGAGTCCTGCTTCGACTCCCACCCACGATGTGGGCCTGGTGGACGCCGAGCGTCAGTTAGGCTTGGCAAGGAGGGAGCAGCTCCAGCAGGACCTGGAGGAGAAGGTCGCTGCCAGGGAGCGGCAGGCGCGGGCCGCCAGGTCGAGGGCTGGCTATGGCACGTCTACAGTGCTGTACGCCGACCACTCCCTGGCGGAGCTGGAGCGCATGGCGCTCCAGGACAAGGAGGAGGTACTGGAGGTCGCCTCCAAGTCCTCGAACTTGAAGGGGACCTTCCAGAAGGCCCTCAAATGCCGGGCTGTGAGCATGCACGGCATTGTCCTGGAGCTGATGCAGCGCACAGCCACGGACGAGACGCGGCAGCTGCAGGCGAAGGTGGATCGCCTGCAGCTGGAGGTCAGCCAGCTGCACCAGAAGCTGGCTGAGGCCACGGCCCGGCACGCCCAACCTGCGCCTGCCCCTGCCCCTGGTCTGGCAGACGGAGGCTCCTCCTCCCCTGGCAGCCTCGTGGAAATAATCCGCGGGGTTGTCATGGAGGAGAGGGCCTTCATCAGGGGCTGCTTCGCGGGCATTGAGGACCGGCTCTTGCCGGAAAAGCGGCTCCGCCCGCCGTTAGCGGCGGATAAGAGTCCGCCACCGACGGAGCCGGTGCCTGTGCCTGCGCAGCCTGCGGGAGACCTGCGATCGGGTGCGCAGACCCAGGCCTCGAAGCCCTCCAAGGGCAAAGGGAAGGGCAAGAGGAGCACTGTGGCCCCTCAAACCCCCACCACAAGCGCGGAGGGAGCGTCTGCCAATCCGGCAGCCCCCCAGAACACGCAGCGGGAGGACGCCATGCTTCCCTCTACCACGCCGTCCAACCAGGCGTGGACGGAGGTGGGCAGGGGGAGAAAGGCCAAAAAGCCCAAGCCCGCTGCGACTGCTTCGGCAGCCCAGAAGGCTCCGGCGGGAGGGAGGAAGTTGGTTCCTCCCAAAACTGCGGCGGTAGTGGTGACCATCACCCCGGAGGCCGCGGAGCGGGGCGAAACGTACGAGTCCGTCCTAAGACGGGCTCGTGCTAACGCGGACCCCTCCCGGCTGGGGATCGGCAACATTACGTGCCGCCGCACCCAGGCCGGAGCCCGAATTTTTGAGTTCGGGGGGGAGCAGCGCGGTGCAAACGCGGACCTCTTTGCAAAAAAGTTGGAAGAGGTCATCGCGGATGTGGCGACGGTCGCCAGACCAGTCAAGACCGCATCCTTGGAGGTGATCGATATGGACGATTCGGTCACCAAAGAGGATGTGGTGGCGGCCGTCGCCGCTGCGGGAGGCTGCAGCGCTAGCGCGGTGAAGGGGGGAGCCATCAGGCCCGGTCGCCGCGGTATGGGCGTCATCCGCGTCGAGTGCCCAGTCGCCGTGGCGGCGGCCGCCCTTAAAGCGACCAAGGGACGGCTGCTCGTGGGCTTCAGCTCGGCTGTGGTCCGGCCGCTTGAGGACAAGCCTGCGCGGTGCTTCAAGTGCTTCGCGCCGGGCCACACCCGATCTACGTGTCCGTCCAAGTCCGACTGGGGAGAGTCTTGCTTCCAGTGCGGACAGGAGGGACACAGGAGTGCCACTTGTAGCGCCGCCACGCCACACTGCCCGGCGTGTGCTGCCAGTGGCCGCCCCGCGGGGCACAGAATGGGGGGCAGGAGTTGCCAGCCGCCCACGAGGAAGGGCATAGTGCCGGCGCAGGTTCGCCCTGTCGCCGCCACCGCCCCTGTCACCGCCGCTGTAACTCCAGCTCCAGCGGCGGTAACTGAGGAGGGAGGTGCGATGTCAGAATAATGGTTTCTAATCATCGCATCCTCCAGGCGAACACCAACCACTGCAGAGCGGCCCAGGACCTGCTGGTGCAGGCCATGGCTGAGTGGTCGGTGAACGTAGCGGTGGTCGCCGAGCCCTACTCGATCCCCGGCAGTTGGCTGGGTGACGAGGACGGCTTGGTAGCACTAGCGGCGCGGTCCTCCACAGACTCCCCTCCCCTCTCGCTATTAGAGAGGGGACCGGGATACGTGGCCGCCGCGTGGGGAGAGGTAGCCCTCGTGGGCGTCTATTTCTCCCCAAACCGCCCTCTCCAGGACTTCGAGAACTATCTCGGAGTCCTGGCCGCAGTGGTCGGCAGGGCGGCGCCGCGTCAGGTCTCCGTATTGGGAGACCTGAATGCCAAGTCGGTGACCTGGGGCAACCCAGTCACCGACCCTCGCGGGCGGGCGGTGGAGATGTGGGCAGCCTTCTCTGGGCTCTCCCTCCTCAACAGAGGGAACGTCCAGACATGCGTGCGGCGGCGGGGTGGCTCGATAGTGGACGTCACTTTTGCCACCCCTGCGTTGGCCGCGCGCGTGCTGAACTGGCGGGTGGATCTGGTGGAGACCATGTCGGACCACCGCTACGTGCGGTTCGACATCTCCACTGGTGGCCCCGGAGAGACGCGGCCCCCCTCGGGGCGGTCAGCGTTTCCACGGTGGGCTCTCACCCGCCTGGACAGGGAGGCGGCGGCGGAGGCGGCGTTTATCCAGGACTGGCTTTCGCCGCCTTCCGCTGGCCTGGACGTGGACACCGTGGCGGGACACCTGAGGGAGTCTCTGACCGAGGTGTGCAATTCTAGCATGCCTCGGTCAGGCCGACCGCTGCCCAATCGGGCGGTGTACTGGTGGTCGATGGAGCTGGAGGGGCTTCGAGCGGCGTGCGTGGGGGCCAGGAGGGCCTACGCGCGGAGCCGGCGGCGGCGTCGACGAGACCACGCCCACGAGGACCACCTCTATGAGGTGTACATAGAGGCAAAACTGGTCCTCGAGCGGGCCATCGCCGACGCCAGGGACTCGGCGAGAGCGGAGATGCTGGAGGGTCTCGACAACGATCCCTACGGGAGGCCATACAGGGTGGCGCGCAACAAGCTGCGCCCCTTTGGTCCCCCGGTGGCCGAGACCCTGGAGCCCTCTTTCCTGGATGGGGTGGTTCAGTCCCTGTTCCCGTGCAGGGACAACTTCACCCCACCAGTGATGGACCCTCCGCGGGGGATGGCTCCGCCAGCTGAGGAGGAAGAGGAGGCCCCTCCTGTCACGGAGTCGGAACTCAGCGCGGCGATTGTGCACATCCGCGCCAAGAAGACGGCTCCGGGCCCCGACGGTGTCCCGGCGAGGGTGGTGGCAATCGCCGCCACCCAAATGGAGGAGCGGTTTCGGGACCTCTTTAGCGCATGTCTTGCGTCTGGGAGGTTCCCGAAGCCGTGGAAGGAGGGGCAGTTGTGCCTTCTTCGCAAGGAGGGCCGCCCTGCAGACTCACCCTCGGCATACCGACCCATCGTCCTGCTCGATGAGGTCGGCAAAATGTTCGAGGGGATAATCGCTGCCCGCCTAAAGAGCCACCTGCGGAATGTGGGGCCGGATTTGTCGGACGCTCAGTTTGGTTTTCGGGCTGAGCGTTCCACAGTGGACGCGCTGGCCCGCCTTAAGGGCCAGGTGAAGGAGGCGATGGAGGTGGGGGACGGATTGTTGGCGGTGTCATTCGACATAGCCAACGCCTTCAACTCTGTTCCCCACAGCACCATCCTAGAGGCGCTCCGATTCCACGGGGTGCCTCTATACATGCGGCGTCTACTGGCCAGCTACCTGGAGGATCGGGCGATCGTCCTCGTGAACAGGGCTGGCCAAGTCCGGCGGTACGCAGTCGAGGCCGGCGTTCCACAGGGGTCAGTCGTGGGACCTCTCCTCTGGAACGTCGGCTACGACTGGCTCTTGCGGGGAACTCTCCTCAGAGGCACGAGTGTCGTCTGCTACGCGGATGACACTCTCCTCACTGCCCGGGGGGAGAGTTTCAGGGAGGCGGCCAACTTGGCCTCGGCGGGCGGATCCTTGGTCGCAGGGAGGATCCGCCGCCTAGGATTGACGGTGGCGCTGCACAAGACCGAGGCCGTGTTCTTCCATGGGCCTCGGCAGCGCCAACCACCAGACGCCCACATCTTCGTGGAGGGCGTCCGAATCGAGGTGAAGGCCCAGATGAAATATCTGGGCCTTGTACTCGACAGCAGGTGGCGTTTCGGCCCGCATTTTAGCGGGCTATCGACGCGCCTGCTGAAGACTGCGGGCGCCCTCTCGTGGCTGCTCCCCAACTTGGGGGGGCCCAGCGTGAGATGCCGGCAACTCTACGCCGGCATCTTGAGGAGTATGGCCCTTTACGGGGCCCCTATTTGGGAGGACTCCCTCCACAGGAGGGAGAACGCCGCCGCATTGCGGGCCCCCCAAAGGGTCATAGCCCAGCGGGCGGCGAGGGCCTACCGCACGGTCGGCTTCTCCGCGGCATGTGCTCTGGCCGGCACCCCGCCTTGGGAACTCGAGGCGTGGGTGCTCGCCAGAGTATATGAATGGACGGCGGGGCGAAGGGCGAGAGGAGAACGCCCAGCCCCGGAAGAGCGGGAGGCCGTCCGGCGGGAGGCAAAGGACGCCATAGTCGTCCACTGGACGCGGGACCTCGCCGCCGCAGCCTTCGGCCGCCGAACCCTCGACGCGATTGGGCCGGTCCTGCGAGACTGGCTCGAGCGGTCGCACGGGTTCCTCTCCTTCCGTCTGGTGCAGGTGCTGTCCGGACACGGTTGCTTCGGATCGTACCTGCACCGTATCGGGCGGGAGGAGACGCCGTCGTGTCACGACTGTGGCGCGGCGGAGGACACGGCGCAGCACACTCTCGAGGTGTGCCCGTCGTGGTCCGAGCCGCGCCGCAGTCTCACCGCGGCGATCGGAACGGACCTCTCGCTCCCCGGCTTGGTCAACGCCATGCTAGGGGATGAGGGGTCCTGGGCGGCAGTCGCCTCCTTCTGCGAACACGTCATGTCCCAGAAGGAGGCGGCGGAGCGCGTGCGGGAGGAAGACCCTCTCGCGGCGCCGCTCCGAAGGCGGAGGAGGGGTCGAAGAAGAGGTCAGTATGACAGTCATCTCCGACTCCTCCCAGGTGGAAGCCAGCAGGCGACGGGTGCGGGGGCACCCTCGCCTGTATTGCACAGGCTTCCACCAGTGCCGGACGGGAATGGCCAGGTGTTCCCGGCCATTCCCGTAGCCCCCCAGACGGGGGGACATGTGGGGCCCGCCAGCTAGGCGGGCATGCGCCGGGGGGGTTGTGGATGCAAAGGCTGAGCCGGATTCCCATGACCTCCCCATCAAGGCGATGAGGGAACACCGCTGAGTTTTAGTGGGTATACTGCCACCCTGGCAGGGAGTCCCACATACTCCGTCTCTTCCCCCGACGAGCGGAGATGCGTAACGTCATTTCTCAGCGAAAAAAAAAAAAAAAAAAAAAAAAAAAAAAAAAAAAAAAAGGTTAGGTTCCCCCCCGGTGGGTTCCCGCATTGTCGAGGCGGGGGGGCTCAGTAGCCGTGGCTTGGACACCCACGGTGAAGCGAAGAGGAACCCGAGGAGGGGCCGCTCGTCAGGGCTTTTGCCGACAAGCCGACGACGTAGCGGCCAACATGTAGGTTGCGGTGCCGCTTGGGCGACATCGCAACTGAGGCGGGCCGCGATGTCGTACCGGTGGCATCGCGGCTGAGGGTTGGAGGCCGCGGCGGGAGAGGAGTGCCGGTATTACGGTGCGCCGCTCTCCCTACCTTCCGCGGCCTTGACGGGGTCGCCACCGTTCGATGGCGGACGCGGTGGGGCCGCAGGGGAAGAGGAGTGTTGGTATGACGTTGGCCACTCTCCCTATCCTCTGCGGCCGAAAATTGGCAGGCGGCGGGGCCAATGACCTGACCCGTCGCAGGGGGACCAAGGGTGGCAGAGACGGGGTCGTCTGGCGCCCATGTGCTGGTTTGGTCCCTGGGGTGGTCACGGCGTGCTATGTGTTCTGGTGCGCCGGTGATGGGGAGTACTCCCCGGAGGAGGGTCCGGTGACGGACAGCCGCGGCGGGTTCACGGATGAGTGCTAACGCGTGCCCGTGTTCCCGCCATAAGCGGCAGAGGAGGACACCGTGGAGTTTTAGTGGGTTAGAGTCCCACATAACTGCACTATCTCCCCGTGGTAGTGCAGAATGCATGAGCATTTCTCCACGTAAAAAAAAAAAAAAAAAAAAAAAAAAAAAAAAAAAAAAAAAAAAAAAAGGTTAGGTTAGGTTAGGTTAGGTTGGGGGACCACCCCACAGTGCTTACGTCCTCGTCGTGTCCCCTGGAAACGGCCCAGCTCTGACCACCGTAACGGAGTGGCAGACTGGGTACGGCCAAAGTGCACTGTGCATTCGCAGCTTATTTTATCCTTTATCTTTGCCTTGTTGAGTTGCGAACCTTCTGGAATTTTATTATGTCGAGCCCTATGCGGGATGCCTGCGGGCGCTTTTCGAAGCAACCAAAAGGCCCTTCTCAGGGCCAACCAAAAGGCCCTTCTCAGGGCCAACCAAAAGGCCCTTCTCAGGGCCAACCAAAAGGCCCTTCTCAGGGCCAACCCGACGCTTCGGCGTCAGAAGCTGGCCGCGCGACTTCTGCGGCTAGCTTCTTCGCAGCGGCGGACGAGTCGTCTGACAGCGACTCGCTGCTCACTGTGTCGGACGCGGACGACTCCACCGGAGCGCGTTCGCTCAAGCGAATCCACCGGAGTGGTGGGTCCGAGGGCTCCTCGGGCTCGGGGTCGACGCGGTTGCCGAAGGCTGGAAGGCCGACGGTGGCCGCGGAGACCCATGTCGTTGGGCTCTCAAACGCCCAACGCCAGCTGGACCTGGCTCGCCGAGCTCAGCTCCAACAAGAGCTGGAGGAGCGTGTCGCGGCCGCCGAGAAGCGGGCGCACGTCGCCCGGGCCAAGTCCGGGTACGGCGCGTCCCGCGTTGTATATGCGGACCGGTCTGTAGCAGAGCTGCAGAGGATGGCGGAGGAGGACGAGGAGGAGATCGTGGAGGTCGCCTCTAAGTCCTCCAACCTGAAGGGCACTTTACAGAAGGCCCTGAAATGTAGGGCCGCCAGCATGCGAGGTGTCGTCGCGGAGCTGGTGCAGCGAAAGACCAGCGACGAGACGCGGCAACTGCAGGCGAGGGTGGATCGCCTGCAGTCGGAGGTCAGCCAGCTTCATCAGAAGCTGGCTGAGGTCACGGCCCGGTCACAACAGGCCGAGACGGACCATGCGGCAGAGGGCCCTCCCTCCAACCTTGAGGACATCATCCGCAAGGTGGTGCGGGAGGAGAGGGCCTTCACAAGAGCCTGCATAGCAGGGATAGAGGACCGGCTCCTGCCGGTGAAACGCCTCCGACCGCCGCTTGCGGCGGATACGCGTCAGAGCGAGCCGGGACCGTCCTCCTCTCAGGCGGAAGATGACGCCCTCCTCCTCCCCTCGACGACCCCGTCCAACGAGTGGACGGAGGTGGTCCGCAAGGGGAAAGGCAAAAAGTCGGCGACGGCCGTCCCCGCCGTCCGCGCCCCCACCGCTCCCAGCCAGTCGCAGCAGACGACCGGCAAAGGAAAGGCGACGGCGAAAGGGAGGGGAAAGAGGCGGCTGGTCCCCCCGAAAACCGCGGCCGTCGTGGTGACTCTCACCGCGGAGGCTGCGGACCGAGGGGAGACCTACATGTCCGTCCTGGTGCGGGCTCGTGCGAATGCCGATCCCACCCAACTGGGGATCGGCAGCGTCACTTGCCGCAAGACGCAAGCCGGGGCCCGCATCTTCGAGTTCCCGGGGAAGGAGGGGAGTGCCCATGCGGACCTCTTTGCCGCCAAGCTCAAGGAGGCAATCGCCGATTCGGCCAAGGTGACCCGACCGGTCAAGTCGGCGGCCATAGAGGTCGCTGACTTGGACGACTCGGTCACCAAGGAGGAGGTGGTGGCGGCGGTCGCAGCTGTAGGGGGCTGTGGCATCGCGGCGGTCCAAGCCAGGGCCATAAGGCCCGGCCGCGGCGGCATGGGCACCATCCGCCTAGAGTGCCCAATCGCCGCTGCCAAAGCCGTCCTTGCGAAGGGGCGGCTTACCGTCGGATACAGCTCGGGTGCGGTCCGGGCGCTCGAGGAGCAGCCCCTGCGGTGTTTCCGGTGCCTCGGCATCGGACACACCCGGCCCCTGTGTCCGTCCACGGTGGACAGGACGGACACTTGCTTCCGTTGCGGCAAGGAGGGCCACAAAGCCGCCTCCTGCGAGGCCGCCTCGCCGCACTGCGCGGTGTGTGCCGCCAGTGGCTGCCCGGCAGGCCACATGATGAAGGGGAGGAACTGCAATCCTCCCCCTACGCGGGGCAAAGCACAGGCGCCGAGCGGTCCTGCTGCTGCTGCGAAAAGCACCGTCGCTCCCGCGACGGTGGCTGCGGGGGGGGGTGCGATGTCCGACTGATGGGTGGGGTCGAACATCGCATCCAGGTGTCGCGGTCTTCCACGGACTCCCCTCCCCTCTCGCTCTTAGAGAGGGGACCGGGATACGTGGCCGCCGCGTGGGGAGAGTTGGCCCTGGTGGGGGTCTGCTTCTCCCCAAACCGCCCTGGTATGACCGCGGTGATCGGACAGGACCTCTCGCTTCCCGGCGTGGGCAACGCCATGCTGGGGAGCGAGGGGGCCTGGGCAGCAGCAGTAGCCTCCTTTTGCGAGGGCGTAATCTCGCAAAAGGAGGAGGCGGAGCGCGCGCCGCTGCGCCGCTCCGCAGACGAAGGGGTCGGAGAAGGCACCGCCCTCTCCCTCCTCATGGTGGCGATGGGCGGGCGACAGGCACGGGGGTGCCTTCGCCCGCATTGCACCCATCACCACCTGCGTCTGTAACTCCCGGGCCCCTCCCCCTCCCCACGGGGGGGGCGTGAGGGGTCCGCCTTGGAGGGCAATCGTCGGCGGAGGACTGGACGTCAAGGCTTTGCCGGTTTCCCAGTCCCCCGCCACCAGGACGAAGCGGGAGTATCGCTGGGTTATTTTAGTGGGTATACCGGGTCAGCCCGGGGAGTCCCACATAGCCCCCCATCCCCCGATGGGAGGGTATGCGTAATGCATTTTTTCCCAGCGCAAACAAAAAAAAAAAAAAAAAAAAAAAAAAAAAAAAAAAAAAAAAAAAAAGGTTAGGTTAGGTTAGGTTAGGTTAGGTTTTTCGGCGGCGTGCGCTCTGGCCGGCACCCCTCCTTGGGAGTTGGAGGCTTGGGTGCTGGCCAGAGTGTACGAGTGGACTGCGCAGCGGAGGGCGCTCGGGGAGCGCCCCGTCGCCGAGGAGCGGGAGGCCGTGCGGCGGGAGGCGAGGGACGCCATCGTCCTCCACTGGACGGAGGACCTCGCCACCGCCGCCTTTGGCCGCCGCACATTGGACGCGCTCGGTCCGGTCCTGCAGGGCTGGCTCGAGCGGTCCCACGGTTTCCTCTCGTTCCGCCTGGTGCAGGTGTTGTCCGGCCACGGCTGTTTCGGAACGCACCTGCACCGGATTGGAAGGGAGGAAACCCCGGCCTGCCACGACTGCGGCGCGGCGGAGGACACGGCACAACACACGCTGGAGGTGTGCCCAGCGTGGTCCGAGCTGCGCCGCGGTCTGACCGCAGTGGTCGGACAGGACCTCTCGCTTCCCAGCGTGATCAACGCCATGCTGGAGAGCGAGGGGGCCTGGTCAGCGGTAGCCTCCTTTTGCGAGGATGTAATCTCGCAAAAGGAGGAGGCGGAGCGCGCGCGGGAGGATGACCCTCTCGCTGCGCCGCTCCGCAGACGAAGGGGTCGGAGAAGGCGCCGTCCTCTCCCTCCTCATGGTGGCGATGGGCGGGCGACAGGCACGGGGGTGCCTTCGCCCGCATTGCACCCATCACCACCTTCGTCTGTCACTCCCGGGCCCTTCCCCCTCCCCACGGGGGGGGCGTGAGGGGTCCGCCTTGGAGGGCCATCGTCGGCGGAGGACTGGATGTCAAGGCTTAGCCGGTTTCCCAGTCCCCCGCCACTCTGACGAAGCGGGAGTGTCGCTGGGTTGTTTTAGTGGGTATACCGGGTCCGCCCGGGGAGTCCCACATAGCCCCCCATCCCCCGATGGGAGGGTATGCGTAATGCATTTTTTCCCAGCGCAAACAAAAAAAAAAAAAAAAAAAAAAAAGGTTAGGTTAGGTTAGGTTCTCGCGGAGGTGATCGCCGATTCTGCCAAGGTGGCCCGGCCGGTCAAGTCGGCGGCCATAGAGGTGGCCGACTTGGACGACTCGGTCACCAAGGAGGAGGTGGTGGCGGCGGTCGCAGCGGTAGGGGGCTGCGGCATCGCGGCGGTGCAGGGCAGGGCCATAAGGCCCGGCCGCGGCGGCATGGGCACCATACGCCTAGAGTGCCCAATCGCCGCCGCCAAAGCCGTCCTTGCGAAAGGACGGATCACGGTCGGGTTCAGCTCGGGTGCCGTCCGGGCGCTCGAGGAGCAGCCTCTACGGTGTTTCCGGTGCCTCGGCATCGGACACACCCGGCCCCTGTGTCCGTCCGCGGTGGACAGGACGGACACGTGCTTCCGCTGCGGCAAGGAGGGCCACAAGGCCGCCGCCTGCGAGGCCGCCACGCCGCACTGCGCGGTGTGTGCCGCCAGTGGCTGCCCGGCAGGCCACATAATGAAGGGGAGGAACTGCAATCCTCCCCCTAAGCGGGGCAAAGCGCAGGCGCCGACTGGTCCTGCTGCGGCTGCCAAGAGCACCGTCGTTCCTGCGACGGTGGCTGCGGAGGGGGGTGCGATGACCATCGATGGATAGGGTCGAACATCGCATCCTCCAGGCGAACGCCAACCACTGCAGGGCAGCCCAGGATCTGCTGATGCAGACCATGGCTGAGTGGTTGGTGGACTTGGCGGTGGTCGCCGAGCCTTACTCGGTCCCCGGCCGTTGGCTGGGCGACCGGGACGGCTTGGTGGCGTTGGTGTCGCGGTCTTCCACGGACTCCCCTCCCCTCTCGCTCTTAGAGAGGGGACCGGGATACGTGGCCGCCGCGTGGGGAGACATGGCCCTGGTAGGGGTCTACTTCTCCCCAAACCGCCCTCTCTCGGACTTTGAGGATTTCCTCGAGGTCCTCACCGCAGTCGTAGGGAGGGCGGCGCCACGCCAGGTCGTGGTGCTGGGCGACCTGAACGCCAAGTCGGCGGCCTGGGGCAACCCGGCCGCGGGTTGCAACGTCCGGGGACGTGCCGTCGAGTTTTGGGCGGCCTCGTGCGGTGTGTCCCTCCTCAACAGGGGGGCGGTCCACACGTGTGTGCGGCAACACGGCGGGTCGGTGGTGGACGTCTCGTTTGCCACCCCCGCGCTAGCCGCCCGCGTCGTCAACTGGCGGGTGGAGATGGTGGAGACGTTGTCGGACCACCGATATGTGCGGTTCGACATCTCCACCCAGGGGGGGGGGACGGCCCGCGCCGGGCAATCTCCCTTCCCGCGGTGGGCACTCACCCGCCTGGACCGGGAGGCAGCCGAGGAGGCGGCCTTCCTCCAGGACTGGCTGTCGCCCCCTGTCGAGGTCCTGGACGTGGACGCCGCAGCGGTCCGACTGAGGGGGTCCTTGACCGAGGTGTGCGACTCCAGCATGCCTCGGTCTCGCCGCCCGCCTCCCCGTCGTGCCGTCTATTGGTGGACGGAGGAGCTGTCGGGTCTCCGGAGCGCCTGCGTGGCGGCCAGAAGGGCCTACACGCGGAGCCGACGCCGCAGCGCCCGAAACCGAGTCCCCGCGGAAGAGGACCGCCTTTACGCCTCTTACCGAGAGGCGAAGACGGTCCTCAAGTCGGCGATGGGCGCTGCAGAGGACTCGGCGAGGGCCGAGATGCTGGAGGGTCTCGACAGGGACCCTTATGGGAGACCGTACAAGGCGGCGCGGAACCAGCTCCGCCCCTACGGTCCCCCCCTGACGGAGACCCTCGAGCCAGCGTTGCTGGATGGGGTGGTCCGGTCCCTGTTTCCGCGCAGGACCGACTTCGCCCCACCAACGATGGCTCCCCCGCAAGGGGCGGCTCCACCGGAGGAGGAGGTCCCTCCGGTGACGGCGTCGGAATTCCGCGAGGGGGTCCTCAGCCTCCGCGCGAAGAAGACGGCCCCCGGACCAGACGGCGTCCCGGCACGGGTGGTGGCGATCGCCGCCACCCAAATGGAGGACAGGTTTCGGGACCTCTTCAGCGCGTGCTTTACGGCTGGGAGGTTCCCGAAACTATGGAAGGAGGGGCAGCTGTGCCTCCTCCGAAAGGAGGGACGCCCGGTGGACTCCCCATCGGCATACCGGCCCATCGTCCTGCTCGATGAGGTCGGTAAGATGTTCGAGGGGATCGTCGCGTCCCGGCTCGCTGGTCTTTTGCGGGGAGTGGGGCCGGACCTGTCGGACGCCCAATTCGGCTTCCGTCGAGGGCGTTCGACGATCGACGCGCTGGCCCTGCTCAAAGGCCAGGTGAAGGAGGCGGTGGAGGCGGGGGACGGAGTGCTGGCGGTGTCGTTCGACATTGCAAATGCCTTCAACTCCGTCCCCCACTCGACGATATTGGAGGCGCTCCGATATCACGGAGTGCCCCAATACCTGCAGAGCCTCCTGGCCAGCTACTTGGAGGGCCGAGAGGTCCTCCTCGTAGACAAGACGGCTACGGTGAGGCGGTACGGCGCAGAATCCGGTGTTCCGCAGGGGTCAGTGCTGGGGCCCCCCCTGTGGAACATCGGGTTCGACTGGCTCCTGAGGGGGGCCCTCCTTGAGGGTACGAGTGTCATCTGCTACGCGGATGACACTCTCCTCACTGCCCGCGGGAGGAGCTTTGCGGAGGCGGCCTGTCTGGCCTCGGCTGGCGGATCCTTGGTCGCAGAGAGGATCCGCCGCCTGGGATTGAAGGTGGCGCTGCACAAGACCGAGGCCGTGTTCTTTCGCGGGCCTCGGCAGCGCTGCCCTCCAGACGCCCACATCGTCGTAGAGGGCGTCAGGGTAGAGGTCCAGCCCCAGATGAAGTATCTGGGTCTGGTGCTGGACGACAGGTGGCGCTTCGGCCCGCATTTCAGCGGGCTGTCGACGCGCCTGTTGAAAGCTGCTGACGCCCTCTCGTGGCTCCTCCCGAACCTGGGGGGGCCCAAGGAGAAATGCCGGCGCCTCTATGCCGGCATCCTCAGGAGCATGGCCCTGTATGGGGCCCCCATCTGGGCGGACTCCCTGCACCGGAGGGAGAACGCGACCGCCATCCGCAAGCCCCAAAGGGCCATTGCACTGCGGGTGGCGAGGGCCTACCGCTCCGTGGGCTTTTCGGCGGCGTGCGCCCTGGCCGGCACCCCTCCTTGGGAGTTGGAGGCTTGGGTGCTGGCCAGAGTCTACGAGTGGACCGCGCAGCGGAGGGCGCTCGGGGAGCGCCCCGTCGCCGAGGAGCGGGAAGCCGTGCGGCGGGAGGCGAGGGACGCCATCGTCCTCCACTGGACGGAGGACCTCGCCACCGCCGCCTTTGGCCGCCGCACGCTGGACGCGCTCGGTCCGGTCCTGCAGGGCTGGCTCGAGCGGTCCCACGGTTTCCTCTCGTTCCGTCTGGTGCAGGTGTTGTCCGGACACGGCTGTTTCGGAACGCACCTGCACCGGATCGGGCGGGAGGAGACCCCGGCCTGCCACGACTGCGGCGCGGCGGAGGACACGGCACAGCACACGCTGGAGGTGTGCCCGGCGTGGTCCGAGCTGCGTCGCGGTCTGACCGATGTGGTCGGACAGGACCTCTCGCTCCCCAGCGTGATCAACGCCATGCTGGAGAGCGAGGGGGCCTGGTCAGCGGTAGCCTCCTTTTGCGAGGACGTAATCTCGCAAAAGGAGGAGGCGGAGCGCGCGCGGGAGGATGACCCTCTCGCTGCGCCGCTCCGCAGACGAAGGGGTCGGAGAAGGCGCCGTCCTCTCCCTCCTCATGGTGGCGATGGGCGGGCGACAGGCACGGGGGTGCCCTCGCCCGCATTGCACCCATCACCACCTTCGTCTTTCACTCCCGGGCCCTTCCCCCTCCCCACGGGGGGGGCGTGAGGGGTCCGCCTTGGAGGGCCATCGTCGGCGGAGGACTGGACGTCAAGGCTTGGCCGGTTTCCCAGTCCCCCGCCACTCTGACGAAGCGGGAGTGTCGCTGGGTTGTTTTAGTGGGTATACCGGGTCCGCCCGGGGAGTCCCACATAGCCCCCCCATCCCCCGATGGGAGGGTATGCGTAATGCATTTTTTCCCAGCGCAAACAAAAAAAAAAAAAAAAAAAAAAGGTTAGGTTAGGTTAGGTTAGGGCACGCCGCGATAGCGGCGGTAAGACCCGTGATGATGGAGTGGCTGGAGAGACGCCACGGCGCCCTCGGCTTCCGGCTGACGCAGGTGCTTACCGGACATGGGTGTTTCGGGAAGTACCTGTGTCGGATAGGCCGGGAGCCGACGCCCGAATGTCACCACTGTGACAGCTGCCGCGAGGACACGGCGCTGCACACGTTGGAGGAGTGCCCAGCTTGGGCAGTGCAGCGCCGTGACTTAGTCGCGGCAGTCGATGCTGCGGGCGACCTCTCGCTTCCGGCCGTCATTTCATGCATGGTCGGGAGCGAGAGCGGCTGGACGGCCGTCGCCTCCTTTTGTGAGGACGTAATGTCGGCAAAGGAGGCGGCGGAAAGGGAGAGAGAAGCTGTTACCTCTCTCCCGGCCCGCAGCAGACGCACCGGGCGTCGCAGGGTGGCGGACGACCTCCGGCCACCATAGGGCGCGGCCTGCGGGCGACAGACTAGGGGCGTCTGTCGCCCGATCAGAAACAGGCCTCGAGGCGGCGGCGTAGTGTTCCGCGCGCGCCTCTCAGTTGGAGTACCTGCGGCCGCTGGGTGACGGCCGCAGAGGGTGACGGGGCCCGCCTACAAACATCTGGCGGGCCAATACCTGCCGGGGGCGCGGATGAATGCGCAAGCGATACCCGTACCCCCGGCAATAGGTACAGGAAGGGAACACCGGGGTGGTTTTTAGTCAGTAAGAGTCTGACAGACCCCGCCGCCCACCCCAGGGCGGCGGACATCCATGAGGATTTTCCCCCCGCAAAAAAAAAAAAAAAAAAGGTTAGGTTAGGTTAGGTTAGGTTAGGTTAGGTTGGGGGAGGGGGACCACCCCACAGTGCTTACGTCCTCGTCGTGTCCCCTGGAAACGGCCCAGCTCTGACCACCGTAACGGAGTGGCAGACTGGGTACGGCCAAAGTGCACTGTGCATTCGTAGCGATTTTATTTTATCTTGTCTTGTGCGTTCACGAACCTGTTGGAATTTTATATTTTAGTATGTCGAGCCCTATGCGGGATGCCTGCGGGCGCTTTGTAAAGCAACCAAAAGGCCCTTCTCAGGGCCAACCAAAAGGCCCTTCTCAGGGCCAATCCGACGCTTCGGCGTCAGAAGCCGGCCGCGCGACTTCTGCGGCTAGCTTCTTCGCAGCGGCGGACGAGTCGTCTGACAGCGACTCGCTGCTCACAGTGTCGGACGCGGACGACTCCACCGGAGCGCGTTCGCTCAAGCGAATCCACCGGAGTGGTGGGTCCGAGGGCTCCTCGGGCTCGGGGTCGACGCGGTTGCCGAAGGCTGGAAGGCCGACGGTGGCCGCGGAGACCCATGTCGTTGGGCTGGCGAACGCCCAACGCCAACTGGATCTGGCTCGGCGGGCTCAGCTGCAGCAGGAGCTGGAGGAGCGGGTCGCCGCCGCGGAAAAGCGGGCGCACGTCGCCCGGGCCAAGTCCGGGTACGGCGCGTCCCGCGTTCTGTACGCGGACAAATCATTGGCGGAGCTGCAGAGGATGGCGGAAGAGGACGAGGAGGAGATTGTGGAGGTCGCCTCTAAGTCCTCCAACCTGAAGGGCACCCTGCAGAAGGCCCTCAAATGTAGAGCCGCGAGCTTGCGCGGTGTCGTCGCGGAGCTGGTGCAGCGCACGACCAGCGACGAGACGCGGCAACTGCAGGCGAGGGTGGATCGCCTGCAGTCGGAGGTCAGCCAGCTTCATCAGAAGCTGGCTGAGGTCACGGCCCGACCACAACAGGCCGAGACGAGCCCTGCGGCAGAGGGCCCTCCCTCCAACCTTGAGGACATCATCCGCAAGGTGGTGCGGGAGGAGAGGGCCTACACGAGAGCCTGCATCGCAGGAATAGAGGACCGGCTCCTGCCGGAGAAGCGCCTCCGACCACCGCTTGCGGCGGATGCGAGGCAGTGTGAGCCGGGACCGTCCACCTCCTCCCAGGCGGAAGACGCCCTCCTCCTCCCCTCGACGACCCCGTCCAACGAGTGGACGGAGGTGGTCCGTAAGGGGAAGGCCAAGAAGTCGGCGACGGCCGTCCCCGCCGTCCGCGCCCCCACCGCTCCCAGCCAGTCGCAGCAGACGACCGGCAAGGGAAAGGCGACGGCGAAAGGGAAGGGAAAGAGGCGGCTGGTCCCCCCGAAAACCGCGGCCGTCGTGGTGACTCTCACCGCGGAGGCTGCGGACCGAGGGGAGACCTACATGTCCGTCTTGGTGCGGGCGCGTGCGAATGCCGATCCCACCCAACTGGGGATCGGCAGCGTCACTTGCCGCAAGACGCAAGCCGGGGCCCGCATCTTCGAGTTCCCGGGGAAGGAGGGGAGTGCCCATGCGGACCTCTTTGCCGCCAAGCTCAAGGAGGTAATCACCGATTCAGCCAAGGTGGCCCGACCGGTCAAGTCAGCGGCCATAGAGGTCGCTGACTTGGACGACTCGGTCACCAAGGAGGAGGTGGTGGCGGCGGTCGCAGCTGTAGGGGGCTGTGGCATCGCGGCGGTTCAAGCCAGGGCCATAAGGCCCGGCCGCGGCGGCATGGGCACCATTCGCCTGGAGTGTCCAGTCGCCGCTGCCAAAGCCGTCCTTGCCAAGGGACGGCTCACAGTCGGCTACAGCTCGGGTGCAGTCCGGGCTCTGGAGGAGCAGCCACTGCGGTGTTTCCGGTGCCTCGGCATCGGACACACCCGGCCCCTGTGTCCGTCCGCGGTGGACAGGACGGACACGTGCTTCCGGTGCGGCAAGGAGGGCCACAAGGCCGCCTCCTGCGAGGCCGCCACGCCGCACTGCGCGGTGTGTGCCGCCAGTGGCTGCCCGGCAGGCCACATGATGAAGGGGAGGAACTGTAATCCTCCCCCCACGCGGGGCAAAGCACAGGCGCCGAGCGGTCCTACTGCTGCTGCTGCGAAAAGCACCGTCGCTCCCGCGACGGTGGCTGCGGAGGGGGGTGCGATGTCCGACTGATGGGCAGGGTCGAGCATCGCATCCTGGTGTCGCGGTCTTTCACGGACTCCCCTCCCCTCTCGCTTTTAGAGAGGGGACCGGGATACGTGGCCGCCGCGTGGGGAGAGTTGGCCCTGGTAGGGGTCAACTTCTCCCCAAACCGCCCTGGTCCGGGGATCGGACAGGACCTCTCGCTTCCCGGCGTGGTCAACGCCATGCTGGGGAGCGAGGGGGCCTGGGCAGCAGCAGTAGCCTCCTTTTGCGAGGACGCAATCTCGCAAAAGGAGGAGGCGGAGCGCGCGCCGCTGCGCCGCTCCGCAGACGAAGGGGTCGGAGAAGGCGCCGCCCTCTCCCTCCTCATGGTGGCGATGGGCGGGCGACAGGCACGGGGGTGCCTTCGCCCGCATTGCACCCATCACCACCTTCGTCTGTAACTCCCGGGCCCCTACCCCTCCCCACGGGGGGGGCGTGAGGGGTCCGCCTTGCAGGGCAATCGTCGGCGGAGGACTGGACGTCAAGGCTTTGCCGGTTTCCCAGTCCCCCGCCACTAGGACGAAGCGGGAGTATCGCTGGGTTATTTTAGTGGGTATACCGGGTCAGCCCGGGGAGTCCCACATAACCCCCCATCCCCCGATGGGAGGGTATGCGTAATGCATTTTTTCCCAGCGCAAACAAAAAAAAAAAAAAAAAAAAAAAAAAAAAAAAAAAGGTTAGGTTGGGGGACCACCCCACAGTGCTTACGTCCTCGTCGTGTCCCCTGGAAACGGCCCAGCTCTGACCACCGTAACGGAGTGGCAGACTGGGTACGGCCAAAGTGCACTGTGCATTCGTAGCGATTTTATTTTATTACTGTCTTGTGCGTCTGCGAATTTGTTGGAATTTTATATTTTATTATGTCGAGCCCTATGCGGGATGCCTGCGGGCGCTTTGTAAAGCAACCAAAAGGCCCTTCTCAGGGCCAACCAAAAGGCCCTTCTCAGGGCCAATCCGACGCTTCGGCGTCAGAAGCCGGCCGCGCGACTTCTGCGGCTAGCTTCTTCGCAGCGGCGGACGAGTCGTCTGACAGCGACTCGCTGCTCACAGTGTCGGACGCGGACGACTCCACCGGAGCGCGTTCGCTCAAGCGAATCCACCGGAGTGGTGGGTCCGAGGGCTCCTCGGGCTCGGGGTCGACGCGGTTGCCGAAGGCTGGAAGGCCGACGGTGGCCGCGGAGACCCATGTCGTTGGGCTCTCAAACGCCCAGCGCCAGCTGGACCTGGCTCGCCGAGCTCAGCTCCAACAAGAGCTGGAGGAGCGTGTCGCGGCCGCCGAGAAGCGGGCGCACGTCGCCCGGGCCAAGTCCGGGTACGGCGCGTCCCGCGTTCTGTACGCGGACAAGTCATTGGCGGAGCTGCAGAGGATGGCGGAAGAGGACGAGGAGGAGATTGTGGAGGTCGCCTCTAAGTCCTCCAACCTGAAGGGCACCCTGCAGAAGGCCCTAAAATGTAGAGCCGCGAGCTTGCGCGGTGTCGTCGCGGAGCTGGTGCAGCGCACGACCAGCGACGAGACGCGGCAACTGCAGGCGAGGGTGGATCGCCTGCAGTCGGAGGTCAGCCAGCTTCATCAGAAGCTGGCTGAGGTCACGGCCCGACCACAACAGGCCGAGACGAGCCCTGCGGCAGAGGGCCCTCCCTCCAACCTTGAGGACATCATCCGCAAGGTGGTGCGGGAGGAGAGGGCCTACACGAGAGCCTGCATCGCAGGAATAGAGGACCGGCTCCTGCCGGAGAAGCGCCTCCGACCACCGCTTGCGGCGGATGCGAGGCAGTGTGAGCCGGGACCGTCCACCTCCTCCCAGGCGGAAGACGCCCTCCTCCTCCCCTCGACGACCCCGTCCAACGAGTGGACGGAGGTGGTCCGTAAGGGGAAGGCCAAGAAGTCGGCGACGGCCGTCCCCGCCGTCCGCGCCCCCACCGCTCCCAGCCAGTCGCAGCAGACGACCGGCAAGGGAAAGGCGACGGCGAAAGGGAAGGGAAAGAGGCGGCTGGTCCCCCCGAAAACCGCGGCCGTCGTGGTGACTCTCACCGCGGAGGCTGCGGACCGAGGGGAGACCTACATGTCCGTCTTGGTGCGGGCGCGTGCGAATGCCGATCCCACCCAACTGGGGATCGGCAGCGTCACTTGCCGCAAGACGCAAGCCGGGGCCCGCATCTTCGAGTTCCCGGGGAAGGAGGGGAGTGCCCATGCGGACCTCTTTGCCGCCAAGCTCAAGGAGGTAATCGCCGATTCAGCCAAGGTGGCCCGACCGGTCAAGTCAGCGGCCATAGAGGTCGCTGACTTGGACGACTCGGTCACCAAGGAGGAGGTGGTGGCGGCGGTCGCAGCTGTAGGGGGCTGTGGCATCGCGGCGGTTCAAGCCAGGGCCATAAGGCCCGGCCGCGGCGGCATGGGCACCATTCGCCTGGAGTGTCCAGTCGCCGCTGCCAAAGCCGTCCTTGTCAAGGGACGGCTCACAGTCGGCTACAGCTCGGGTGCAGTCCGGGCTCTGGAGGAGCAGCCACTGCGGTGTTTCCGGTGCCTCGGCATCGGACACACCCGGCCCCTGTGTCCGTCCGCGGTGGACAGGACGGACACGTGCTTCCGGTGCGGCAAGGAGGGCCACAAGGCCGCCTCCTGCGAGGCCGCCACGCCGCACTGCGCGGTGTGTGCCGCCAGTGGCTGTCCGGCAGGCCACATGATGAAGGGGAGGAACTGTAATCCTCCCCCCACGCGGGGCAAAGCACAGGCGCCGAGCGGTCCTACTGCTGCTGCTGCGAAAAGCACCGTCGCTCCCGCGACGGTGGCTGCGGAGGGGGGTGCGATGTCCGACTGATGGGCAGGGTCGAGCATCGCATCCTGGTGTCGCGGTCTTTCACGGACTCCCCTCCCCTCTCGCTCTTAGAGAGGGGACCGGGATACGTGGACGCCGCGTGGGGAGAGTTGGCCCTGGTAGGGGTCAACTTCTCCCCAAACTGCCCTGGTCCGGGGATCGGACAGGACCTCTCGCTTCCCGGCGTGGTCAACGTCATGCTGGGGAGCGAGGGGGCCTGGGCAGCAGCAGTAGCCTCCTTTTGCGAGGACGCAATCTCGCAAAAGGAGGAGGCGGAGCGCGCGCCGCTGCGCCGCTCCGCTGTCGAAGGGGTCGGAGAAGGCGCCGCCCTCTCCCTCCTCATGGTGGCGATGGGCGGGCGACAGGCACGGGGGTGCCTTCGCCCGCATTGCACCCATCACCACCTTCGTCTGTAACTCCCGGGCCCCTCCCCCTCCCCACGGGGGGGGCGTGAGGGGTCCGCCTTGGAGGGCAATCGTCGGCGGAGGACTGGACGTCAAGGCTTTGCCGGTTTCCCAGTCCCCCGCCACTAGGACGAAGCGGGAGTATCGCTGGGTTATTTTAGTGGGTATACCGGGTCAGCCCGGGGAGTCCGACATAGCCCCCCATCCCCCGATGGGAGGGTATGCGTAATGCATTTTTTCCCAGCGCAAACAAAAAAAAAAAAAAAAAAAAAAGGTTAGGTTAGGTTAGGTTAGGTTGAGGGCCTACCGCTCGGTGGGCTTTTCGGCGGCGTGCGCCCTGGCCGGCACCCCTCCTTGGGAGTTGGAGGCTTGGGTGCTGGCCAGAGTGTACGAGTGGTCTGCGCAGCGGAGGGCGCTCGGGGAGCGCCCCGTCGCCGAGGAGCGGGAAGCCGTGCGGCGGGAGGCGAGGGACGCCATCGTCCTCCACTGGACGGAGGACCTCGCCACCGCCGCCTTCGGCCGCCGCACGTTGGACGCGCTCGGTCCGGTCCTGCAGGGCTGGCTCGAGCGGTCCCACGGTTTCCTCTCGTTCCGCCTGGTGCAGGTGTTGTCCGGCCACGGCTGTTTCGGAACGCACCTGCACCGGATTGGAAGGGAGGAGACCCCGGCCTGCCACGACTGCGGCGCGGCGGAGGACACGGCACAGCACACGCTGGAGGTGTGCCCAGCGTGGTCCGAGCTGCGCCGCGGTCTGACCGCAGTGGTCGGACAGGACCTCTCGCTCCCCAGCGTGATCAACGCCATGCTGGAGAGCGAGGAGTCCTGGTCAGCGGTAGCCTCCTTTTGCGAGGACGTCATCTCGCAAAAGGAGGAGGCGGAGCGCGCGCGGGAGGATGACCCTCTCGCTGCGCCGCTCCGCAGACGAAGGGGTCGGAGAAGGCGCCGTCCTCTCCCTCCTCATGGTGGCGATGGGCGGGCGACAGGCACGGGGGTGCCTCCGCCCGCATTGCACCCATCACCACCTTCGTCTGTCACTCCCGGGCCCTTCCCCCTCCCCACGGGGGGGGCGTGAGGGGTCCGCCTTGGAGGGCCATCGTCGGCGGAGGACTGGATGTCAAGGCTTTGCCGGTTTCCCAGTCCCCCGCCACTCTGACGAAGCGGGAGTGTCGCTGGGTTGTTTTAGTGGGTATACCGGGTCCGCCCGGGGAGTCCCACATAGCCCCCCATCCCCCGATGGGAGGGTATGCGTAATGCATTTTTTCCCAGCGCAAACAAAAAAAAAAAAAAAAAAAAAGGTTAGGTTAGGTTAGGTTAGGTTAGGTTAGGTTGGGGGACCACCCCACAGTGCTTACGTCCTCGTCGTGTCCCCTGGAAACGGCCCAGCTCTGACCACCGTAACGGAGTGGCAGACTGGGTACGGCCAAAGTGCACTGTGCATTCGCAGCTTATTTTATCCTCTCTTTGCCTTGTCGAGTTTGCGAACTGTCTGAATTTTATCATGTCGAGCCCTATGCGGGATGCCTGCGGGCGCTTTTCGAAGCAACCAAAAGGCCCTTCTCAGGGCCAACCAAAAGGCCCTTCTCAGGGCCAACGAAAAGGCCCTTCTCAGGGCCAACCAAAAGGCCCTTCTCAGGGCCAATCCGACGCTTCGGCGTCAGAGGCTGGCCGCGCGACTTCTGCGGCCAGCTTCTTCGCAACGGCGGACGAGTCGTTGTCAGACGACTCGCTACTGACAGTGTCAGACGCGGACGACTCCATCGAGCGATCGCGGAAGCGCATCCACCGGAGTGGCGGGTCCGAGGGCTCCTCGGGCTCGGGGTCGACGCGGTTGCCGAAGGCTGGAAGGCCGACGGTGGCCGCGGAGACCCATGTCGTTGGGCTGGCGAACGCCCAACGCCAACTGGATCTGGCTCGGCGGGCTCAGCTCCAGCAGGAGCTGGAGGAGCGGGTCGCCGCCGCGGAAAAGCGGGCGCACGTCGCCCGGGCCAAGTCCGGGTACGGCGCGTCCCGTGTTGTTTATGCGGACCGGTCTCTGGCGGAGCTCCAGAGAATGGCGGAGGAGGACGAGGAGGAGATCGTGGAGGTCGCCTCTAAGTCCTCCAACCTGAAGGGCACGTTGCAGAAGGCCCTGAAATGTAGGGCCGCCAGCATGCGAGGTGTCGTCGCGGAGCTGGTGCAGCGGAAGACCAGCGACGAGACGCGGCAACTGCAGGCGAGGGTGGATCGCCTGCAGTCGGAGGTCAGCCAGCTTCATCAGAAGCTGGCTGAGGTCACGGCCCGGCCACAACAGGCCGAGACGAGCCATGCGGCAGAGGGCCCTCCCTCCAACCTTGAGGACATCATCCGCAAGGTGGTGCGTGAGGAGAGGGCCTTCACAAGAGCCTGCATTGCAGGGATAGAGGACCGGCTCCTGCCGGAGAAGCGCCTCCGGCCGCCGCTGGCGGCGGATGCGACGCAAAGCGAGCCGGGACCGTCCACCTCCGCCCAGGCGGAAGACGCCCTCCTCCTCCCCTCGACGACCCCGTCCAACGAGTGGACGGAGGTGGTCCGTAAGGGGAAGGCCAAGAAGTCGGCGACGGCCGTCCCCGCCGTCCGCGCCCCCACCGCTCCCAGCCAGTCGCAGCAGACGACCGGCAAGGGAAAGGCGACGGCGAAAGGGAAGGGAAAGAGGCGGCTGGTCCCCCCGAAAACCGCGGCCGTCGTGGTGACTCTCACCGCGGAGGCCGCGGACCGAGGGGAGACCTACATGTCCGTCTTGGTGCGGGCGCGTGCGAATGCCGATCCCACCCAACTGGGGATCGGCAGCGTCACTTGCCGCAAGACGCAAGCCGGGGCCCGCATCTTCGAGTTCCCGGGGAAGGAGGGGAGTGCCCATGCGGACCTCTTTGCCGCCAAGCTCAAGGAGGTAATCGCCGATTCAGCCAAGGTGGCCCGACCGGTCAAGTCAGCGGCCATAGAGGTCGCTGACTTGGACGACTCGGTCACCAAGGAGGAGGTGGTGGCGGCGGTCGCAGCTGTAGGGGGCTGTGGCATCGCGGCGGTTCAAGCCAGGGCCATAAGGCCCGGCCGCGGCGGCATGGGCACCATTCGCCTGGAGTGTCCAGTCGCCGCTGCCAAAGCCGTCCTTGCCAAGGGACGGCTCACAGTCGGCTACAGCTCGGGTGCAGTCCGGGCTCTGGAGGAGCAGCCACTGCGGTGTTTCCGGTGCCTCGGCATCGGACACACCCGGCCCCTGTGTCCGTCCACGGTGGACAGGACGGACACGTGCTTCCGGTGCGGCAAGGAGGGCCACAAGGCCGCCTCCTGCGAGGCCGCCACGCCGCACTGCGCGGTGTGTGCCGCCAGTGGCTGCCCGGCAGGCCACATGATGAAGGGGAGGAACTGTAATCCTCCCCCTACGCGGGGCAAAGCACAGGCGCCGAGCGGTCCTACTGCTGCTGCGAAAAGCACCGTCGCTCCCGCGACGGTGGCTGCGGAGGGGGGTGCGATGTCCGACTGATGGGCAGGGTCGAGCATCGCATCCTGGTGTCGCGGTCTTTCACGGACTCCCCTCCCCTCTCGCTCTTAGAGAGGGGACCGGGATACGTGGCCGCCGCGTGGGGAGAGTCGGCCCTGGTAGGGGTCAACTTCTCCCCAAACCGCCCTGGTCCGGGGATCGGACAGGACCTCTCGCTTCCCGGCGTGGTCAACGCCATGCTGGGGAGCGGGGGGACCTGGGCAGCAGCAGTAGCCTCCTTTTGCGAGGACGCAATCTCGTAAAAGGAGGAGGCGGAGCGCGCGCCGCTGCGCCGCTCCGCAGACGAAGGGGTCGGAGAAGGCGCCGCCCTCTCCCTCCTCATGGTGGCGATGGGCGGGCGACAGGCACGGGGGTGCCTTCGCCCGCATTGCACCCATCACCACCTTCGTCTGTAACTCCCGGGCCCCTCCCCCTCCCCACGGGGGGGGCGTGAGGGGTCCGCCTTGGAGGGCAATCGTCGGCGGAGGACTGGACGTCAAGGCTTTGCCGGTTTCCCAGTCCCCCGCCACTAGGACGAAGCGGGAGTATCGCTGGGTTATTTTAGTGGGTATACCGGGTCAGCCCGGGGAGTCCCACATAGCCCCCCATCCCCCGATGGGAGGGTATGCGTAATGCATTTTTTCCCAGCGCAAACAAAAAAAAAAAAAAAAAAAAAAGGTTAGGTTAGGTTCCATCGTCCTCCACTGGACGGAGGACCTCGCCACCGCCGCCTTTGGCCGCCGCACATTGGACGCGCTCGGTCCGGTCCTGCAGGGCTGGCTCGAGCGGTCCCACGGTTTCCTCTCGTTCCGCCTGGTGCAGGTGTTGTCCGGCCACGGCTGTTTCGGAACGCACCTGCACCGGATTGGAAGGGAGGAAACCCCGGCCTGCCACGACTGCGGCGCGGCGGAGGACACGGCACAACACACGCTGGAGGTGTGCCCAGCGTGGTCCGAGCTGCGCCGCGGTCTGACCGCAGTGGTCGGACAGGACCTCTCGCTCCCCAGCGTGATCAACGCCATGCTGGAGAGCGAGGGGGCCTGGTCAGCGGTTGCCTCCTTTTGCGAGGATGTAATCTCGCAAAAGGAGGAGGCGGAGCGCGCGCGGGAGGATGACCCTCTCGCTGCGCCGCTCCGCAGACGAAGGGGTCGGAGAAGGCGCCGTCCTCTCCCTCCTCATGGTGGCGATGGGCGGGCGACAGGCACGGGGGTGCCTTCGCCCGCATTGCACCCATCACCACCTTCGTCTGTCACTCCCGGGCCCTTCCCCCTCCCCACGGGGGGGGCGTGAGGGGTCCGCCTTGGAGGGCCATCGTCGGCGGAGGACTGGATGTCAAGGCTTTGCCGGTTTCCCAGTCCCCCGCCACTCTGACGAAGCGGGAGTGTCGCTGGGTTGTTTTAGTGGGTATACCGGGTCAGCCCGGGGAGTCCCACATAGCCCCCCATCCCCCGATGGGAGGGTATGCGTAATGCATTTTTTCCCAGCGCAAACAAAAAAAAAAAAAAAAAAAAAAAAAAAAAAAAAAAAAAAAAAAAAAAAAAAAAAAAAAAAGGTTAGGTTAGGTTAGGTTAGGTTAGGTTAGGTTATTGTTTATATAAACTTTGAAACTACAATGGTATGTATTATATGTCATTCGATTCGGTATGAATGGGGCTATTTTTTAGGTAAATAAAAAAATAGGGTCATCGCTTTCGATTTTGAATGAAAATTACTTTAATTTTTAATTTTCGTAATGTAAACAAACATTAAAAATAAGCAATTATTAAAAAAAATCAAAGTCTCTTAAAGTTACGAAACAAGTTTTGTAATCTACCCTGGTCTATCCACTTGAAGAAACAGCCATTAGTTTAACAGCGGTCCATAGATTTTTTTTCTGTACGAGTCGTGTATAAGTGGCGCGGCCCAAAATAAAAAATGTATGGGCATAACAATGCCCCTCGCGCGGGAAATGTTTATGTGAGTGGTTAGGTAGATTTTGTCTTATAGTGAAAAACCTAACACCAAAAAATTTTTGAACTTCTATGTGAGCTAGGCGGGCGTGCGAGGTGTCAAAAGACGTGTCTCGGCGCGGGCCAGCAAACTATGGGGTTTTTGGAATTTACGGTGAACAAAAATTTTGAAAAAAGGTGAAAAAACGTGTTTTACGACCAAAAAGTATGAAGAAATTTGGAATAACACCGCCAAACGGGACTCGAGCTCGCGGGGCGCGCGCCGGAGTGCAGGTAAGGCAGGTAAGTATCTGTTAAAATTATAAGAAACGTAATTTTTGCTGTAAATTTTGAGATAAAAATGTTTTAAAGAGGTTTTTTACTGAAATTTTTCTATGTCAATAACCGGGAAATGTTTTTCGCGGATTTGTCAGTTTTTACGAGCGGGATAGTCAGACGGAGCCTAAAAACGATTAGTTTTGCTGAAAACAGCTTGTAAATGCGTCACCGGGATGCAAAGTTATTGAGGTATGTGTATTTTGTACTATCCCTTAGGTAGATTTTGTCTTATAGTGAAAAACCTAACACCAAAAAATTTTTGAACTTCTATGTGAGCTAGGCGGGCGTGCGAGGTGTCAAAAGACGTGTCTCGGCGCGGGCCAGCAAACTATGGGGTTTTTGGAATTTACGGTGAACAAAAATTTTGAAAAAAGGTGAAAAAACGTGTTTTACGACCAAAAAGTATGAAGAAATTTGGAATAACACCGCCAAACGGGACTCGAGCTCGCGGGGCGCGCGCCGGAGTGCAGGTAAGGCAGGTAAGTATCTGTTAAAATTATAAGAAACGTAATTTTTGCTGTAAATTTTGAGATAAAAATGTTTTAAAGAGGTTTTTTACTGAAATTTTTCTATGTCAATAACCGGGAAATGTTTTTCGCGGATTTGTCAGTTTTTACGAGCGGGATAGTCAGACGGAGCCTAAAAACGATTAGTTTTGCTGAAAACAGCTTGTAAATGCGTCACCGGGATGCAAAGTTATTGAGGTATGTGTATTTTGTACTATCCCTTAGGTAGATTTTGTCTTATAGTGAAAAACCTAACACCAAAAAATTTTTGAACTTCTATGTGAGCTAGGCGGGCGTGCGAGGTGTCAAAAGACGTGTCTCGGCGCGGGCCAGCAAACTATGGGGTTTTTGGAATTTACGGTGAACAAAAATTTTGAAAAAAGGTGAAAAAACGTGTTTTACGACCAAAAAGTATGAAGAAATTTGGAATAACACCGCCAAACGGGACTCGAGCTCGCGGGGCGCGCGCCGGAGTGCAGGTAAGGCAGGTAAGTATCTGTTAAAATTATAAGAAACGTAATTTTTGCTGTAAATTTTGAGATAAAAATGTTTTAAAGAGGTTTTTTACTGAAATTTTTCTATGTCAATAACCGGGAAATGTTTTTCGCGGATTTGTCAGTTTTTACGAGCGGGATAGTCAGACGGAGCCTAAAAACGATTAGTTTTGCTGAAAACAGCTTGTAAATGCGTCACCGGGATGCAAAGTTATTGAGGTATGTGTATTTTGTACTATCCCTTAGGTAGATTTTGTCTTATAGTGAAAAACCTAACACCAAAAAATTTTTGAACTTCTATGTGAGCTAGGCGGGCGTGCGAGGTGTCAAAAGACGTGTCTCGGCGCGGGCCAGCAAACTATGGGGTTTTTGGAATTTACGGTGAACAAAAATTTTGAAAAAAGGTGAAAAAACGTGTTTTACGACCAAAAAGTATGAAGAAATTTGGAATAACACCGCCAAACGGGACTCGAGCTCGCGGGGCGCGCGCCGGAGTGCAGGTAAGGCAGGTAAGTATCTGTTAAAATTATAAGAAACGTAATTTTTGCTGTAAATTTTGAGATAAAAATGTTTTAAAGAGGTTTTTTACTGAAATTTTTCTATGTCAATAACCGGGAAATGTTTTTCGCGGATTTGTCAGTTTTTACGAGCGGGATAGTCAGACGGAGCCTAAAAACGATTAGTTTTGCTGAAAACAGCTTGTAAATGCGTCACCGGGATGCAAAGTTATTGAGGTATGTGTATTTTGTACTATCCCTTAGGTAGATTTTGTCTTATAGTGAAAAACCTAACACCAAAAAATTTTTGAACTTCTATGTGAGCTAGGCGGGCGTGCGAGGTGTCAAAAGACGTGTCTCGGCGCGGGCCAGCAAACTATGGGGTTTTTGGAATTTACGGTGAACAAAAATTTTGAAAAAAGGTGAAAAAACGTGTTTTACGACCAAAAAGTATGAAGAAATTTGGAATAACACCGCCAAACGGGACTCGAGCTCGCGGGGCGCGCGCCGGAGTGCAGGTAAGGCAGGTAAGTATCTGTTAAAATTATAAGAAACGTAATTTTTGCTGTAAATTTTGAGATAAAAATGTTTTAAAGAGGTTTTTTACTGAAATTTTTCTATGTCAATAACCGGGAAATGTTTTTCGCGGATTTGTCAGTTTTTACGAGCGGGATAGTCAGACGGAGCCTAAAAACGATTAGTTTTGCTGAAAACAGCTTGTAAATGCGTCACCGGGATGCAAAGTTATTGAGGTATGTGTATTTTGTACTATCCCTTAGGTAGATTTTGTCTTATAGTGAAAAACCTAACACCAAAAAATTTTTGAACTTCTATGTGAGCTAGGCGGGCGTGCGAGGTGTCAAAAGACGTGTCTCGGCGCGGGCCAGCAAACTATGGGGTTTTTGGAATTTACGGTGAACAAAAATTTTGAAAAAAGGTGAAAAAACGTGTTTTACGACCAAAAAGTATGAAGAAATTTGGAATAACACCGCCAAACGGGACTCGAGCTCGCGGGGCGCGCGCCGGAGTGCAGGTAAGGCAGGTAAGTATCTGTTAAAATTATAAGAAACGTAATTTTTGCTGTAAATTTTGAGATAAAAATGTTTTAAAGAGGTTTTTTACTGAAATTTTTCTATGTCAATAACCGGGAAATGTTTTTCGCGGATTTGTCAGTTTTTACGAGCGGGATAGTCAGACGGAGCCTAAAAACGATTAGTTTTGCTGAAAACAGCTTGTAAATGCGTCACCGGGATGCAAAGTTATTGAGGTATGTGTATTTTGTACTATCCCTTAGGTAGATTTTGTCTTATAGTGAAAAACCTAACACCAAAAAATTTTTGAACTTCTATGTGAGCTAGGCGGGCGTGCGAGGTGTCAAAAGACGTGTCTCGGCGCGGGCCAGCAAACTATGGGGTTTTTGGAATTTACGGTGAACAAAAATTTTGAAAAAAGGTGAAAAAACGTGTTTTACGACCAAAAAGTATGAAGAAATTTGGAATAACACCGCCAAACGGGACTCGAGCTCGCGGGGCGCGCGCCGGAGTGCAGGTAAGGCAGGTAAGTATCTGTTAAAATTATAAGAAACGTAATTTTTGCTGTAAATTTTGAGATAAAAATGTTTTAAAGAGGTTTTTTACTGAAATTTTTCTATGTCAATAACCGGGAAATGTTTTTCGCGGATTTGTCAGTTTTTACGAGCGGGATAGTCAGACGGAGCCTAAAAACGATTAGTTTTGCTGAAAACAGCTTGTAAATGCGTCACCGGGATGCAAAGTTATTGAGGTATGTGTATTTTGTACTATCCCTTAGGTAGATTTTGTCTTATAGTGAAAAACCTAACACCAAAAAATTTTTGAACTTCTATGTGAGCTAGGCGGGCGTGCGAGGTGTCAAAAGACGTGTCTCGGCGCGGGCCAGCAAACTATGGGGTTTTTGGAATTTACGGTGAACAAAAATTTTGAAAAAAGGTGAAAAAACGTGTTTTACGACCAAAAAGTATGAAGAAATTTGGAATAACACCGCCAAACGGGACTCGAGCTCGCGGGGCGCGCGCCGGAGTGCAGGTAAGGCAGGTAAGTATCTGTTAAAATTATAAGAAACGTAATTTTTGCTGTAAATTTTGAGATAAAAATGTTTTAAAGAGGTTTTTTACTGAAATTTTTCTATGTCAATAACCGGGAAATGTTTTTCGCGGATTTGTCAGTTTTTACGAGCGGGATAGTCAGACGGAGCCTAAAAACGATTAGTTTTGCTGAAAACAGCTTGTAAATGCGTCACCGGGATGCAAAGTTATTGAGGTATGTGTATTTTGTACTATCCCTTAGGTAGATTTTGTCTTATAGTGAAAAACCTAACACCAAAAAATTTTTGAACTTCTATGTGAGCTAGGCGGGCGTGCGAGGTGTCAAAAGACGTGTCTCGGCGCGGGCCAGCAAACTATGGGGTTTTTGGAATTTACGGTGAACAAAAATTTTGAAAAAAGGTGAAAAAACGTGTTTTACGACCAAAAAGTATGAAGAAATTTGGAATAACACCGCCAAACGGGACTCGAGCTCGCGGGGCGCGCGCCGGAGTGCAGGTAAGGCAGGTAAGTATCTGTTAAAATTATAAGAAACGTAATTTTTGCTGTAAATTTTGAGATAAAAATGTTTTAAAGAGGTTTATTACTGAAATTTTTCTATGTCAATAACCGGGAAATGTTTTTCGCGGATTTGTCAGTTTTTACGAGCGGGATAGTCAGACGGAGCCTAAAAACGATTAGTTTTGCTGAAAACAGCTTGTAAATGCGTCACCGGGATGCAAAGTTATTGAGGTATGTGTATTTTGTACTATCCCTTAGGTAGATTTTGTCTTATAGTGAAAAACCTAACACCAAAAAATTTTTGAACTTCTATGTGAGCTAGGCGGGCGTGCGAGGTGTCAAAAGACGTGTCTCGGCGCGGGCCAGCAAACTATGGGGTTTTTGGAATTTACGGTGAACAAAAATTTTGAAAAAAGGTGAAAAAACGTGTTTTACGACCAAAAAGTATGAAGAAATTTGGAATAACACCGCCAAACGGGACTCGAGCTCGCGGGGCGCGCGCCGGAGTGCAGGTAAGGCAGGTAAGTATCTGTTAAAATTATAAGAAACGTAATTTTTGCTGTAAATTTTGAGATAAAAATGTTTTAAAGAGGTTTTTTACTGAAATTTTTCTATGTCAATAACCGGGAAATGTTTTTCGCGGATTTGTCAGTTTTTACGAGCGGGATAGTCAGACGGAGCCTAAAAACGATTAGTTTTGCTGAAAACAGCTTGTAAATGCGTCACCGGGATGCAAAGTTATTGAGGTATGTGTATTTTGTACTATCCCTTAGGTAGATTTTGTCTTATAGTGAAAAACCTAACACCAAAAAATTTTTGAACTTCTATGTGAGCTAGGCGGGCGTGCTAGGTGTCAAAAGACGTGTCTCGGCGCGGGCCAGCAAACTATGGGGTTTTTGGAATTTACGGTGAACAAAAATTTTGAAAAAAGGTGAAAAAACGTGTTTTACGACCAAAAAGTATGAAGAAATTTGGAATAACACCGCCAAACGGGACTCGAGCTCGCGGGGCGCGCGCCGGAGTGCAGGTAAGGCAGGTAAGTATCTGTTAAAATTATAAGAAACGTAATTTTTGCTGTAAATTTTGAGATAAAAATGTTTTAAAGAGGTTTTTTACTGAAATTTTTCTATGTCAATAACCGGGAAATGTTTTTCGCGGATTTGTCAGTTTTTACGAGCGGGATAGTCAGACGGAGCCTAAAAACGATTAGTTTTGCTGAAAACAGCTTGTAAATGCGTCACCGGGATGCAAAGTTATTGAGGTATGTGTATTTTGTACTATCCCTTAGGTAGATTTTGTCTTATAGTGAAAAACCTAACACCAAAAAATTTTTGAACTTCTATGTGAGCTAGGCGGGCGTGCGAGGTGTCAAAAGACGTGTCTCGGCGCGGGCCAGCAAACTATGGGGTTTTTGGAATTTACGGTGAACAAAAATTTTGAAAAAAGGTGAAAAAACGTGTTTTACGACCAAAAAGTATGAAGAAATTTGGAATAACACCGCCAAACGGGACTCGAGCTCGCGGGGCGCGCGCCGGAGTGCAGGTAAGGCAGGTAAGTATCTGTTAAAATTATAAGAAACGTAATTTTTGCTGTAAATTTTGAGATAAAAATGTTTTAAAGAGGTTTTTTACTGAAATTTTTCTATGTCAATAACCGGGAAATGTTTTTCGCGGATTTGTCAGTTTTTACGAGCGGGATAGTCAGACGGAGCCTAAAAACGATTAGTTTTGCTGAAAACAGCTTGTAAATGCGTCACCGGGATGCAAAGTTATTGAGGTATGTGTATTTTGTACTATCCCTTAGGTAGATTTTGTCTTATAGTGAAAAACCTAACACCAAAAAATTTTTGAACTTCTATGTGAGCTAGGCGGGCGTGCGAGGTGTCAAAAGACGTGTCTCGGCGCGGGCCAGCAAACTATGGGGTTTTTGGAATTTACGGTGAACAAAAATTTTGAAAAAAGGTGAAAAAACGTGTTTTACGACCAAAAAGTATGAAGAAATTTGGAATAACACCGCCAAACGGGACTCGAGCTCGCGGGGCGCGCGCCGGAGTGCAGGTAAGGCAGGTAAGTATCTGTTAAAATTATAAGAAACGTAATTTTTGCTGTAAATTTTGAGATAAAAATGTTTTAAAGAGGTTTTTTACTGAAATTTTTCTATGTCAATAACCGGGAAATGTTTTTCGCGGATTTGTCAGTTTTTACGAGCGGGATAGTCAGACGGAGCCTAAAAACGATTAGTTTTGCTGAAAACAGCTTGTAAATGCGTCACCGGGATGCAAAGTTATTGAGGTATGTGTATTTTGTACTATCCCTTAGGTAGATTTTGTCTTATAGTGAAAAACCTAACACCAAAAAATTTTTGAACTTCTATGTGAGCTAGGCGGGCGTGCGAGGTGTCAAAAGACGTGTCTCGGCGCGGGCCAGCAAACTATGGGGTTTTTGGAATTTACGGTGAACAAAAATTTTGAAAAAAGGTGAAAAAACGTGTTTTACGACCAAAAAGTATGAAGAAATTTGGAATAACACCGCCAAACGGGACTCGAGCTCGCGGGGCGCGCGCCGGAGTGCAGGTAAGGCAGGTAAGTATCTGTTAAAATTATAAGAAACGTAATTTTTGCTGTAAATTTTGAGATAAAAATGTTTTAAAGAGGTTTTTTACTGAAATTTTTCTATGTCAATAACCGGGAAATGTTTTTCGCGGATTTGTCAGTTTTTACGAGCGGGATAGTCAGACGGAGCCTAAAAACGATTAGTTTTGCTGAAAACAGCTTGTAAATGCGTCACCGGGATGCAAAGTTATTGAGGTATGTGTATTTTGTACTATCCCTTAGGTAGATTTTGTCTTATAGTGAAAAACCTAACACCAAAAAATTTTTGAACTTCTATGTGAGCTAGGCGGGCGTGCGAGGTGTCAAAAGACGTGTCTCGGCGCGGGCCAGCAAACTATGGGGTTTTTGGAATTTACGGTGAACAAAAATTTTGAAAAAAGGTGAAAAAACGTGTTTTACGACCAAAAAGTATGAAGAAATTTGGAATAACACCGCCAAACGGGACTCGAGCTCGCGGGGCGCGCGCCGGAGTGCAGGTAAGGCAGGTAAGTATCTGTTAAAATTATAAGAAACGTAATTTTTGCTGTAAATTTTGAGATAAAAATGTTTTAAAGAGGTTTTTTACTGAAATTTTTCTATGTCAATAACCGGGAAATGTTTTTCGCGGATTTGTCAGTTTTTACGAGCGGGATAGTCAGACGGAGCCTAAAAACGATTAGTTTTGCTGAAAACAGCTTGTAAATGCGTCACCGGGATGCAAAGTTATTGAGGTATGTGTATTTTGTACTATCCCTTTTTTTTTTTTTTTTTTTTTTTTTGCGGATGGGAAATCATCAAATGACCCCTCCCGCTCTGGGTGGAGCGGAAGGGAGTGTCAGACTCTTACTGACTAAAACCCACCCGTGTTCCTTCCTTAGCCCTTTATGTTCCGGGCCAGCGGTAACCCTTTCGGACAATCCCGCTGACCCGGCAGGCTTCGGCCCTATGGGGCCCCTCCTCGATGCTGACATCTCTTTGAGGCGCGCGTGGAACACGTACGCGCCGTCCGGCACGGGCCTGGTCCTGATCGGACGGTGAGCTACCCATTACTCTCCGCCCGCAGGCCCGCGCCTACGGTGGCCGGGAGTCGTCGCGCGGCTCCCGACGCCCGGAGCGTCTCCCGCGGCGGCTGGGACGGGAGGCTCTCTCCCTGAGCCGTCCCGCCACCTCCTTCGCTAGCATGACTGCTTCGCAGAAGGAGGTGACTGCCTCCCACTCCCTCTCGCCCCGGACCATGGCTTGCACCAGGGCCGGGCGCGAGAGGTCGCCGCCGCTGCCGATCGCCTCTACGAGGACACGGCGGTGCTCCGCCCAAGCGGGGCAGACCTCCACCGTGTGCTCCACCGTGTCCTCTGGGCGATCCTGGCAATGGTGACACCCGGGCGTTTCCTCCCGCCTGATGATGTGCAGGAACCTCCCGAAACTTCCGTGTCCGGTGAGGACCTGCGTCAGGCGGTAGGTGAGGGCGCCGTGGCGCCTCCCTAGCCACTCCTCAAAGAGGGGTCTTATCGCCGCTATCGCGGCGTGCCCTGCGCTGGGTTGCGACAGTCGTTCCTTCCATGTCGCCATGAGATCGCGCCGGAGCTCAGTCCGCTCCGCAGCGATTTGCCGCGGAAGCGGAACTTCCCCCCGGCTTAGTGCCTCCGCGCGCCACTCATAGACGCGCGCGAGGACTATCGCCTCCAGATCCCATGGCGGCAGTCCGGCAATGAGGCTTGCCGCCTCGCCAGAGATCGTGCGGTAGCCCCGGATAAGCCTTATGGCTACCACCTTCTGGGGCGCGTTTAGGTAGTGGGCGGCTCGCCGCCGCAGTGAACGCGCCCACACCGGGGCCCCGTATAGGGCCATGGACCGCACGACCCCCGCGTAAAGCCTCCGGCAGGAGGCGTTTGGCCCCCTCAGGTTGGGCAAGAGCCGCTTGAAGGCGGCCCCGGCCCGTTCCAGTTTGGGGGCCAAACGTCGGAAATGCTCGACGAAGTTCCACCGGCTGTCGAGGACGAGACCCAGGTACCTCATCGTTGTCTCGACGCCGATGTGAACCCCTCCTACCGTTAGTTGGGATCCCGGTGGTGGCGCGTTCCGGGGCCCATGAAACGACATGGCCTCGGACTTGTGCAATGCCACCTCGAGACCCAACTGCCGGATCCTCTCCACGACTATCGCAACCCCGCGTGTCATCGCGTCGGCCGCCGCCTGATGCGACCTCCCCTGCGCCAGGACCAGCGTGTCGTCAGCGTAGCAAACCACGCTGACGCCCTCAGGGAGGTCGGCCCGCAGCACCCAGTCGTAGCCGATGTCCCACAGGAACGGCCCCACGACCGATCCCTGTGGGACACCGCACGACATCTCTCGCCGGTTCCACTCCCCATCGCGACCGGGGTAGCTGACGGCTCTGTCCGTCAGATACGCCTCGACTATTCGACGGAGGTAGGGCGGCACCCGGTGATACCGGAGTGCCTCCACAATGCAGCTCCAGGGCAGGGTGTTGAACGCGTTGGCGATGTCGAGTGACACCGCCACGACGACCCCACCCTGGGACACCGCGTCCCCCGTCGTGAGGGCTCTCACGCGCATGATGGCGTCCACCGTCGAGCGCCCCTTGCGGAAACCAAACTGGCTGTCCGCAAGATCCGGCCCCGTCCTCACCAGGTGCCCGACGAGGCGGCCCACAATCACTCTCTCAAAGAGCTTGCCGACCTCGTCGAGCAGCACGATGGGCCGGTATGCGGACGGAGAGTCCGCAGGGCGCCCTGGCTTCCGAATGAGGACCAGCTTCCCCGTCTTCCAACGGAGTGGAAACCGGCCTCTCTCCAAACATGCGCTTAAGAGCGCCTCCAGTCGAGGCCCGAGAGCCCTCGAGGCCAGGACCCAGGCTTTACCCGGCAAGCCGTCGAGTCCTGGGGCGGTATTTTTGGCCTTCAGCCTTCCTACCGCCGCTCTCAGTTCTACCCCGGTCACTTCAGGGATGTCGTCGTCGTCGTCCGCGTGGTCCGCTTCGGGCACCGCAATTGGCGGAGCCATGGGCGGGGGGGTGTGCACCCCCCGTGAAGGGAACAGAGCGCTCACCACCTCCTCCACCAGCTGGGGGCGGAGACTCTGCGTCAGCGGGGGGGCCCAGGTGCGGAGTTTATTCCGCACCATTTTATAAGGGCGCCCCCACGGATCTCTGTTCAGAGTCTCCAGCATCTCCTCGCGGGCCATATCCTTGGCCCGCTGGACAGCCTCTTGGAGGGCGGTCTTCGCTGCTCTGTACCCCTCGTACAGCTCCGCCTCCGTGGCTTCCGCATCCGGAGGACGAATGCGGAGCCTGCGGTGCCTGGTGTACCGGTGTCGCGCATCGACGCACGCCTTGCGTAGCGCGTCCAGCTCCTGCGACCACCAGTACACCTGACGTCGGGCGCGTCCTGGCCGGACTCGGGGCATTGCCACGTCGCAAATCTCGGACATGGCCTCCCGGAACCACTCCGCCTCCTCGTCGATATCGGCAGGCCTGTCCGGTGATGACACCCAGGCCTGCACGATCGAGGCTTCCAGGAGGAGCTCCCGGTTTGTACTATCCCTTAGGTAGATTTTGTCTTATAGTGAAAAACCTAACACCAAAAAATTTTTGAACTTCTATGTGAGCTAGGCGGGCGTGCGAGGTGTCAAAAGACGTGTCTCGGCGCGGGCCAGCAAACTATGGGGTTTTTGGAATTTACGGTGAACAAAAATTTTGAAAAAAGGTGAAAAAACGTGTTTTACGACCAAAAAGTATGAAGAAATTTGGAATAACACCGCCAAACGGGACTCGAGCTCGCGGGGCGCGCGCCGGAGTGCAGGTAAGGCAGGTAAGTATCTGTTAAAATTATAAGAAACGTAATTTTTGCTGTAAATTTTGAGATAAAAATGTTTTAAAGAGGTTTTTTACTGAAATTTTTCTATGTCAATAACCGGGAAATGTTTTTCGCGGATTTGTCAGTTTTTACGAGCGGGATAGTCAGACGGAGCCTAAAAACGATTAGTTTTGCTGAAAACAGCTTGTAAATGCGTCACCGGGATGCAAAGTTATTGAGGTATGTGTATTTTGTACTATCCCTTAGGTAGATTTTGTCTTATAGTGAAAAACCTAACACCAAAAAATTTTTGAACTTCTATGTGAGCTAGGCGGGCGTGCGAGGTGTCAAAAGACGTGTCTCGGCGCGGGCCAGCAAACTATGGGGTTTTTGGAATTTACGGTGAACAAAAATTTTGAAAAAAGGTGAAAAAACGTGTTTTACGACCAAAAAGTATGAAGAAATTTGGAATAACACCGCCAAACGGGACTCGAGCTCGCGGGGCGCGCGCCGGAGTGCAGGTAAGGCAGGTAAGTATCTGTTAAAATTATAAGAAACGTAATTTTTGCTGTAAATTTTGAGATAAAAATGTTTTAAAGAGGTTTTTTACTGAAATTTTTCTATGTCAATAACCGGGAAATGTTTTTCGCGGATTTGTCAGTTTTTACGAGCGGGATAGTCAGACGGAGCCTAAAAACGATTAGTTTTGCTGAAAACAGCTTGTAAATGCGTCACCGGGATGCAAAGTTATTGAGGTATGTGTATTTTGTACTATCCCTTAGGTAGATTTTGTCTTATAGTGAAAAACCTAACACCAAAAAATTTTTGAACTTCTATGTGAGCTAGGCGGGCGTGCGAGGTGTCAAAAGACGTGTCTCGGCGCGGGCCAGCAAACTATGGGGTTTTTGGAATTTACGGTGAACAAAAATTTTGAAAAAAGGTGAAAAAACGTGTTTTACGACCAAAAAGTATGAAGAAATTTGGAATAACACCGCCAAACGGGACTCGAGCTCGCGGGGCGCGCGCCGGAGTGCAGGTAAGGCAGGTAAGTATCTGTTAAAATTATAAGAAACGTAATTTTTGCTGTAAATTTTGAGATAAAAATGTTTTAAAGAGGTTTTTTACTGAAATTTTTCTATGTCAATAACCGGGAAATGTTTTTCGCGGATTTGTCAGTTTTTACGAGCGGGATAGTCAGACGGAGCCTAAAAACGATTAGTTTTGCTGAAAACAGCTTGTAAATGCGTCACCGGGATGCAAAGTTATTGAGGTATGTGTATTTTGTACTATCCCTTAGGTAGATTTTGTCTTATAGTGAAAAACCTAACACCAAAAAATTTTTGAACTTCTATGTGAGCTAGGCGGGCGTGCGAGGTGTCAAAAGACGTGTCTCGGCGCGGGCCAGCAAACTATGGGGTTTTTGGAATTTACGGTGAACAAAAATTTTGAAAAAAGGTGAAAAAACGTGTTTTACGACCAAAAAGTATGAAGAAATTTGGAATAACACCGCCAAACGGGACTCGAGCTCGCGGGGCGCGCGCCGGAGTGCAGGTAAGGCAGGTAAGTATCTGTTAAAATTATAAGAAACGTAATTTTTGCTGTAAATTTTGAGATAAAAATGTTTTTAAAGAGGTTTTTTACTGAAATTTTTCTATGTCAATAACCGGGAAATGTTTTTCGCGGATTTGTCAGTTTTTACGAGCGGGATAGTCAGACGGAGCCTAAAAACGATTAGTTTTGCTGAAAACAGCTTGTAAATGCGTCACCGGGATGCAAAGTTATTGGGTTAGGTTAGGTTAGGTTAGGTTAGGTTAGGTTAGGTTAGGTTAGGTTGGGGGACCACCCCACAGTGCTTACGTCCTCGTCGTGTCCCCTGGAAACGGCCCAGCTCTGACCACCGTAACGGAGTGGCAGACTGGGTACGGCCAAAGTGCACTGTGCCTTCGTTGCGATTTTATTTTAACTGTCTTGTGCGTTTACGAACCAGTCGGAATTTTATATTTTATTATGTCTAGCCCTATGCGGGATGCCTGCGGGCGATTTTTAAAAAAGAAAAAAGGCCCTTCTCAGGGCCAAACCAAAGGCCCTTCTCAGGGCCAACCCTCAGACGCTTCGGTGTCAGAGGCCAGCCGCGCGCCTTCTGCGGCGAGCTTATTCGGAACGGCGGAAGATTCGTCCGACAACGATGACTCACTCATCAGTGTGTCGGACGCGGAAGACTCGCGATCGCGAAAGCGAGTCCACTTGAGCGGTGGGTCCGAGGGCTCCTCGGCCTCGGGGTCGACGCGGTTGCCGAAGGCTAAAAAGCCGACGGTGGCCGCGGAGACCCATGTCGTTGGGCTCGCGGACGCCCAACGCAAGCTGGACCTGGCTCGGCGGGCTCAGCTCCAGCAAGAGCTGGAGGAGCGAGTTGCCGCCAAGGAGAAGCGGGCGCACGTCACCCGGGCCAAGTCCGGGTACGGGGCGTCGCGCGTTGTTTACGCGGACCACTCTCTGGCCGAGCTGGAGAAAATGGCGGAGGAGGACGAGGAGGAGATTGTTGAGGTCGCCTCTAAGTCCTCAAATCTCAAGGGGACCTTGCAAAAGGCCCTGAAGTGTAGGGCCGCCAGCATGCGCGGTGTCGTCGCGGAGCTGGTGCGACGAAAGGCCAGCGACGAGACGCGGCAACTGCAGGCGAAGGTGGATCGCCTGCAGTCGGAGGTCAGCCAGCTTCATCAGAAGCTGGCTGAAGCCACGGCCCGGCCACAACAGGCCAAGACGAGCCCTGCGGCAGAGGGCCCCTCCTCCAACCTTGAGGAAATAATCCGCAAGGTAGTACGGGAGGAGAGGGCCTTCACAAGAGCCTGCATCGCAGGCATAGAGGACCGCCTCCTGCCGGAGAAGCGCCTCCGACCACCGCTTGCGGCGGATGCTGCGCGGTGCGAGCCGGTACCGTCCACCTCCGCCCAGGCGGAAGACGCCCTCCTCCTCCCCTCGACGACCCCGTCCAACGCGTGGACGGAAGTGGTCCGCAAGGGCAAGGGGAAGGGCAAGAAGTCGGCGACGGCCGACCCTGCCGTCCGCGCCGCCACCGTTCCCACCCAGTCGCAGACGACCGGCAAGGGAAAGGGGACGGCGAAAGGCAAAGGGAGGGGAAAGGGGCGCCTGGTCCCCCCGAAAACCGCGGCCGTCGTGGTGACGCTCACCGCAGAAGCTGCGGAACGGGGGGAGACGTACGCGTCCGTCTTGGTGCGGGCGCGTGCCAATGCCGATCCTGCTCAACTGGGGATCGGCAGCGTCACTTGCCGCAAGACGCAAGCCGGGGCTCGAATTTTCGAGTTCCCGGGGGCGGAGGGGAGTGCCCATGCCGACCTCTTCGCAGCCAAGCTGCAGGAGGCGATCGCCGATTCGGCCAAGGTGGCCCGGCCGGTCAAGTCGGCGGCCATAGAGGTGGCCGACTTGGACGACTCCGTCACCAAGGAGGAGGTGGTGGCGGCGGTCGCAGCGGTAGGGGGCTGCGGCATCGCGGCGGTCCAGGGCAGGGCCATAAGGCCCGGCCGCGGCGGCATGGGCACCATACGCCTCGAGTGCCCAATCGCCGCCGCCAAAGCCGTCCTTGCCAAAGGACGGCTCACGGTCGGGTTCAGCTCTGGTGCAGTCCGGGCGCTGGAGGAGCAGCCCCTGCGGTGTTTCCGGTGCCTCGGCATCGGACACACCCGGCCCCTGTGTCCGTCCGCGGTGGACAGGACGGACACTTGCTTCCGCTGCGGGAAGGAGGGCCACAAGGCCGCCGCCTGCGAGGCCGCCACGCCGCACTGCGCGGTGTGTGCCGCCAGTGGCTGCCCGGCAGACCACACGATGAGGGGGAGGAACTGCAATCCTCCCCCTAAGCGGGGCAAAGCGCAGGCGCCGACCGGTCCTGCTGCGGCTGCCAGGAGCACCGTCGTTCCTGCGACGGTGGCTGCGGAGGGGGGTGCGATGTCCATCGATGGATAGGGTCGAACATCGCATCCTCCAGGCGAACGCCAACCACTGCAGGGCAGCCCAGGATCTGCTGATGCAGACCATGGCTGAGTGGTTGGTGGACTTGGCGGTGGTCGCCGAGCCTTACTCGGTCCCCGGCCGTTGGCTGGGCGACCGGGACGGCCTGGTGGCGTTGGTGTCGCGGTCTTCCACGGACTCCCCTCCCCTCTCGCTCTTAGAGAGGGGACCGGGATACGTGGCCGCCGCGTGGGGAGACATGGCCCTGGTAGGGGTCTACTTCTCCCCAAACCGCCCTCTCTCGGACTTTGAGGATTTCCTCGAGGTCCTCACCGCAGTCGTAGGGAGGGCGGCGCCACGCCAGGTCGTGGTGTTGGGCGACCTGAACGCCAAGTCGGCGGCCTGGGGCAACCCGGCGGCTGGCTGCAACGTCCGGGGGCGCGCCGTCGAGTTTTGGGCGGCCTCGTGCGGTGTGTCCCTCCTCAACAGGGGGGCGGTCCACACGTGTGTGCGGCAACACGGCGGGTCGGTGGTGGACGTCTCGTTTGCCACCCCCGCGCTAGCCGCCCGCGTCGTCAACTGGCGGGTGGAGATGGTGGAGACGTTGTCGGACCACCGATATGTGCGGTTCGACATCTCCACCCAGGGGGGGGGGACGGCCCGCGCTGGGCAATCTCCCTTCCCGCGGTGGGCACTCACCCGCCTGGACCGGGAGGCAGCCGAGGAGGCGGCCTTCCTCCAGGACTGGCTGTCGCCCCCTGTCGAGGTCCTGGACGTGGACGCCGCAGCGGTCCGGCTCAGGGGGTCCCTGACCGAGGTGTGCGACTCCAGCATGCCTCGGTCTCGCCGCCCGCCTCCCCGTCGTGCCGTCTATTGGTGGACGGAGGAGCTGTCGGGTCTCCGGAGCGCCTGCGTGGCGGCCAGAAGGGCCTACACGCGGAGCCGACGCCGCAGCGCCCGAAACCGAGACCTCGCGGAAGAGGACCGCCTTTACGCCTCTTACCGAGAGGCGAAGACGGTCCTCAAGTCGGCGATGGGCGCTGCAGAGGACTCGGCGAGGGCCGAGATGCTGGAGGGTCTCGACAGGGACCCTTACGGGAGACCATACAAGGCGGCGCGGAACCAGCTCCGCCCCTATGGTCCCCCCCTGACGGAGACCCTCGAGCCAGCGTTGCTGGATGGGGTGGTCCGGTCCCTGTTTCCGCGCAGGACCGACTTCGCCCCACCAACGATGGCTCCCCCGCAAGGGGCGGCTCCACCGGAGGAGGAGGTACCCCCGGTGACGGCGTCGGAATTCCGCGAGGGGGTCCTCAGCCTCCGCGCCAAGAAGACGGCCCCCGGACCAGATGGCGTCCCGGCACGGGTGGTGGCGATCGCCGCCTCCCAAATGGAGGAAAGGTTTCGGGACCTCTTCAGCGCGTGCTTTACGGCTGGGAGGTTCCCGAAGCTTTGGAAGGAGGGGCAGCTGTGCCTCCTCCGAAAGGAGGGACGCCCGGTCGACTCCCCATCGGCATACCGGCCCATCGTCCTGCTCGATGAGGTCGGTAAGTTGTTCGAGGGGATCGTCGCGTCCCGGCTCAATAGCCTTTTGCGGGGAGTGGGGCCGGATCTGTCGGACGCCCAATTCGGCTTTCGCCGAGGGCGTTCGACGATCGACGCGCTGGCCCTGCTCAAAGGCCAGGTGAAGGAGGCGGTGGAGGCGGGGGACGGAGTGCTGGCGGTGTCGTTCGACATTGCAAATGCCTTCAACTCCGTCCCCCACTCGACGATATTGGAGGCGCTCCGGTATCACGGAGTGCCCCAATACCTGCGGGACCTGCTGGCCAGCTACTTGGAGGGCCGAGAGGTCCTCCTCGTGGACAAAACGGCCACGGTGAGGCGATACGGCGCAGAGTCCGGTGTTCCGCAGGGGTCAGTGCTGGGGCCCCCCCTGTGGAACATCGGTTTCGACTGGCTGCTGCGGGGAGCCCTCCTTCCGGGCACGAGTGTCATCTGCTACGCGGATGACACTCTCCTCACTGCCCGGGGGAGGAGCTTTGGGGAGGCGGCCTGTCTGGCCTCGGCTGGCGGATCCTTGGTCGCAGAGAGGATCCGCCGGCTCGGATTGAAGGTAGCGCTGCACAAGACCGAGGCCGTATTCTTCCGCGGGCCTCGGCAGCGCTGCCCTCCCGACGCCCACATTGTGGTAGAGGGCGTCAGGATAGCGGTCCAGCCCCAGATGAAGTATCTGGGTCTGGTGCTGGACGACAGGTGGCGCTTCGGCCCGCATTTCAGCGGGCTGTCGACGCGCCTGTTGAAAGCTGCTGACGCCCTCTCGTGGCTCCTCCCGAACCTGGGGGGGCCAAAGGAGAAGTGCCGGCGCCTGTATGCCGGCATCCTCAAGAGCATGGCCCTGTACGGGGCCCCCATCTGGGCGGACTCCCTGCACAGAAGGGAGAATGCGACCGCCCTCCGCAAGCCCCAAAGGGCCATTGCACTGCGGGTGGCGAGGGCCTACCGCTCGGTGGGCTTTTCGGCGGCGTGCGCTCTGGCCGGCACCCCTCCTTGGGAGTTGGAGGCTTGGGTGCTGGCCAGAGTCTACGAGTGGTCTGCGCAGCGGAGGGCGCTCGGGGAGCGCCCCGTCGCCGAGGAGCGGGAAGCCGTGCGGCGGGAGGCGAGGGACGCCATCGTCCTCCACTGGACGGAGGACCTCGCCACTGCCGCCTTCGGCCGCCGCACGCTGGACGCGCTCGGTCCGGTCCTGCAGGGCTGGCTCGAGCGGTCCCACGGTTTCCTCTCGTTCCGCCTGGTGCAGGTGTTGTCCGGCCACGGCTGTTTCGGAACGCACCTGCACCGGATTGGAAGGGAGGAGACCCCGGCCTGCCACGACTGCGGCGCGGCGGAGGACACGGCACAGCACACGCTGGAGGTGTGCCCAGCGTGGTCCGAGCTGCGCCGCGGTCTGACCGCGGTGGTCGGACAGGACCTCTCGCTCCCCAGCGTGATCAACGCCATGCTGGAGAGCGAGGGGGCCTGGTCAGCGGTAGCCTCCTTTTGCGAGGACGTGATCTCGCAAAAGGAGGAGGCGGAGCGCGCGCGGGAGGATGACCCTCTCGCTGCGCCGCTCCGCAGACGGAGGGGTCGGAGAAGGCGCCGTCCTCTCCCTCCTCATGGTGGCGATGGGCGGGCGACAGGCACGGGGGTGCCTTCGCCCGCATTGCACCCATCACCACCTTCGTCTGTCACTCCCGGGCCCTTCCCCCTCCCCACGGGGGGGGCGTGAGGGGCCCGCCTTGGAGGGCCATCGTCGGCGGAGGACTGGATGTCAAGGCTTTGCCGGTTTCCCAGTCCCCCGCCACTCTGACGAAGCGGGAGTGTCGCTGGGTTGTTTTAGTGGGTATACCGGGTCAGCCCGGGGAGTCCCACATAACCCCCCATCCCCCGATGGGAGGGTATGCGTAATGCATTTTTTCCCAGCGCAAACAAAAAAAAAAAAAAAAAAAAAGGTTAGGTTAGGTTAGGTTAGGTTAGGTTAGGTTGGGGGACCACCCCACAGTGCTTACGTCCTCGTCGTGTCCCCTGGAAACGGCCCAGCTCTGACCACCGTAACGGAGTGGCAGACTGGGTACGGCCAAAGTGCACTGTGCATTCGCAGCTTATTTTATCCTTTCTCTTTGCCTTGTCGAGTTGCGAACCTGTTGTTTTATTATGTCTAGCCCTATGCGGGATGCCTGCGGGCGCTTTTCGAAGCAACCAAAAGGCCCTTCTCAGGGCCAACCAAAAGGCCCTTCTCAGGGCCAACCAAAAGGCCCTTCTCAGGGCCAACCAAAAGGCCCTTCTCAGGGCCAATCCGACGCTTCGGCGTCAGAGGCTGGCCGCGCGACTTCTGCGGCCAGCTTCTTCGCAACGGCGGACGAGTCGTTGTCAGACGACTCGCTACTGACTGTGTCAGACGCGGACGACTCGATCGAGCGATCGCGGAAGCGCATCCACCGGAGTGGTGGGTCCGAGGGCTCCTCGGGCTCGGGGTCGACGCGGTTGCCGAAGGCTGGAAGGCCGACGGTGGCCGCGGAGACCCATGTCGTTGGGCTGGCGAACGCCCAACGCCAACTGGATCTGGCTCGGCGGGCTCAGCTGCAGCAGGAGCTGGAGGAGCGGGTCGCCGCCGCGGAAAAGCGGGCGCACGTCGCCCGGGCCAAGTCCGGGTACGGCGCGTCCCGCGTTCTGTACGCGGACAAATCATTGGCGGAGCTGCAGAGGATGGCGGAAGAGGACGAGGAGGAGATTGTGGAGGTCGCCTCTAAGTCCTCCAACCTGAAGGGCACCCTGCAGAAGGCCCTCAAATGTAGAGCCGCGAGCTTGCGCGGTGTCGTCGCGGAGCTGGTGCAGCGCACGACCAGCGACGAGACGCGGCAACTGCAGGCGAGGGTGGATCGCCTGCAGTCGGAGGTCAGCCAGCTTCATCAGAAGCTGGCTGAGGTCACGGCCCGACCACAACAGGCCGAGACGAGCCCTGCGGCAGAGGGCCCTCCCTCCAACCTTGAGGACATCATCCGCAAGGTGGTGCGGGAGGAGAGGGCCTACACGAGAGCCTGCATCGCAGGAATAGAGGACCGGCTCCTGCCGGAGAAGCGCCTCCGACCACCGCTTGCGGCGGATGCGAGGCAGTGTGAGCCGGGACCGTCCACCTCCTCCCAGGCGGAAGACGCCCTCCTCCTCCCCTCGACGACCCCGTCCAACGAGTGGACGGAGGTGGTCCGTAAGGGGAAGGCCAAGAAGTCGGCGACGGCCGTCCCCGCCGTCCGCGCCCCCACCGCTCCCAGCCAGTCGCAGCAGACGACAGGCAAGGGAAAGGCGACGGCGAAAGGGAAGGGAAAGAGGCGGCTGGTCCCCCCGAAAACCGCGGCCGTCGTGGTGACTCTCACCGCGGAGGCTGCGGACCGAGGGGAGACCTACATGTCCGTCTTGGTGCGGGCGCGTGCGAATGCCGATCCCACCCAACTGGGGATCGGCAGCGTCACTTGCCGCAAGACGCAAGCCGGGGCCCGCATCTTCGAGTTCCCGGGGAAGGAGGGGAGTGCCCATGCGGACCTCTTTGCCGCCAAGCTCAAGGAGGCAATCGCCGATTCGGCCAAGGTGACCCGACCGGTCAAGTCAGCGGCCATAGAGGTCGCTGACTTGGACGACTCGGTCACCAAGGAGGAGGTGGTGGCGGCGGTCGCAGCTGTAGGGGGCTGTGGCATCGCGGCGGTCCAAGCCAGGGCCATAAGGCCCGGCCGCGGCGGCATGGGCACCATCCGCCTAGAGTGCCCAATCGCCGCTGCCAAAGCCGTCCTTGCCAAGGGACGGCTTACCGTCGGATACAGCTCGGGTGCCGTCCGGGCGCTCGAGGAGCAGCCCCTGCGGTGTTTCCGGTGCCTCGGCATCGGACACACCCGGCCCCTGTGTCCGTCCGCGGTGGACAGGACGGACACGTGCTTCCGGTGCGGCAAGGAGGGCCACAAGGCCGCCTCCTGCGAGGCCGCCACGCCGCACTGCGCGGTGTGTGCCGCCAGTGGCTGCCCGGCAGGCCACATGATGAAGGGGAGGAACTGTAATCCTCCCCCTACGCGGGGCAAAGCACAGGCGCCGAGCGGTCCTACTGCTGCTGCTGCGAAAAGCACCGTCGCTCCCGCGACGGTGGCTGCGGAGGGGGGTGCGATGTCCGACTGATGGGCAGGGTCGAGCATCGCATCCTGGTGTCGCGGTCTTTCACGGACTCCCCTCCCCTCTCGCTCTTAGAGAGGGGACCGGGATACGTGGCCGCCGCGTGGGGAGAGTCGACCCTGGTAGGGGTCAACTTCTCCCCAAACCGCCCTGGTCCGGGGATCGGACAGGACCTCTCGCTTCCCGGCGTGGTCAACGCCATGCTGGGGAGCGAGGGGACCTGGGCAGCAGCAGTAGCCTCCTTTTGCGAGGACGCAATCTCGCAAAAGGAGGAGGCGGAGCGCGCGCCGCTGCGCCGCTCCGCAGACGAAGGGGTCGGAGAAGGCGCCGCCCTCTCCCTCCTCATGGTGGCGATGGGCGGGCGACAGGCACGGGGGTGCCTTCGCCCGCATTGCACCCATCACCACCTGCGTCTGTAACTCCCGGGCCCCTCCCCCTCCCCACGGGGGGGGCGTGAGGGGTCCGCCTTGGAGGGCAATCGTCGGCGGAGGACTGGACGTCAAGGCTTTGCCGGTTTCCCAGTCCCCCGCCACTAGGACGAAGCGGGAGTATCGCTGGGTTATTTTAGTGGGTATACCGGGTCAGCCCGGGGAGTCCCACATAGCCCCCCATCCCCCGATGGGAGGGTATGCGTAATGCATTTTTTCCCAGCGCAAACAAAAAAAAAAAAAAAAAAAAAAGGTTAGGTTAGGTTAGGTTAGGTTAGGTTAGGTTAGGTTAGGTTAGGTCCCCCCCGGTGGGTTCCCGCATTGTCGAGGCGGGGGGGCTCAGTAGCCGTGGCTTGGACACCCACGGTGAAGCGAAGAGGAACCCGAGGAGGGGCCGCTCGTCAGGGCTTTTGCCGACAAGCCGACGACGTAGCGGCCAACATGTAGGTTGCGGTGCCGCTTGGGCGACATCGCAACTGAGGCGGGCCGCGATGTCGTACCGGAGGCATCGCGGCTGAGGGTTGGAGGCCGCGGCGGGAGAGGAGTGCCGGTATTACGGTGCGCCGCTCTCCCTACCTTCCGCGGCCTTGACGGGGTCGCCACCGTTCGATGGCGGACGCGGTGGGGCCGCAGGGGAAGAGGAGTGTTGGTATGACGTTGGCCACTCTCCCTATCCTCTGCGGCCGAAAATTGGCAGGCGGCGGGGCCAATGACCTGACCCGTCGCAGGGGGACCAAGGGTGGCAGAGACGGGGTCGTCTGGCGCCCATGTGCTGGTTTGGTCCCTGGGGTGGTCACGGCGTGCTATGTGTTCTGGTGCGCCGGTGATGGGGAGTACTCCCCGGAGGAGGGTCCGGTGACGGACAGCCGCGGCGGGTTCACGGATGAGTGCTAACGCGTGCCCGTGTTCCCGCCATAAGCGGCAGAGGAGGACACCGTGGAGTTTTAGTGGGTTAGAGTCCCACATAACTGCACTATCTCCCCGTGGTAGTGCAGAATGCATGAGCATTTCTCCACGTAAAAAAAAAAAAAAAAAAAAAAAAAAAAAAAAAAAAAAAAAAAAAAAAAAAAAGGTTAGGTTAGGTTCCCCACCGAAGTGATCCCCACGTTGTCGTCGTGGTGGGGCTTGCGTGTCCCGATCCTGGATCTCGCCTTGAGGTTCAGGTGAGGGGCATTACCAAGAGGGACACAAGGAGGGGTCGCTCCTGATCTGTCGACGCTAGTCGATCAGGCAAGGACGCGGCCACCGCCGCTGAGGTGCAGGCGCACCGAAGCGGCGTTCGTTTGTCTCCTCGTTCATCGAGGAACAAACCTTTCGGCGGGTCCGCTGAGTCGGGTTGGCCGGACAGCGGACGGAGGCATGTTTAATGCCGCCGCCGGGGGCTTGGCTTAACCGCCTGGCCCAGAGGAAGGACACCTCTAAGATAAAAAACCACCCAATCCCAAGTTTCGAGAGCGCGGCGAGGGGATGAATGGCCGTTGGGAGTACGGTCGTTAGCGCTCTCACCTGTTGGTACCTCCCGCCCCCAACAGTATATAGGGCTACGTTTAAGGGTATGGAGCCACTGCCCGCGAAGGACCCCAATAATTGCTTCCTTACTCGTGGGAACTAATATGGATAAAACTTTAAATAAAATAACCAAAACAAACGACGTTGTTGAAGGAGGGAAAGTGCCTCGTGTACTTGTAGAGAGGATTGAGGGTGTGCTCTCGGACTCGGAGTCTGTGTCGAGTCTGATGACCGTTGTGAGCGCTTCGAGTGCAAACTCGATGCGCCCGCACAAGCGCCCTCGAAGTGATGCGGACTCGGGGTCGGATTCGGCCCTGAGTGACACTTCGGTGCCGGCTGCGAAGGTCGGTGCCAAAAAAGGCGGGAGAGGTAGGCCGGTGTCGACGGGCAAGTACGTTGGCATCGGCTTGTCCAGGCGCGAGGTTGCGGCTGCCAAGAAGGCTGCAGCCAAAGCAGACAAACAGGCGGAGGATGAGCGGCAGATTGCGGCTCTGACGGAAAGGGTGACGGAAGGGAGGGTCACCCGCCTGTCGGAGTCGTCCTCTGCTGCCTCTGTAATAGTCGTCGAGGCGGAAGAACTACCTGCCTCCGACCTCAATCAGAGAATGGTTGACGCTGTGGCTGCCATAAAGAGGGTCCAAAGAGTATCTAAGGGCCTCAGTGGTGTTAGCCAGAAGGCACTCAAAGAGGCTGCGGCCTCGATACTGGAGAGTGCCGAGGTTCTACTCAGCCGCACCACTGGTGAAGAGGTGGCCTTATTAAGGGCACAAAATGCCAAGCTGGCGGCCCAAATGGCGGGACTCCGCAAGGAGTATGAGGAGCTCAAGGCGGAGATGGCGTCCTTCCGCCGCGAGCACCTCCGGAAGGAGTTGGGCCTGCCGCAGCCCCAGCAGCAGCAGCCACAGCAGCAGCCCATACAGCAGCGGCCACAGCAGCAGCCCGCACAGCAGCAGCCGCCACCAGAATCGGAGTTGGCTCGCCTTGTCCGTCAGGAGTTGGCGAGTCTCAACGCCCGATTCTCGGTGTTGGAGGGGAGGATTTTACGCCCTCCTCTAGCTGCAGACCAACGCAGCGTACCGGCGGCATCCTATGCGGCCAAGGCCGCAGCGCCTCGTGCCGAACAACAGGCACAAGCGGCTGCTATAACGGAGGAGACAACCCCAATAGCCTTGTCTCAAGAAACGGCTAATGGGAAAAAGAAGAAGAAGAGCAAAAAGAAGAAGAAGTCGGGTGCAGCGGCAACATCTACAGCGCCGCCAACACAATCCCAAAGTCAGCGCGACCCTGAACCCGCCGCCTCACAAAGGGAAGCGGAATGGACGGTTGCGGGCTCCAAACTAAATAAAAATAAGGCGCGCCGCAAGGCCAGGCAACAGGCCCGGAAAGAAAACAGGGTGGCCCAAGCACAGGCTGCGAGGCTCCGTGCCCCTAGATCAACGGCTGTGGTTCTGACACTGCAGCCGGGCGCGGAGGAGAGGGGTCTGACATACGCCGGGATCCTTTCAAAGGCGAAAGCCGAAATTTCCCTGAACGATCTCGGCATAACGGGCCTCCGGTGCAAGCCTACGGCTACCGGAGCCCGACTGCTAGAAATTTCGGGGGCTACCAGTGCCCCCAAGGCGGACGCCTTAGCTGAAAAGCTAAAGGCGTCTCTCGGAAACGACGACGTCAGAGTGTCCAGGCCCACTAAATGTGCAGATTTGCGAATCTCGGGCCTGGATGACTCAGTCACAAGTGATGAGGTCGCCGCCGCCATCTCGAAGGCCGGCAACTGCCCGCCTGAACAAGTAAAGGCGGGCACAATCCGTAGGGGTGTCTCTGGCCTCGGGACAGTCTTAGTAAGCTGTCCCGTAGTGGCGGCCAACAAACTGAAGGAGGGCAGGAGACTGCTGGTAGGATGGGTCTCGGCGCAGGTGACGCTCTTGACGCCCAAGCCCTTGCGGTGCTATCGTTGTCTCGAGCCGGGACACGTGGGTGTACGGTGCACCGCGGGGGTCGACCGCAGCCAACTGTGCTTCCGCTGCGGTCAGTCCGGTCATAAAGCTGGCTCATGCACAGCCGCGCCGCACTGCGTACTCTGTGCGGCATCCGGCAAGCCAGCCGATCACCGGACCGGGACTAAGGCCTGCGCCAGGCCCACAAAGAAGAAATCCGGGACCAAGACACAGTCGATTCATCCGTCGGCTTCCCAGGATACACAAATAGAGACAACTGGTTCCTCGCAACCGGCTCACCCACCGGTTGCGGCAGCAGATCCGCCGGGGACTGTGGAGGAGACTATAATGGACACCCAATAATGGCCCCAGTCCATCTATGTTTCCTCCAAGGTAACCTAAACCACTGCGCCAGAGCTCAGGATCTCTTGCTCCAGAGCATGGCGCAGTGGTCAATCGATATGGCAGTCGTCGCCGAGCCGTATTTTGTGCCGCCCAGGGATGACTGGGTGTGCGACACTAACGGTTCGGTGGCGCTTATAAGAAGGTCTGCCGTGGACACCCCGCTCTTTGAGGCCGTCACCCGGGGGCGGGGCTATGTCGCGGCAGTTTTTGGCAGTATTATGGTCGCGGGGGTGTATTTCGCCCCCAGCCTATCTCTCGCCGACCTCGAGCAGGTCATTTCGGATCTGGGCACGGTCGTCAGTCGTAGTCGTCCTCGTCCCGTTCTCGTCTTGGGGGACTTCAACGCCAAGTCTGCGGCATGGGGTTCCCCGACAACTGATGTGCGGGGCGAGTTGGTGGAGGAGTGGGCGGTCGAGCAGGGCCTGCTCCTGCTGAACCGGGGTTGCGTGCAGACATGCGTGCGACAGTGGGGCGGGTCAATAGTGGACCTCACGTTCGCTAGCCCCGCTCTCGCGCGCCGTGTCCATGGCTGGCACGTAGTGGAGGACGTGGAGACGCTGTCTGATCACAGATATATCAGATTCAGTGTCTCCACCCAGACCTCGGTCGGGCCGGCCCAAGCAGCCCCGGTGGGCGTTGGAGACGGTCCGCGTTGGGCAATGAAGCGGCTGGACAGGGAGGCTCTCCTGGAGGCCTCTATCGTGCAGGCCTGGTTGGATGCTCCCGACAGGCCTGTCGACATCGACGAGGAGGCGGAGTGGTTCCGGGAGAGCATGTCGCAAATCTGCGACGCTGCGATGCCCCGAGTCCGGCCGTTACCATCCAGGCGCCAGGTGTACTGGTGGTCGCAGCAAATTGCGCATTTACGCATCGCCTGCGTTGAGAGGCGACGCCAGTATGCCAGGTGCCGAAGAAGACGCCGCCGCTCTCCGTCAGCGGTGGCCATCGAGGCGGAACTATACCAGAGCTACAGGGAGGCGAAGAGCGCTCTCCAATTAGCCATCGTGCGGGCAAAGTCATCGGCCCGCGCAGAGCTGCTGGAGACTCTGGACCGAGATCCGTGGGGACGCCCCTACCGTATGGTGAGGGGCAAGATGCGCCAGTGGGCCCCCCCACTGTCCCGGAGTCTTCAGCCACAGCTATTGGAGGACGTGGTGAGCGCTCTGTTTCCCTTACGCCCAGAGCACACACCACCCGCTATGGTTCCGCCTTGGAATGTGCCCAACGCGGAAGACGACGACGACGACGTGCCCGAAGTGACCCGGGTAGAGTTGAGAGTGGCGGTGTCTCGCATAAAAAACACCGCCCCAGGGCCCGACGGCATTCCAGGCCGTGCATGGGTCCTGGCCTTGAGGGCTCTCGGGCCCCGACTAGAAGGACTCTTAAGCGCATGTCTGGAGCGGGGCCAGCTTCCACGCCGGTGGAAGACCGGGAAGCTGGTCCTGCTAAAGAAGGAGGGGCGCCCCGCAGACTCACCGTCTGCCTACCGGCCCATTGTGCTGCTGGACGAGGTGTGTAAGATATTCGAGCGAATTATCGCCGACCGCCTCGTCCGGCACATGAGCAACGAGGGGCCGGACCTGGCGGACAACCAGTTTGGTTTCCGTCAGGGGCGCTCCACAGTGGACGCAATCATGCGCGTAAGGGTCCTGGCGGAGGAGGCAGTCGCCCGGGGTGAGGTGGTCTTGGCGGTGTCGCTCGACATCGCCAACGCTTTCAACACCTTGCCCTGGAATACGATCAGAGAGGCGCTCCGCTATCACGGGGTGCCAGGCTACCTCCGCCGCATTATCGGGGCCTATTTGTCGGATAGAGCGGTAGTTTACCCGGGTCGTGAAGGATGGGGTCGGCGAGAAATGTCGTGCGGTGTTCCGCAGGGGTCGGTACTGGGGCCGCCCCTGTGGAACATAGGCTACGACTGGGCTCTGCGCGGTGCTCTTCTCCACGGAGTCGGCGTGACATGCTACGCCGACGACACGCTAGTGACAGCACGTGGGAAGACGTACCGGCAGGCGGCCATACTGGCGACAGCCGGGGTCGCGCATGTCGTGGGTAGGATCCGGCGGTTGGGCCTGGAGGTGGCCTTGCACAAATCCGAGGCCCTCTGTTTTCACGGGCCGAGGAATAAGCCACCTCCGGGTTCAAACATCGTGGTAGGAGGGGTCTCCATAGCTGTCGAGTCGACGATGAAGTACTTAGGACTCGTCCTCGACAGCCGATGGAGCTTCGGGCCGCACTTCCAGCGGCTCGCACCCCGCTTGTTGGGCGCCGCTTCAGCGCTCTCGCGCTTGCTGCCCAACTTGGGGGGTCCAAATACCTCCTGCCGGAGGCTCTACACAGGGATCGTACGGTCCATGGCGCTTTACGCCGCGCCAGTGTGGGCGGATGCCCTGACGGCCCGTAACATCGCCTTGCTACGAAGGCCGCAAAGAGCGATGGCCGTCAGGGTAATAAGGGGATACCGTACGATCTCCTTCGAGGCGGCGAGCCTCCTAGCCGGATCCCCGCCCTGGGACCTAGAGGCGGAACTCCTCGCGTCACTCTATACATGGCGCGAGGAAGCGGTGGGGCGGGGCGAGCGCCTGGTGCCTCGACAAGTTGAGGCGCGCAGGGCAGAGCTCCGCCAGGTCCTAGTGGCGAAATGGGAGCAGCGACTTGCGCGACCCACGGCAGGGCACGCCGCGATAGCGGCGGTAAGACCCGTGATGATGGAGTGGCTGGAGAGACGCCACGGCGCCCTCAGCTTCCGGCTGACGCAGGTGCTTACCGGACATGGGTGTTTCGGGAAGTACCTGTGTCGGATAGGCCGGGAGCCGACGCCCGAATGTCACCACTGTGACAGCTGCCGCGAGGACACGGCGCTGCACACGTTGGAGGAGTGCCCAGCTTGGGCAGTGCAGCGCCGTGACTTAGTCGCGGCAGTCGATGCTGCGGGCGACCTCTCGCTTCCGGCCATCATTTCATGCATGGTCGGGAGCGAGAGCGGCTGGACGGCCGTCGCCTCCTTTTGTGAGGACGTAATGTCGGCAAAGGAGGCGGCGGAAAGGGAGAGAGAAGCTGTTACCTCTCTCCCGGCCCGCAGCAGACGCACCGGGCGTCGCAGGGTGGCGGACGACCTCCGGCCACCATAGGGCGCGGCCTGCGGGCGACAGACTAGGGGCGTCTGTCGCCCGATCAGAAACAGGCCTCGAGGCGGCGGCGTAGTGTTCCGCGCGCGCCTCTCAGTTGGAGTACCTGCGGCCGCTGGGTGACGGCCGCAGAGGGTGACGGGGCCCGCCTACAAACATCTGGCGGGCCAATACCTGTCGGGGGCGCGGATGAATGCGCAAGCGATACCCGTACCCCCGGCAATAGGTACAGGAAGGGAACACCGGGGTGGTTTTTAGTCAGTAAGAGTCTGACAGACCCCGCCGCCCACCCCAGGGCGGCGGACATCCATGAGGATTTTCCCCCCGCAAAAAAAAAAAAAAAAAAAAAAGGTTAGGTTAGGTTAGGTTAGGTTAGGTTAGGTTAGGTTAGGTTAGGTTAGGTTAGGTTAGGTTAGGTTAGGTTAGGTTAGGTTAGGTTAGGTTAGGTTAGGTTAGGTTAGGTTGGGGGACCACCCCACAGTGCTTACGTCCTCGTCGTGTCCCCTGGAAACGGCCCAGTTCTGACCACCGTAACGGAGTGGCAGACTGGGTACGGCCAAAGTGCACTGTGCCTTCGTAGCTATCATATTTTATTTTATCCTGTCTTGTGTGCTACGAAATACTGCGGAAATACTATGTCGAGCCCTATGCGGGATGCCTGCGGGCGCTTTTCGAAGCAACCAAAAGGCCCTTCTCAGGGCCAACCAAAAGGCCCTTCTCAGGGCCAATCAAAAGGCCCTTCTCAGGGCCAACCAAAAGGCCCTTCTCAGGGCCAACCAAAAGGCCCTTCTCAGGGCCAATCCGACGCTTCGGCGTCAGAAGCTGGCCGCGCGACTTCTGCGGCTAGCTTCTTCGCAGCGGCGGACGAGTCGTCTGACAGCGACTCGCTGCTCACAGTGTCGGACGCGGACGACTCCACCGGAGCGCGTTCGCTCAAGCGAATCCACCGGAGTGGTGGGTCCGAGGGCTCCTCGGGCTCGGGGTCGACGCGGTTGCCGAAGGCTGGAAGGCCGACGGTGGCCGCGGAGACCCATGTCGTTGGGCTGGCGAACGCCCAACGCCAACTGGACCTGGCTCGGCGGGCTCAGCTCCAGCAGGAGCTGGAGGAGCGGGTCGCCGCCGCGGAAAAGCGGGCGCACGTCGCCCGGGCCAAGTCCGGGTACGGCGCGTCCCGTGTTGTTTATGCGGACCGGTCTCTGGCGGAGCTCCAGAGAATGGCGGAGGAGGACGAGGAGGAGATCGTGGAGGTCGCCTCTAAGTCCTCCAACCTGAAGGGCACGTTGCAGAAGGCCCTGAAATGTAGGGCCGCCAGCATGCGAGGTGTCGTCGCGGAGCTGGTGCAGCGGAAGACCAGCGACGAGACGCGGCAACTGCAGGCGAGGGTGGATCGCCTGCAGTCGGAGGTCAGCCAGCTTCATCAGAAGCTGGCTGAGGTCACGGCCCGGCCACAACAGGCCGAGACGAGTCATGCGGCAGAGGGCCCTCCCTCCAACCTTGAGGACATCATCCGCAAGGTGGTGCGGGAGGAGAGGGCCTTCACAAGAGCCTGCATTGCAGGGATAGAGGACCGGCTCCTGCCGGAGAAGCGCCTCCGGCCGCCGCTGGCGGCGGATGCGACGCAAAGCGAGCCGGGACCGTCCACCTCTGCCCAGGCGGAAGACGCCCTCCTCCTCCCCTCGACGACCCCGTCCAACGAGTGGACGGAGGTGGTCCGTAAGGGGAAGGCCAAGAAGTCGGCGACGGCCGTCCCCGCCGTCCGCGCCCCCACCGCTCCCAGCCAGTCGCAGCAGACGACCGGCAAGGGAAAGGCGACGGCGAAAGGGAGGGGAAAGAGGCGGCTGGTCCCCCCGAAAACCGCGGCCGTCGTGGTGACTCTCACCGCGGAGGCTGCGGAACGAGGGGAGACGTACATGTCCATCTTAGTGCGGGCGCGTGCGAATGCCGATCCCACCCAACTGGGGATCGGCAGCGTCACTTGCCGCAAGACGCAAGCCGGGGCTCGAATCTTCGAGTTCCCGGGGAAGGAGGGGAGTGCCCATGCGGACCTCTTTGCCGCCAAGCTCAAGGAGGCAATCGCCGATTCGGCCAAGGTAGCCCGACCGGTCAAGTCAGCGGCCATAGAGGTCGCTGACTTGGACGACTCGGTCACCAAGGAGGAGGTGGTGGCGGCGGTCGCAGCTGTAGGGGGCTGTGACATCGCGGCGGTTCAAGCCAGGGCCATAAGGCCCGGCCGCGGCGGCATGGGCACCATCCGCCTAGAGTGCCCAATCGCCGCTGCCAAAGCCGTCCTTGCCAAGGGACGGCTTACCGTCGGATACAGCTCGGGTGCCGTCCGGGCGCTCGAGGAGCAGCCCCTGCGGTGTTTCCGGTGCCTCGGCATCGGACACACCCGGCCCCTGTGTCCGTCCGCGGTGGACAGGACGGACACGTGCTTCAGGTGCGGCAAGGAGGGCCACAAGGCCGCCTCCTGCGAGGCCGCCACGCCGCACTGCGCGGTGTGTGCCGCCAGTGGCTGCCCGGCAGGCCACATGATGAAGGGGAGGAACTGCAATCCTCCCCCTACGCGGGGCAAAGCACAGGCGCCGAGCGGTCCTGCTGCTGCTGCGAAAAGCACCGTCGCTCCTGCGACGGTGGCTGCGGAGGGGGGTGCGATGTCCGACTGATGGGCAGGGTCGAGCATCGCATCCTGGTGTCGCGGTCTCCCACAGACTCCCCTCCCCTCTCGCTCTTAGAGAGGGGACCGGGATACGTGGCCGCCGCGTGGGGAGAGTTGGCCCTGGTAGGGGTCAACTTCTCCCCAAACCGCCCTGGTCCGGGGATCGGACAGGACCTCTCGCTTCCCGGCGTGGTCAACGCCATGCTGGGGAGCGAGGGGGCCTGGGCAGCAGCAGCAGCCTCCTTTTGCGAGGACGCAATCTCGCAAAAGGAGGAGGCGGAGCGCGCGCGGGGGGATGACCCTCTCGCTGCGCCGCTCCGCAGACGAAGGGGTCGGAGAAGGCGCCGCCCTCTCCCTCCTCATGGTGGCGATGGGCGGGCGACAGGCACGGGGGTGCCTTCGCCCGCATTGCACCCATCACCACCTGCGTCTGTAACTCCCGGGCCCCTCCCCCTCCCCACGGGGGGGGCGTGAGGGGTCCGCCTTGGAGGGCAATCGTCGGCGGAGGACTGGACGTCAAGGCTTTGCCGGTTTCCCAGTCCCCCGCCACTAGGACGAAGCGGGAGTATCGCTGGGTTATTTTAGTGGGTATACCGGGTCAGCCCGGGGAGTCCCACATAGCCCCCCATCCCCCGATGGGCGGGTATGCGTAATGCATTTTTTCCCAGCGCAAACAAAAAAAAAAAAAAAAAGGTTAGGTTAGGTTAGGTTAGGTTAGGTTAGGTTTCGGCGGGCTCAGCTCCAGCAGGAGCTGGAGGAGCGGGTCGCCGCCGCGGAAAAGCGGGCGCACGTCGCCCGGGCCAAGTCCGGGTACGGCGCGTCCCGTGTTGTTTATGCGGACCGGTCTCTGGCGGAGCTCCAGAGAATGGCGGAGGAGGACGAGGAGGAGATCGTGGAGGTCGCCTCTAAGTCCTCCAACCTGAAGGGCACCCTGCAGAAGGCCCTAAAATGTAGAGCCGCGAGCTTGCGCGGTGTCGTCGCGGAGCTGGTGCAGCGCACGACCAGCGACGAGACGCGGCAACTGCAGGCGAGGGTGGATCGCCTGCAGTCGGAGGTCAGCCAGCTTCATCAGAAGCTGGCTGAGGTCACGGCCCGACCACAACAGGCCGAGACGAGCCCTGCGGCAGAGGGCCCTCCCTCCAACCTTGAGGACATCATCCGCAAGGTGGTGCGGGAGGAGAGGGCCTACACGAGAGCCTGCATCGCAGGAATAGAGGACCGGCTCCTGCCGGAGAAGCGCCTCCGACCACCGCTTGCGGCGGATGCGAGGCAGTGTGAGCCGGGACCGTCCACCTCCTCCCAGGCGGAAGACGCCCTCCTCCTCCCCTCGACGACCCCGTGCAACGAGTGGACGGAGGTGGTCCGTAAGGGGAAGGCCAAGAAGTCGGCGACGGCCGTCCCCGCCGTCCGCGCCCCCACCGCTCCCAGCCAGTCGCAGCAGACGACCGGCAAGGGAAAGGCGACGGCGAAAGGGAAGGGAAAGAGGCGGCTGGTCCCCCCGAAAACCGCGGCCGTCGTGGTGACTCTCACCGCGGAGGCTGCGGACCGAGGGGAGACCTACATGTCCGTCCTGGTGCGGGCTCGTGCGAATGCCGATCCCACCCAACTGGGGATCGGCAGCGTCACTTGCCGCAAGACGCAAGCCGGGGCCCGCATCTTCGAGTTCCCGGGGAAGGAGGGGAGTGCCCATGCGGACCTCTTTGCCGCCAAGCTCAAGGAGGCAATCGCCGATTCGGCCAAGGTGACCCGACCGGTCAAGTCAGCGGCCATAGAGGTCGCTGACTTGGACGACTCGGTCACCAAGGAGGAGGTGGTGGCGGCGGTCGCAGCTGTAGGGGGCTGTGGCATCGCGGCGGTCCAAGCCAGGGCCATAAGGCCCGGCCGCGGCGGCATGGGCACCATCCGCCTAGAGTGCCCAATCGCCGCTGCCAAAGCCGTCCTTGCGAAGGGGCGGCTTACCGTCGGATACAGCTCGGGTGCGGTCCGGGCGCTCGAGGAGCAGCCCCTGCGGTGTTTCCGGTGCCTCGGCATCGGACACACCCGGCCCCTGTGTCCGTCCACGGTGGACAGGACGGACACTTGCTTCCGTTGCGGCAAGGAGGGCCACAAAGCCGCCTCCTGCGAGGCCGCCTCGCCGCACTGCGCGGTGTGTGCCGCCAGTGGCTGCCCGGCAGGCCACATGATGAAGGGGAGGAACTGCAATCCTCCCCCTACGCGGGGCAAAGCACAGGCGCCGAGCGGTCCTGCTGCTGCTGCGAAAAGCACCGTCGCTCCCGCGACGGTGGCTGCGGGGGGGGGTGCGATGTCCGACTGATGGGTAGGGTCGAACATCGCATCCAGGTGTCGCGGTCTTCCACGGACTCCCCTCCCCTCTCGCTCTTAGAGAGGGGACCGGGATACGTGGCCGCCGCGTGGGGAGAGTTGGCCCTGGTAGGGGTCAACTTCTCCCCAAACCGCCCTGGTCCGGCGATCGGACAGGACCTCTCGCTTCCCGGCGTGGTCAACGTCATGCTGGGGAGCGAGGGGGCCTGGGCAGCAGCAGTAGCCTCCTTTTGCGAGGACGCAATCTCGCAAAAGGAGGAGGCGGAGCGCGCGCCGCTGCGCCGCTCCGCAGACGAAGGGGTCGGAGAAGGCGCCGCCCTCTCCCTCCTCATGGTGGCGATGGGCGGGCGACAGGCACGGGGGTGCCTTCGCCCGCATTGCACCCATCACCACCTACGTCTGTAACTCCCGGGCCCCTCCCCCTCCCCACGGGGGGGGCGTGAGGGGTCCGCCCTGGAGGGCAATCGTCGGCGGAGGACTGGACGTCAAGGCTTTGCCGGTTTCCCAGTCCCCCGCCACTAGGACGAAGCGGGAGTATCGCTGGGTTATTTTAGTGGGTATACCGGGTCAGCCCGGGGAGTCCCACATAGCCCCCCCATCCCCCGATGGGAGGGTATGCGTAATGCATTTTTTCCCAGCGCAAACAAAAAAAAAAAAAAAAAAAAAAGGTTAGGTTAGGTTAGGTTAGGTTAGGTTAGGTTAGGTTAGGTTAGGTTAGGTTAGGTTAGGTTAGGTTAGGTTAGGTTAGGTTAGGTTAGGTTAGGTTAGGTTAGGTTAGGTTAGGTTAGGTTAGGTTAGGTTAGGTTAGGTTAGGTTAGGTTAGGTTAGGTTAGGTTAGGTTAGGTTAGGTTAGGTTAGGTTAGGTTAGGTTAGGTTAGGTTAGGTTAGGTTAGGTTAGGTTAGGTTAGGTTAGGTTAGGTTAGGTTAGGTTAGGTTAGGTTAGGTTAGGTTAGGTTAGGTTAGGTTAGGTTAGGTTAGGTTAGGTTAGGTTAGGTTAGGTTAGGTTAGGTTAGGTTAGGTTAGGTTAGGTTAGGTTAGGTTAGGTTAGGTTAGGTTAGGTTAGGTTAGGTTAGGTTAGGTTAGGTTAGGTTAGGTTAGGTTAGGTTAGGTTAGGTTAGGTTAGGTTAGGTTAGGTTAGGTTAGGTTAGGTTAGGTTAGGTTAGGTTAGGTTAGGTTAGGTTAGGTTAGGTTAGGTTAGGTTAGGTTAGGTTAGGTTAGGTTAGGTTAGGTTAGGTTAGGTTAGGTTAGGTTAGGTTAGGTTAGGTTAGGTTAGGTTAGGTTAGGTTAGGTTAGGTTAGGTTAGGTTAGGTTAGGTTAGGTTAGGTTAGGTTAGGTTAGGTTAGGTTAGGTTAGGTTAGGTTAGGTTAGGTTAGGTTAGGTTAGGTTAGGTTAGGTTAGGTTAGGTTAGGTTAGGTTAGGTTAGGTTAGGTTAGGTTAGGTTAGGTTAGGTTAGGTTAGGTTAGGTTAGGTTAGGTTAGGTTAGGTTAGGTTAGGTTAGGTTAGGTTAGGTTAGGTTAGGTTAGGTTAGGTTAGGTTAGGTTAGGTTAGGTTAGGTTAGGTTAGGTTAGGTTAGGTTAGGTTAGGTTAGGTTAGGTTAGGTTAGGTTAGGTTAGGTTAGGTTAGGTTAGGTTAGGTTAGGTTAGGTTAGGTTAGGTTAGGTTAGGTTAGGTTAGGTTAGGTTAGGTTAGGTTAGGTTAGGTTAGGTTAGGTTAGGTTAGGTTAGGTTAGGTTAGGTTAGGTTAGGTTAGGTTAGGTTAGGTTAGGTTAGGTTAGGTTAGGTTAGGTTAGGTTAGGTTAGGTTAGGTTAGGTTAGGTTAGGTTAGGTTAGGTTAGGTTAGGTTAGGTTAGGTTAGGTTAGGTTAGGTTAGGTTAGGTTAGGTTAGGTTAGGTTAGGTTAGGTTAGGTTAGGTTAGGTTAGGTTAGGTTAGGTTAGGTTAGGTTAGGTTAGGTTAGGTTAGGTTAGGTTAGGTTAGGTTAGGTTAGGTTAGGTTAGGTTAGGTTAGGTTAGGTTAGGTTAGGTTAGGTTAGGTTAGGTTAGGTTAGGTTAGGTTAGGTTAGGTTAGGTTAGGTTAGGTTAGGTTAGGTTAGGTTAGGTTAGGTTAGGTTAGGTTAGGTTAGGTTAGGTTAGGTTAGGTTAGGTTAGGTTAGGTTAGGTTAGGTTAGGTTAGGTTAGGTTAGGTTAGGTTAGGTTAGGTTAGGTTAGGTTAGGTTAGGTTAGGTTAGGTTAGGTTAGGTTAGGTTAGGTTAGGTTAGGTTAGGTTAGGTTAGGTTAGGTTAGGTTAGGTTAGGTTAGGTTAGGTTAGGTTAGGTTAGGTTAGGTTAGGTTAGGTTAGGTTAGGTTAGGTTAGGTTAGGTTAGGTTAGGTTAGGTTAGGTTAGGTTAGGTTAGGTTAGGTTAGGTTAGGTTAGGTTAGGTTAGGTTAGGTTAGGTTAGGTTAGGTTAGGTTAGGTTAGGTTAGGTTAGGTTAGGTTAGGTTAGGTTAGGTTAGGTTAGGTTAGGTTAGGTTAGGTTAGGTTAGGTTAGGTTAGGTTAGGTTAGGTTAGGTTAGGTTAGGTTAGGTTAGGTTAGGTTAGGTTAGGTTAGGTTAGGTTAGGTTAGGTTAGGTTAGGTTAGGTTAGGTTAGGTTAGGTTAGGTTAGGTTAGGTTAGGTTAGGTTAGGTTAGGTTAGGTTAGGTTAGGTTAGGTTAGGTTAGGTTAGGTTAGGTTAGGTTAGGTTAGGTTAGGTTAGGTTAGGTTAGGTTAGGTTAGGTTAGGTTAGGTTAGGTTAGGTTAGGTTAGGTTAGGTTAGGTTAGGTTAGGTTAGGTTAGGTTAGGTTAGGTTAGGTTAGGTTAGGTTAGGTTAGGTTAGGTTAGGTTAGGTTAGGTTAGGTTAGGTTAGGTTAGGTTAGGTTAGGTTAGGTTAGGTTAGGTTAGGTTAGGTTAGGTTAGGTTAGGTTAGGTTAGGTTAGGTTAGGTTAGGTTAGGTTAGGTTAGGTTAGGTTAGGTTAGGTTAGGTTAGGTTAGGTTAGGTTAGGTTAGGTTAGGTTAGGTTAGGTTAGGTTAGGTTAGGTTAGGTTAGGTTAGGTTAGGTTAGGTTAGGTTAGGTTAGGTTAGGTTAGGTTAGGTTAGGTTAGGTTAGGTTAGGTTAGGTTAGGTTAGGTTAGGTTAGGTTAGGTTAGGTTAGGTTAGGTTAGGTTAGGTTAGGTTAGGTTAGGTTAGGTTAGGTTAGGTTAGGTTAGGTTAGGTTAGGTTAGGTTAGGTTAGGTTAGGTTAGGTTAGGTTAGGTTAGGTTAGGTTAGGTTAGGTTAGGTTAGGTTAGGTTAGGTTAGGTTAGGTTAGGTTAGGTTAGGTTAGGTTAGGTTAGGTTAGGTTAGGTTAGGTTAGGTTAGGTTAGGTTAGGTTAGGTTAGGTTAGGTTAGGTTAGGTTAGGTTAGGTTAGGTTAGGTTAGGTTAGGTTAGGTTAGGTTAGGTTAGGTTAGGTTAGGTTAGGTTAGGTTAGGTTAGGTTAGGTTAGGTTAGGTTAGGTTAGGTTAGGTTAGGTTAGGTTAGGTTAGGTTAGGTTAGGTTAGGTTAGGTTAGGTTAGGTTAGGTTAGGTTAGGTTAGGTTAGGTTAGGTTAGGTTAGGTTAGGTTAGGTTAGGTTAGGTTAGGTTAGGTTAGGTTAGGTTAGGTTAGGTTAGGTTAGGTTAGGTTAGGTTAGGTTAGGTTAGGTTAGGTTAGGTTAGGTTAGGTTAGGTTAGGTTAGGTTAGGTTAGGTTAGGTTAGGTTAGGTTAGGTTAGGTTAGGTTAGGTTAGGTTAGGTTAGGTTAGGTTAGGTTAGGTTAGGTTAGGTTAGGTTAGGTTAGGTTAGGTTAGGTTAGGTTAGGTTAGGTTAGGTTAGGTTAGGTTAGGTTAGGTTAGGTTAGGTTAGGTTAGGTTAGGTTAGGTTAGGTTAGGTTAGGTTAGGTTAGGTTAGGTTAGGTTAGGTTAGGTTAGGTTAGGTTAGGTTAGGTTAGGTTAGGTTAGGTTAGGTTAGGTTAGGTTAGGTTAGGTTAGGTTAGGTTAGGTTAGGTTAGGTTAGGTTAGGTTAGGTTAGGTTAGGTTAGGTTAGGTTAGGTTAGGTTAGGTTAGGTTAGGTTAGGTTAGGTTAGGTTAGGTTAGGTTAGGTTAGGTTAGGTTAGGTTAGGTTAGGTTAGGTTAGGTTAGGTTAGGTTAGGTTAGGTTAGGTTAGGTTAGGTTAGGTTAGGTTAGGTTAGGTTAGGTTAGGTTAGGTTAGGTTAGGTTAGGTTAGGTTAGGTTAGGTTAGGTTAGGTTAGGTTAGGTTAGGTTAGGTTAGGTTAGGTTAGGTTAGGTTAGGTTAGGTTAGGTTAGGTTAGGTTAGGTTAGGTTAGGTTAGGTTAGGTTAGGTTAGGTTAGGTTAGGTTAGGTTAGGTTAGGTTAGGTTAGGTTAGGTTAGGTTAGGTTAGGTTAGGTTAGGTTAGGTTAGGTTAGGTTAGGTTAGGTTAGGTTAGGTTAGGTTAGGTTAGGTTAGGTTAGGTTAGGTTAGGTTAGGTTAGGTTAGGTTAGGTTAGGTTAGGTTAGGTTAGGTTAGGTTAGGTTAGGTTAGGTTAGGTTAGGTTAGGTTAGGTTAGGTTAGGTTAGGTTAGGTTAGGTTAGGTTAGGTTAGGTTAGGTTAGGTTAGGTTAGGTTAGGTTAGGTTAGGTTAGGTTAGGTTAGGTTAGGTTAGGTTAGGTTAGGTTAGGTTAGGTTAGGTTAGGTTAGGTTAGGTTAGGTTAGGTTAGGTTAGGTTAGGTTAGGTTAGGTTAGGTTAGGTTAGGTTAGGTTAGGTTAGGTTAGGTTAGGTTAGGTTAGGTTAGGTTAGGTTAGGTTAGGTTAGGTTAGGTTAGGTTAGGTTAGGTTAGGTTAGGTTAGGTTAGGTTAGGTTAGGTTAGGTTAGGTTAGGTTAGGTTAGGTTAGGTTAGGTTAGGTTAGGTTAGGTTAGGTTAGGTTAGGTTAGGTTAGGTTAGGTTAGGTTAGGTTAGGTTAGGTTAGGTTAGGTTAGGTTAGGTTAGGTTAGGTTAGGTTAGGTTAGGTTAGGTTAGGTTAGGTTAGGTTAGGTTAGGTTAGGTTAGGTTAGGTTAGGTTAGGTTAGGTTAGGTTAGGTTAGGTTAGGTTAGGTTAGGTTAGGTTAGGTTAGGTTAGGTTAGGTTAGGTTAGGTTAGGTTAGGTTAGGTTAGGTTAGGTTAGGTTAGGTTAGGTTAGGTTAGGTTAGGTTAGGTTAGGTTAGGTTAGGTTAGGTTAGGTTAGGTTAGGTTAGGTTAGGTTAGGTTAGGTTAGGTTAGGTTAGGTTAGGTTAGGTTAGGTTAGGTTAGGTTAGGTTAGGTTAGGTTAGGTTAGGTTAGGTTAGGTTAGGTTAGGTTAGGTTAGGTTAGGTTAGGTTAGGTTAGGTTAGGTTAGGTTAGGTTAGGTTAGGTTAGGTTAGGTTAGGTTAGGTTAGGTTAGGTTAGGTTAGGTTAGGTTAGGTTAGGTTAGGTTAGGTTAGGTTAGGTTAGGTTAGGTTAGGTTAGGTTAGGTTAG